>JAGKPW010000288.1:0-600000 GCA_019926035.1 Melaleuca alternifolia
AGTGAGTTGGCGTACTTGAAGTTTTTCGAAACCACCGGGAAGTCTAGATTGGCTTTTACAGTTTCATCGGACATATAACTCTGTCGTATGCACACGAACTGTAAATGGACAAGAACAGAGCATCATTGAACCAAAAAACAGAGAGTGACAAATACATTCGATCGCCTTTACATCTACAATCGCATCCCATGCAGCAAAACCAGGAATTTTGAGACAAACGATCATCGCGAATGCATATCTGGATGAGAGAGAGAGGACGAAGTGAGTTGGCGTACCTGAAGTTTTTCGAAACCACCGCGAAGTCTGGATGGGCTTTTACAGTTTCACCGGATTGGCTTTTCAAGTTTCACCGGACGGATAACTGTCTCGTCTGCACACGAACAGCAGATGGACAAGAACAGAGCATCATCGAACAAAAAAACGGAGATGACAAATACATTCGATCGCCTCTACATCTACAATGGACATGAATAGAGCATCATCAAAGAAAAAAAATGGAGAGTGACAAATACACCCGATCGCCTCTACATCTACAATCGCTTCCCATGCAGCAAAACCACGAATTTTGAGACAAACGATCATCACGATTGCATATCTGGATGAGAGAGAGAGAGAAGGACGTGAGTTGGCGTACCTGAAGTTTTTCGAAACCACCGCGAAGTCTGGATTAGCTTTTACAGTTTCACCGGACGAATAACTCTGTCATATGCAAACGAACTGCAGATGGACAAGAACAGAGCATCATCGAACCAAAAAACGGAGAGTTACATTCGATCGAGACAAACACGAATCATCGCGAAATGCATATCTGGATGAGAGAGAGAGGAGGAAGTGAGTTGGCGTACCTGAAGTTTTTCGAAACCACCGCGAAGTCTGGATTGGCTTTTACAGTTTCACCAGACGGATAACTCTCTCATATGCAGACGAACTGCAGATGGACAAGAACAGAGCATCATCGAACCAAAAAACGGAGAGTGACAAATACATTCGATCGCCTCTACATCTACAATCGCATCCCATGCAGCAAAACCACGAATTTAGAGACAAACGATCATCGCGAATGCTTATCTGGATGATGAGAGAGGGAGGAGGAAGTGAGTTGGCGTACCTTGGCGTACCTAAAGTTTTTCGAAACCACCGCGAAGTCTGGATTGGCTTTTACAATTTCACCGGACGGATAAACTATAGTTTTTTTTCCAGGAGAGAGAGAGTACGTAACACTAACAATAAACAAATAATGCCTTCAAGGCCTCCGTGAAGATCCTAAACCTCCAAAACCCTATAAACCCCTGAACCCCCAAAACCCCGAACCCCCCAACCCGGAACCCCAAAACTCCGAAACCCTAAACACCCTAAACCTTAAACCCTAAAAACCCTAAACCCTAAATCCTAAACCCTATACCCCCAAAACCCTACAAACCTAAGACCCCATAGACCCTACAAACCCTGGACCCCATAAACCCAAGACGCTATAAACCCCCAAACCCCCAAGACCTTATAAACCCCCAAACCTCCATAAACCCAAGACCCTATAAACCCCCGAACCCCCAAAACCCCGAACCCCCCAACCCCGAACCCCAAAACTCCGAAACCCTCGAACCTCTAATCCCCGCACACCCGAACCCCTGAACCCCTTAATCCCCAAACACCCAAACCCCCGAACCCCAAAACTCTGAAACCCCCGAACCCCCGAACCCCAACCCCCAAACCCCCGAACCCCAAACCCCCGAACCCCAAAACTCCGATACCCCCAAACCCTGAAGCCCCCGAAATCCCCAAAGCCCAAACCCCTAAACCCCTAAACTCTACACCATGCTATATAGACACTGCTATATTTTTGTTAGAAAAATTTGCATCTTTCACTATCGAACATCTATATAAGTTTGATTTGACTATTCCCTTCTAATCTTTTTTATCATTTTTGTGACATCCTGAATTTTCGATCTTGTCTCGATGAAATGAAATGGGCTTTTCCCCGACGCGCCTATGGTACTTTTTCTCAGAGCTGATCACTCACGAGTTAACAACCTATTAGGTAAAACTGTTAAGGGATATAACCGCGGTAAAATCCCTAAAAGCTACCTAGTGAGTTGGATTGTACCTAAATCGTGTTCGGTTGATTTTAACCATGAAATTGAACTCGGATTCGGAAATCGAACGTTCGAGCGTGTCACTATTTATTTTTAGGACCTCGTCTCATCTTTTCGGAGAATTCCATCGAGCCGGGAATTTTGCGGAAAAAAGCAAAGTGAACAAAAAGAATTTGTGGAATTTCGGATGGGTCTCTTTAATTAGATTTTTGGGCTATCAAATTGAGTTATTTGATGGATAAATGATGGAAATTCGTAGGGGCTGATTAAGGTGTCTATTTGGGCTCCAAAAAGGCTTTATTTTGTGAAGAGATGAGAAGAAAATTAGCCATTGGATGACCCTTTGACTTTTGGGGCTTACTCTCAAGTGTTTGAGATATTTTTGGAGGACTTTTGTGGCTTCTTGTCCCCTACCAGCAGGAAGCAACGTATCTTCCTCCTCTTTCTTCTTCATTTTCTTCTCCTCCTTTTTCTGCTGCTCACGCCCTCCCTACTTGCTGTGCAAGTTTCACCTCAGCTGAGCCTCTTCCGAGCTTCTTTTGGTGTCGCCGTAGGCTTGGGTTTTGCTCGTCTTCGCGCCGCCGTCGCCGTGAACCGATTTACTCTCTAATCAGGTGAGTCTACTTCCTAATCCTTTCTTAGGGGGTGATTATGCTTAGAGGTTAGATTGGTGTTGATTAGCTTGATTAGATTAGTTTTAGGTTGGATTGACACTAGTGAGGATGATTTAGTCTAGTTTAGTGGATTTATCTTGAATCTGTCCACTGGATGCTTGCTGTTTGCCAATTTTGTGGATTGAAATTGGATGAGATTTGGAGGTCGATTCCTTCTTGAGAAATGTTTTATACATATTCAGCTATAACATATATTTTAATCAATATTTTATGAATTTAAAATAATATTATTTCAGCTTCATTTTAAGCGAAACAGAACCCCTGTTTTTGCTGAGTTTGTGACCTTTTGGTCTTCAATGGATTTTTTATCAGCTCTTAGGGTCAGAATTTCGAAATAGTTTCTTCAGGAAAGTTGTTTCTCACATATATTAGTATAACATACTAAAATTTCAGCTCAATTCGACAAGTTTTGGAACTCGAACCAAGCTGGTTTTGAAAGACGTGAGCTCTGAAAACGGACACAGTTTTTGCAATGTTTTGAGCGATTTACTGCTCTCAATCCAGAAGGATTTGGGTCAAGATGTCTTCATGAAAAATGTTCATTTATGTGTCCTTTATAATATTTTATGATTTTATAATTTTCCAATATCATTTGATTATGTTTCTGGATTTAAACGTGGAGATGCGCGAGTGGCCCTGTTTCCGCTGATTAGGGCCGATTCTGTTTTGGTGACTGTTCTTGATATAGTGCTTGCTGGACATTGCATATTTGGTGATAATTTTGATTTGTGACATGATTAGAACCTTCCCAAGTTGTGGCGAGGATAACATATGGGCTCGGGAGAGGGACGGCGATACGTAACACCTCTACCCCTGCTTTACATATTGGCTCGGGAGAGGGACGGCGATACGTAACGCCTCTACCCTTGCGGCTTGGGAGAGGGATGGCGATACATAACGCCTCTGCCCTTGCATTGCATGTTTTGGCGAGGACCTGAGGCGAGAACTTTTCGCGGGTCAAGAAACATTGGAACGTCGAATTGAACCTTTGATAATTGATGTGCAATGTGCTGGTTGGTAAAGATGTTTGTTTTACGCGTATGTGTATGAACTGTCCTGATGTGCAGGGAGGTGCTGCGGTGAGGTAAGAAACATTTGATGTGTGTTAGGCCACCTCTAGGTGAATTTCTTCCTAATAGGGGTTTAGGGGGTAGACTTGCTGAGACATTGTCTCAACCCGTCGTGGTTACAATTTTTCAGGTCCCTAGGTGGAGGTGCAACATTAACTGTTATGGGGTCCCACAAGTGATGGATTTTTTAGCACGCCTTTTTGGCTGGACCCAAAGCCCTTGGCTGTAGATCCCGAAGACTAGATAGCTCAGTAGTTTCCTTTTTGGTTTAGTCTGCTGTGTATCTAAACTCGGGGTTATTTATAAAATATGTTTTGTGTAAATTGTGTTGTCCTACTTTCCTATCCCATGTTTGAGAGTTGTACGGGGATTGTTTTAATTCGCTTCCGCATGTGCAAAAAAATCGATTGGGTCGGCGACGCATCCTGGGAACGTCGCAATTTAGTCGACCACCGGGGGATGTGCATGTTCTCGAGGTTCGGGACGTGACAATTTTAGTCCTTGAGCCTTTGCCCTTCCTGTCATCCTTTCCAGTACCTCATATCCAAGTGAGTCGGGGGTTTGTGTTGCTTCCAAAGTTTCACCCGAGACCGGTGTCATCTCGTTCATTTGGCAAGAATTCCAAAGTCTAGTGTTCACCTGGGAAGCGCCAGTCCCTTGCTACAATAACTATGCGTTGAGCCTGCCGTTCCAATCAAAATAACCCTTTTTACACGCATTTGAAAAGGCTTTGTGTTCAGTTGGCACCTTCGTGTTCTTTTTTTTTTTTTTTGCAAAAGTTTATTTGGTCAAGTAAAACCGCAATTTTAACGTAATATGCCTCTTACAAGACCCACTTTTCAGATCGGATTAGAAGAATGGAAATTTTTTAAAATATTTAAGTTCCCTGGCTTTCTTGTGAAGGAGGTTGTTTTTCCCAAAAAATAATTATTCTATGCAGAAGTTAATTTGGAAGTAACATGACTCCATGATCCTGGCTAAAAGAAGTATTTTAGCTTGTTTTTGAGACATTCACTTTTTTGGTCAAAATGCTATTTTTATAATTTCAAAGCAGATTGTTTTTTTTTTAAATGATGATAGCTTATTGCATACATAGAATCTTTTCTTTTTGTTAAAAGTCAAGACCTAAAATGTGAATCTTCGTTTTCTGTGAACAGTGTCAAAGAAAGCCCTCTTTGTTTGCTCTAACTTTTGCAATATTCTGTAAACTCACATCAAAAGTCTCATTTGGGCCAAATGAAATTTCAGACCATTCATACTCACATGTATAAGAAATTTATCAAGAGTATTTTATTCGACGAATTTTCCACCTAAGAAGTTTGACTTTTATGCAAGTTGAACATAAAATAGATTGATCTTCTGAAGGCTATGGTAGGCAGCAGCCTGGAGATGGATCCTCGATATGGGGGATGCGTTTTTCTAACGCAAGCATGACGCCTTAACCGTTGCTCTGTCTTGATAAAGCCCTCATTCCTCTGCAAGATTTCATATGCTTGTGCATTTTCTCAGGCTTAAATGGCTTTCCACATTGCCTGCATTCGCCAAGTCATGTACTAAGTATTGATTCTGAGTTCCTCATTCAAGACTCGGCACATCTGTTATGAAAAAACTCAGCTGGATGGGTAGAAACTTCCACGTGGTTCCCCTCCATTTCATTAACATCAATGTTTGTGCCAGTCGTTGAACATCACCATTGCCCCTACCTCAACAATTCTCGAGCACCATTTAAAATTTTCTAATTCAATATTTATTGGCCTTATCAGCCATCCAGAATGCTGGATATTTGCACCAAGTGAAAGTCAGGTAATCACATCGACCTCCACAGCCTACGAATCGGTGGAGGTGTAGCCTTTTGTGAGCACCAAGTGCGAGTGACCGTAGTCAGTCTGGGTCGGTATGTAACGTGAATGCAAGAGACTCCCTTAGTTGTGTGTCAATGAATGAGTGCCCAATGAGTTGGAATAAGAGCGAACTGTCCGGTGAACGACTCAGGTAAAAGTGAATTGAAGTTAACATTAGAAATACAAATTTGAGACATTTTTCAGTGACCAACATCCTGATTCCACATCGCTTTTTACCAATGATGTTCCGCACTTCTTCATGAAAAAGAAACTAAGAGAAAATCAGCGTGTAAATTTCGAGCCTATTAGCTACATTTAGGCATGCCATGCACTTACTGTTGATTTGCAGGACAGTGATCCCTCTTTGCCACTTCAACAAAATTGGATAGGAGGACAAGGGGACAGGAAAGAAACTTGTTCATAGAACGAAAGTGAAAGGTTTCTCTTTAGGACTTTGATTCAAAGTAAAATTGCGCAGCCCCTCAATCAGCCATAAGACCAAATGCAAATCAAAGGTTCACCACTCGTTAATCTCATTCAGAAGTAAATGTGGTTTCTGCTCCTTAAGAAACATAATAATTAAACCAAAAAAGGAAACCTGACTCTATCTCTTGAAAAAACCAAGTTGCTGGTACCAAATAACAACGGATGATGAAAAGAACTGAGTCACTTACGAGCAATTAGGCATTGAAATGGGCTTATAAGCATCCACCTTTCCAGCTCCCTCACAAGCATCCTTCTGATTCTTGCTTCTTTTCCAGCCCTTGATGCCATCAAAGCTTTTTCTGCAGCAGTGCAACTATTTATGATTTCCTTTGTATGAATAAACGGGCTTTTGCAAGCAAAGACGTGTATAAATGCATGTCCTGCAGTTGGGCTGACAGTGTTGATAAGCGGACGTTACCTTGGATGGCAATGTGGTTGCTGTCGCCCTTTGCCAGAACTCCAAGAAGTATTTGAGGTCCTGCGAGGCCCTCTTGATCTATCTACCCTACATATCTGAGATGACCTTTTAATTTTAAAATTTTGCCTTAAACTAGTCTTCTTTTCAACCCGATCGATCATCACCAAGGCTGCATCATTCGTATCAGTGGCACCACATCTAATTAGATTCCTGAACTTGTGACATGCTCTGCTAAATCGCCTTTTGCTCTCCGCTAATGGAGGTTGAGCGAATGACAAGGTAGAAACAGAAGAAACAGGTGTTTTAGCCTTTCCTTCTGTGATTCTCCCCCATATCTCCATGTTTTTCTTTCGTAACAAGCCAAATTTCAGAGAAGTATGACGGTTGTGAGGTTCACTCATTCCAAAATGCTCTTTATCATCCTCAAGATGCACTGATTCGTCAGTCAACGTTGATGTGTCTGAGCTGGAGAGAGAGGATTGTTGTAGGGATGTGGGTGATTCTGTCCGCAAGGAATGCGGGTACTTGTCTCTGATCTCTTCTCTGGAGCAGGACACTTCATTACCAACGGATGGTTTATTGTTATGCAAACAAGAATCTGTTTCAAGAAAATAGTCTAGTACGTAAAACAGAAGGAATTAGAGAGGGAAATGGATGGAGAAACTGAATAATTGCACTATTTAAGTGTGCCCACATGTCACTTGCTAGAAGGGATCGAGGAATAATAAACTGACAAAAGAACATGAAAGTGAGTGGAGTACCAGATGAAGGGAGAGCAACTTTTTCACATCCTTGGAGGACATATTCATTACGAGAGATAGGAATCACAAGATCGTCATCCAGTACATCTTGCCAAATGTATCCCCTCCTGTACCTCCTGCATTTTTATCCAAAGCACTTAAAGTCAGCGATCTTGATATTTCAGACGGGCCATCTCCCAAAATTTTTCACAAAGAAAATCGATAGTCAGTCTGGGCAGTAAGTGTAAATTGACCTTTTGTAGGACCAAGAGAAGGCCTTGGGCAAGTGGCTTCCTCTCAAATCCGCAAGCCACCTCATAATATCTTCATCGAGGAAAAAAAAAGAGGGAAAAGAAGGTTAATGCAAGCATGTGAATGCAAAATACGTAGTCCAGTTGCTAGTAGTAATAGAAGACCCAGAAAAAGGGATTGTAGGCAATGGTGAACCTTTCAAAAGAAGGTCCTTGCTGCTGCTATGATAGGCGCAAAACAGATGAGGCTGCTCAACCACGCCCCCAGTCCCACGGCCATGCCTGAGGAAGTATATGACTTTGATTCTTCTCTCTTCTCCAGCAGTAGCCTCCATTTCTCTCTGCTTCTCTGCAGCTGTGAAATTAGCACATTCAGTCTCTCCTATTTTCGTGCTACCTCTACTTCACACACTCAGGTGAACAAAATTCTTGAGTCAATCAAGTCTATCCAAGAACTCAAATTTTCTCTTCGAAAAGGTCATTCTAGGTGGCAGAATGCAGATCACAGTGGAATTAGGGGGACTAGATCGACTATTTGTCACTTTCTTCAGATCACACCGTATAAAATGATGCAAAATCATAAAACCTTTTGCTTCTACAGAATGCGAACAAGAAGGTATTTGTTCATCGGAAATGATTATAACATGACCTTTTTTAAGCTCATGTCATACAAGGCTCTCCTACAGTATTCAAATTGAGTACTCTTATTTCCCTTATGCATTAAAACAGCGATACATCTGCATGGCCTAAGAAAAACAGGCACGGTTAAGTTGAATGCAATTGTTCATAGTGGCCTCACCGTAAATGTAATTGCAAATCTCCCTTTACTAAGATAAATGTGGAAATAGCCATTTTAATGACTAATGAGTGTCTTAAAAAAAACTTGTTAATGCTTTGCTTTAGTGAAAAGGAAGATAAATTACAAACACACGAAATACCACACCAAATTCATGTGCCAAGTAAAAGGTGAGCTAAAACTCGAACAAGTGGCCCAAATCTGGAATCGCTTGCACTTGGAAGTGGGGGAAGTGAATATGTGTCGAGAGCCTAATTCACGATAAAAATCTTATCCTAAACCACAAACATAGCATACTTTACAGAGAAAGTTTTTATTAACAAAAACACCGGAACATATAATACATTGAAGTTTGTTATCTTCTCTAAATCAAAGGCTTGCAGGGGCTATGCTTAACAAATTCTCTACAGAAAACATATCGGGAATTAGTGGTACATACTCACGTATTCACTTTTTTCCTCTTTTGACGGGTCCCTTTAGAACAAGAAAGCTTGCGCACACCCACGGAGAGAGAGAGAGAGAGAGAGAGAGAGAGAGAGAGAGAGAGAGAGGCTATTGTGAGAAGGCACGGAGGAGGAAGACTTCGTTTCATAACAGGGAAGGATACCGTGTTGCTTGAGGAGCTGGGATTTCTAATTAAAATGAGTCGTATGAAGCTTAGTTCGTCGTTTAGGTTCCGAGTTGATGAAAGGAATTTAGGGTCTAGAACATCCGTCATTGACGAAGCATGCACAGTCAATAACATAATATCCTATGGGAACCAAAAAAGAATTTTTTTTTTCCCCTTCGTTTGCATCTAAGAGAGTCAGACTCAGGCATCGTAGATTGCAATCTTACGGATTGTTGGACTGACATATGGCTCTCTTGGCAGGGTCCCAACGCCGAGCCGGCAGCTATTCTTCTCAGGCAAATATGATGAACAGAGCACGCCACACCATGACATCTTCGGTCTGAATTTAAAAGAGTGCTCAAATCTTAAAAAACATGAATATCTTGAGAACTTAAAATTTTCATCAAAAAAGGACTAAAGTGTATGCGGTCGCAAAATCTAAGAGAAAATAAATATTACAAAAAAAAATCACTTCAAACAAATTCCTTTTATGTAAGAAACAACTACGACACTTCATTTTTTGACTTGTCCGGCTGTATATGAAGTACTTCTTGTATGTGAGCTGGTCTCAATTTTTACCTTTGGATGCTGACGGGGGGCTACGTCGTCCAGCAAAGTTCCTGGGGACTGGGCAGAATAAAAAGTCCCAGTCCTAGTAACGGTCCACCATGGGATCTCCACAGGGTCCACAGGGGACATCAATGTGGTTGGGCCGACCCCAATGGGTGGAGGAGCTAAGGCCATACCTGAGAGAGCCATTAGAGTGCATCTCAACCGATGGGCTGAGTGAACCCGACATTATATGCTTTCTCACTGGTCTGTTTGATGATAACGAATTAAATCAAGGATGAGTCATTCCCATTGTTCCCGTTGTTTTGTAACCCATGATGATGAGGCAAGCACCGAGGAAGCATTTAATCTAAACGCGAATTTTAAGTACAACTTGACCATCATGAAAACGGGTGATTGGCCTAATTAGTTAAGAGTAATATCGAGAATATTAAGATTGGTAGATGAAATCGATTTGTTTAACTGTGAAAGAGTATTTTTAAGAAGCCCATAGTGTGCAACGCTAAATAAAATTATGGCATTGTTTTTGTGTAATAATTTTGTAAGTGAATCTTAGTATTTGAGGTATTATCATTTTGTTGAGAAGAGGGAAAATAAAGAGGAACTACGAAAGGAATAGGCAAATGGTACGATGGTCAAGAGCCCGGCAACCAGCATGAATATTTTTTTAAAGTCTAGAAGGATGGATTGAGAAAGTAAAAGTAGAAAATCATGGTCCTTCTTTCTTTTGATCTGACTCTCCAATCAGCAGGCACTGGCAGGGGCAGGGGTGTTAAGTATGTCTTCCTTTACAGATCACCTGAGATGTGTTAATAAAACAAGTCCAAAAGCAGTGGGTCCAGTCCGGTGCAGCAGGAAGAAACCAGAGTGAGCTTGCAACCTTGTGGCTCAAGCATCAAATCATCATCATCAATGATGAATCCCATTTGCAATTCCACGCACCATTCCCGGGCCAGATCAGCTCTACCTCAAAGTGAAGTGGTGGGGGTCTGATCTCTCCTCTGCTATTCCTTCCTTTTGTGCTTTTCCCTCCCTTTTTGCCGGCTCTGCTTTTTCAACCTTCTTTACCAATGCACACCCCCTCCCTGCCTTCTATCTTGTTCTTGATTTGCACAAGTTTGATGATCGCATTCCTAAGCCGACTCTCAGCATGGTAAGCATCCTTCCTGGTTAACGTCCTCTGCTCTTCTCTTTATTTGATCCTCTCTAATGGACTTAGCTTTTGCCATCCAGGGGACTTCCGGGAACATCGCCGTCGGATCCCAGGTGTGGGTTGATGATGCAGAGGTCGCCTGGGTTGATGGAGAAGTCAAGGCCCTTCATGCCAGAGAAGCCACCATTCTCACCACCAATGGGAACATCGTACTCTCTTGCCTGCCCGCCTTCCATCATCACCATTAGTACCATCTTCCGTTATCCAACAGACTTATCTTTTCACATCGGTCCCAGGTGGTTGCAGATATCTCAAACATATATCCAAAAGATACGGAGGTGCCACCAGCAGGGGTCGATGACATGACGAAATTAGCTTACCTCCATGAACCAGGAGTCCTCCACAACCTTGCATGCAGATTCGCTCTCAATGAGATCTATGTGAGTTTATTCTCCATTACAATATAGACATATGCCGAAGGGCAATCTGGACGAGTGACTGACCAGTCAGTGATAATGAGCAGACATATACGGGCAATATCCTAATAGCAGTGAACCCCTTCCGAAGACTGCCCCACTTGTATGACATTCAGATGATGGAACAATATAAAGGAGCACCCTTCGGAGAGCTAAGTCCCCATCTTTTTGCTGTCGCTGACACTTCTTATAGGTATATTGGGAGGACCGAAGCTTCAAAAAAACTTCTCACATTACATAATATGAATTAAAAATTTACTGTCACGTAGCCATCTCTTTCCAATATTACCAGGGCAATGATATATGAGCAGCAAAGCCAGTCTATTTTGGTAAGTGGAGAGAGTGGAGCTGGAAAAACTGAGACAACCAAAATGCTTATGAGGTACCTGGCCTTCATGGGAGGTAGATCCAACTCGGAAGGAAGAACAGTGGAACAACAGGTTTTGGAGGTGAGTTCCAATGTGTTCTGTTTTCACCACATTGCAGGGTATCTGTTCATCGCAATCCATCCCTCCTCCCCAAGTCGATGGGTGCACTCTAGGGCTTGCTCAATGATACCACAGACTAATCTGATGCTCTCCTTCTCCAGTCTAATCCAGTCTTGGAAGCATTTGGGAATGCCAAAACAGTCAAAAACAACAATTCCAGGTACACCTTCTGAAAGATCACATTAGAAGACTCTCCACCATATGTTCCTTCTCTGGCATCTTTAGTTCCTATCTTCAGATTATGACATAAGGAAATCAAATCTAACGGTTTCTACAGTCGGTTTGGTAAATTTGTCGAAATTCAGTTTGATAAGCATGGCAAGATCTCGGGTGCTGCGATTCGTACATATCTTCTAGAAAGATCGCGGGTTTGCCAAGTCTCTGATCCAGAAAGAAACTACCATTGTTTCTACATGTTATGTGCAGCACCATCTGAGGTGAAATTAACAATATGCTGCTATTGGCCATTTTTTCAAATACTCCTCCTGAATGAGGATCATCTTCTCTCTAATTTTCATAAGAGAATCTTGCTGGCTCATGTTATATGCAGGATCTAGTGAAATTTAAGCTGGGAGACCCCAAAACATTCCACTACCTAAATCAGTCGAATTGTTACAAAGTGGCACATGTGGATGATGCAAGAGAATACTTAGAGACAAGAAATGCTATGGATATCGTAGGCATCAGCCAGGATGAACAGGTAATGTGCATTTGAAACATTTCCATTATCTAATTGAGACGCTGAATTTGAAAGTGAGAGGTTTTCCTCTTTCTAGGATGCCATATTCCGTGTAGTAGCTGCAATTCTCCATCTCGGGAACATTAATTTTACAAAGGGAAATGAAGTAGACTCCTCCAGACTGAAAGATGAGAAATCGTCATATCATCTTCAAACAGCAGCAGAGCTACTAATGTCAGCTTTTTTTAATTTTAAAGTACCAACACTAGATTTCCTTATTGTAACCAATAAAGATGGTAACGCGTGGTCTTGACAATTGTGCTGTTCAGGTGCAATGAGAAGGCTTTAGAGGACTCCCTCTGCAAGCGTGTCATAGTAACTCCAGATGGAAACATTACAAAACCACTAGATCCTGAGTTAGCTACCTTGAGTCGCGATGCATTGGCAAAGACAGTCTACTCCAGACTATTCGATTGGTAAGCAAAAACTTTCAACCAGAAAATGAATCTCATTAAGTCAGTTGTTGATCGATTCTGCTTTCAATTATCGTTTCTTGTTGTGCCTGTATTTCGTGTGGGCAAATTTATTGGCCGAATTAACTAAACCTTGGCAGGATTGTGGATAAGATAAATGTATCGATTGGTCAAGATCCAGATGCAGCTAGCTTGATCGGAGTGCTTGATATATATGGCTTTGAGAGCTTCAAAATTAACAGGTAGACAACAACATGATACATCTTATAAACCTGCAAATGGAAGTACCTATACCCTGAATAAAGATGTAACGAGTCACATCTCTTAGTTTTGAGCAGCTATGCATTAACTTCACAAACGAGAAGTTGCAACAGCATTTCAACCAGGTACACGTCGAAACTTGCAGTTTGAGTTCAATATTGCCTCAGTGAGGTCCCTTTCAAACAATAGAAATTTTATTAACAGCATGTATTCAAGATGGAACAAGAAGAATACACGAGAGAGGAGATTGACTGGAGCTATGTCGAGTTTGTTGACAACCAGGATGTGCTAGATCTTATAGAGAAGGTATCCATTTCAATCAGCTCTTTGCAACTAACGAAAAATCATCTCAAATGAAAATTGCGCCCTTAAATTTCTCATCTGCAGAAACCTGGGGGTATAATTGCACTGCTTGATGAAGCCTGGTATGTCTTTCCCAAGTCGCTGTGATGGTTTTTCCTCATGTGTCTCAAAAATGTATTAGCACGAGAACAGTAGAGTCTGCTTTTTCCTCGTTGGTAGAAGCAGAATCCTTCCCTAACTCTTATGTTGCTTCTACCTGTAAATTACCAAGAAATACAACAAAAAGGCTGTCTATACATAACCTGGAATTGAGTTTCAAGTCATTCTGCAGTATGTTCCCCAAATCGACCCACGAGACATTTGCACAGAAGATGTATCAGACTTATAAAGGCAACAAGCGTTTCAGCAAGCCTAAACTTGCTCGAACAGACTTCACAATAAATCATTATGCAGGAGATGTGAGCAAGCTCCCTTTTCTTTAACTCTCTCTCTCTCTCTTTAAAAGCTAAAATTTTCATTTACTTACATTTTCTTTCAATAGGTTACTTATCAAGCAGATCAGTTCCTTGATAAAAACAAGGATTATGTGGTAGCAGAACACCAAGCTTTACTAAATGCTTCCAAGTGTTCATTTGTTTCAAATCTTTTTCCTCCTTTGCACGAGGAGGCATTAAAACAGTCCAAGTTCTCCTCCATTGGTACTCGTTTCAAGGTATGGTAACTGGAGTAGCCACATGATAGATGCATATTACTGCACTTCAACAAATCTGCATACTGAACTTACTATCGGACTACTTCCAGCAACAATTGCAAGCTTTGATGGAGACCTTAAATACAACGGAACCTCGTTATATTAGATGTGTAAAACCAAATACGGTTTTGAAGCCAGGAATCTTTGAGAATCTCAATGTCTTGAATCAATTGAGATGTGGGGTAGGTTTTGATATGCCTGTACCTCACTAAATAGGCTTTGTCATTTGAGCTCGGTTTGTCCTAAGAACAGAGATATTTCTTTTGACACAAATTTTTCAGGGCGTCTTAGAGGCTATCCGGATAAGCTGTGCTGGGTATCCCACAAAAAGGACATTCGATGAGTTTGTGGACCGTTTTGGAATGCTTGTGCCCGACCTTTCAGAGGGGTATGCTTCTCGCATCTCACATTACAGGAAAAGCAACGAATTGTGAAGAACTTGTTGTCTTACTGAAAGTGATCTTTCATACACCAGATCCAGTAAATAACTAATCCCAATGAGTTAAGCATGATTTCACAATTAAAATCATATATGTAATCAACATAAGCTTCAGCTTGTAACGCTTGATTTTCACATTAACAACCATGATGCTTCCTTGTGCGTAGATCCAATGAGAAATCTGCCTGTATAGCCATCTGTGACAAGATGTGCCTAAAGGGGTATCAGGTACTCCACATTCGGAATGAAGTTTCCACATCCTTCATTGCTTTACATGAAGCGTATATATTTCCTTTATGTATTTACTCTTTCCCCTCAATACTATATTCAGATTGGGAAGACGAAGGTGTTTCTTAGGGCTGGACAGATGGCCGAGTTAGATGCACGGAGAACTGAAGTTTTGGCTAATGCTGCAAGACTCATCCAGAGGCAAATTCTGACATATTTGGCCAGAAAAGACTTCATTTCTGTGAAAAGGGCTACAATATGTATGCAGAAACATTGGAAAGGTTACTAATTTTCCTTCAATTTTCTTCTTTCTTTCGCTTGATTGTACGTAACAGCAGGATGCAGTAAATAGACTGATAAAGGGAGCTTGTAAAACAGAAGTACACGTGAGCCAATGATAATTGGTCATCTTGTCCGAAGACCACATAAGGGGAAAATTAGGAGCCTTTCAAATTTTTGATGTGCTTCGACAGAATTGGCATTTCCTACAAAATAAATTACAAGATGCACCTCTTGCCTCCTCAATGCAGGCCAACTTGCACGCAAGCTGTATGAACATATGCGAAGGGATGCTGCCTCGATTTGCATACAAAAGTATGCTAGGGCTCACGTCTCAAGAAGAATTTACATTCATTTGCAAGAGTCGGCCATAGTAATTCAGAGTGGATTGAGAGCAATGAAGGCACGAAAACAGTATAGCTACAGACGAAGAACAAAAGCTGCAATTCTAGTCCAGGTACTTGAGTCTTGGCTAGGACTTTCAACTGCAATAATCGACTTGTATATGATTAAATGACACTGGGGAAACAGACGGCAGGTATGAACCGGAGCAATGTTGATATTGGTGAGGCGAGTTTAATGATGAGTAAAAGTTTATAGGTCTTTTGAGTCAATAGAATCGCACTTAGTTACCAGTCAACCTTCTTTTTTCCTTTCCGGGGTTTCCGAACATCTAATCTAGCCCTTACTCCTCCCATTTCCATGCCACTGAACCATTTGCCCAGTAGCCCTCCTAGAGCTGCTATATAATGTGGCCTGATATTATTGTTGTCCGCAAGAGCACCTAATATAACCAGCATAAGGTCACCTGGCAAATTTGAAAAACTTGATAGAAGTAGTACAAAGAGTCCCACGCTGTCACAGATATGACAGTCCATTTGAAAATCTACCACTATCTTGCGCACGAAAAGTTTCCACATATGTAGGGGTATCAGTCAGCATAATAATCAGGAAGTGCAAAAGAATTTGTCTCTGTTTTTAATTCTGGATTTAATGTCTAGACAATCTGCAACTAGCCAGAAACAGAATTTAGTAGCCTCACATCATATTTAGAAAGATTAAATATGTTGCTTCCATAACAAGGGTATTATATCTGCTTTAAGTAAATAAAATTGCTTTCCACAATTTTTGCATGGAGCAAACATATACTTGATGGACTTCTTGTGGGTAGGTTACTTCTTGGGCATGACAATGCTGTAAGTTCTTTATAATCGACATAAGTTTCTTCTTCTTCTTCTTCTTCTTCTTCTTCTTCTTCTAAATGATCATAAGTTCCTTATTGCCACACTCCTGGTAATAGTCATAGTTTGAATGAAATTTTACAAAAAATGGAGATTAGATGTGGTCCAACTTCTTTATCCTATGCATGTAGACACAATGGCGAAGATATGAAGCTTTTCTCGCTTATTTACAACTCAAGAAGGCAACTCTCATTTTTCAATGCCTCTGGAGAGCAAAATTAGCTAGAAAGGAGCTTAAAATGCTGAGGATGGTAAGGTCCAAGCTTTTATTGTATCTACTTCAAAACTAAATTAGTGTTCTAAAATATAATCAAGAGGCTTCTAATGCAGGCTGCCAGAGAGACAGGTGCGCTTAAGGAAGCTAAGGACAAGCTCGAGAAGCATGTAGAAGAGCTAACCTGGCGGTTAGAATTTGAAAGACACTTGAGGGTATAGTATATTGCATTATTTTGGGTGAAGCTTCAACACAAAATCAGATCATGAAACATATGCAAGAGGCAATCTTAAAGTATTCTGTCCTCGCCTGACGTGTAGTCTCAGTAGCATTGCCCTCTCTATTATGGTAGTTCGTTATGTGCTCTGGTTATCAGAAGGGCGCAACCACATTCCAATCGTTAGATAATCTTATTTGTTATTGTAGTTCATGGCATAACAAATAGAGGTCTTGAAATCCAGTAATCTCTCATCAGTTTAAGAGTTGCTTTGCCATAATAGCCTTCTGGTGTAGAGGAGACAAGGTTAAGCACAAGTTCATTTTTCTGTTGCTAGAGATGCCATATTTTCACTAAAAGTGTCACATAAAACAATTCGTAGCACACTGAAAGAATGTTTGATTAGTTCCCAGGCACATAGGACCCACAACTATGTTTTTTTTTTTTTACCAACGAGCAATAGAGATACTCTTGCTTTGCATCATTTAATTACGGAAATACCTGTCCTGTTGTAGATTGACTTGGAAGAAACCAAACGCCAAGAAAATGAGAAGTTACAAGATGCTTTGGACAACATGCGCAGCCTACTAGATGAAGCACGTGCGGCAGTCATCCGTGAGAAGGAAGCAGCAAAGTTAGCTATTGAACAAGCTCCTCCTATCATAAAGGAGATAGCGGTAGTGGATGATTCCAAATTGGAGCAACTGAGAAATCATAATATGGAATTGGAGGTAATTTCCTGTACTTAGCTTCAAACCTCACTCTACAGGTGGTATTGATTCATTTTTCTGGAGCTGGAAGAATAAAGGGTACGCTGAATATACACCATCGCTGAGACTATCAAGGAGCTAAGATGATATGATCCTTGAAGGCTATTATTTTGCACAATGAGGGATCGATGTTACTGTCCTTACAACTTAGGACTGGGACTAAAAATGTGACCATTAACTTTATATTGCCTAAAATTGTTTAGGAGTTGGGGCTCAGGGGATATTATTTTGTTATATAAGGTGAATGGTTAGATGAGTCGTCAGGGGTGCACTGTTCACCAAGTGAGAAGAAAAACTATAAATGATGCTTGAAAATGGGACACTATGTCTTGTACCCATTCATTAGGCTACATGAGACAGATGCCTAGAAGATTGCAATGCTCAAGATTGCACAGACAGCTCGATGACACTATTTGTAAGTTTCTCGTGTATGGTACAGTTAAAAGGCTAACAAAGGTTCTTGCTGCACAGAGTGAACTGGACGAAATGAGGCAGAGAATGAAGGAATTCGAGAAAAAGAGTTCGGAAGTTGAGGCAGAGAACAGAGAAAGGGTAAAAGAAGCTGCTGAAGCTCAGGAGAGAGCAAAGCAACTTCAGGAGACTGTGGAAAGGTAGTCAAGAGAATATAAGCGAATTAAATGTCACTATATTTGAAACTGCATTTGACCAACTCTTGTTTATGAATCTTAGATTGGAACTGAATTTGTCCAACCTTGAATCAGAAAATCGTGTTCTACGCCAGCAAGTATTGGTTGCACCAATACAGAAGAATTTATCGGATGAATTGTGTGGGTAAGAACGCAGTCATGTGGAATCACATTTTACGTGCACCTCTAGTTGTTGGTACCATTTAAAGAGATTAGTGGCTTGCTACCGAGAAAGATCTGACTGGTCTGATTTACAATATCATCTCTGCCATCAATAAAAGTATTAAAGTTGCTTATGTAGACTGTCTTATATTATAGCATACATTTTAATTCCACGTTTCCGGTTTCATACCTTTTTTCATATTGTGCCTCATCATGGAATTGCATCTTGATACTAGAGCATAAAGACTCCATCAATTCATGTGTTTATCCCCCTGATTAGTCCTTACACGTAAACGAGGAATTATTGCTTGTAGTAATTTCCCGTCTTTAATGAGCTCTAGAGCTTGGAGAATTTTAATGTAGTTCATTATCATTTGCCACCATCTTAAGAAGTCCAAGCTCCCTTTTTGCAGTCCGAAGACCAAGATTCTGACCCCAAGGTCAGAGAATGAAATCCTAACGAAGCATGTCGCCACAGCGGAGCAAACATCTATCTTCGGAAGGAAAGCAACACATGTTAAGGTCTCCTATCACTAATACCTTTTTTTTTCTATACAAGGACCTGCAGTCACTAAACACCAAATGGGGATTGGTGCAGATACAGGAAAATGGACATCTAACAGATGAAGATAACGGAACGAAAGTATGAGCATCTTCCTGAGAATGGTTCAACTACAAAACTAGAAAAGTGGAGCTTCTTGTAAATTATGAAGACCTAAAATATTACTTGCTTGCAGGAGTCAGGACAATTTATCTCCCTTCTGTCAAGACAAAGATTCCTAACAGAGAGGCAGCAGGTATTAGCTACCAGATGCAAGTTTAGGCATTATGCCAAAACTACCGTCCCATTCTTGTTCTAATGCAACTTTTTTTTATGTCCTTGCGTAAACAGGAGAACCACGACATATTAATTAAGTTTCTGTTGGAAGAGAAGCAATTCGACAATCAAAGATCAAAAGCTGCTTCTATTGTGTTCACATCACTTATTCAATGGAGAGCCTTTGAATCAGATAAAACAAATATATTTGACAGGATTATTCAGGCAATACGATCATCTTTCGAGGTGGTATTCAGCAAGCAGTGAACAATCATGGCATCTTAAGTAGAAGCGGCAGTTTCTAATGTGTTAATGACCAAGTTATTTTTATGCACATTAAGTATCTAACATGATTTGACTAATGTTCTTCTGTTGCCTCACAGAATCAAGATAGCATTGACGGTCTCGCATATTGGCTCTCAACAACATCCACTCTTCTCTTTCTTCTACAAAATGCATTCAAAGCAAGTAATTCGCCTACTATGGCCTTAAATCGTACAAGGAAGATTCCTGCCATGTTATTTGGTGGCACTCTGCAGGTTTGTTATCTTCGAAAATCCTCTTCAATTATGGCACACTGACATCAGGGGAAATTTACTGGGCTGGTTGCTGAAACAGGGTTTCCATTCATCTTCAATGGGCTTGGGTATTTCAAGTGGTTACAGTGGAATGATGGATAAACCGTTAGAGCAATCAAAAATAGAAGCCAAGTACCCGGCACTTCTATTTAAACAACAGTTGACTGCATGTGTTGAGAAACTATATGGGATTATTCGTGATAGCCTGAAGAAAGAGATCAGCCAATTTTTGAACTCGTGTATACAGGTGTGCATCTGAACACTTACATTTAGCTTGAGGATAGTAGTTCCTGCAAATCCAGCAGTCTAGTAAATCAATTGTACATTACTACTAACAGGCACCAAGATCTGGAAGAGGGAGACTATTTAGAGGGCCATCGAAAAGATTGCAATCTAATAAAGTTGCTAAACAGCACACATCAAATGCATGCTGGCAAAGCATTGTCAAGAAGCTAGACCTATACTTGTCCATAATCTCTCGCAATCATGTGAGATTAACCAATCCCTCCTACTGCTAATTATCTTTATATCTCGAAATAAGCCGTTTACTACTTCCCTAACTGACGTATTATCAGGTACCTTCAATGATCATGAGAAAAATGTATATTCAGGTCTTCTCATTCATCAATGTTCAATTGTTCAATAGGTAGGTTTCCTTTAGACTCCACCGCATAAGCAGCTACATTCTACAGATGAAAAAATAACTAATTGCAAGATAATATTGATCAGCTTATTGCTTCGTCGAGAGTGCTGCTCCTTCAGCAATGGGGAATATCTGAATACTGGTCTGCAAGAACTGGAGGAATGGTGCCTCAAAACTCCAGATCAGGCAAGTCTCACCATGCTGTCAAGCGTACAGCCTCCTCTCTCTTCCTTTCCCAAACCATCATTTTATACAAACAGCCCCCCCCCCCCCTTCTCCCTCCCCCTAAACGCAACCACCCCACCCCACCCCACCCCACCCCAAAGTTAAAAAAATAACAATAAACAAAAAATAGAAGGAAAAAGGAAGTTCCAACTAAGCTTTTGAACTATTTCGCAGTCTGCAGCACTGCTAATGGAGGAACTTCTACATATAAGACAAGCTGTGGGGTTTCTTGTGAGTTTACCAAGATTCACTATGTATTATTATCGGCCCATCCCAAAAGGTGGGAAATGGAATAACTAAAGTAGCTTCCTGATTGCAGGTTTGTCATCAAAAAGCCCAGAAATCTTTGGAAGAGATCACTAGCGAACTCTGCCCGGTAACGCTCCATCTTATACATCGAGTAACTGCAAGTGCATCTGGAAAGGGACTTGGCTGTTTCGAAAGTAGTCTGGAAAACAATTAGACCGCCATTTCCAGCGCTGAAAAATTTACAAAACTCGAATAAGATTGTGCTCCACCCCACCCACCTTGCATTCGCAGGTACTAAACTCAGTGTGTGTGTTTTTGCTAGAAATTGAGCATCCCTCAAATATATCGTATCGGAACCATGTTTTGGGACGACAAGTACGGAACGCGAGGGCTGTCGCTGGATGTGAGTAACTCTTCTCACTCCTTTTCTATGAACACCCATCATTCCTTTGGGAACTCAGCACAGGGTCATGTGTGGAACTTGCAGGTCATCGGCAAAATGAGAGCCCTGACGGCTGCGGATTCAATGAACACCACCAACTCCTTCTTGCTTGATGTGAACTCGAGGTGATTTGGTTCTTGTTTCTTCTTTTCCTTGCGCTGTCACATTGCCCCAAAACAAAGAAAGAAAACCTGATCAACGACGGTAATGCGAAATGTCAGCTCGCCATTCTCGATGGAAGAAGTGTTGCGGTGCTGTGGCAGCATAAACAACCCGGGGAACGTGGATCCTCCGCCGCTTCTCCGTCAGAGGTCGGACTTCCACATCCTCACACAGCCGCAACCAGAAGATTGAGTCCCTCTTGCATTTCATTCCAGATTTGTGTTTGCAACATCAGTTTCACTTGGCCGATCCTGATGATCTCGTTCTTGTTGGCTTCCTGTAAATGTAATCTGCTCTGGTTTTTTTCTTTTTTTCGCGGTTTAATTTCCCTCTTCCACGGAAGGCGCGCTCGGTATATTTCTTCTCGGGGTCGTTTCCGTCTGGCTCTTGCGTTAAAAAAAAAAAGAGGAGTACTTCTGCTTTTTGGTAGCTTGGACATCACCGCCTTGGGACAGGGGATCACGGAGTCCAATTTCAGATCGGACAGCCCTGTTAATACGAGAGATTTTTTTTTTTTTGAAAAAATCACAACCATTCAATTTAAGATCGGACAGCTGTGATTAGAACTGTCCCAAAAAGTATCAGGGCAGGAGATCCAATTCCCATTTCTTCTTTTTTCTTTTTCTTTCTTTTTTTTTTCTTCATATATTTCTTCATGTAATCGTTATAATATCTGCACTATTGAGATTTTTTTTAAATGCTTCCCATCCAAGTTCCGCTCATGATTTGCCGAAAATGGTTAAGCCAGCAGCAAAAACTATATATGCGCTGTTAGCTTAGCATGTATACAAGCTTCTAAAATAAGTTGCACTCTGATCCAGTAGTAGCTCCTTAACAATGACTCATTTTGGTCTCAATACTTTGTATTTGCCATAAAACTAGAGATGCACCCGGGCTTCACTGTGGGAAAGCATTTTCAATTGGTAAGCTTCATCGACATTTATAGTTGAAATATGAAAGATTGTATTCCCAATCACTTTAAAAAGTTTTCATTGACAACTTAAATGTTACGATTAAGTTAACTTGAATAGCACGATAGTTTCTTTCCATGTTTATCCCAAAATCGTAAAAGTTATCTTTTGATGTTAACGAAAAAAACCCTGCGCGAGGAATCACTAGTAAAGGATAGTGTAATAATCACTAGTAAAGAAATCACTAGTAAATTTTATATTGCAATGAAGTATTTCACATTTTTCCAAAAGTGAATTGATTATGATATATGTTTGATGTCAAAATAAGAGCATAATTCATATATACTACGACTTTATTGAAACCATACAGTACTTAAATAAATTTGTCATCACCTGCTTTATCAAAATGAGAATGTTAGTATTTTCTCTTTTTATAAATCTGCGTGAAACCAAGTTGAAACATTCCATCTTAATATTCTTTACATATGCTACTCACGGACATCAAAAAAACTTAAGACCTGAAGGAATTATTTAAATTTTGTTTAAAGTGATATATCCTCGCACCTTTTAAGATGAGTGATAACAAAAAAAAAAACTCGCTATTATCATAACAAGAATGGGACTGTAAAGTTAAGTTTATTTCGTAAGACCTTTGCAGAATAAATTGTTAAAAGATTGACATAGTATTCCTATAAAATAGTGATAAGAGTTATTTGCTTGAGACTTATGTTGTAACTTGTGCATATTGATATGCCATAACGTTCATACACAAAAGTCATAGATATTTCATCACTACTTATATTCCCATGGAATTGAGCAATCAACTAAGCTTAAAATATATGTCTTTAAGATAAATTAATATACATCTAATGAAAAAAAAATATAGATCAATCTCATGTATCTGCTAAAACTCATTTCTCTTATTATAGATTGTTGGGATAACTATCTATTCCAAATTTCGAATGAGCTGGATTGAAATGAAATTCATAGCTCTATAGATTAGGCATGTATTAAAACAATAGAACTTATGAAATCACTTATGATTATTGAAACAAAAAATGAACGAAGTACAATAAAAACTAATCAAGATTGAATCTACTCATAAATATGCAAATTCATGTATTAAATAGGTAGAGAAAATAAAATTGAGTGGAAATATTAGGTAAAGAGTAGTGATAGTATAATAAAAGGAGTATATGTTGTGAAGGCAAATAATTAAGGAATAAAGAAGGTGAGGTTAGTGAAAACTGAATCAGAAGCCCTCTTGAGCTATTTTTCTACTGTCTTTACCCTTCCCATGGCGAAAGTTGAGGAATTCCCCTTTCAATATTCTATATCGGATTTTCAAAATTACATCCATTGTATCTTCGTTCAAAGTCTTGTGAAATTATTGAATGTAGACCAACTATTAATTAGTTAATTCCTACATATCTAATTATAAATTAAAAGATGACACAATAAGGTCAATCCAATAAAGGGATAATGACGCCATAAACTTTTGACATAATGTGTAAAGTGATCCATGGACTTTCAATTTGTCCAATGTGGTCCATAAATTTTAACTCAATTTATATTGTAATTTATGAACTTTTAATTTGTTCAATACGATCCATGAATTTTTTATACATGTTTAAACTAGTTGTTAAGTTATATGATAATATTCAGTATAGTCAATAAATTTAAGTTAATGAGATGATAATATTGAATATTTTCATATAATTCATGGATCAGTTTGAGCATGTACCAAAAGTTTATGAACCGCATTAAATCAATTGAAAATTCATGGATCACATTACATATTGAGTTAAAGGTTCATAAATCATTTATATAATTTTTCCATTCGATATGAGCAATAATGACGTTCTCAGTTCTGGCGCATGCATATATAGAATTGCTCTTATAAAAAAAAATTGGATCAATTTTTAATCTTCTACCAACAATTTGAATTTGAAACAAATCATGAGAATTCTGGGAATTCTACCAGTGACAACAAATTCATATCAACTTGATTGTTGGGATTTCTTGCTGTAGGAAGAAGGTCATGTGTGTCAAGTGGCAATCTCGACTCTTTAATTTTAAAGCTTAGAAAAAAGTTATTTTCCATTTTATTACAGAGCTATTAATATATCATGTGTTGGGAGTATTGGTAGATATAATTATGAACATTTTGATGGTGGATGATTTTCCATAAAACTCGAACTTAGTGTAATGGAAGAATTGAAATTGTCACCATTTTTTTTTTACCCAAAAGAAGAGAGAAGAAATTGTCAACAAAGAGAAGCACGAGGACTAACTTTAATCGCCAAAGAAAGAATAAAAACCAATTGGAAACTGTTCCCCCAAAAAAAATAAAAAACAGTGTGAGGACGATAAAGGAATTCGTCCCACCATCGATGAAAATGAAATCTGAGAGGAGGAATCGATACCGGCATATGAAGAATAGTCCACGTGGGAAGAAGATTTTTTTTTTTTAAAGAGCAAAGAAAAAGTGTCCATTGGGGGGCCTGGGGGCCATCCCACCTAAAAAAAAGGCCGACTTCCAATTTCTAATGTACTATGGGAGGAGAGGAGGAGATGGTCTCAATTTGGCTTCTGTCCGAAGTTGACTGCTCAAAGGTCTAATTGGGATTGCCCAGAGCATCTCTCCCTTTCTCCGAGATCTCTCTCTCTCTCTCTCTCCACCGTCCATCCACATAACATCGCGCGACACTCTGGTCTCCAAACGACCGGGTAGGTGGCGGAGGAGAACGAGAACGAGAGAGAGAGAGAGAGAAGAAGGAGGTTGGAGATTGCGGTTGTCCTCTTGACCAGGTTTCGGTCTGCCCACGAGTGCCAGCCTTCCTTAGCCTCCTTTTCCTCTTCTCATTTGTCCGCGTCCCTTCTCCCTAGTCTCGCTCTCGCTTGATGATTCATTTCCTTGAAATCTCATTGATCGTCGTCATTACTGGTTTTGATTAGGGGCATCAGTCGATTCTATCCAACCGACAGCCATGGTGTTCTTTCGAAGCTTGACTGCTCTGTCCAGACTGCGCTCTCGCTCTGTAAGTTCCTTCATCCCATCCACCTTCC
This sequence comes from Melaleuca alternifolia, assembly GCA_019926035.1. Taxonomy (NCBI): domain Eukaryota; kingdom Viridiplantae; phylum Streptophyta; class Magnoliopsida; order Myrtales; family Myrtaceae; genus Melaleuca; species Melaleuca alternifolia. Next base: position 25,424 of record JAGKPW010000288.1, read on the forward strand.
TTGATTTCAGAAGGAAAAAGAACAAGAAAAAGAAAAAGTCGCTATTCCTTCTCCGATTCTGTGGATTCCCATATTGCAGGCTCGGCAATCTAGCCTCGGGACTTCGGTTAGATGGCTACAGATGGAGAGCTCTTCCGATCTTGTATGCTCTCTCTCTCTCTCTCTCTCTCTCTCTCTCTCTCTCTCTCTCCTGTTAGGATTCTTCTTTCTTGTTGTGGAGCCCTTTTTGATCGTGTACGCCCTTTCCTATACTGTGAATTTTCATTTGACTCTCACTGGTGTTGGTCGTATTATTCGAATCGCGTAAATACCCGCAAAAGTTTCTTTTTCTCTAGTGTTTGAATTCTAATACTAGAATTCCTGTTGGTGAGAACTTTATTCCAATAAATAGGGTATTCTGATGTGGAATTAGACAGGAACTGTTGATCATTGCATTAATTGATTTTCGAGACCTTTGTGCTTACATGAGATCTCATTAGGAAGTTGCACGGCTAAACTGAGTTTGTGTGGTTGAATGGATTAGATAAACGAAGTTAATCAAGTGTTATGATATTATGCAGTAACTCTGATATCTTGGAACATCCTAGACGTACCCCTTGCACATTATCGAACCACCAATAGCACAAGCCATACACCTTGGTCTGACAATGTCATAGTCACAACCATATATCAGTTGATTCATTGTCTTGTATATCACCACATAGAGTCATAAATAGAACTAGTGCATAGCATGAATCCATGGTATGATGAGTAAGTACTTTTGCTTTACTGTAGTACCACCGGATTTGCTTAAACAATTTTTTTTTTCTTTCAGGATCTTCGCAGTCAGTTGAAGGAGATGATTCCGGAACAACAGGTTTTGTTCTGCTTTTGACTTTCTTTGATGTTCACCTATATTTAGATGTCAGATGTGGCAATACCTTTAACATTATTTCTTTTTCTCTTTCCATAGGGATTAATAATCAAATAGGACACTAATCTTAGTGTTGAAATTTCAAGTACTGGCAATTAGACTTAACAGTGTAATGGTTTGCATTGGAAATCGATAAACATTTTAAGGCAGTCTCTGTTCGATTTCAATATTCTTAATCATGGGCCCTCAAGGAACTTTTGTCTCTTAAGTGACTGCAATATGGCAACATGCTAAGACTCGGAAATTCAATGTTTGACATGTGGAAATTTTCCTTTGCTGATAGGATCGACTGAAGAAACTGAAAGCAGAACACGGAAAGGTTCAATTGGGAAATATCACAACTGATATGGTAAACATGGTCATTGCATCTCTTGTTACAAGAGTGCAAGTGCCTCCCCTTTTTGTTTGTGGAAAAGATCCTGTGTTCATGCAAAGGGTGGTTTCTTTTTTCTTGATTCTTACTTGACATATCTTATATGAAAACTGCTAAGGTGCTTGGTGGCATGAGAGGGATGATTGGGTTACTGTGGGAGACCTCATTACTTGACCCAGATGAGGTATGTTGTCATTAGCTGTTTTTTATGCACTAAATTCTATTGGTATGATGATTTCCTGAAGTAGTTCTGGCCTATCATTTATGATTCTTACCACGGCTGGCTTTCCTTTATGTGTTGTTATGTAAATTTTAATGGTGTCCTTTTGATTTACAGGGCATTCGCTTCAGGGGTCTTTCAATTCCTGAATGCCAAAAGGTGTTACCAGCTGCAAAACCTGGGGGAGAGCCGCTTCCAGAGGGCCTTCTCTGGCTTCTTTTGACTGGAAAGGTCATTTGCGTTTATTTGAGATTTTAATTCTCCTAAAATGTGGTACAGTGGCTTAGGATATCTAGTGCTATAGCTACATGTGATAGTTTCGCAAAAGATGTTAAGGGTTCAATTAATTTGATGCCAAGATAATCACGATCTAGTTGCTTACACAGCACATAAATTCGTGATCGAAATGAAGAGTGTGCCATGGGGCAAGTGTGTGAAAGTGACACGACACATGAATTTGTGATCAGAAGGAAGAGTGCATGATGGGCAAGTGCTTTTGTGTGTGTGTGTGTGTGTGTGTGAGAGAGAGAGAGAGAGAGAGAGAGGAACTACTAACCAGAACTGTTTTTGTCTGATCACCCAGATGACCTTCTACTAGCCATAAGTAGTGCTTAGAAATTCATGGATAAAATAAGGTTTTGTAGACAGTGGTTATTTCTAGTATGTTGAGCAAACATAAGAATGAGGAAGAAGATATCTGTATTCAGTTTTACTTATGGCACTGGCCATACATAAAGGTCATGAATAATAGACAGGTTCAGATGGGCTCAGGGCTAGCCTAGTGAAACCCTAGGCTCAATATCATCTTGATGGGCTGGTTGGGAGATCAGGCCTAAAAGTCCATGCTTAGGCCCTTCCACAGTTTATAAACCTGACAACATATTGGAAGTGTTATGGTAGTCAGGCTGCTCCTCTTAGAGGAGCCCGTTGTGCTATCCAACCTATGTCAAAAAAATCTTTGTGATTGGGCAAGGTCGATCCTGATGAGCCGAAAACTATGTCCAGGTCCCCATGAGTGTTGGGGGGGAGGGCTCGTTGGGTTGTCTAACCCATTTACATGTCCTAACACAATTTCCAATATTGTGGATGCTAAGGTAAAAGAGCTGCATCCTGTGGTAATTACTATGGAATTAATATCATATTTTTAATATGTCCCCTGGAGCTATATTGAACTGTTAGGAATGTTATTTTTAGTTTTCTCAATTTGCTAAGGAATTATGAGAGAGGATGCATATTCCAAATCTTGGTTCATTTCGAGAATGACGCTTGAGTGAGGATGAACTTTTTAAACTGATAGCATACCTCTGTTTTTTGGGTAATTAGGAAGGAAGTATTCATTGGGTGCTTCCTGTTATTCAGCAGTAAACTGATAGTTTGTTGTGGTTTGAGTCTTAAGATTTTCTTGTTGAAAAATCCTCAAATCACATTCTTAATTAGGAGGAAATTATCTTGCAGACTTTTATGTACCGGAAAATTAAAAAGTGCTTGTTACTTTTTTTTAAAACCCATGGCTCATTTCTTCTCCTATTTCGATTCAGGTTCCCAACAAGGCACAGGTAGATGCACTATCTGCCGAATTGCGAGACCGTGCTCAAGTTCCAGGTTTCTCTCTCTCTCTCTCTCTCTCCCCCAACACACACACACACACACCATACTGTGGGTATGTTTATAGATGTTGCTGCTGTGACTGTTTTGACTGAGAGAGAAAATGAGTGTCAAAGCTCTTGAATCCCTAGATGGAAAAGAGAATGACAGAACAGACTCTAGTTGGCTGGTTCATGTGGATTCTCTTAGAGTGTTGCTCTCTTTCCAGTGCTATTTGCTGATTTGTTGATATCTTACCCTAAATGAGTAATTTGAGTCTGGTTTTTGTACTTGGTGTTTTAGGAGATTTTGAAGGTTTTGAAGTCTTAGGCTTAAGAACCTTTCAAGCTAGGGCCATTGGCTATTTTTCAGAATTCTTACGACTGTAAAAGGGGCTGAATCTATGTAAATATTCAATGGCTGCACATAGTCCTCTGATGTCCATCGTAAATTTATTGAAGTGATTTATCCTCGAGAAGATAGTGTGATTCTTTGGTGTTGATGCCATGGGCTGTAGTGCTCATTATGTTTTTCTTTGTCATGTACTGATAACCCTAATATTTAGGCATTTGGCAACCACTGCCTTTCTGAAACTTGTTTGCAGATAAGGTGTACAAGTTCATTGATGGTCTGGATGTGACAGCTCACCCAATGACCCAATTATCAGCTGGGGTTATGTTCCTTCAGGTTCATAGATGGACTATTCTATTTATGAATTATGCCTTTCTGTTAGACAACTCTTGCGCTTTACACTCATACCTGCAACTTTAACCATCACATAGTCTCTTGTTCTTATGAGGTTTCCTCATGTGGAAATTAGAGACTGGTTATCTCTTTTCAGTGCCATTGGATGTAATGAGTTCCCAGCTTGAAGTACATCTTAGTGTCAATGGATTGCCGCAAGGTCTTATTTTAGTGAATTTCAAATTGGATGAGCTGGTTAGATGCACAGTTAATTAAGTGCCACTTTCTATGTGAATTGATGGTTTGTAAATTGAAAAGAATTGCCTTAGTGTGAACTCTGCTGATTGCATGAAGTGACATAGAGAGGTTCCCATTAGCTTTTTATTTTCATTGGTGAACTTTCTTGGTGTTAGAAGAAATCAACTAAAAAAGCAGTTTCACCAAAAAAATAAAAAAAAATAAAAAAGTAGTGTGAAGAAATCAGCTAATAAGAGGGATGGGCAATTACTGGAACAAAAGACAGAAGATGAGTTCTGATTACATCAATCCTAGAAGCTTCACGCGAGGAAACATTTGAAGGGTCATCAAAGAGCGGCAAAGCACCACATGGCTTACATGAATTCCACTTGTAAAATACTTTGTGTCCAGCTTTGAAATTTTGAGGGGGTGAACTGTCATTTCCACCTTGAAAGAATCTTCATAGCTTAACCTCATGATAATTGCTGAGGCAGATACTTAATCACTGTATCTAAAGTTTGAAGTGTATCTTATAGTTTAATTTGTTGACATTCCCTTCCAGGTTCAAAGTGAATTTCAGAAGGCATATTCAGAAGGAATTCATAAATCAAAGTTAGTAAGTTTGAATGCTTGTGTTATAATGCTGTCCTCCTATTGTTTAGTGATGCGACTTGCTAAACTGGTTTTTTCAGATACTGGGAAACAACATATGAGGACTCTCTTAATTTGATTGCTCGTCTTCCAGCAGTTGCTGCTTACATTTATCGGAGGTTAGTAGATCACAGGATTGATTTTGCATGTAAATTCTTGAATACAAACTACTGCAGCTCCAATTAGGTTGAGTAGGTATGCATGGATAAGTTTTTTTGCATTCAAAGCAATATCAAGACTCTTTTTTGGCATAATTTTGAGCATTACATTGGAGTCAGCATAGCAATTATTACTGTATTTAACTCTTTATATGTGTGGTTTTCTCGAATTATAACTTGACACAAGCCCTTCTTCTTAAGGATATACAAGGAAGGGCAGTTCATACCCATGCATGATTCTTTGGATTATGGAGGGAATTTTGCACACATGCTAGGATTTGATAATCCCAAAATGCATGAGCTTATGAGGCTCTATCTCACAATTCACAGGTACATTGTATGGCAAGAATGCCAAGCCCTTGATGTCATGATTGTTGTTTGTGTTAACATGTGGCGATTTAAATTCTCATATAACTTAATTTTCATTATATAACTTCACTGCAGTGATCATGAAGGTGGAAATGTCAGTGCTCACACTGCCCACCTTGTGAGTGCCATGCATCCTGATAATCTTATTTGATGTTGCTCTTATAGGTTTCTAAGTCCCGTAATTGAAAGAATGTGACGAGAACTAATTATGGTCTCATAGATCACATTTTTGCATTGTAATCCTCATTCGGGGAGATTATTTGTTAAATATTGACGCTATCCACAAATTTTGATGAATCTCTGTTTTATCAGGTTGCCAGTGCACTGTCAGATCCGTATCTTTCATTTGCAGCTGCATTAAATGGTTTAGCTGGGCCACTCCATGGATTGGCTAATCAGGTTCTATTAATCATAACTACGTAAACTCATTAGCCATCAATTTTACTAATGCCATTGTTAAAGCAGTTTACGTCATAGCATGCTTCATTAATTGAATACCGCATGCAGCTGATGATGAACGAGCATGGTAATTGGTTGGGATGGTGGGACCACTTCAAAAGCTTTTGTTATGGGATAGAGCTGGTGTTAATTGTTTAAGCACTTTTTACACTCTCTTGTGTTAAGTATGGCATCTAGCCCAGCGATGTTCATTCTACACCCAGCGGTGAAGCTGGATGGTGTAACTCATATTAGATGGGATAAAGAACAGGATCACAAAGATTCCAACACAGGATTGCCAATTTAATCAGTGCTCATTAAAAATTTTGTTTTAAGTATTTGTGCTAGCAGCAGCTCTCTACTGGTTCTCCTTGAACCCCTTCAAGGAAAAAGAACAAAAGAAAGAAGTGGCGGTACATATATTTTGACTTTCCTGCTGATACAATCAATGGCCTCACTAAGTGGCTGTTTTTATCTGTTTGCGCTTTTGGATGAAAGCTTTTATTCTTGTTTGGATCTTCTTCGTTTTAGAGCCAAGCTGAATTTCATACAGAAAGTGGTGTAAACTAATCTTATAGGCATCCCCACACAATGGGATGAGGATTTTTTTATTTATTTTTTGGGTTCTCGTGTTGGGGAAGGATGAGGTTGCTGGTGGAAGAATATATTTTTCACTTTGAGGAAATGGGTTTTCTCAAAGGTTGAGAGATACCAGATATTAAAGCTTCTTCATGACAAAAATCTCTGAATTCTTTAGGATCTGCCTCATATTTTATTTAATGTATAATGAAGTCGGTCAATTGTCTTGTTAGACATCTAGTCTTACGCAATGTGCAACCCTATTTAAGCACTCTGGGTTAACACCTTTGAAGATATATTTAGGGCATGATTGTGTACTAATTCACGTAGAGCATACTAGAAAAAGAGATGTAGAGTTGTGACAGAGACACATTGGCTAGTCTGCATACAGTTTGGCTTTTGCCTACCTGTTTGTGTAGAAAGAAGTGATGCCTAGAGGTCCCCACCGTGGATTTTTAATAGTACTTAATGAAACTGCTTCTGAGGCCATGTGATAAGGCTCTATCTGCTTACTTGGGGACTAAAGTTAGCAACTTAAGTCTCCCTTCATTGTAAAGTAAATCAAATCAGTAAGTACATGAGATATTTCATCGTCTGATATTAGCCTAGATGAAAGTCGATGCAATCTAGTAGACAAAAACATAACCTCCAAGAAGCTCGGATGATTTGACTGGTTTCATGATGAATATCCCCTGAGGAGCCATATATCCAACATAATTGTTTTAACTTATTCTTCATGATATTATAGCAAACAGTTATAATTGAATGGCTTGAAACTAAACACGTAATTTGCATTAATATGGCAAAGCAATGACTGTGTAATTGATTTCTTGGTTCAGTTCATCACTTGTATGTTGTAAATACTTCCTCCAAATGTGTCACTTGTCTAGCTAGGGGCATTCTTTATTTCCGTTGGTTGTTTGTGGCTATGTGTTTTTTTTATCAACATTATTTACTTCACATCCTTGCATGTTAGTATGAATTGTTTTTCTTTGCATCTCTGTTTAACTTTTTCGATATTCAAAATTTACTGGGTGCAGGCTGGTGATTCTCATGCATTTCCATCTCTTACTGTCACTTTATTCTGCTGCAGGAAGTTTTGATTTGGATCAAGTCAGTTGTAGACGAGTGTGGAGAGAAAGTCAGTACAGAAAAGCTAAAAGAATATATCTGGAAGACTCTGAATAGCGGGAAGGTGCATTTATCTGTTTCATAAATAATGTTTTTGCTAACCATTACTTTTACTCACCATTTGGGAGAGTCCTTGGTATTTAATCTTGGATATCTCGCAAGAAAATACCGTTTGATGAAACTCTTTGTCAAGGTCTCACATGTTGTCATTTTTTTTGCATACCCTTTTGGCTTTATCTTTATATTGTGTTTTCATAACAAACCAAGTAGTGATAATCGAAATGCAAATCCTAGTATGGGGTAGGGGAGGCATGGAATAATAAGTTCTACACTAAATTTTTTGTCTATTAAATAAAATATACCGAGGCACCTTTTGGCCAAGGAGACAATGGCCCTTGCCAGTCCTGCCAAATCTGCTGCTGATCCTAAGAGCTTGACCTTAAATGCAAATATGTATTACATCTTATTTTTGTAAGTCTTGTATGGAGTGCTTCTCTACTTTGAGATATCAGATTGACAAGCCAACGTGAGATGCGTATTGACACAACCTCAGTTAATTTCTAAACACTGTTGTATCTAGTCTGGTAAGCAATTTGTTGCCCCCCATTTCTGTTACTTTCTTGGATTACTGCCTTAAACTGGGCGGTTGTATTATGCCCGTTCAGGTAATTTGGTTCCCTGGTGGAATCATAGTGTTGCACTTACTATCATCGGTTTAGTTCACACTCCAACATATCCATTTTTTGGACCTTCCCTTTTTACATTGCAATCTAATTGAGAGAAATGTCAAAAGCTGGTCTGTGCAGCTTGCGTCTGTTAGGATACATTGAGAAATCCGTAAACTCTCGATGATGGTAATATTTGACTCAGTTGGATTTGGTTTTCCATACATTGACATGTCAGTTTCAGAAATGCTGATTCACTCTTTATTCAATGTTGTCATTGCACTCATTGCTTCTTATTAACATTTACTGGATTCTTGCCATGTGCTTCATTGGAAATAGATGTTTCTGTGAGGGAGAGGTGATTGAAGTGATATTATCATTGTTATCTACAGCACTTCATATATTTTTCCTTGTCTCATTGAATCATCCTTCAACTTAGAAGGCTCAAGAAAATTCGTAGGATGATTTTGCTGATTGTTTGTCCATTCTTTTTCTTTTCTGCTTTTGATTATGCAGGTCGTTCCTGGGTATGGTCACGGAGTTCTCCGGCAAACAGATCCTAGATATACATGTCAGAGGGAGTTTGCTCTGAAGCATTTGCCCAATGATCCACTTTTCCAACTGGTTAGTGTTTGAGCACTCATTATGTACAAATATTAGCTTGGCATGGCTATTTATGTTGTGTAATCAACTTATTGTTTGACTGACGCATCTACTTCCATTTGATCAACTAGGTTTCAAAGCTTTATGAAGTGGTACCTCCTATACTGACTGAGTTAGGAAAGGTATTTCCTAATTTAAAATATGCTTCACCATGATTGTTAGTGAATATCAAATCCATGATTACCTTAATAGTATAATGCTTTTGCTGTATGCAATGTGGAATGCAATTTTTTTTAGATGATACTTTGTTTTTTATTATTCATTAGAATTTTGTATTCTTTGTACATTCGGCATCATGTCAAATTCGCCGTCAAAAAAGGAAAATCAATTAATTTGTCAAGATTTTGACAATTTAAGTAACACTAAAGCACCTGACTGAAAAGAAAAAAAATTAACACTAAAGCAGTGTGCTGTCTAATGGGCTTTCTTCTTGTGATTTCTCGAGATTTTTACAGGACAGCAACAACTGAATGTGCCCTCTCTGAGTGGTGGCCTTTAAAGTAGTTTTTTCCCCATCTTGTACGATTGTGTAAAACAAGAAAATTTGGAGGTCAAACTCTAGAAGTGTACAAACTTACACAAAAATGGTTAACTAGTCACAGCCTTCTTCAGTCTTGACGGAACTTATGGGCGAAAAAGTAAAAAAAGTGAATCTTGAATTTTATGGATTGTTTTTTCTCCCTTTTCTTTTCTTTCTTTGGTTTTTCCTTTTGGGTCTTGGGAATACTCTAGAAATCAGGTGTTCTTTTTGCCTTTCAGTTCACCCGTCAAAGTACTGTGGTTATTCCCCCTTTGCTTTTTCTATGACCTCCTTTGTATATTGACTTCTATCTTTTTATTCGAATAGATTCATTTCAAATTCCTTAGGCACATGCTGTTCTTAGTTATCATCTTTGTGAAATCTATTTCCCATATAAACTAGTGTCTTTCTTTTGCTTCATCTTTTTATTGGAATTTCTTATTTGCTTAGACAAGGGAACTTTCTGTCAATGTGATATGTTGTACCAAAACTGTCACAATCTCAATTCTTATAGAAGGGAAAACTGTGGAAGAGAGTGACTAGACTTGCATGATGATACTTTTTCTATTTTTTAGTCTAAAAGTCCAAATGACTATGCAATGATAGAGTTTTGCATGAGAAAGAATGATTAAGTATACATCTGAATTCTATAAAGTAATTTAGGTTTTCTAAATCATCTAGTTGTTTAGTAATTCGCTAATATAATTTCCTAGAATCAATAGAAAATGAACGATTTATAGATGGCATGTGTGTGCATGAACTAAGCTATGATTGCTGCAGCATTCAGCTTTTCTAAGCTTTAGTGTTGTATTCCATGGAATTTTTACGATGCTGTATATTTGTGCATGTGGTTGGGGATTCTGTAGGTTAAAAACCCATGGCCTAATGTGGATGCTCACAGTGGAGTTTTGCTGAACCATTTTGGGTTGACGGAGGCAAGGTGATGTTTCTTATTGTTGCTTTCAATCTGTTTTTACCCTGTGTGCATGCCTTTTCTTTTTTTGGGAGGGGGAAATGACAATGTAGTCTAATTTCTTTTGAAACTATGCAACAGATACTATACCGTCCTTTTTGGCGTATCAAGGAGCATTGGAATATGCTCACAGGTACACACTATCGTTCATTTGCTGTTTAGTATTGATTTTTTTAGTCTTAAGACTTTAACGGAGGTGTTTTTGCACTTTCTCAGCTAATATGGGACAGGGCGCTTGGGTTGCCTCTAGAGAGGCCCAAAAGTGTTACCATGGAATGGCTTGAAAATTACTGCAAAAAAGCTGCCACCTCCTAGACGTCAACAATGGAGACGCTAATATTTGTTTGGTTAAGTTCTTTTGGAAGTCCTGATTTTTCTGTTGATAGGCCTGGCAACGCTGAATTATGTTGTCGTCTAGCCGTGAGAGAGGTTTTGATCATTTCACCTGTTTCGTTTTTCAGCAAGTTTTGAATTCCACTTGTTTTGTGGTGGCTCTTCAAATTATTGACCTGCTAGCTGTGTGATACAAATAATGGGCTTCAATGGAAATAATGGTTAGTTACTACTTACCCTAGCACTGTACCTCACGCACGGTCTGGCATTTAATCCATAATAGCCGCAGGTTGCTCCTTCCACTATCACATTCACTTTCAGGGTCCGTAGGGAGAGTCAATAATCTTACATTGCCTTGAAAGAGATTATGACTACAGCGTGTCGCCATTGTAGATGTTAGAAGGGGAGCCCTTGTTCCCTGTCACTTTGCGTTTGTGTTAAAACGTAAAATTTATGGTTTTAGATTGAAGGGGAAAAACAAGTGGCGGTCAGTGCTTCTTCTACAGTAAGTGGTTGTTTGTTCGTAGTGATGGCAACTTTAATGTTAGTACGAGAACAAAGCAGAATGAATATTCCTTGTAGGAATTGTATTCCCATTTAGCTTGGAGTACCTTCCTTGGATGGTATTTTCCATGGACTTTTAAATGGGAATAAGCTAGGACGTATGCATTCGTCCCAATAGAGCCCAATCCCTATCATTCACCACCCTCTTTCTTAGTGTCCTGCTCGTGGGCCGGGCTTCACGGCTCGCGATGATTTTCGCTTGTCTGATGAGCTCCAGTTCGTGCTGCTGTCAAAGACAATAGTTTAGGCAGTTAAAAAGAGGGTTTAGTGAAATCACTAGGGGTGAGCATAACGTACCGCCCAACCCGAGAACTGCCCGGGCCGGACCGGACCGGCCGGGTTGGTTCGGTTCTTTGGGGTTTCGGTCCGGTCCACGGTTCCTAAAATTGGAATCGGTTTCCGGGTGGTCTGGTTCCTGGTTCTTGGTAGGGCGGGACCGGACCGGACCGGACCACTAGGACCGCTCTTTACCCATTCAAAATATAATTTGGCCCAAGTGACATTTCAGACTTTAGAGTACACGTTTTCTCTACTTTCCTTTGAAAATAAGCGTACTCTTTTCAGTCTTTCACGCTCAATAACCCTGTGCTAAAGGAAGATTTTAAAGGGAATGCTTTAAAATCGAGTTCATTGACGCTGAAGAGTCCAAATAACAGGGAGGCATTCCTGGTCTTTCTTTGATATTTCTGGGACCTATCTAGTCACGCAGCAAACAAAGGACAGAAGTGCCCGCTTGAAGAGCTAAACAAGACAGCTCTTGCTAATGTCTGGACTTACTTATTTTTGAGCTAGGATGAGCTGAACATATTATCCGAAATCAAGTATTGGAAAAGAGTATATGGAAAGTGGCCTCTTTACTTTTAAAAACAAGTGTCAAAGAAATAATCACAAATGCGAATCTCAATCGTTTCAACTAATTATTGGCGGTTCACTTTTAAGCTAGTCGAGGTCTTACATGTTGTCCGGCAATTGACTCGAGAAACCTTTCTTGAAATTAAATCCTAATTACTTCTTAACATGATTGAATCCGAATGTCACGTTAAGCGTCACAGAACTCTCGCGCTTTCTCTAATCCACGTTGGACGAGAATATCGTCCATGAGTATATCTGGTTTCTCGTGTAAATTCAGGGATACCAACAAATAAATGCCCCCTTGTTAATTGGACTCTTCAGCGTCAATGCACTCGGTTTTCGCATTTATTTGTTGATGCAGTTGGTTCTTTAATACAATTTCTCATTCAAACGCATGAGATATAGCTCCAGGAAAATTGCTTTTCAATGCTTTTACTACTGATAGTGTAGTCTACTATTCTTTTACTAGTAACTGCATTCTCTTAGACTATGAAATGTTTTTATGCGATTGCTCCGGTAACCCTTAAACTTCAAATGGATTGTTAGGCACAATTTTATGGAGGTTATATTGTTTTCTTTGAATTTTTCCCGGTTCTTATTGGACCGCCCAAGAACCGGACCGACCGACGGGTCCGGTCCAGTCCGGTCCAGGACTTTGGCAATCCGGTCCCCGGTCGTAGAGATCGCGGACCGGTCTTATCGGTCCGGTTCCCGGTTCGGGGGGAATCGGACCGCCCTGTACCATGCACACCCCAAGAACTCACCCCTTGCATTTGCAAAGGTGTCCTCTTGTTAGAATCCGAAACGGTTCTCGATTTGCTGAAATGACTCTAGTGAGAGCTTGTCTGGCGTACCGTTGATGACGACGACAGCAGTTCAAAAGTGGAACTCCACCAAATTGTCACCAGATGTTTAGTAGAAATTTTGAAACAAATGCCAGCTTGTGTTCAGGCGTGACTCGAAAATACAAGGGCCTTTTCTCTTTTTTTCATGTCCGGCAATTTCTAGGTTTGGCATGGTGATTAAAAATCATCTTCGTCAATCTAAAGGATTCCTGAGAATGGCCTGATTCTAAAAGATCGCAATCAGAGGAACCCAATTTGATTCCTTATCCATCTTTGGTCGCTTGGGGGTCATAATCTTTTCGCGTTCCATTGAAATGCACGGAAGGGAAGAAACTACTCTTTTTCTTCTAATTGGGGCTTTTTTTTTCCTTGCTATTTCAGATTATAATTTATTGGACTTCTATTTGCACGATATATAAAAGAAGTGAAAAAGCTAAAATCATTCTAAGAATCTATTTTTTATACGTTTTTTGGTTTTTTGGGAGTGTGGATCCATGTAACTGTGTGTCTTATTTCTGACCAAGAAAATACTTTATCCTAGTAAAATAGTTAATCTTGTTCTAACAAAATGCTGGATAAGTTATCAAGTAAACCCGCTGCTTTACCTAGGATACAAAAATGGATGGATCGACAGAGTGCCCCTGGGATATAAGAAGTTGCATTTGATGCACATGTTCGAGTTCATGCATCAATTTAACAAATAGTTTTAACCCTTTTCTTTGTTTCTTTCCTTGGCTGAAAGGTTAAAGCACATGTTACATTCCAAAACTTTCAACATATCTGCAGTTAACAATTAAAAATTAGTAAGTATTTACTTATAACTTGACATACAAAACATTAAAAAGAATCTTAGGTTGTATTTGGTTCAATATTTAAAAAGGACTTTAAGGTTGTAAAGGGACTTGGCCAAATGCAAATATGTTTGGTTCAATTTTTGGAAAGCTAAAAGCCTTTAGATCAATGGAGTTCAAGAGGTGCCTTGGAGTTCAGACTGCTACTTCCGTACCTCCGGCAACTCCCCCCTCCGGCAACTCCCCCCTTCGCTGCCTTTGGCGACTTCCCCCTCCATCGCCTCCCACCTTCAATGACTCCCTCTCCCCACCTCTGGCGATTCCCATCTTCAACGACTCCCCTCCCCCCCCCTCCGCTGCCTCCCCTCGCCTCCGACAACTCTCACCCTTCGCCACCTCCTGACAACTCTGCCTCCCCCTTGCAACCGCCACCTCCCCCCTCCAATCCCGACTCTAACTTGAAATAACTTAAAATTGGTTACAAAAAAAAATTCCAAATATATATTTACCAAACAATATTTTCTCAAAATTGCATCTCAAAACACTTTTCAATTTATATTTAACCAAACCCCTTTAGGCTAAAGAAATTTGCATTTTCTCAATGATTTCCTCTTAATGCTGAACCAAAGGCACCTTACTCCATCAAAAGAAACGCCGAACCAAAAGCACCCTTACTCCATCACAAGGTACTAATCTCGTCATATTATCAAAGAACTAACTGCAACGGTCATATCAGAAAAGCTCGTCTTTTTCCTTATTGATTACTACCCTTATCACACTCGTGAACAAAATGGCCACCCCTGGATTACCTCTATTTCTTCTTACCATACAGGTTATGCATTAAAATCAGTTTGAAGTGAAGAAGGCACATGCTTTTGAAATATCAAAATGGTTTCTGCAAGTACGAGCATAAGTGTCTTGGTTGTGCATACAACTCTATTGAATTTTTTCCGCCTTTCAAATGATCAACATGATTCTACAAGAACTACATAGGAGCCTTCTCACTCTCTCTGGCATCACCTTCTGGTGTAGGTCCAGCAAAGTTTCGTCTCTCGTCAGCACTCGCTGTAATCACTGGCATCCATATATCAGCCGTACCACTCAAGAGCGACTGCACATGTGGATCTGATGCTATGGCCGAAGATATCATCTCATCCACATCATCCAACTTCGTCGACAGCTTGTCCAACTCTTTGGCTATTTCCAGCTAAGTTGGACAGAAACATTGAAGGAAAATCCATCATATGAAGCAGTTATACGAAACAGTTATCGTAATCCAAGCATCAAATGAAATCTAGGGTGCTCAGAGAAAGAACCTCTAACAATTGAAACATGATTGAAAGATAACCATGAAACAAATACCTCATCAAGATGCCCTGTTGAGCTTGAAGGAATTTTTGTCACCTCTAATCCAAGTGTTTCAATCTTGGACCGCAATTCGACTTCCTCACCATTGGTCAATGCTTCCACCTAATGAGTAAAACCTCAATAAAGCATAAGCAGATAGCTGCCTACAGAATACAATTCGACTACCCAATACACTCACGTCTTTATAAACAATGCCACCTTTCACCCCATGCGATAAAGGAGAGACATTCGCATGCAAGGTAAATGTATGCACCCCATCATGCATCCAAGGCATGCATGTGGCCATAGACACATGCAGACACATACAAAAATCAGACACAATCACATGGCACGGAAACGCTCTTCCTTTTGAGCAGAAAAGTGTTAAACACGCCAAAGAAGACCAAAGAGACTCATTATATGATTTTCCAGAGTCCCTCCTCTCGGCACCTACAAGGATAAAGGGCAGGTAAAATGAGAAGCTGAGTCAACTTTTCATTTTTCTGTTTCCATTTTTGAAAGTCCTCATGGGAAACGCGTGTGGAAAGAACGTTAGAAACTAGAAAGTATTTTCATAGAGAACAAGAGAAACAGATATGCCCAGGTCGATGACTGCACAACAGTAAAAGGAAAGATGCTTTGCTGGGACATGACTTAGGAGACAGAAACATACAGCCTCCGGATGCTCTAAAGATAATAATTGGTTTAGTCAATTTTGACTGAGTGTCCATTGCATACCTTTTAAATTTGTCAGACCCTAGAATCATATCCGCCCCTTTCCCTGTAGATGGCACTCTAGACGGACCAACAATCGATTCCTTCGAGCAGGAGATACTGACAAAGAGATGCACATTCTTTCAAAGCGGTTAAAGCAACACCAAGAAGAAGCAGGAAGAGCAGTATGTCGGGGCTCAACAGATGCATGGAATCCTTAAGGACACTGTATCGATCCAACGCGACAATTGCAATCGTCACCTCCTCACCTTCGTCATAAAATAAATTGGAACTCAGAAACAGCGAGTTCGAAATCTGTGAGCCCTAGCGTATGGCCATGGCCTTGACAAGAAAAGGGGCGACCGAGCTAAAGAAGAAAAAAGAAAAACAAGAACGAGGAAAGCGTCGTCTTTTCAGTTCCAGGGCACAGCTTCGTAGTAGAAGCTCCAAAAAAGCAAATTTTACACAATTTCCCTCAGAGAGAGAGGCTGAATAAGATAATACCTCGCTGGACCCGCACAAATCACACAGAACAGATCCAATATGCCCAGCAGACAACGAAGGGAAATCGACAGTTGGGAATGAAATCGTCGGGGAATTCAAGGGAAATGGAGGACGGAGGAGGGAATACCTGGTGAAGAAGGCCAGAGAGGAGCTGGAAAAGCTGAGCATCAGGCGCGGTGTTCTGCATTGGGTTGGGTTGATGCGCCTCGCTTCCACTTCCACCCCCGGATTTTGTCTGCTCCTCCTCCTTCTCCTTCTCCTTCATCCTTAGCACTCCTCCCCTGTCCGGTGGAGAACGAGATTTGGCGATGAAGAGGTCGAGTCGGCGATGGCCTCAGAAACCAACCAAAAGAGAAAAAAAGAAAAAAGGTGGACAAGTCCGCGATCCAACCTCTTGAGCAAAAAGGCAAGGGTGGGCCCTTCCGAGAAAAATTTTAAGTAAGGACTTCAATTAGGAATACCCATTTTTCTCTAAAGAAAAATATTCGCCGGAATAATTCTTACATTTTTTATTTCCGAAATGTAATATCGCCGTTAGAATTTTGATATGATTGATATAATCCTTCAACTACCGGTATATATTTAATTTAATCTCTAAATTATATAAAAATACTTAATAGCGTTATTCCGTTAAATTAACTTTACGAAATTCATTAATAAGGCTTTCGATTCGTTACCCTTAAACATTAGATCATATTAAAAAGTTATATATAATGATCAAAGTAAGATATCCATTTTGAAATAGGATATGATAATCCATATAGTCAAAAGATAATGAAAATGTTAAACCTATCATTTGTTTTCATACTTTGAAGCATATGGATAGAAAATGGACTAATTGACTAAAACGGAAAGACTTTATTAAATATTTATCAGTAATTTAGGGACTACATTAAATAATTTAAAATTTTATTGACAACATCGCATAATGGGTCAAAATTCATAGGAGACGCCTGTATTATTTTCTCTTTTATCAAAAGAAGTTTTAGAGTGGACTTTCATTTTGAAAATGACATAAAGTGGTCAATTTAATCTCACATGAAGTTTGAACTAACCGGCAGCCAAATCTTCATCGATGTGCTTATTCCGGCAGCCAGAACATCAGCAATTTTGTCCATAAAGTTATGCTTTGTCCCATCTCACGATCCTTCAAATTTTGAATTAAGTGATTACATGTTGAGAATTAAAGTGGTTTAGATTTCATATAATGCTTTAATTACCGAGAAAATTCGTGCTATCTTAGTCACTAGGCAATTGAAAATCAAGGAACCACGTGTTGCATTTCGTATCTTTGCACTAAGGTAAGGAGGCAAGTTGACCTCGTTAACCGGGCAACTATATTTATAGAGAAAGTTCCTAATATATGCTTTTAAAAATTCCACATATCTTCATGTTAGATATCGCACATGAAGTTGACTTTTCGAGAAGAGAAACTTTTAGTTGCGTTGACTAAGAGCGTGAATTCGTTAAAGCTGACTTCTCTTTCTCTAAAAAAGAGTAGACGTATGGATTAAGTGCATGTAGATAAGATAAGCCCAAATTGTATGCCATCGACGGAGAAACATATACAAGATGATGAGGGAAGGTCGATTTCAATTGTAGACCGAGTCTCCATATCGGTGTTGTATGGAGTAGCATTTCGTAAAGGAAAGCTTGATACTTGATTATGGTTCCACTTTATAATTATGAAACTACGTATATTAGAATAGAATGGGGTAGTAGGAATACAGAGGTGGTGGTATTCTCTTTGCGTGTGAGAGGAAATAATGCTCAGCATGTAGTGATGTACAATCATTTCATACAGCTCATGAGCTTAATCAAAACTATGCAGAACCACCTATACAAACCACCAGGTTCACCGAATGCTGACCCGGTCATTCCTGATATGGAATCAAGGACTGACTTGACTTTGATGTTTGGGGAGGTGTATTAGATGAAGGGAGGCCCCATCAAGAGGGGAAACAGCTTGTCAGCAGTGGATGGAAAAAGAGGAATGGCTCAACCAGAAGCATCCATCATCCATTTCAGCCACCCTCATCCTCTGACTCTCAACCAGCAACCTCAACCTCAGCAAGCCTCCTGCTCAGGGTGCAAGCTCAAGGCAGTGGGATGGACGTACGGTTGCGTACCCTGCAGCTACTTCCTCCACATTTCATGCGCCAGAATGCCCCCTCAAATCAACCATCCCTTCGACCGATACAACCACATCCTCAACCTCCTTCCAACCCCAGTCTACCCACCAGGTGTCTTCAGATGCGATGCCTGTGGCAAGCAAGGCAGCGGCTTCTCTTGCTGCTGCACTACATGCAATCTCGATCTCCATATCACCTGCGCATCCCTGCCGTTGACTCGAACTCACCCCTTCCACCATCATCTCCTCAACCTCGCTTTCTCCCCTCCTTATCCCAACCGGAGTTTCTCTTGCGATATCTGCGGGAACTTGGGCTCTAAGCAGTGGCTCTACCGTTGCCACTCCTGTGAATTCGACGTTCACTTATCTTGTGCCATGAAGAAGCCAACTGCACCAGCTTCAACTCCGCTTCAACGACCTCCGATGCAAAGTTACTCCATGTTGCCTGCTCAATCCCCTCAGACGCAAAATTACCAGCCTCCTCCTCAACTTTCACCAGCTCAACCTTATTCTCCTTATCTAACTCACACAATGCAGCGTTACCAAACAGATCCAATGGCTTCTGCTACCACCCATTTTCAAGGGGTGCCCCGCATCTACCAGAGTCCTACTCCTACCAACCCTTGCATCAATGGAGTTGGGCACCCAGTGGGCACGGAAAGAAACGGGCAGGTCAACGCTCTGAACCAAGTCCTCCAGGGTCTCTTCAGTGGAGGAGGTGGAGGAGGAAATGACTTCGGTGGCGGAATGGGCGAGTTTGGAGGCGACGGCGGAACTGGAGATGGAAGCTTCTTCTCAGTGGGTAACGACAGCTATGTTGAAATGGGTGGAAGTTTTGGCTATGAAGATATCGGAGCTGGTCTCGGAGATTTGGGTTAATACCAACAAAAAAACCTCGAACCAGTTCATACGTGCTACGCTTGCATCAAATTTAATTTGAAATCATGTCACTTCAAGAATCTCAAATCAGTCCAGAAAATTTTCCATTAGTGTACTCGCTCTGAACTTTCTGTGATACGAACATTTAGGTTAAAGACGAGTATATCGGCTCAAAATTTTTGACGACACTAAAATTGATTTTAAATGTTGCCGGTTTACTTGGGAGATCCTGAGAGTCTAGGACGTGGAGATTTCAGTTTAATCTTTATATTACTAAAAACGTGTTGATGGATGTTTCGCTCACCTTTCACCGGAACCGGCGCAAACGGGCAAACCCATTCGAATTTTGCTCCAGGTTTGGAAGCCCGAAGAAGTATGCAAAGTAGGTCCCAACCTCACGTTCCTCCTGTTGTCATGTATTTTGTTCCTCAAATTTGGATTATCGTGCAGAATGCGTTTTCAGACCGTCAGCCTACAACGTACTAGAATCACATCAATTGTCAAAGAGTCGAACAAACTCGCTTAGTGCGATCTCCTATCTATTTTGATATTATCATTTCCTCTGCCTTCCAATTTCGACCAAGGTTTGAAGCCATATCGCGACCCTACAGTCCTAGGAGCGATAGATGTTTCAATTTCAGGAAATGAGAATACTGAGAGTTATCAAACGCAAACCACGAGCATATACACCTACGTCTAGGCCAGCAAGCTTACAATCATCTTCTATTCCTTTTGAACGCCCGACCAAAAAAATGCGATCCTTGGACATCGTACACCGAGCTTATCACACGTACTTAACTCATACTTGTGATTCTAGCGAATTAAACCATTGAGATCCGCCCATGTCAACATCTCAAGAACATTGTTTTTGTAACTAGTTGATGGATGATGCAATCAAGAGTGAAGAGAAACTTGAAGCAATCATAATGGCTTTAAAACCTTAATGCTACATCACCTCCAAACAGGCCTCCAAAGGGGGGGGGGTGTGAAGGAGCTTATGTTACCCCAATACTTCTTAAATAAAAGTAATCAGTGCCTCGCCTCACCTCAGCAACTCAAACCACGTTAGTCAAGGCCACAAATTCTGCTCCAGACAGAAAGTGCAAGTGCAGGACGGCACCAGAGGCAACATCTCATAACAAATACTCAAACCCTACCTATTATATTCAACAAAGAGAACGATCATGCAAGTGTGTTCCAAGAATGCTAATTATAAAAACAAAGCATCGACCACATGCTTACTCAACCTTGACAAATGCTTAAAAAGAAATGGAAACTGACTTGACAATGAAATCAATTTGTTGCGACTACTTTTGCATATACTGACCATATTCCTCAGTAAGGAAGGTGCAACTTGACAAAGAAGGTCAGGTTCAAGCAGCTGAATCACTTTTAAATTGCTCCACCTGAAGGGGCAAGAGAAGGGCGAGCCTACCTTCGTACCTTGCAATCCGTTGTGACCTCTCTTTTCTCAATCTATACAAGAAAAGAAAAAAAAGCATGTCATTCATTTGACTCTCCAAAAGTATGTGATTTCACTTCTCATGGGCAAAAATTCGTCCAGGTCTATATTACCCCAGATATGAGTGCAATCGAAGTTCAATTGTGCTCAGACAATATCTAAATTATATATGAGAGTTTCTTTTTCTTTCTTTATTTAACAGAAGCCACATTGGTCAACAAAAATTATTATAAAGTCACAGACAAATGCAGCCAATAGCAGAGAAATTAAGTCTACCATCAATACCATCAAATAACCAATTTTTAAAGCAGAAATCATCCAAAAGATGGGAGATTACCTCAACCGAACCCTCTTAGCACGCTTGACATGTCTTTTCAGCAAATCACTGGTACTCAGCTCCTCAGCATCCTTCTCATCCTAAAAGAGGAAAAAGAAGTAAACAATCGCTTAATCCAGACAAATCGAATATGCTATCATAGGATAATCCAGATCTAACATGTATGAGATATCAAATTGCAATTTTAACAAGCCACTGCTCTTTTGTTTCCTTTTATCATTAATAACATACTGTTATCAAAATTATCATGTTTCCTTCCACGATGTGTTTAAAATCAAAAGTGACTGTGTGAAGATTCTTTTTCTCGACCTGCCAAGTTCTTTTCGAATTAAAATCTACCAAAAGATGTTTACCATATATAAAATAGGCAAAGTTAAATATAGATGCCATTCAAAGTTCTTGAAGTCCTTAAATCAAGACGTGCCTTCAAACTGCTGTGAACCAACTGTACAGATGCGGCATCAAAATGAAATTTTTAGCAAGCGATTAACAGAAATACTTTCATTGGAAACAATTCATGCTTTAAAGCATCTAGCTTAACTATGAGAAAACAAGTTATATTAAATACTATCAGTCCTTCAAAATCATCCATAGTACAAGAAACAAGCAGCTGTACTTATCTAAGAACAGTCTGTGCCCCATAAACATTCAACATAAATATAGTTGTTTTCATGGTTATGCAGAAGTGCCATTCCAATAAACATGAAACAAACTGGAGCTTTAATTGCCTCATTGTCCAAAATCCAAAAGAATTTAGCATCACTATACTTTGAAACATTCGAGAGACGGGGAAGATGTAGTTCTTGTCCTTTGGATTTTAAAGAAGCATTTATCTGCCTGAGTGACATTGACAATGCACAGCCACCATATTGACAGATGGGAATGTAGATACCTTGCACACATCCTTAGTCCTAACAGTATACCACTAGTGAGTTACATTTAATTTTCTTTAACTTGTCAAAAAAGTATGATAACAATTGCAAACCAAACCTCCTTCTCATCTGCAGCTTCTTCCTTTACTATCCTGCAACTCTCGACAGAAGGCAGGGGTCTTGGAAGGGATTTAACACCAACGTTATATTGTGGCTGAGAAAATAAACAGTGAAATAGTAAAATTTCTTTAAGACAAATGATCAAATGAATGAATGAAGATAATAATAAATCCTACAATCAGGTCTTAGATGGATCTGGTAATTGCCAAGAAAACTGGCCCCTCCATTGACCCAAGTGACTAGATCCAGCAAGTGAATTACATTTGAGACTAAACTATTGCAAAACTAAAGCAAAAGGTAAAGATTGAAAGAAAGAAAAAATAAATATAGAGGAAGAAAGTTTAGGAGGTTTATCATCACAACTAATCTAATGCCCGTTAATTAAATTTGGCACCGCACAAGAAAAGACTGCATTATAACATCAGAATTGAAAGATGTAGGGCAGAAACAAAATGAAAACAAAAAGTTTTACAGAGCTAATTGTCTAATTATGCCTCAGTGTGCACAATCTCCTAGGGTTTAATAATTAAAAGTAGCTTGGGGTGGTCACCTGTCAATAGTATCATACTATGTACAAATCTAACTCTGATCGTAGTAAAAAGAAAAATTCTACAATTTAAGGCCGCATTAATATTTGATATAAACAAGAGAAAAAAGCATAAAGTGGAACACTCTTGAAGAGGTGGTCGTGCCATCCAGTACTTCTATTATACAGAAATTATCATCAAAATGCAATTCCCTTCAAGTTGTCGCATGAGCTATATGCACTATCATCAGTATTTAGTGAAGAAAGAACTACAGTTCAAACCTGTGGTTCTTCAGGGAAACTGTTCCTTAACCACGATCTGCAAAGCGCATAGAGAGAATCGCCATCTGAAAATCGGACCTACAGGTATAGAATTATAACCAAGTAAGGACAATGGCTACAAGCACCAGCATGCCAACACTGCAAAAACTGAAATTGAGCCATGGCTAACATGGATTTTCATCTCAACTGAAGCAAGTTGTCAATCTAAAACAAAATTGTAGTTACCAATATCACGCTTACATTGATAAAAAACATGCCTATCAAATGCGCTTCCAACCCCTAGCCATCCATAGTGTAATCGACTTACAAGTGCCTCGATCCAGTTTCCCACACATAAGTTCCTCATCCTAGGATGCTGGACATTATTCATTTATTTTTCTTTGTGGTTTCTGAAAATAGGTGATCTCACCTAGTGAGGAATTGATATGCTGTTGGCAGCCGAGGAATTCACAGCAATGATACAGCCTCTAACTACCCAGATGTGCTAAGGGATTTCTCATGTATCACCAAAAGTGCAAGATCTCAGATCTTTTATTTCAATGTAAGATCTAGACAACCTTATGCACGCTCGAGATTGCTTCACACAATTGTAAGAAGCTTCATCAACAACAATTTCAAGAAGTAGAGAAGACTCCAATACGGTACGTACCATACTGGAGGAACCCCCTGTGGCACGGCCTAAACCTGTGCCCTAACAATCAATGTTAACACATCAAACCCAAGCCAACTACTTATGATCATCCAGCATCATCCACTAGATACGACAAGGCGATAGCACCTTGGCTTACTTCCTCAGTAAAATTAGACAGAATGCTCACTACATTAAGTCAGTTTAGGACTCAAGATGGGAAGCTACAGTGTCTAACAAAATTTCAACAGACACAGTCGAAGTTGAAGTCATGCCTTCTAATCATAGGGCACCCTAATTGGTCTCCCACTAAAGTCAATTTCCATGTACCGAGAGGGATGAAGGAAGATCCAAAGGCTTACTTTTCTATCACGAACGACAGCAGCTGCATCATCTCTGGCTCGATCCCTACAGAAACCACCCCCGATAAGAATGAAGATAAGAGAACGAGGGAACAGTTGGTGAAGGGAGAGAGAAAGTGAAACTGAAGGAGGATGCAGAAATAAAATATTCAAAAAAAAAAAAAAACCTGAGCTCTTTACAGCCATTACAATCGGGAAGAGGAAGGG
The DNA here is from genome assembly GCA_019926035.1 of Melaleuca alternifolia. Lineage (NCBI taxonomy): Eukaryota > Viridiplantae > Streptophyta > Magnoliopsida > Myrtales > Myrtaceae > Melaleuca > Melaleuca alternifolia. Next base: position 49,338 of record JAGKPW010000288.1, read on the forward strand.
AAGGGCTGAAGCATTGTTTAGGATGAGAAGGGGCTAAAACCCTGGCGGGTGCAGGGACGGGATGGCGCACCGCCGTGGGGTCCAACTGATTTGGGGATTTCGGGACGAAACCACGGCCCGAGGAGGCCACAGGGTAGACCACTCCTTGCCTCACTACAGTCGCCTGCGACGGGAATTGCCCCGACTTCTGCTGATCGGTCGCCGTGGCCAGCGACGAAGTGGTGGTGGCGCGGCCGTCCGCTGGAGAATTCATGCTCGGTGGCGGGGGTTATGGGAAACAATTCAAATACAGAAAACAAACAATCGCGATATATGTTAGTGGCGAGCCAGAGAAAAAAAGCCAGGACCAGGACCAGGACCAGGACTAGGCCCAGGCCCAGGCCCAACGAAGAAATGGGAGAAATTTTTTTTTTTTGGGAGGAGGTGGGGGGGTGGGGTGGGGGTGGAGGCGGAGGCGGAGGTTGGAGACGAAATGATATCATACGATCCGACCACCTAAATAGGAACAAAGTCCACTGCCATATATCTTTATATATATATATATATAAACCTCTACGCATCATCCACAGCGCTCACAGACTCGCGCACCATCAATCATCAAAGAGAGAGAGAGAGAGAGAGGGAGGAGGTAATATAAAAGGAGGGGGGTGTTCCACCTATTCGCGTTCCTTTTTCAAAACCATAGGAAGGCACTCAAAAAGGAGGAAGAAATCGAAAACCCTAAAGACTTTCCGACTGACTCTGCGAGAGAGAGAGAGAGAGAGAGAGAGGTCTCTTTGGGTCGTGTTTTGATGGTGGGGGTGTCCGTAACACGCACACTGTTATGGTAAAGTCTTTAGGATTAATATCGAATCGAATATATTTGAAACGACTCTTGAATCGAAACCCCACAACAATTGGAGGGAGGGAAGGAGGCAGCAGGAGGAGGAGGAGGAGGAGGAGGAGTATCCAACATATGCACAACGAGCAGTAGAGATTTCATTTTAGATATACAGGATTAGATGCAATTAGAGGCCGAGAGAGCCTCGTGTCCCTGCGATTCCATCTCTCCATGGGCAGCCACCAAGAAGAAGACAGTCGTACCAAAGATCGAACCTGGGGGACTTGGGACGAGCTCCTCCTCGCCTGCGCCGTGAAACGCCATGGCTTCCACTCCTGGGACTCCGTTTCCATGGAAGTCCAATCCCGCAGCTCCCTTCCCCTCCCCCTCACCACCGCCGACAACTGTCGTCTCAGGTACCTAGACCTCAAGCGCCGCTTCTCGCACCATCCCTCCCCCGACGACTCCTCCGCCTCCGGCAAAGCCGTCGATATCCCCTGGCTCGAAGAGCTCCGGAAGCTTCGTGTCGCCGAGCTCCAGCAGGAGGTCCAACGCTACGACGTATCTATCCTGTAAATCTCTGCCTCTCGGTCTCTACAATATTTCATTTCCTCGAAGAATTTTTTTTTTTAAAACATCATCGACGAGATGAAAACGAAAACCCGAATCTGAGAAGAAAAGGTTTCTCCCTTTCGATTTTTATTTTTATTTTTATGGGGTTGTTTGGGACAAAGGTCCTTGCAGTTGAAAGTGAAGAAATTGGAAGAAGAGAGGGAGGAGGGCTTGAGAGAGAAGCATCAGAAACCAGATCTGGCCGACGACTCCAAAGACGATAGATCAGTTAAAGAAAAAAGGGACGCCGACGGAGAACCGGAGTCCTCCGCGGCCGAGAGACTCGCCACCAAATCGGCCGCCGGGGAGGAGTCGGACCGCGAGAACCGGTCCGTTAACGAATCCAACTCCACTGGAGTGAAGAGCGAGCGAGACAAGACCGGTGATGAGGCCGAGGAAGGAGGAGGGAGGAAGAGAGAGGGGGAAAACGAAACGGTTCGGGCGGGAACCGGGTCGGAGAAGACGGATCGGGCGTCGGAGGGGACGAAGCCGGAGGTGGTCGATTCGTACAACGGGAGCTCGGAGCCGAACCGGGAGCGGAGGGGAGAGGAGGAAGAGGAGGGGGAGGATGGGGAGGAGGAGCGACCGGGGTCGGTGGCGCAGTCGAAGGAGAACAGCAGCGACGTGCAGAGCTCGGCCAGCCTGACTAACAAGAAGAACAAGAGGAAGAGGAAGGGGCGGCGGCTGGTGGAGATCTCCGGCGGAGAGGAACAGCAGGGGACGGAGGAGGCATCCCCTGCCGTAGATTTGGGTGGGAAGAAGAAATCGCAGCCGTTGCTGGATGTGTTGAAGATGATCCGGGCTCACAAGCACGCCTCCGCGTTCGAGCGACGGCTTCCCCTTCAGGTAATATATTTTTTTTTTTAATTTTTTGGGTATTTCTATGAGGATGGAGATAAAAAAAAGAAGAAAAAGTTTATAATCAGGGCGCGTTCGAATTGGTTTTTAAAAATATTGTTTTTGAAATTTGGTCGTGAATAATGAAAGCATGCAAATAACGTAAAAGTAAAACGAGGTTGGGGTGGGTGAGGTGCATAATAAGAAAGAAAGAAAGAAAGAAATGGTCTTCATCTCATTTGGGTTTTCGTTACACGCAACGTTAGGGAAGGAGTCGAGGAGAGGGGGGTTTGATGAGGAAAAGAGCTGCCGGGTCTCTTCCCCCACGATACCATACCATCCCAGTCCATCTTCCCCTTTCTTGAAACCCCATTCTCTTTGCATTTTTCATTCTTATGCTAATTTCGGTACGGAGAATGCAATCTTGGGCTCTTTTTCTTCTTTGTCGTAGGAAAATGACGATTAAAGTGATTGGAATGTTTTGGCACTTCACTTTCTCATCTAAGAATGATTTCCCCCCCTTTTTTTTTTTTTTTTTTTTTTTTTTTTTTTTTGCACCGAGAGAGAGAGAGAGAGGACAAAATCCCTCGGTCAAAGTTTAAATTTGTGTGCGAATGTTGTTTTCATGATTTGGCCTCACCAATCGTCCGTCAATCACAATGCCAAAATGCCCGATGGCAAAGCATCAATCCCGCCCGCCAGCCCCCTTTCTTATGTTTTTTTTTTTTTTAACCTTCTTTTGTGCGCCCGATGGTTGGAATTATTTTTGGTAATTTGTAATGGTGTGATTAATGAGGAATGCCTGGCAGGAGAGCGAGATATATAGGGGGATGGTGAGGCAGCACATGGACCTGGAAGCAATAGAGTCGAGGGTGGAGAGAGGTTCCTACTCCTCCTCCCTACCCTTCTACCGAGACCTCCTCCTCCTCTTCAACAACGCCCTCGTCTTCTTCCCAAAGTCCTCCGTCGAGTACCTCGCCGCCCTCGATCTCCAACGCCTCGTGTCTTCCCACTTCAAGAAAACCCCCACCCCCGACCCTGCCTCCCATTCCCTTTCCCACTCGCAGAGATCTTCCTCCACTCCCGATGCCCCAGAGAGGTCGGATTCCTTACTCGCCAAGCACAAGTCCTCCGCTCCCATCATCGTCTGCCGCAAGCGCAGTTCCATGTCCGTTCAGCAGCCGGTCAGCAGCGATCAGAAGCCCGCACTGGACTCCAAGACCGCACACGAACCGGGCTTGATCAAGATGAACGCCACTAAAGAGCGGTCCGTGACGGGGACAAGGAGCTTGAGGAGGAGCAGCAACAAGATCATCAAGAACACTTCTCCCCCTCCCAACCCAAGTAAGAAGCAAACCCCCACGTCCACCTCGATAGAAAAGGCTGACAATTCCAACTCCAAAGCTGAAGGCACGGTCACGGCCTCCATCAAAAAGAGAAGCGCTGCTGATTTCTTGAAGAGGATAAAGCGGAATTCTCCTGCGGGAGGGAAGTCCAAGAATTCCGGGAGCGAATCTTCCAACAACAACACCGCCACCGCCACCGTTATTAACAACAAGAGGGCGAACAGCAAGAATAATAAGAATAAGAAAAGCGAGAAAGTTGGGGAGGAGAGGAAGGAAGAGGGCAGCCCATCCAAGCCAAGGACCGTCGGGAGGCCTCCAAAGAAGGGAGGAACCCCTGAATATTCCAATGTGAAGCGGGGCAGAGAAGCAGGAGGCAAGGAGTCCGCATCCGCATCCACATCCACACTGAAGCGGCCAAGAAAGCGAGCTAGGAGGTAGATAGATCAAGCACCTGGGCTCTCTTATTTTTCCACATGGTAGGGCGATTGAATGTGATTTTGTATAATGATGGGCAGGCATTTGGTTCTCTCTTTTGTTGGGCAGTTCGTGGCTTTTGTGTCTTATTTATTGTTAACTGCTGTTGTTGACTTTTGACAGTTGACCACCTTGATCCGTGCAGTGTAACAACACAAACTTCAGGACATGGCATTTCGCTTTCGCTCCTGTGTTAATTCACTAACATCTCAGCAACTTCTACTTTCACTTCTAAATTCATGCCCCTCTCGTGACCCAGGGAAGGAGTTTCCCTTCTCTATTCAAGCAGAATCAAACCATTAAAGCCTTTGCTATTTTCTCATGTCGTTCTCCCATGCATTTTAAAGTCAATACTTTCAATATTGTACTAGACTCTCGTGAAAATGTGAACTTCAACAATAAGCTTTTCAAGTGCACTCTCAAGAGTCAAATCCCTAACCTAATAACGTTTGCGAAGAGTGTCGCATCACCCTTGCTTTCGTGGAGCATTCTTAGAACCTATCTGTCGCCATGACGAGCAAAACAAAGCAAATGTTTTAATCCCCCCATTCATTTACATAATCACATCATGCTCTTCTACTTCCACCCTTTCACTTTCATGGCAACCCTACCCGAGTGAAAAACAAACACAAAAACAGAAGAAGAAGAAGAAGAAACACCGAAATGTAACCAAACCCTCCCCCCACCCACCCCCTCAAAAAATAAAAAAGGAATGAAAAAGCCCGCGTGCACACACTTGGGAAAAGGGGGGCAAACAAAAAAAAAAAAACCACCTCTCTTGCCCCAGAAACCCAGGAGATCATTGTTAAAACAGATACAGGCGACACAAGTCCACTGCCTCGGTTCACTTACTGATTGAGTTATAAACTCTCATTTTCTAAGTTACAACTCTTGCCCTAAACAAAGTTATAATTCATCACTATTATTATCCTATGACTTGTCCAATCTTACAAGACTATGCTACCTTTATGTTCTGTAAGTATGAGCTGAGTATGGCAGCATTGCACCTGCAATCTTTCTTCAAAAGCCACTAGCTGGTTTCACCATCTACAATGCCGCCATTATCTCTCCATGTCATTTTATCACCAACGTCAAGCAGAAAGAAACCTCCGTGAACTTTTGGTCCCAACAGTTATCTGTCCACTGGACGTCCACGCAGAAGCTGATCCCCTTGCTTATCTGTTTTCAAAGAAACAGGTAATTGCAAAATATCATCTACTTACTGAAATTGATGTATCAAAATGAAATAAGCAACAGATTCAAATAAAAGCTTCATTGCCAACTGATGGTGTTTTTAGCACATAAATGGAGGCAAAATAAGTACTGCATCTTCATACCTTGTTCACCATCTGAGATATCTGCTAATCTAGCAATTGCATCCGCAAGTGCTCGTTCATGCTCCTGCAATTGACAGGGGGCAGGCTTATTGAGAGCACTTGAAGAGCTTTTTCTTTTTCTTTTTCTTTTTCTTTTTCTCGTAGACAGCATTGAAGAATTGAACATCAAGAAATCACTCATAATTTATTTTTCTTTCTTAATCAAGTGTTTGGCTGAATAGATGCCCTTATTTCCCACCATGTCTTGTGTAAGATCCGCAAGCAAGGGCAAGAAAAATAACACCCTTAACTCCTTAGTCCTACCCTTAATACTTTCTTTGCTTCTTCCATCTCAAGAGGATCAGGACGACTACTGCTGAAGACCCTCTCCACCTGTCCAAATTGGCAGAAAAAGAATTGCATAAAGAAAGATTCTTGAGCTCACTATTACAAGTGACAGATAGCAGCCTGCTTTCACCAACCTCCTTTAGTAGGGGTCCTGTGTTACGTATGTGTATGTCTGGCCCTTTCTTTCCTAACCCATTTTGTAATGGATGATGCTCCTTTCTGGATTGATTCTTCATGGCCCCTCTCCCTTTTCCACCACCTGCGACATTATCTCGATTCATGGGTCTATTCATCCCAGAACCTGCTATAGCATGATTCCCTCGATGAGAGACTCCAGGGTCCTCGCCCATCCATTGTATGTCCTCGGGGGAGATCTGCTGTCATAACCTTGTGAGCATATAGGAAAGTACTATATAACAATCAGGGCAAAGAGTCCATCTTCTAGAAAGATGCATCAACGTATCCTTGGTCAGCGATAATTGAATGCATCTGGTTTTACATAAGAGACCACCCTTAACCATTCTAAAGCACTTGTTTGCACAAGAGGCCTGAGTGCAGCACATGCTCATTCTAACAGGTTAAATAAAGTGGCGATGCTTCCTCCATAAGCAAGATTAACTACAGCTTACAGTAACACGACAAATATGTAATCGCAATAATTAGAGACTGCAACGGCACTATAATGTGAGTAGAAAAGGCATCATTGCCAACCACAAGAACCCATCCATATCAGGATGAAATGAAGCAAAAAGAAGCAAATGAAATGAAACAAAAAAAATTGGAAAAAGGGACATTTAAGAAGAGAAAGCCAAAAAAAGATCTGCTCAGATAGCAGACTTGATGCAAGAACAGCAATACATGGTCCCAGAGAAGCACTCCTAAACCTCTGAGAAGCCACAAGCCTAGTTTAACATAGCACCGATTAGAGGGTCCATTACTCAAATTATCTGTTGAATTAGAAGAACATTATACATGTCCTTTCCCATCCCTTTTACTTCCAGCAGTTTTTCACAAACGGTGCAGTGATTTGATGCAAAAAGATTATCACTAGTTGTTATTCACCTATTTATTGGTCCAACACACAAGCAACCGTTTTGCTTCTTCTTGAAATTGTACAAATGACAACCTGGACATATATATCTGTCGTCATCAATTCTGCCAGATAATCATCTGTGACCCCCAAAACCAACTTTCTTTACTTCCTGCACATTCTGTATGACCTAGAGTTTTCAGCATATCTGCTGTCAAATATATGACATTTCATATTTTACTTGCCCCTTAAAAAAGTTCGCAGAGAACACTTTATTAGAGGAACCTAAATGTGGATCAATTTTATCAACAAGAATAAAAATGTGGACTATAAATCAAAACAAAAAAATCCATAACTAGGATCGAATCTTTCTTGTTACTCCGATTCACGTAAAAGTCTTTGATATGCTTGCTTTGACTGCAAGATCACGTTAAGTTTCAATCCAAAATTTGCTTCTGATAGATTATACAGCAAGCAGCAACAGCTATGCCAATCCATACTCTTTAAGAGATTAATCAGTATCGTATACGTTGTGCATAAGAAAAAAGCATCTTGGGCCAAATTTATAGATACTGTCTGATGAATATATATCTACAGATAGAATGCATCAACCACAAACACAGTCCACGTTTGCCACCAATCATTTGTTTTACAAATGCAACTGTGATAGGACCAAAAAGCTCATCCTCAAAATGCAAAATGCATGCATTGCTCCATACTTTATACTTTACATTTTGTAGAACTAGAAGTCACTTTATGTATTATACTCTACAGGGAAGTAAACAGGTAAACAAGAAATCATCAGATTTGAAATCCCCTTAATGTATTATAAACCAAGATAATTCCTTCTCTCATTCTTTGGCAGAAACCATACATATTTACATATATGAACATGCCACTGCCACTAAATAGGACCCAACTAGCATCATACTATCCATTCTTAGTTGCTGAAGCGAAGTCTTTAAAAGAATGATTGTGGTAAGGTACACATTTCAAAATCAATGCAAGAAAGAACCTCCACGCTACTAATCTTACGCAAAACACAATTCACATGATATGCATTGGACATATTAGAGCAAGGACGCGAAACAAGTGACTTACCTCTGAAAGATTTACCCATTCCCATGTCTCGTTCGGAGTACCTTTATCATACACTAGAGCATGCAGCCCCTAAAAGAGAAAAGCAACCAAGTTAACCAATCAATTAGTTACAAGCTAAAGCAGCTTTTTTTAGATTATGATGCAGCATCATGGTAAAAAAGCCTTGCTGTTGTGCTTCTCAATTACATTTTCCAGCTGGATAAAACTAAGGAACATCTACATCGAAGAATACGTGATTTATTATTTCATATCCTAATACTCTCCCTCACACTTAATATGGTCTTTTACTTCCTAATTTTAAGTGTGGAGATATTTAATTGGAGAGACAATGGAACCTCAAAAGATTTCAATTCAACACCTCCTGCTCCAATGCCATGTGAGAATTTTGTGGGACGCCTGACAACTATTCTAAAAGTTTAAATTGAAAAAAGCTTGAGTTATTAAATGAAGAATATTCTAACACCAATCATTTTTTTCTCTGTGCTAAGGGCTACTTTTGAGCAAATGCATAAGGCCAGTTCACCATCCCATCAATGCTAACAAAACAACCCCTTGTTACTGTAAAACCCCCAACCTTAGCCATGCTCATGGGTGTTGACGATCAACCACAATATTAGCTCCCAAATTCAATATTTTATGCAGCTTTACATGCCACTAAACCTTCCTTAGACCAGACAATTATGATTAACTTAACCTGAGAATATCCATAAACAGGCTAATTATCACAAATGAGAGCACAATAATATCTTAATACATGACAATTTCGCATCTCCTATGGATAATGTGGACTCTAGGATGAATAGAAACAAAAAATATATAGTGCGGAAAGGCAAATTTACCTCAGCTGGGTTGTAATCATATATGACAGCCTCATAGAAGTTATTGTCATCAGGCCATCGAGTTCGCACTTTCTGTCCAATCAATTGATCAACATTTGATTTTTCAGCAGGCTCACCCAGATGGGCACCCGAGGACGTCCTGCTAACCTGTCCCCTGCCACTTGGACCTGAGGCAGGATACGGTGTGGACTTGGTGGAAGAAGAAACAGGCAATGCTTGACCCTATGTAACAAAATACACAAAATTTTGAAAGGAAAAGGAAAAATGAAGCTTCTTGGGAATTTATAGTGCGATCTTCACTCACAACATTATGCTTTCGGCTCTTGGTGCCTCCAATAGGCCCTCGCTTTGCTGCTGATGAAGATGGCTGATGGGGTGCAGGCTTGGGCTGTGGGTGATAGGATGAAGGCGGCCCAGCAAGGGGCTGAGATGAACCTGATGGAAGTGGCTGCGCGATCTTCTGTTTCTTACGAGATACTGAGACAGAAGGACTGGGCATTGGATCATGAAGGCCTTGACCGGTATTGAGATTGCCTTGTTGAAGTTTCGCAGCCTTTCTCCACTCCCTAATTGCATTTGCTAACACAACTCATCACTACTCAAATAGAGACAGCAAAACAAGATCGGCAACAAAGTCTCAAACTTGAGAAAATAAATTTCTTGACATATCAGACCTGATTCTCCTTAGTACATCATCTGCATTAACCTGGGTTAGAAGCTCCCTATGTTCCTCGTTGGATAACCTCAATTCTTTCCTAAGTTCAGTTATCAGACTTTCCTTCTCCTGAAGAAGATAACATTCATGAAGCAGTCATGAAACCTGAATAAACACAGTCAACGGACATTAGATTCATACAATTAATTGCTCAACATACCCAAGTAATGGCATCAGACTGAGCTTTAAAGGCTCTCAGGACTGCACTGTATGCCTCTCTCTCAAGTTGGTGAATTTGAGTTTCCATATCAGTCTCCCCGTACATCCTTTGGTAAGACAGAGATCCTGCAAACCCAGCTCTCCCATTCCCAGAAAGGCGACCTCCTCTGGGAATTCTATTTTGATGTGACGGAGGAAGATCATCATCAGTCCCTGCACTCCTTTTCAAAGAAAGTAAATGTGGATGGCATTCTGATACTTAGGAAGCAACTAGAGCTTACATTGCAGGGACGTTTATTAACTAGACTGACTGCTCACATGGCAGTTGCTACAGAGCTACCATAAATGTACCCTTTCAAATGCAGAGAGCCTTATGACCCAAAAATATATATCCGAGATCCTATAGACTATGGTAGATTAGATATTATGCATTTAAACAGTATATATTTGATTATGCATTTGAACAGTATATATTTGGCTAAGAAGGAAATATTTCATTGTATCTGTAAGAAAAAGTAGTCCTTCAATGGTAGAATTAATGACTGCAGACGAACATTGGGTTCCTCAAAGATTGGCAGGCTTGGAAAGGAGAATCTACCTTGGTATGATACCCAACTATTAAAGGGAAACAGGAGTACTCACGTAGTCCCATTGATTTCCTATATTAATATATTGTTTTGGGGAACATACAATTAGGAATATTCCATCTATCAAAATTAGCCGCCAACAGGTTCAGAGAATAAGATCATTCACTTCCACATAGACCAACTGAGAGTTCACTAAATATTAGCAATAGCTAGACCCATGTCTTAAGCACAAATGATCTAATTCAGATTGCAATCTAGCATCTGTCAGATTCTTCAGTAATGGAACTCTGAGTGTGAAGGCACTAAGTTTTTTCCTTATGCTACCTTTACAAGATACCCTTAAAAACAAAACAGAAGCAACTTCCTCTTTAATTGCCAATATAAACAGCTTCCCAATTACTTTAGACATTTGAAAGACTAAATAGTTGAATTGAGGCTTACAACTTTTGCACATCAGACAACTTCTCTCTTCTAGAATCTCTATTTCCATACTTCAGTTTTAACCATCTCAGATGGCCAGCGATTGAGTCTGGAAATAGACATGGGGGGAGGTTTTCTGTTATCTAAGCTCTAATACGTATAGGTACAAGTTGTACCGCAATCTGTATAGGCTAATGTGCTCTTGAGAACATAAAGCGCAGTTTTGATCTCTCGTGATGCTAGTTTTTGTTCAGTGAGCTGGTCGCATTGGTAAATATCAGCTCTTTGGAATCCAAACAAGGCCCTTATAAGGAAGGACAGGCCTAAAAAATGAATCACCAGATGAAATGGGGAAAGCGATCCCGTTAGCTAGTGAATTGACCTTCCTTCTAAAATGAAGAATCACTAGTTCGAGCAGTACCAGGAGGACAATCAACGGATGGCTTCCTATAAAAAAAAACTGCACACCATTCATCCAAAACATAGAAGAGCTCGAACAAAATGCAGAATGCACATAGAGAGCGGAGTAAGTGTCAATAGAACCCAGAAGTCCGGAAAGGACAAGAGAATCAACGGACCAAGCATTAATCCGAAAGGAGGCACTTGAAGATCACTTGAAAGAAAAACCTAAATTGGCAAGGGAAGGGAGGCTCGTTTCTTTTCCTTTTTTTTCTATTTTCTTTTAAGAAAAAGAAAAGAACTCACCGCTGCTGTCGTATGGCTCGTAGTCCATAGCCAGTTCTGAAACCAAGCAGAGGGAGTTGCAAAATTTGAAGAAGAAGAAGAAGAAGAAGCGTCGGGAGACCCACCAAGGAGAATGCACTGCACAGTCAAACTCGAGTTAAACCCATCAAGGTCCTGATCCGCCCAAGTCCCAGATGCACTTCTCTTCTTCTCCCTCTTCTTCTTCTTCGTCCTCGGAGTCGCGCATTCATCGATTTCGATTACTTCCAATCAAAGACCGTAACTTTCTTGCATTCATCTGGTCTGCAGGTTTTTCTCTTCTCGCTTCTTTTTCAGAGAATCCAGAGAGAGAGTCAATGCGCAAGTGTGGGAATCGGTTTTTTGTTTTTTTTATGTTTTCGCCCATATTAAATCAACTCCAGACCGGATGGACCGGACCGGATGTTTCAATCCCGGTTTTCAACGGATGCGTTCCGCTTCGCAAACGTGACTACTGCCTGGTTCCAGCTTTGGCTCGGCTCAATTCCAGAATAGTTTGGATTTGGATCAGAAACCGGATCCATGCCCGACGAACCGGTTTTCTATTGCCAAAGCCGCCATTGTCTCCCTTTTTTCGGTTTCATCACTGTCAATGCGTCGAATTACATTGGAATTACTTAAAACAAATCACTGTAATCTCTCTTTACATGTATTTAGTAACTATCCAGGATCATTTCATCCATTCGACAAACATTGAATGTTATTTTCTTCTGCCAAAAAGAAATTTCTTTTTCATCGCAAATATTTCATCCATGGCAATGCACAAAATGGACATCAACACTAGTTTATCTTCGAATTATAAATTTACGAAGCATAATGTAAATACACAGAAATTGCCCAATATGATCAATATCCAACGCAATTTCAAGAAAGTTTTATATAATTTTAATTAATAAAAAATTCCGTCGAGATTATTCTTAAAGTCTTAGCAAATAATTCGACTTACGTAGCCTGAGATGGCCCTCGCACTATGCCTCATCTTGTTATGAAATGTAGAACCGACGATATCGAATTTTTTGTCTTTTTCTTCCCCGGTTTGTGGCAAAAAAACGAGAGGGGGAAAAGAAAAAGCTGAATGGAGATGGTTTTATATTTTGTACTGCGTTGTATTTAGATCTGGAGATGGTCCAATTTATCCAAAATATGACCGCTGGCCCGCTGACTGGTCGTTGCCATCCGAGAGGGCAGGCATGGAAAAGTCAAATGTATATATAAGCAGGCCATAGTGGAGAGATCAGAGGAGAGGCAAGAATGGAGGAGGAAGGGGTGAACTTGGAATGGTCACTGCCGGTGCCGAGCGTGCAAGAGCTGGTGAGGCAGCTGCAGCCGGATGCTCTGCCCTCCAGGTACGTCCGCGATGACGTGGCACCCGCCGATCTTCGTCCAGAGTCATCACAGGGCTTGCCTTGCATTGACATGCGGAAGCTGATGGACCCTTCTTCCCGATCCACCGAGCTCCCCAAACTTCACTCTGCCTGCCAGCAGTGGGGTCTCTTCCTGGTCTGTTTCTCCTTGATCATCAGCTTAATTACCTACTGTTACGATACCCAATCTTTTTGCTGCATAATCTCTCAAACTTAAAGGGCTTCGACGGTGATGCCATCTGATCCGGTCATGTGCAGACAGTACGCTCGAAAGTTTTGCACCTGTATATATCGAATGAAGTATCTCAAACTGCTCGATTTACATGCTAATACAAAACGGTGTCAACTGCACTGTTCAAAAACTTTCCGGGTAATCTTATCTATGTTTGGTTATTGTATCCGATCCTGCACTTGGATACCCAACTGTGTTTTTTATTGTGCGTCTGAACGAGTCGGTCAAGTTGGCGAGTCTGAAATGATGAAATAGTTACTAAGTTTGAATCCATTGAAATGATCTCTTGGAAACATGATTAGCATCATTTCATTAATCAGCATTATCTTCGTTTAATATACGAACCATTGTCTCCTAAAATAAAAGAAATTATAATCGTATCTTCATGGGGATGGGGTTGAATTTGGAAAAGCAGAAGATTGTGAAGTTGCCATCAATGTGCAGTTAGTGAACCATGAAGCGTCGGACGAAGGGATGGGGATGATGAAGGAAAACGTGCCCGGGTTCTTCGAATTGCCTTACCATGAGAAGCAAAAGTCGGCACAGAGACCAGGAAGTCTCGAAGGGTACGGGCAGGCTTTCGTCACCTCTCACAACCAGAAGCTGGAGTGGAACGACATGATCTTCCTCAAATGCCTTCCTTCTCATGCAAGAAATCTCGATCTGTGGCCGCAAAATCCCCCAGAATTCAGGCAATTTGTTTCCATCCTTTTGGTTTCTCTTATGTTTTTGCACTTCTACTTAGCCAAATAAAGCAAATAATGCTGACTATGAATGCCTAATCTATCAGGATAGCACTAGAGAAATACAGCGAAGATTTGAGGAAAGTGGCGGTGGCAGTAGTCAAGTATATTGGAATGGCGCTGGGGATTCATGAAGATGAACTGGAGTTGTTGATGAAAAGCTTCAGAGAAGGGAGGTACGAGGTCAGGATGAATTATTACCCACCATGCCCAGAACCAGAGAGAGCAATGGGCCTATCTCCACATGCCGACAACTCAGGGATCACCATGTTGATGGAATGCGGCAACATGCCTGGCCTTCAGGTTCTCAGCAGGGATGGCAGCTGGGTCACGGTTCCACCTGTTCCTGACAGCATCGTTGTGAATTTAGGTCAAATCATGGAGGTTTACAGCAACGGCACATACAGAGCACCAGATCATAGAGCGGTGGTGAACAAAGAAAAGGAGAGGGTTTCCATAGTGACCTTCTGCTATCCCAGCCCGTCTCTTCCAGTTGGACCTTCTCCACAGCTCCTCGCCTCCACTGGACACTCCCCTCTCTACCAAACGCTTTCGCATTCTGAATACTTGCAACGCTTCTACAATCGCAAGCTTGATGATGTGGTTCCTTTCATCAGTACCCTCAAGTTGTAGACCCTCACTGATGCATTCATTCATTCCATCTTCTTTTTGTTTTTTCAGTTATGATTATAATTTCAGGTTGTTCCTCCTATTTTGACATTTCGTTTACTCCATGGAAGACTATTAATATGTAGATTGTAACCACAGCAGATCAAACAACTGATCCAAGTCATATCATGATTTATTCTAAACTAGCATTTTGCTTGCAGGATCGATAGTTGCAGTGCTTTAGCAACTATTATACATCTCAATTGCCTGGCTCAAGCAGTGTGATGACGGAATCACGATACTCACACAATATGAATCTCAATCGACTTTATGTATGAATTTTGACAGATCTTGTCATTGATTCGCTTGGTGCTTCAGTTGTCGATGCCACATGATGCAAGCAATGAATAAAAGATCCTCTCCATAGCATGATCAACCCATTAATATGGAAGTTTTCGATGTCACCTAGTAAGATTGCATAAAAGTACTATCTTATTTCCAAAACTTCAACGATAGTTGATAGAATATTACAGCTGCAAGTTTTGACTATAGCATGCAATCTCTATAGTAAAGATTTTAATATTTTTATGTCTGATTTCTTTAAAAGTACGATAGTGTAAGACGAAGGCCAAATGTTCTGAAGTAGAATGCATCCTTCTATTGTGAAACCAGATGGCACATATCTGACTCAAAGAGCACTGAGGTTGGCAGATTCAAAGGAAGAAATTCACTTGGACTTCAAATAACACTTTAGAAGTTCTAGATTATAGGAGGATCTGAGTGAAGTGCTGAATATTTGTGTTGGAGACGCTGCTCTAACAAGCGTTTTAGCTGCCTTCCCTGATCTTCAATCTTCATATGTAAACTTTTTTGCATCTGTATGTTTAGTGGAAGGAGGATGAAATGAGAACTTTCATATGACTATATTTATGTGTAGACTTCTGAAGGTTTTCACGTGCGTGTATGTGTGAATGTGACAGAATGTAGCGTTTTCAGAATGGCTACCTCCAATTGTTGAAGTAGTCGCTTTTGTACATTCAGCTGCATCTCCAAGGTTCTGCAATAAGCTTCTGCAATCAGCTTGCCTCTGTTGCCAACAGAAATTCAGTATGCTTGTTCTACTCATATCATGAATTCCTCCTTTAAGCCAGAAATTTGACGCTTGAAACTTTCACTCCGTGCACGACTGGTGCTTGTTTAGTGCTCTTCTTAATTGTGTATGCCAGAGTTAATAATTAACAAACAAGTCAAAGCTTACGTTTTGAGATCGTGCACTGGCGCTGCGTCAAAATTGTTCTTCTGTGACTTTCCTGCATGCACAATATGATTTATTCACATAAAATAAGTAATTGTATTGCCAAACAAAGATTAGATACGCATGGATCTGTCTTTAATAATAATAGAGCTCCAGTCACTCGCAAGGAATGTCCATTTGTGCTCATCGTAGTGGATGCAGAGAATTACCTTCTTTAGTCTGCAATGTACTTAGTGATTCGGCATTTCTGTGACGTAGTAGACAAATAAAGTTTTGGTTTAAAATTCTGAACAAAATGTTAGGAACAGGCATTGATTTTCTCCTAAAAGACGGAAAGACATAATGTTGCAGTACCTGCAAGTGACTCTTAATATGAAAGATTGTCAACCCTTTGACATCCATTTGCTTCAGAATTAACTTTGGTTTCGCTCCTGCGGACATGCAATGTATCATGACTTGGACATCTTTTGAAGTACATATAGATGTTGACTCGAAAGTGACATTCTCTGTCCATTACTTACTTTCAGCTCCTCCCAAATGATTTACGCATTCAAGAAATTGGTTGTGGAGATGTGGAGTCCATCTAATTCGTCTTTTACTAGAAATAGCAGCTCTTGGTGAAATGAAGTTTCCCCGAGGATCGGGATTGAATTCAGCTTCGTTCCTAGAAACCGAGAACTCCTTCTGTGACTGACACACAAATTCTCATGAAGATGATAGAACCCTCTTTCAAAGAATTATCAGTGTACACACATCTGAGATGTTCATGTTATGTTACATACCTCGGTATTGAGATATTTCTTACTTTGCTTTTGTTCATTGCTTAAAACGGCAGATTCGGTGCAGTTCTGTGGCTGTGACAATTGATGACGTCGGTCATTCTGTTTGTTGTAAATGTGAAAGTTCACTAGATATTGAAGATCATCAGGGGACTGAATAGCAAGGCATTGTTGTTCTTCCGAATGGTCATAAACCAATGATTCGCAATCTCTTGATCTTGATTGCTGGGAATTACACGAATATAGGTCACAAGCAGCTAAATCAACCTGTGAACATGTAACTGCAGTAGGAATAGAAGAATATGTGTTGTTGCTTGACTTGTCGTCCACTGTACAGAAATTACTTCTGCCCAGATTCAAGGAAAAACAGCTTTGGCTGCATCCTAATAGCGACGCTGGTGATTGATCCCGCTGAAACCGTAGACAGCAGAGCTCAGAGGATGTACAGAGGCTCTGTTCTTGATCCTTACTTTTTTCCGTGCTCATATTAGAGCTATCGCTGCCAGAGGTTGCAACCTTCATCACCATATGCTGCGAAAAGTGTGGTTCATGAGACTCTATTCGGCCAGTTTGGTAGATGGGAGGCACAATGACTTAGAAAGCTGCAGAGCTTTGGATATTGGGGATGAGGAGACATACGGAATGCCTTTCTTGATCAACAGGAATAAAGAGGAAGTCCCGCAATGAACTTCAGTGGAGAATATCAGGGCCAAGGTTGCTGAACAATGACAGGTCAATGGTCCACCCAAAGGCCAAAGCCCAAGAATCATTTGGAGAAAAGTGTCCATTGAGACAGAAAATTTGCCTATTATATTATCCTTTCGGCCTGGATACTCGAAACAATGCATGTGAGCTGAATGGGAAACACTCGCCACAATGAACCACGATGAGCACATAATGACCCAAATATGTCATTCCAACAGTCCAGGTTTCACCCCTTCTCTCTTTCTGTCCGCACACATCACGCCATTCTACATTCGCTTGCTGACAATGACGAGTTTGTCATTTTCCATGCCCTGCCAGCTTATATCAGATTTTGAACCGCTTAAAAAGTATTTGAATGTTCTATGCGGCTAAACGATGGTGTAAGCACGGGGCAGACAAAAGAACAATGCAGGCCATACTTTCATGACTCCTCTAAGATTCTCTTTGGTTTATTTCAATCATTGAACAGATGAGAGCAGACTGCTTGTTACAGGAACCGACAGCTGTTCCCAATATGAGAACCCAAACAATACATATATAGAAAAAGAAAAACAAAGCAGGGTTAGTTCCCTGAGGTTATAGCCTATGGATGCTCCAAATCATACCCGGTCAGATTATAGTAGCAAATTGCTGTGCTTGTGAAGTAGATTTGCTTCATGTCTCAGCTTACTGAAGTAAATAACGCGAAGAGAGAGTACAAACTCCTGAGTGCTTGTGATCGTTTCTAAGCAAGAAAACAAAGCTTAATGCTATACATTTGCCTTTCTGGCGATTTTGTTGACATCTTTACATTGGCAAAATCTTCTGGGCCTCTCAACTTTGCTACACTAGAACCAAAAATCTATGAAGAGGCTGCCAAAAAAGCAATGGAGGAAGAGATCAAGATGATCGAGAAGAATGAAACTTGGGAGCTCGTCAATCGCCCTGAAGACAAAGAGGTCATTGGCGGTCAAATGGGTCTCTAAGACAAAGCTCAATGTAGACGGATCAATCCAGAAGTACAAGGCAAGGCTTGTGGCAAAAGGATACTTACAACAACCAGGTATTGACTATACCGAGACATTCGCTCCTGTTGCTCGCCTTGATACTATTCGTATGCTCTTTGCCTTAGCAGCACAAAAAGAATGGAAAATCTATCAACTAGACGTAAAGTCAACATTTTTAAATGGATATCTTCAAGAAGAAATGTATGTGGACCAACCACAAGGTTTTATGATCAAAGGCTAAGAAGAAAAAGTTCTAAAGCTTTAAAAGCTTTAAAAGGCATTATATGGGTTAAAACAAACACCACGAGCTTGGTATAGCAGAATAGATGAATACTTGATCAAGCAAGGATTCAGGAGGAGCATGAGCGAACCAACACTCTACGTCAAGACCCAAGGTAAGTCCAACACACTCATTACTTCTCTATATGTAGATGATCTAATATATACAGGGAACAATGAAAACATGATTTAAGAATTTAAAGAATAAATGATGAAGACATTTGAGATGACGGACTTGGGCTTGATGCACTACTTTCTTGGTATTGAGATCAACCAAAATCAATGAGTCTTTATCTCACAAAAGAAATACACCAAGAACCTTTTAAAGAAATTCAAGATGGATTATAGCAAACCAGTTACAACACCGCTCGTGACAAATGAAAAGCTACTAAAAGAAAATGGAGCAGACAAAGCTAACGCCTTGCATTACAGGAGTTTGATTGGTAGTCTTCTATATCTCACTGCAACAAGACCAGACATTATGTATGCGACAAGTTTATTATCACAATTCATACATAGTCCGAGTCAAATTCATTTTAGAGCTGCCAAAAGAATTCTCAGATATTTGCGAGGAACTTCAGAGTACGGCATTTGGTATTGACCAAGTGCAAGCACCAAACTCATCGGCTACATTGACAGTGACTAGGCAGGATCAACTGATGACAGTAAGAGTACTACTGGGTATGCGTTCACACTGAATTCTAGAATATTTTCATGGGCATCCAAAAAACAAGACTCAGTGGCACAGTCTACTGCAGAAGCTGAATATGTAGCAGCTGCTGCGACCACCAGTCACGCACTATGGCTTCGAAGAATTCTTGAAGACATCGGAGAAGTACAAAAAGAACCAACTTCAATACTTTGCGACAATAAGTCCGCAATTGCTATATCGAAGAATCCAGTTTTCCATGGACGAACTAAACATATCAACATCAAATATCACTTCATTCGTGAAGTACAAAGTAACAGAGAGATTGAACTAAAGTATTGCAAGACGGAAGACCAAGTCACCGACATATTTACAAAAGCAATATCATCAGCCAAGTTTGAAACACTGCGAAGTATGCTAGGAGTATCACAAAATTAGATCAAGGAGGAGTGTTGAAATGTTTGATCAAATTTCTAGAATTCTTTAGGATGTGCTCTAAAGTCCTAGAGATATGTAGAAAAGTCTAAAAATGTATATTAGTCTAGAATTTCCTTAGTTGCTAGATTATTCTAGATTTGTAGAATTCTCTAGAATTTATGGACTCCTATAAATAGGAGTAAGGAGTGTCCAATGTTGTATCCCTAGAATAAGTCCAATTACATGTCTCATTTGTACAATCACAAAATAATATAAGTTGCATATTATTCTCTTTCACTCCCTTGCTTCCTAAAACACATCTCACACACACATCAACCACACACGCTTCCGTAACTTCCAACAGGCCTCTTAAATTCTTCTTTTCTTTTAAGTGGAAGGTGGAGAGAATGGGGACAATCCACGATTCCAACTGTTCATCCACAAACATTACCCGGACTCAGACTTTTAGTTGAGCACCGAAAACGAATGTCCAACTACTCCCCAACACTCTCAACTCATCCTATTTATTGTCGCAAGTCCGGCAACACGATGTGTTTTGGATGAA
Organism: Melaleuca alternifolia; assembly: GCA_019926035.1. Lineage (NCBI taxonomy): Eukaryota > Viridiplantae > Streptophyta > Magnoliopsida > Myrtales > Myrtaceae > Melaleuca > Melaleuca alternifolia. The sequence continues at coordinate 69,248 of JAGKPW010000288.1, forward strand.
GCAAGCATATCGAGAATGAAGCTGAAGGAGCAGCATCCACAAGGCTACTTTTACGCCGTCACCCCCGTCGTCTCCGCCTACGCCTCTGGGTGCATCGGCTTGTTGATGATTATGGCCGCTTTCTCAGGTAACTGTCTCAGTTGTGCGAGTCCTCGTGTGGCTACTGTGAATGATGGGGAGGATAACGCGATGATCAAGCGGACTAGCTTCCCATCTGATTTCGTATTTGGAGTGGGATCAAGCGCCTACCAGGTAATCAGCACGAAGACTGACGAGGCATGCAACGTCCATGCATCGGTACTGTACGTGAGCGCACTCATCCATCAAACGCTAGCTTTTAAATTTTATTGGCTTTTGCCTGACTAGTCTGAAGGAGCAGCGGACCAAAAGGGAAGAGGGTTGAGCATTTGGGACACCTTCACCGAATTCTGTCCAGGTTAGATGCACTACCTTTTTGGGTCACACCATGCAGTTTCTACTTTAGACGCGCAAGTGAATATAATTATGGTATCCCCTTCTTCCCCAGGAAAAATTAGCGACCACTCTTCCGGTTTGATAGCTGATGAATTCTACTACCGCTTCCAGGTAACACGTGCTGAATTAACGATGTCATTTCGAGTTACAGTATCGCAGTCCCGGACCAAAAATGGATTCCCTGCCCGCAGATCACCTGACCTGCGGGCAGGGAACCGTTAGATGGGGGGAAAAGCCCCCTATTGTAGGGAGGCACTTCCATCCAACGGCCAAGGTTGCCTGACCGCCCTGACGCGCGGTCAGGAGATCCAGGTCCTCCGGGACCACGTTTGAGGCAATCACTTTTTTTTTCAGACATTACTGACAGTTTCCAGTCACTTAACTTTCCTTCCCTTCTTCCCTAACCCACGTGATCCAAGCCCTTGTCTCCTTTTCACACGACTGGTAGCTGCAAACCATTCTGTACAACAAAAATTTATTTTTACAGATTATTCTGTTAAGTCATGTAATATTGCTTAATTAGGCACACGTGGTCATATCACCTGGATATATTCATTTTATTGGACAGACAGTGAGTCGATTTTCTTCCGCGTGTGCTCTTAAACAGTCACTAACATGTGTGGATATATGCGTGCATATTTGAATATGTAGGAGGACATAAACTTGTTGGAAGCAATGGGATGGGATTTCTTCAGATTCTCCATCTCGTGGCCTCGCGTTGCACCTCGTAAGATCACTCCCATGCGCCCTCCTTTTTTCTTATTCCAAGATTTAGTGGGCGCCTCCTCCTAACACGAAAAGAAAATAATAATAACAAGATGCTTCAAAAACAGGACAATTGCCAAGTAAGTCCTAAACATTTTGCTATTTTGCCGATTCAGTCCTAAACCTTTTTTTATGCCAAATAAGTCTTAAACCTTTTGCAACTTTACCGATTAAATCCTTCCGGCGGATTTTGGCCGGAAAATGCCTATGTGGCAACGACGTGGCGTTACCAGCCGTCACTGGTGACAACGTGGCGATGACGTGGCGACAAAATTTTATTTTAATTTTTTTCTTTTCTTTTATTTTCTTTTTTTAAAAAAACTACTTGGCCGGCGAGCTCCGCCGGCCACCGGAGCTCCTTGGTCACTGCAGAGGGCAGCCCAGCCCTCGCCGGCCATGGGCAAGGGCAGGAGAGGCCGTCACCGCCCTTATCCATGGCGGGCGAGGACCAAGTGAGCTCCCTCGCACAGAAGCAGATTTGTGCAAGGGAATCTCCCTTGCACTGATCTACTCTGCAAGGGAGCTTCACTCCCTCGCCTGCCGTGGGCGAGGGCTGCGGCGGCTAGGGCTTGGCCGCCTCCGCCATGGCCGTCAATTCTCCAAACGGTGGCTAGGGTTTGTGGATGCTTGCGGAGGCTTGCATGAAGGGGGAAGGAAGAAGATGATGAACAATACCAGGAGAAACAAATTGTTAGCCAAAACGAAGTCGTTTTTGCCACGTCGTCGTTGGCAACGGCCGGTCGCGCCACATCATCGTTGCGTAGGCATTTTCCAACCAAAGTTCGCCGGGATGACTTAATTGGCAAAGTTACAAAAGGTTTAAGACTTATTTGGCATAAAAAAGGTTTATGACTAAATTAGCAAATGAACAAAAAATTTAGGACTCATTTGGCAATTGTCCCCTTCAAAAACCATGAAGCCCAACCTCATTTGGTTGGAGACCCGCATCGTTAATGATTCTATCTATATGCTTGTGTGCTTTCCTGACCATTGTCCCCACAATAAATTATAATATATTCTCTTTGGTCACTCTAGGCTTTTAATTAGCCATGCTGAAACAAATATGAACGACGGTTTTGCCCTGTACTCAGCTCTTGCGTGTGAACTGTGAACGTGTAATTAAGTTCGAATGGTATCTTTTGTGTACTAGACGGGAAGATAAGCAAGGGAGTCAATGAACAAGGCGTCGCCTTCTACAACAATCTCATCGACAACCTCCTCGCTAAGGGTAACCTCTAGAGTGTAGTCCTTCACGAATCATTGAGTTGCTAGCTCTTTGCAAACGTGTACTAAATTTAAGCAGGCATCCGACCTTTTGTCACACTGTTCCATTGGGATGTTCCCCAAGCACTTGAAGATGAGTATGGCGGGTTCCTGAGTCATAATATTGTGTAAGCCTTCACATATTGTTGACTTGGAATTCTTAGAATAATGGGTGCATGCGTCCCTTGAACTAATTACCGATCTTAATCATGTGATACCCGGATCATTTGGGTGATCTCTTAGGGAGGACTACCTTGATTACGTAAACTTTTGCTTTCAAGAGTTTGGTGATAGAGTGAAGCATTGGATCACGCTAAATGAGCCCAATTACTTTACAATGTTCGGGTATGCGCTGGGTGACTATGCACCTGGTCGATGTTCTACTTACATAAATAACTGCACAGCCGGAAATTCAGCAACAGAACCTTACATTGTTGCGCACCATTTGCTTCTCTCTCACGCCGCAGCAGTGAAACTGTACAGGGACAAGTATCAGGTCGATGTACACCTATCTTCGTGATTTCCCCTTATTCTTTCCGCCAACTAATGAATTGGATATGTATGTTTGGATTGACTAATTATTCATGTATTGATACACAATCAGGCTGCTCAAAATGGGAAAATAGGCATGGTGATTGCAACTTACTGGATGGCCCCAAAGTATTCCACGAAAATCAGTGAGAAGGCTGCCTCTAGAGCTTTTGACTTTCAGTTTGGATGGTAAGTATCTAATTTATAAGAAAGTAGGTAGTCTTTTTGAGATGCTAGACATGCATTATAAACGAGTCGCAGCAGCAACTAAGTTAGCAATTTTACCTCAACGAACGAATCATTTTTAACTTCCTCAGCAATTTTGAGTCACCCGTGAGTAAGTGCATTGTGCGTTGATGATGCAAGGTTTGCTCATCCCATTACCTACGGTGACTACCCGAAGTCGATGAGGAGATATGTGGGTAAGCGGTTACCCAAATTCACAAAAGCACAGTCGGAGGCGCTAAAAGGTTCTCGCGACTATATGGGGGTAAATTACTACACAGCGAGATACGTAGATGAATCCGCATCCCCTTTTACCACTCTCAATCTAAGTTACACCACCGATTGTCATTGCAACATGACCAGTAAGCATGCACTACCGCTGCCCATTTATTTTATCCCCTAGTGTTCTTCTTCAATTGTTTCGCTAATGAACTCTTGTCTATTATCCGTGATGTTACCAGCTGAGAAAGATGGAATTCCGATTGGCCAACCGGTAATGAGTCTACATCAAGCACGAGAAAGAATCTGTACATAGTCAGTTGTTCACGCCGTTGATCGCATGCTAAGAACAATGCTAATGTAGAAATTATCTTAACAAAATTGCAGACTACTGAGGAGTGGCTCTATATATACCCAAAGGGTATAAGAGAGTTGATGCAATACGTGAAAAAAAATTATGACGATCCGACCATATATGTGACCGAGAATGGTAATACAGTATATATGTCACTGACGATAACTTTGCTTGGGCTGATGGATCTCCTTGTAATTCTCTCCTGTAAATTGTTTTGTCTAACCACAGGAATGGCAGATGCAAATAACAAATCGTTGCCGCTTGAAGATGCGCTTATGGATGGACTGAGAATAAGTTACTTTCAGATGCATCTCTCAAATCTCTCCAAGGCTATCGAGTAAGTAATCCGATGGTAATAATGATGACATTTCTTAATAGCGATATGCTCAGGAATTCGTCGTGAACAGGGAAGGAGTGAACGTGAAAGGATACTTCGCGTGGAGTTTCCTTGATGACTTCGAGTGGGCAGAGGGTTATACGACCCGTTACGGCCTCACATTCGTGGATTACGGGAATGGACTGAAGCGATACCTGAAGCACTCGGCGTATTGGTTTAAACGTTTCCTACAAAAGAATAGCGATGTAACCTGTGACTACTCCTCGCGTAGCGATGCCTAACGTATCTACTTCTTGCACGATCGTTGTCATCATCAACAAATGAGTAGAGAGAGCCTATGCATGAACACTGAATAGTTTCCTCAAGTGGAAGAGAATAAATTTCTATCTTGCATCAGGCTAAAGGTGCTGAGTCCCTGCAATACAGGCATGAATGGTCCGGTGGCGTTGGTGCGCAATTTTGTTGCACCGGTTGAGGGTTTGCCGCCCAATACTAGCGCCACCGGCATTTCTTTTTCTTCCGATGTTGTAGTTGTTTTTTCATTTTTTTTCCATAAACGCTCTCATTTATTTCTCCCAACCTATAAGATTATATATGATATATTTTTTTATCCTTTTTTCACTTTTATTTACATTTTTTAACTCTAAGTCAAGAAAATAAAATTGTAATTTTGTTAACTTATTTTTTATGCAAATAATTGTACTTTTGTTCTTTATATTTCTAAATAAAATTTGTCGATGTATCTTGTATGATTTTATGCGTTAACAATCATTTGGAAACATTAGCAATTTGAATCAATTTTTTTATGAATTGTTGGGGGACAATTATGAAAAAAAAAGTCATAAACCAATTGTATGAATTCTAATTCAATCATAAACATTTCAATTTTTTCAATTAAGTCATAAACTTTTTGACGATATGTAATATAGTCATTCCAATTAAACTTGACAAAAAGTTGCTAGCATAGATGCCAACTGACTTACGTGACACGGCCGAAGCCCCAACCCTCTTACATAACACAACCAAAGTCAACGTGGACAATTTTGTAATTTTTTTCATATTTTCTTTTCTTTTCTTTGAATGTTTTATGTTCTTTTTTATTTTCTTTTCTCTTTTTACTAAGCTCGGCGAGCCCTACTAGCCCTCTCTCAGTGACCAATACTTAGTAGAAAAGAGAAAAGAAGAAGGAAAAAGTAAAGGTATAAAAATAAATTCAAAAGTAGAAAAAATAAAAATAAAAATCTATGAAAATCCAGAATTTATTTTTAAAAAGATTATTCACGTTAGCGCCATTTGACTTCCACATAATCAGTTTCTATCTCTCTTTTTATTGCCAATGTCCCCAATCACAATAATCGACTTTGCTTCTTCTTCTCTATATTCACTTCCTTAAATCGTTGTGCACCTATACATACCTTGAAGACTATTGCCAATTGATTCTTCATTTACCATGTAACCAAATCTTGATAATAAATAGCTTTATCGTATCCAATTTTGATCAATTTTTTTCTGTCTTGACTCACATGATTTTCGGTCACCGTGGGCTTAGTACAATTGATCTAATTAAGCTCAAAACCCTCCCCTCCCCCCTTTTTCCCCTAGTCCATTCAATTTAATGTGATCATATGGGCTTTGTTAAATTGCTCATAATATCTATCTGCAATTTAACTAGTAGTTTAGTTTAGAGGCTAGGATTGATCCTCAATTTCCTACGTAATGAATATTAAGTAGATCATCAAAATCTGGGACAATTGCCAAATAAGTTCTAAACATTTTGCTACTTTGCCGATTCAATCATAAACCTTTTTTTATGCCAAATAAGTCCTAAACATTTTGCAACTTTGCCAATTAAGTTCTTCCGGTGGATTTTGGCCGGAAAATGTTTACATGGCAATGACGTGGCACGATCTGTGATCACCGGCGAGGACGTGGCAAAAACGACGTCGTTTTGGCTAAAAATTCGTTTTCTCCCGGCGGCACTATTCATCGTCTTCCTCCTCCCCCCTTCCCCCTTCATGCCAGCCCCATAAACCCTAGCTACTGTAGACTTGACGGCCATGGTGGAGGCGGCAGCGATGAGAGATGGGCGGAGGAGGGAGCTTGCCGACGAGGCTCCCGATCTGGGCAGGAGGCGAGGGAGCCTCACCGATCTGCTGCAAGCTCCCTCGCCCAGATGCAGGCGAGGGACCTGCACGGCAAGGAGCTCCCTCGCCCTCGCCTGCATCGTGAGGGAGCCTTGCAGACCCTCGCCCGCATTGCGAGGGAGCTCGTCACCCAAATCTAGGCGAGCTCCCTCCGGGCGAGGGAGCTGCTCGCCTAGATTTGGGAGGGAGCTCCACCTAGCGCAAGAGCTCCGCCTAGATCTGGGCGAGCTTGGGTGAAGGCCGACCCTCGCCGGCCGTGGCAGCCCCCGCCGCCCTTGCCCGCGGCCAACGGAGCTTACCGGCCAAGTATGTTTTTAAGAAAAAGAACATAACAAAATTAGAAAATAAAAGTTTGTCGCCACGTCGTCGCCGACGAGGTCCGATCGCACCACGTAAACATTTTCCGGCCAAAATCCGTTGGAATGACTTAATTGGCAAAGTTACAAAAGGTTTAAGACTTATTTGGCATAAAAAAAGGTTTAGAACTGAATCGGCAAATTAGCAAAAGGTTTAGGACTTATTTGACAATTGTCCCTCAAAATCTAGGTGTCTATAGCTTATGACTCATATGGTAAAGTCGAAAGATTAAGAATAAATTTGGCATAAGTATAATAGGTTTATAACTTTTTTGGTATTTTCCCCAAATTATTAAAGTACCATGATATTATTGTCAAATGATACCGTTATACCAAAATTTTTTGTCTTTCTAATTAAATTTTTGTAAAGAGGTCATCATCATATTTTTCATTTATCTTAGGCCCAATGACATCAAAAATATTTCATATATCATTTTTTTACCAAAGGTACGATATATACTTCTACTTTTGCAAAAGTTGGAAATTATATATCTATCGAAATCATTTCTTATAAAATTATATATCTTTTTTTACCAAAGGTACGATATGTACTTCTACTTGTTAAACTAAGGTAAAAAAAAGACACAATTAATTCATTAAGTTTTGCTCATTATCTAACATCATCAATGAACTTTTAATTTGCTTTATATGGTCCTTGAACTTCACTTTAGACGTAATGTTGCCCCTAAACTTTAATTTGTCTAATTTGATCCGTGAATTTTTTGTACATATTCAATTTACTCCTAAAACTATATGCAAAGGTTCAATGTTGTAATGTCGTCCATGAACTTATGGAATCATAACATTTGATATTTATATATAGTTTAAAAACTATATTGAAATTTACTAAAAGTTCATAGACCACATTGAATAGATTAAAAGTTTAGAGATGACATTCTACCTTGATATATAGTTGCCATATTGCATCAATCAAAAGTTCATGGATGAAATTATACTTTAGGTTGAAGTTGAGGAACCATAATTGTAGTTAAACCAAAAAAGAATTAAGAACCCATAAACACATTATTGTTTCTCGATTGATTTTTTGGTAAACTATTAATTCCTTATGACACATGCCCGATTAGTTTGTTTTTAAATGTATTCACATAAATTTCTCTTTATGTGAGTATATCTATACAAATTCAACTAAACTTATAAATATCTATCTGTCATATGAAGAAATCCTATGATGAAAATCAATAGTTAACTATATTACGAGATGTCTTGAATAGTTAAATTTTAAATTTCGCAATAGCTAAAGTCAAAACTTCTCACGTTCTCTCTCTGATATTGCGCCCGTATCTGTGTCTCTCTCTCTCTCTCTCTCTCTCTCTCTCTCTCTCTCTCTCTCTCTCTCTCTCTCTCTCTCTCTCTCTCTCTCTCTCTCTCTCTCTCTCTCTCTCTCTCTCTTCGTATGTGCAGGTTTTCTTCTCAGTCAAGATGTTCCCAAGTCTCGCTTATTCTTCCTTCCCCCTTTGGGATGACTCAAAGCACTTATTTATATGTTAAAATTAGGGTCTTAATTTCGTAATTCTGATATCCAACGTAATGCGGTTCTCTAATTATTTCCTCCAGTCGAAATTTCATAAAATAAGCTAAGTTATTTGCCAAGCATGATATTTAATAAATCAATTATTCCAACCTGGTTTTTATGAGCTCCCATGTGTTCTATGGGTTTGGCCAAAATTTTATACCCCTTGCAGGCTCGTCTAGTTCATTAATAAAGTTCAGAAGATTTTATTTAAGTCAATCTTGTTGCTGATCCAATTTATATTATGTGGGTTTAATAATGCATGAAAAGATGCAATTAAAACGCAAATGCAATTACTGATTTATTGTTGGGGATCAGGATCGATTACTAATTTTTCTATGCAATGAATGCTTAAATAAGTTCTCAAAATCCAAGTGTCAATATATTCATTTACAAAATTGGTGATGCGGTAAGATTTGATTTGCTGAAGATTCACTACCCAATTGATGTCACATTGTAGTATTAGTACTCAATAGAATTATGTTAACTTTCCTAGCATAATTTAGTTAATTTAGGGGACTGATATCTTCCTCGCCGCGAGTAAAAAATTTCTTCAGGGTTATCCTTATTAAGAATAAAAATTTGACAATAGCGTTGCTTATTGAAATTTCATGGTTGGTTATCTTTTCTTTATGTCGAGGTTACTAAAAGGTATCTAAAACTAAAAAGTATCTAAACTCCTAGCCCTTTGTTACAATAAACACAATGCAGTAAACTTCTTGGAACCCAATGGTGGGTAGCTCTATTGGTTAAAAGCTCATCCCTCATTTCCGAGATTAACAGTTGGAAACTCGTAATTATTAGTGTTTTAAGTGGGCGCTATTGTGTTGAGGCCCTATGCTAGTCTTCTCCGAGATATAGGAACTCGGCCCTTTGATATCGTCCGAGCACAAGGAGCCCGTGGTGGAGTCCTCAGTTACAAAAATAATAATAATAAACTTTTCGACAACTGTTCCTCATTATCTTTCTCTTCATTTTTTCTTTTTGCCCCGTTTGATGGATTGCTAGGGTTCTTGAGTGACCAAGAGATTTGTATCTTTTGAGTGGCCTGCCCAGGTGGTTGTTCGGTCATGGGAGATCTAAATTCTCTAATGGTAGGTAGCTATATTGATTATGAACTTATCCATCATCGCTGAAGTTAACAATTCGAAACTCGCAGTTACTAGCGTTTTAAGTGGGAAGTCATGGTGTTGGGATCATGTGCTAGTCTCCCCCAAGGTATAGGGGCTCAGCCCTTTGGTACCGTCCGGGCACGGGAGGCCCGTGGTGGAATCCTTGATTACAAAAAAAAAAAAAAAAACTTCTCAAAAACTGTTCCTCATTATCTTTCACTTCATTTTTCTTTCTGCCCCGTTTGATGGATTGCTAGTTCTTGAATGACCAAGAGATGCTATATACTTTGAGTGGCCTGCCCAGGTGGTTGTTGGGTCATGGGAGGTCTAAATTATCTAATCTCTTCATTCTCGCCCTCCATCGTAGTGAGGATATCAACCAACCTCACCAAGATTTATAAAAAAAAAGTTTTAATTATAACTTTTGGTCAACACCCCACTGTCATCACTCATCAACGCTAATCGCTTAATCAATACATTTCGACATTGCGACATTGCGACATTAAAGTGACTTATTAAATTGCTAGTGGGCATTTAAATAATTGGATCGCGTTCAACAATCCATAGTAGTTCCCAATGTTATTGAGTAAATCAATTTTAATAAGCCTACGAAAGGTCAATGCCGCATAAGCAAATAGTTGAGAACAATTCTGATTACTCGTACTTGCAAATTAGAAGTTAAGCCCTTAAATTCTTTTTCTTTCTTTTCCAGTTTATTTCAAGGGAAGATGGAGAGAATGGAGGAATCGAAAGGATGAAGAAAATCCACTCCTCCAACTGTTCATCTTCAACTACTACACCATAATCTTGACTTTCAGTTGAATCTGCAAAATGGGGGAAATGGCATGTCCAACTGCTCCCCAGAACTCTCCAGTCTCAGCTACCCCCCATTACTCTCGATCTCATGTTAGTTATTGTTAAAAGCCCCGCAACGTGACATCGTTTGGATGAAGCATATCGAAAATGAAGCTGAAGAAGCAGCGTCGACACGGCAATTATTTTTACGCCATCACCCCCGGCGTCTCCGCCTCCTCCTCCTGGTGCATCAGCTTGTTGATGATCACGGCCACATTCTTGGGTTGCAGTTGTCGTTGTGAGGATCCCAGTGTGGCTGGCGTTAATGATGGGGAGGATAACATGATCATCAACCGGACTAGCTTCCCATCCGATTTCGTATTTGGAGTGGGATCAAGCGCCTACCAGGTAATCAGCATGAAGACTGACGAGGCATGCAACGTCCGTTCATTGGCTCTGTGCGTGCGTGCGCTTATCCATCAAATGCTCGCTTTTCATTTGTTGGCTTTTGCCTGACTAGTGTGAAGGAGCAGCGGACCGACAGGGAAGAGGGTCGAGCATTTGGGACACCTTCACCGAACTCTATCCAGGTTAGATGCCCTACCTTTGTGGGTCATACCATGTAGTTTCTACTTTAGACGCGCATATGGATATTTATTGTGGTATCCCCTTCTTCCCCAGAAAAGATTAGCGACCACTCTTCCGGTTTGATAGCTGATGAATTCTACTACCACTTCCAGGTAACATGTGCTAAAATTAAAGGAGTCATTTCAAGTTAAAACTGTTGCAAGCTGGGACCATATTTTTGGTTATCGTCTTTGGAGACAACGATAGAGGTTTTACTCACATTTTCCACTTACTTCACAATCCCTCCCTTCTTCCCTAATGCACGTGATTCAAACCGCCGTCTCCTTTTGACGCTACTTATAGCTGCAAACCATAATCGACATTTCAAGTAATATATAGAATTTATCTATTGCGTCAAGCACCATTGCTTAATAAGGCGCACGGTATAGACATATTCATTTTTTGTTGGGCAGAGAGTGAGTCGCTTTTCTTCCATGTGCGTTCCTCAACAATCACGTGAATCTACAGTTCCCTAACATGTGTGGATCTATATGTGCAATTTTTTATTGAATAGGAGGACATGACCTTGTTGAAAGCAATCGGATGGGATTTCTTCAGATTCTCCATCTCGTGGCCTCGCATTGCACCTCGTAATATCACTCCCATGCTCCCCACTCTTTTTTTTTTTTTCTCATTCCAAAATTATTAGGCTCCTCCTCGTAACATGAAGAAATATCAGATGCTTCATAAACCAAGAAGACCAACCCCATTTGGTTCGAAACCCGCATAGTTAATGATTCGATCTATATGCTTGTGTGCTTTCCTGACCATTGTCCCCACAATAAATTACAATATATTCTCTTTGGTCACTCTCTAGGCTGTTAATTAGCCATGCTGAAACAAATATGAACGATTTTGCCCTGTACTCAGCTCTTGCGCATGAACTGTGAACGTGTAATTAAATTCAAATGGTATCTTTTGTGTACTAGACGGGAAGATAAGCAAGGGAGTCAATGAACAAGGCGTCGCCTTCTACAACAATCTCATCGACAACCTCCTCGCTAAGGGTAACCTCTAGAGTGTAGTCCTTCACGAATCATTGAGTTGCTCTTGCAAACGTGTACTAAATTTAAGCAGGCATCCGACCTTTTGTCACACTATTCCATTGGGATGTTCCCCAAGCACTTGAAGATGAGTATGGCGGGTTCCTGAGTCTTAATATTGTGTAAGCCTTCACATATTGTTGACTTGGAGTTCTTAGAATTATGTGTGCATGCATCCCTTGAACTGATTATTGATCTTAATCATGTTATACCCGGATCATTTGGCCGGTTTATTAGGGAGGATTACCTTGATTACGTAAACTTTTGCTTTCAAGAGTTTGGCGATAGAGTGAAGCATTGGGTCACGCTAAATGAGCCCAATTACTTTACAATGTTCGGGTATGCGCTGGGTGACTATGCACCTGGTCGATGTTCTACTTACATAAATAACTGCACAGCTGGAAATTCAGCAACAGAACCTTACATTGTTGCGCACCATTTGCTTCTCTCTCACGCCGCAGCAGTGAAACTGTACAGGGACAAGTATCAGGTCGATGTACACCTATCTTCGTGATTTCCCCTTGTTCTTTCCGCCAACTAATGAATTGGATATGAATGTTTGGATTGACTAATTATTCATGTATTGATACACAATCAGGCTTCTCAAAATGGGAAAATAGGCATGGTGATTGCAACTTACTGGATGGCCCCAAAGTATTCCACGAAAATCAGTGAGAAGGCTGCCTCTAGAGCTTTTGACTTTCAGTTTGGATGGTAAGTATCTAATTTATAAGAAAGTAGGTAGTCTTTTTGAGATGCTAGACATGCATTATAAACGAGTCGCAGCAGCAACTAAGTTAGCAATTTTACCTCAACGAACGAATCATTTTTTAACTTCCTCAGCAATTTTGAGTCACCCGTGAGTAAGTGCATTGTGCGTTGATGATGTAAGGTTTGCTCATCCCATTACCTACGGTGACTACCCGAAGTCGATGAGGAGATATGTGGGTAAGCGGTTACCCAAATTCACAAAAGCACAGTCGGAGGCGCTAAAAGGTTCTCGCGACTATATGGGGGTAAATTACTACACAGCGAGATACGTAGATGAATCCGCATCCCCTTTTACCACTCTCAATCTAAGTTACACCACCGATTGTCATTGCAACATGACCAGTAAGCATGCACTACCGCTGCCCATTTATTTTATCCCCTAGTGTTCTTCTTCAATTGTTTCGCTAATGAACTCTTGTCTATTATCCGTGATGTTACCAGCTGAGAAAGATGGAATTCCGATTGGCCAACCGGTAATGAGTCTACATCAAGCACGAGAAAGAATCTGTACATAGTCAGTTGTTCACGCCGTTGATCGCATGCTAAGAATAATGCTAATGTAGAAATTATCTGGACAAAATTGCAGACTGCTGCGGAGTGGCTTTATATATACCCAAAGGGTATAAGAGAGTTGATGCACTACGTGAAAAAAAATTATGACGATCCGACCATATATGTGACCGAGAATGGTAATACAGTATATATGTCACTGACGATAACTTTGCTTGGGCTGATGGATCTCCTTGTAATTCTCTCCTGTAAATTCTTTTGTCCAACCACAGGAATGGCAGATGCAAATAACAAATCGTTGCCGCTTGAAGATGCGCTTATGGATGGACTGAGAATAAGTTACTTTCAGCTGCATCTCTCAAATCTCTCCAAGGCTATCGAGTAAGTAATCCGATGGTAATAATGATGACATTTCTTAATAGCGATATGCTCAGGAATTCGTCGTGGACAGGGAAGGAGTGAATGTGAAAGGATACTTCGCGTGGAGTTTCCTTGATGACTTCGAGTGGGTAGAGGGATATACGACCCGTTACGGCCTCACATTCGTGGATTATGGGAATGGACTGAAGCGATACCTGAAGCACTCGGCGTATTGGTTTAAAGGTTTCCTACAAAAGAATAATGATGTAACCTGTGAGTCCTGCTTGCATAGCGATGCCTAACATATGTACTTCTTGCACGATCGTTGCCATCATCAATAAATGATTAGAGAGAACCTATGCATGAACATCAAGTAGTTTCTTCAAGTGGACGAGATTGAATTTCTATCTAGCATGAGGCTAGAGGTGCTGAGACCCTGCAACACTTGTTGATCCAAACTGATAGAAGGAACAGGCATGAATAGCCCAGTGGTGTTGGTTTGCAATTTTGTTGCACTTTGCTTGGGCGCGGTATTTCTTTTTGAGAAAATGATATAAATTATCCCTAAACTTTGATCAAATGTACAATGTAGTCCATGACCTTTTGTTTGTTCAATGTGATCCATGAACTTCAACCCAATATGCATTAAAATCCTGCAATGTTCAATTTGTTCAATGCTGCTCCCGAACTTCTAAAAAATGTTCAAACTGGTCCCTAAATTATTTGAAAATGTATAATATAGTCTCCGACCTTAAATTAATGGAAGAATCATATTGAACATTTTCATATGTCCGAAGACTAATTTGAATATCACCAAAAGTTCATGAACCACATTGCACATTCGATCAAAGTTTGGAAAGCACGCATGTCATTATCCCTTTCTTTTTCTTCGGTTGTTGGTTTTTTTTTTTCATTTTCCCCTTAAATGTTTTCATCTCTTTCTTCCAACAAATAAGATTTTTTTATCATTCATTTTTCCTTATTTTAATTTTTTATCCTTTTCTAAATCTAACTCAAGAAAAAAAATTAAATTTGTTAACGTATCTTTTATGGAAATAATTGTACTTTTTGTTCTTTAGATTTTTAAATCAATTTGTCAATGTATATTTTATAAGTTTATTGTATTTCTTTATCATTGGAATATTTTCTTATTAAATTAGTTCATTTTGTCAAACTAGGGAAAAAAACGATACAAATAGTTTCTGAATTTTGACCTAATACTTAATATCGTCCATAAAGTTTCAATTTGCTCGATGTGGTCCTTAAACTATAACTTCCTATGTGATGTCATCCCTAAATTTTTAATTTATTCAATATAGTTTATGAACTTTTGATACATGTTCAATTTAGTCCCTAAACTATATGAAAATTTAATGTTATCTCAAAACTTGAATTAATTGAATGATAACATTGGATATTTTCATATAGTTTAGAAAATATATTAAATATTTACCAAAAGTTTGGGAGCCATATTTCATAAATTAAAAGTTCAGAAATTACATTTCAGTTGAGTTAAAGTTCCGAGGTCATGTTGAACAAATCAATATTATATGGACGGCATTATACATCGGATCAAAATTTAGGTTTTATTTGTGTAATTATCTCCAAAAAAAATTCATCTGATAAACACATTATTGTTTCTTGATTGAACTCTTCACAAACTATTAATTTTATGAAGCAGAAAAGTCTTCAGTTTACTTTGCCAGATTAGTTCCTTTTTTATGTGAGCATATCCATACAAACTCAAATATTCATAACCATTTATGAGATGTCTTGAACAGTTAAATGTTGTATATGGCAATAGGCGAAGTTAAAACTTCATTACGAGGCACAGGTTCACTATCTAGATAAGAACACAATGAGAAGGCTATATGTGATTGTTCTATCATCTATGGTATACGTTACACTGTTTTAAGAACATTAATCTTTTCACAATGTCAAAATAATTTATTAGCTGAAAATGTTTTCCATGAAAATTTTAGTTTTCCTCTTCGCATCACACGGACCACGCTAGTTTGCTAAAGTTCAGCGCTGCCAAATGCGATTTGAGGACACACCACATACTCAATTATGAAGTGCATTCATTGTAGCTCACCAACATCATGTGGTGTGTCTTCAAGATAGAGCCCAACTTCTCTTTGGCCTCAGGCTGTCTCCGTTAACTTATCAAAAGTCAAAACTTAACTTTTTTAGCCTTCCCATCAAACTTTAAAGTGCTATGTAGATATTAGAAAAGTTACATGCGAATCTACGGGTTAAAATGTATATATATGATGAAAGTTTTCGGGCGTTTAAGATATTAAAAAAAAAAGAATCAAAAGCATTTGCTGCACCATTATCAAAAAGTGAAATTTTAAAAATAGATGCCATTCACAAACAAATTCCCAAAAATCGTTCTAAAAGGTGACTTAATGAAACAATAAAATACTGTACATTGATAAACGAAGTAAGACCCTCCATTCCACAAGTGAACTTAACATGCGAAGACAGCTGGGCAAGTGACCTCGTCAGTAGAAATCCATAATCAAGACGGGATGAATCAAAGTGTGCCTTTTACCCGTGATACTAGCTCCAGAAGGTCAGCCCTTAGAACTGATATAGACAACTCGGCTCATCCAAGCATGCTCGATGTGAGTTCTCATCCAATCTTAAACATAATGTCGTCTTGAGCATATTCTATCAACTCGAGTCTTTACTCGTAGAAGAATCACTCGCGACAGTGGGGTTTAATTTTCTTTTGACGATCGAGGTAAAACGAGATGATTACGAAAGTGGGCTTATTGGAAGATAGAGTGGATGAGAATCTTCTAGAGTCCAACATGCTGATTTCGAAAGGCCGACTTCATCAAGGTGTTCCAGTCGTCTCGCATTGGTTTGGCTTTACAGAATATCTAAGATTTTAGCTTTATAGAATATATATCTACTTCCATTCGGGGAATATGTAATTACATCATCATAGCTAATTTCGCCATGCTCTATCTCATTAAAATGGGTAATTTTCGCAACAATAATTATGGACCACGTCATACTATTAATGGTTTAATAATTGTTTAAATGTTAAAAACGTATTGGCTATGAAAAATTGCAACTTTTATGAAGATATAATATTCTACGTGCTTTAATGGGATGCACCTATTGATAGCTTACATAAAGAGTCTTGGTCCTCTTTCTATCCATATAGACAACGTAATGTTATACTTTATTCTTCATTGGATAAAATTTGTCAAGATTAAGTGGGAGAAGGGGGAGAAATTGGAAGTCTTTGTTTCTTCTATTTCTACAACAATCATTTTCTCAAAGTTATTACAATAGAAAAAGGTACATGTCTTCATTCCTCTTGTCATAAATAAATCCTGAAGATATAAAAACTTTTGATAATGAATTTCCGCCGTGTCGCTTACATTATCGCTAACAGCTTTACCTCCCCTAGTTTGACCTACCAAAATGTGAAGAATGGTTGCTATCTGTGTTTACTTTTAGCTATTAGCTATAGGTTTTAGTCTGTATTAATTGAAGGCTTGAAAGGATGTTCGCATCCAAAGTAATGAAAAAGTTGCTGGCAAATTTGAAAAAGAAAAGACACATTTCTTGTAATGTCAGAGCTTCTCAAGTATGATTTTAAGATTTTAGTTTTTTCATCCCATTCAACTCAACAACTTAAATTTCAAAATAAATTTGAGGAAAAGTGAGTATCAACCGAATTAAGAATAGCGTGATAATAATCTAGATATATGAGAATCCAATTATACGATGGCTGATCATGTTTGCGTTCTTAAGTTGCCCGGAGTGAACCTTAAGGAAGAGCTACGCCAACAAAAGAAGATATTCATAATGGCTGTGCCTTATCTTATAAACTTCTATTATCGAAGGAGAGGAATAAATACATTCTTGACTTGGTAAAGCCAAAGTCCGTCTTTCGTAATAACAGGGACGGATAGACAGTAAGTCGAAGCAAATGGTGGAGTTGTGGAGCAAGGTGCATCGGCCTTAATGGACAATTATTTGATGGGGAGCCACTGTCAGATGATCACCATCACGAGGTTGAAAAAGTGGAGGAGGACGCCCACATAAACAGAGGGGAGACAAAGCGGAGCAAACGAGAGAGGGGAGGACAATAATAAGCGAGGTTTGTATTTCAAGGTTCAACTCGACACCCTCAACAAACCATTTCATGTGGACTGCCACAATAATGCGCGCGCGCAGAGAGAGAGAGAGAGAGAGAGATGACCCATCTTTCATGGATACAATATTATATCATGTGGGTGTTCAGGGGGATGCACATGGAAGGAGACAATGGTCACATGTAAGAAACAGAGGCCTTTTCTATCCCTTCGCTGCCTCCTACTGAAACAATCTTTGTCTCTCGCTCTTATCCCGTCCCTTCCTCCCACCAGCCCCCCAACCCACCATCTTCATTCTTCCCTTTCCTTCCTCTTTATATACGGCAAAAACCGCAGTAAGTGGACACAACACAATTAATGACCACGGCATGAAGCACATTCACGTGATTAGGGTTTGATGCAAAATGATGCTCGGACAATTATAGGCAACTGAAGAGCTGGTGGACCTACTAATAATACACCGGGTGAAACTATCAAAGGTGGGACTTCCGTTCCACCCAACACTACTACGATCATGTGGCAATAATCGCACTTATAATTGAACTTGTTAAGGGAAGCATATTGGATTTGGAGATCCTTTGCGTCATGCACATTCTTGATTATTCCACATCTTTTTGTATGAAACATAGATACAATTGCCACGGACCATGACCAGAGGGCGACCCTCCCAGTATTAGGGTTTCGCAAGGATTTTAGAATATCCCAAGGGTAGGCAAACCTGTAATTATACGATATTGTGATAAATATGGGTAGTTGAGTAGATGGAAAGATGGGCATCCACCATTAGATCGTTGAGAGATCTACAGATACAGTCGACCTTGTACTTGTATAAAAGGAGTTTCTCGCCTCCTCATTTTTGACAAGCAATCTAACAATTGTGATACAATTCAAAACTTATCTTTCTAAAGGGTTTCTCTCTCCTCATTTGTAACAACCGATCTAGCAAATGTAATACAAGTCAAAACTTCTCTCTCTAAACGATTTCTCTCTTAAAGTTTTGCAAGGTTGTGGGACAGGCCGACTTGGGACTAAGTCTTAAGGTCGCACGAGCAATACAAAAGAATGTTAGATTGACCGACTCGTGATAGAATCCTCTCATCTCAATTTGAAAACAACATCCGCATGATGCTTGATCTATCATTATGAAAGAATTGCAACAACACAACAGTTATCGTATGATAATGACTTACATGCCTCATTGCATGAGGTACGTGCCCTTTTCGACTTATGTGATAATCGCCGCTGATGGAAAAGAGAGAGGAGACACTGTTGCATTCTCAATCGCGCGTATTCATCTTCACATCGATGGACTTTCATACCTCAGTATAAAATTTGTTAAATTACTTAAATAAATAAATAAAAAAACACGCCTTCACCTAACGATTTAAGCTTTTAAGACAGTTGGCAGTGGTCCTACAAAATTTCACATTGTATCAAAGCAGGAGGTTCTGAATTCAAATTTTCTCAGGCCCCTATTTTGCCTCCCCAAAAAATGTTTCCACTCTTAGTACTGATAAAAAAGACCAGACTAAGCGTGAGGGAGAATGTAAAAGTACTTAAATATAAATTCACGTATTCACATAACAGCTTAAGCTTTTTTAACAAAAAGAGGCCATGCCTACATAGAAGCATGTGATAATAGGGCACTGCAAGGAGATCATGCTTAGGGGTGAGCAACTTGGACCGTCCGAATCAAGAATCGCCGGGACCAACCAAAAACCGCACCAGAAGTATTTGTCCGGTTCCCAATTCCCAAAAGAGGAATTAGTGTATGGGCAGTCCATTTCCTGATTCCTAGCAGTGCCGGGCCGAACCAAAATTTTTTTAATATTTTAGTAAAATAAGAAGTAAAAAAAAGTTAAAAGAACTCAATTTAAAATTCTAAAGTTTTAATATTTACTCAAATTTACCAAAATATACTTTAAAAAAAAGTTAAGAAACTTAATTTTTTTTAAAGAATTTTTCTGATTCTCAACCGATCCCAATAAATTTTTTAGGAACCGGATCGGACCAACAAGTTTGGTCCAGGACTAAGCAGTTTCGATCCCCAATCCTAGAGATCAAAGGCCGGTCTCATCGGTCCAATTCCCATTGTCAGAGAAAAATCGGACCGCCCTGAACCATGCACACCCCTAATTATGCTTCAAGAGTATTATATAATTTTATTGATATAAAATTAATGTGAAAATTGATCGGATTTGACAATTAAATTAAAGCGAAATCACAAGAGAAATAAACTAAGAAATACTAAAAGATAACTAGAAGTTTACAATTACCCATCTGTTTGAGTGTTTCTCACGCCTCAATTAAGCTCAAATTCACAGTACTTATTAATAAACAATTCAATTGAATGTAAAACTCACAACACAAATCAAAAGTTGCTCAAGCCCAAGCAAAAACTTGATGCATGGATTCTTCAAGGAAAGTACTATTTTCATTTGTTATCTTTCGAGCGGGGTCTCGTCCGCGACTCAAGCAAAGGGTAAAAATTCCCTTTTAGTTGTGCGGCTTGATCAACAAGGACGTCCATTGTCCAACATGCCAAGAAAATCCAAACCTTATCGACCGCTTACACTTGGATAAAAGAAACCATCACATATCTCGTGCCCTTTGTTTCCTTTTTCTATTTTGACCGTACAGAAGCGCCCTTTCTTGATTATCTTTGTCCGGTCAATCTAGGATAGTTATCTAACCAAACAAACACGAATCTCATACATAATTCGACACTCATTCAGCTATACCACGAAGCCGACGAACTATAACAAATGCCGCAAATGAAATAGTGGGAGTCGTAGGCGGGGCTTGAGGAGCAACACTGGATATCCTTTTGACATGGAAATAATGATCCTAAATACGGCGTATCTCTTTTGATAAACTATAGTGGACTCCATGAGGGAAAGATTGAACCAGGAACATGAACCCGTGGTTCTTGGGAAGCACTTGACTTTCGGATCAGCAGATGATATGGTGCGATGCCTCCTCCTCCGGCACAATTCAGCAACGCAGAAACAGTTGAATACAGAATTACCAACGCCCTCGAGAAGAAGATTAAGATTATGGTAATGGAGAGAGAGGAACGCCGTACCAAGTGGCGACTAGAAATATGGGAGGGTGGCGAAAGGGGACAGCGTGGCAGGGGATGCCAGCTGGGGGCCTCCTGTCGCTGGGGCCTCCCAGAAAAGCTGAAAGCAGGGAGCTCGGCCCCTCTTTTCTTCCTTTTGGTTTTGTCGATGTTTTGGGGGTGGGGGATTGTGGGTGGAACGGCGGCTCTCTCGTATTATTAAATTGCTGTCGTCACCCTTCTGATATATGCAAAAGAAAAGAAAAGAAGAGGGGGGGTGGGGGGAGGACAGAAGGGGGGGAGCTGGCGATACACAGGACGACGCACTTCGTTCTCGAGAAGTGAGATAGCCCGAGCCCCCCGCCAGACACCCCACAATGTTCCGCCCACCATCATCAGCCAATCCCCTTTTCGACAGTCTGCAATGGAGGGCTGGCGAATGGCTTAAGGCGCGATTTGCAATGGTAACTTTTACCAAGTCAAAGATGGCACTCCCCAAACCCCCAAAGAGAAAGAAAGAAAGCTGGTCGTGTGTTTTCTTATCGTTTTTGGCGAGAGTAGATGAGGATCAGGGACAATTTTCCTTTCGTTTTCCATTCCCGTCTTCTCCCTGATCTTCCCTCTCGTCTCATCACACGTTTTACGACCATTTAAGTAGAGCAACAGTTTGAATAGAAGGTTCGCCAGTTTCACTAGCCACGAGCTCGTGACTTTTAGCGAAAATCTCAACCAAAGGAAAAATTCCACTGAAAGCAACACCAGAGCGGCAATCAAACTGGGTGAGCTGGGCACGTGTTCGATAACATTCTTATTTTTTTCTATTATCCGGATAAAAAAATACAAAAATTTCTTTTTGTATATCGATTAATTTTTCTATTCTCCAAAATAGATCAATAGCCAGAAAATAAATTTTCAATAGAAACAAAAAAAATTAAAAAAAATTATTCCTAGGAACAAAAAGAGAAATAAGTCATTTTAGAGAAATAATTTGAGCATATCCTAAAAACCTAAACCCGACCCAAAACATATGACTCAAACTAAAAACTTGAGTTGAGTAAGGTAGGTCCAAATCCCATTTTATTTTTTATTGGGGGGGGGGGGGGGGGACAGGGGGGTGTAAGCCTTTTTGACATTTTCAGGATGATGTCAACACATTCATGTAAAGTTGCTTACTTTGTACTCAACAAATAAAGGAGTTGATGGTTATATAATACATGATGTTATTGATGAAATACTCGTGAGTCGGCAGCAACATGCTAAGCTGACGGGATTAGATTTGGCCTATTACTTCCCCCTTGCTGGAGCTTGAAACTTTAGCCACATCAAATCCAGTTTTTTCAAAGTTGCATGACAAGAAGATTTTGCGTTAATGAGCTATACCTATTCCATGGTCATTTCACTTTATCCCTCTCTTGGCTCAAATGACTAGGAACATTAGAAATTAGTTCCCTTTCCTCATCCAACAAATCGTGCTTCATGCTTTCCAGTTTCCATTCCTTTGTCTCCTAATCAATTAGTTGAGCTCCCTTTATTTTCTATCCACCTCCTCATCAAGTTAAGAATGAAATTGGAAGCTTTGGACATCATGTACCGTCTTTCGAAATGAAATCAAGACGTGAACATTGAAGTGCTTAAAAAATAGCAGAGAAATAGTCTTCTTCAAAAACTTTCAGTAGATAAATCATACTATAAAAGACATATGCTAGAGTTTTATTACGTAAATATAGACTTTACTAATTAAAATTGTGAATGCTATTTCTATTTGTTTTGTGTTTGGAGCAATTGAAGAAGTTTGTGCTTCATGAATTTCCGATGTCATATGTTTGAAGATTTGATGAGTTTGTGCAAATAAGCGCAACAGTTATAGGATCACCTTCATCCTAAGTTGTTTTGTCCTTGCCCATTCCACTGAGCATTATTTGCCCTTCTTTTTACAACTAAGACATATGCGCATGTTTATAGTAATGCCCAAAAAAAATTATGTTAAAATTTTTGATATTGTGAGTTTTTAGCTAGTGGAACTTTCTAACCGTCATTTCCAACCAACCAACCATCCATCTCGAACAAACTATTGCATTAAATTTTACAATATCTTGATCAATTAGATCTTTATAAAATTCAATTTTATGCAAACATGAATCGTCATATCCCCGCTGGTATTTTTATAATAAGATAAAGAATTGTGAATATTAATTTTTAGGGACATGCCAAATGCATTTTTATTTTCTATTTCAAGAATAAAAATATTATGTAATTATTAAATATTTTTTTCTGCTAAAAAATTATTCGAGAGACGGAAATAGGAAAAAAACTATTTCCCAATAAAAGTTATTTTCAAGAATAAAAATATTATCAAATGCAATCGAAAAAGGAGAGGTAGGGAAGGGTAGAAGCATAGCTTCGTCAATGAATAAAAGGGTCAAGAATTAATTAGAGGGAAACATAAAAAGGGAAATTAAGGAACAATGAAGGGGATGATGAGGTAATCATGTAAAAACGACGGCGGCAGGGCGGCGGAGCGAATGCATTTTTTTTGCGCGTATTATTGGAATGACGGCAGCGAAAGAGCGGGGGTTCTTTCCTTTGGGCTTAGCTGGAAACATTTGATGGAGAAATGTTTTTAAGTTTCGTACGTCAAACATCCGATTGGTCCAATATTTTGTAAAAGCAGCAGGGGGGGCGAGGCATGCCCGTTTGGCCCGATTTCGGGACGCGGCGGTGTTTGAATCATAATTATTTCATTACTCGGAACTGAAGATACCCACCGCGGAACGCAAGACGAGCCTCCAAAAGACTCCAGACCTCAAAACCGCGTCTTCCCTTCCCCTGTTTTTCTCTTCCCAAGACTTGGCCCTCTCTCTCTCTCTCTCTCTCTCTCTCCCTACCTCTCCTCTTCTCTGAGACAGACCCGTTCGGACAAGGCAGACCCTCTGCATTGCAAGGGTAGCTCCTCTTCAATCCGACGCTCAGGCAAGCAAGCCAGACGCTCTGTTCTCTGTTTCCGTCTATTCTTGGTAATGGCTAAACCCAAGAAGAAGCTCTCCTACATCTCTGTCCCCTCCCAGATCATCACCTCTCTTTCCTCCTCCTCCCTCCAGTCTCTCCTCCTCTCCCCCAAGAAGTCCTCTTCCAAGCCTTTCTGCTCCTTCTTTTCCATTACTTCCACCTCCTACAAAAGCCCCCGACTCTGGTTCTTGGCTCTATTCCTCGTCGGGCTTCTTGGCATGCTCAAGGTGGGCTTCGACCTCGATCCTCTCACCCCTTTCTCTCCATACCCCTGTCCGACCTCCGTTGGCTTCTCCAGATCACAGCTTGGCATCGCTGCCGCTCTTCACGACCCTAACGCTACGACCAACCAGATTATGAAAAGCATTGAGGAGGAACAACAGCCTTCCCTCTCCAGAAAAGCTAGCGAGGATAGTGTGTTCTGGAAGCAGCCGGATGGTCTGGGGTACCGCCCCTGCTTGGAGTTCAGTCGGGAGTACAGAAAAGCTAGCGAAGCAATAGTGAAGAACCGGAGGAAGTACTTGATGGTTGTGGTCTCTGGGGGTATGAATCAGCAAAGGAATCAGATTGTAGATGCTGTAGTCATCGCTAGGGTTCTTGGAGCTTCTCTCGTCGTCCCAATCCTGCAGGTCAACGTGATCTGGGGAGATGAAAGGTAACCACTTTTCATTCTTGTTCGTCTCCTTGCCTGAACCTCTGCTCTGCATCTCACATCTCTCTCTCTCTCTCTCTCTCTCTCTCTCTCTCTCTCTCTCTCTGATTGATATTCATGTTGTGGATAATGCATGTTGCTCTCATACCATTTGGTTCAGTTGATCTGTTTGAGTTTCAGTCCATTTGTACATGGGCTCGGCTTGCTGAGTCTATTCCTGCTTCACAGAAGCTCATTGTAGATTACTAGGCACCCCCATGTTCTAATGTTTGCTTTCTCTTGTAATTCTTGCAGTGAATTCTCTGATATATTTGATTTGGATCACTTTAAGAGGGTTCTCGCTGATGACATCCATATAGTTTCATCGCTGCCATCTACTCATGTAATGACCCGGCCGGTGGAGGAGAAGCGGACTCCTCTTCATGTCTCCCCCAATTGGATTCGTTCGCGGTACCTCAGAAGGGTAAGAATCTGCACTCTGGCTTTCAGCATTGGATCTCGACTTCCAGTTGTTTTATGACTAGCTTTTGTATGACGGACAAAATATACGAGGGGAGAATCCTTTGGTAGCTATGAGTAGACCCACATTTTCATGTGAAAGATTCTAAGGATTGAAAAGCAGGTGGGCCTTGTCGTAGTGGCTGTGTGTGAATCTACAACTGTTGCACCATGGCCGCTGCAGAAGCATGACGATTTACCAAATGAAAACATCCTTTCCTTCTTTCCTTTTGTTCCTTGAAGTTGTCATAATCCATTCAAGTTAGTAAGCTATACATCTCATAGAGAAAATCAAGCTTTGTCTTATGAGTTCTCCGGAAAACAAGCTTGGGCAAATGGACCAACTAATTGAAGAGACAGCTCTATTATTGTTGCATAACTTGTGCGATGATATCTTGTGTATGGGACATGTATTGGACATCACGTGTCACTCTGTAGAGTAAAATATTTTGAAGTTCCAACATATAGTCAATTTTCCTTTTGTTATACACGGCCTTTTTTCCAGAAAATTAATTGACATGCTTTGCTCACATATTGGCAATTTATTCAATGAATTATATGCTTGATGACCACATGGTAGACAAATTGAAAAATTTGTTTAGTTACTAATTCTGATGCCTTTGTTAAGTTTACAGAGAAAATAGTCACTGAGGTTAAAAAGTCTAGGTTGTGAGGAATATATAAATTCGGATCCTAGCTTCTTCCTGATGCAGCTTTCATTGCTTGTGCAGCTCAACAGAGAGGGCGTTTTGCTCCTGCGAGGTTTAGACTCAAGGCTATCTAAGGATCTTCCTTCAGATCTCCAGAAGTTGCGATGCAAGGTATGTTTCTGCACCTACATTCTAAATTCTTGTCTTGTTGGTGTTGTTGTAGTAGTTGCTACCAAAGGAAGATTCTTGAATTTTAGGCTAGAGATGCTGCAGATAGGAGCATCTACTGTAAATTTGTATAAGAGCTCAGTATGCTCCTCCATGGGCCAAAAGAATCTATGCAATAAAATTAGTCAGAAGACCTGATGGTCTATCTATGTTTATCTCGAATTTAGCTAAGTTCTTCTAAGTCAGACACATTATCAAATGCGATTTCTTATTTAATTTGAACAGGTGGCCTTTCATGCATTGAAGTTTGCTTCGCCAATTTTGGAACTTGGTAGCAAGATTGCAGAGAGGATGAGCAGCAAAGGACCTTACCTAGCTTTACATCTAAGAATGGAGAAGGATGTGTGGGTGAGGACTGGTTGTCTTCCTGGTTTGAGCCATGAGTATGATGAAATAGTAAGGAATGAGAGGCAGCAGCGGCCAGAGCTTCTCACTGCAAGATCAAACATGAGCTACCATGACCGAAAGTTTGCTGGTCTCTGCCCACTAAATGCATTGGAGGTCACCAGGTGAGTGCTGAAATTCGACAAGGAATTATCTAAATTAGCGCTAGTAGCTTATTGTGCATTGATTTTTTCTACGCTTCCCATGTTATTGATCTTTGTTGACATTAGTTGATGGAATTTCATGCACATCTGTTAGGCTGCTTAAAGCTTTAGGAGCCCCAAAAAGTTCACGGATCTACTGGGCTGGAGGGCAACCACTGGGTGGTAAAGAAGCTCTGAGATCATTGATTGAAGAATTTCCTCATTTATACAACAAGGGAGATCTTGCTTTGCCTGGAGAGCTAGAGCCATTTGCCAACAGAGCCTCTTTTATGGCTGCCATAGACTACATAGTCTCTGAGAGGAGTGATGTCTTCATGCCATCCCACGGTGGAAATATGGGGCACGCCATCCAGGTTTGCATCTACAAAATTAACTTCACTTTTTTCTTATTATTGAACTCGGTACCTTTCACGCTTCAGTCTTTTGACCAAAGTACAGTTGACAGTCGCAAAACTTGGAATTACTTGGTGGCTTGGTTGTGCTTTTGACTCTCCACTATCTTTGTACCATTCAACACATTTACCGATCTCATAAAAAGACAAACTTTAGGGTTTTGAAACTGACTACTTTACTAATCCCATTCGCTTTGCATGGACTACTGCAGCTGCAAGAATCGCATAGCCTTTATTTTATTGAGAAACTTAAGAGCTGTGGTAAAGCACCAATGAAAGCAGACATATAGACTGTTTTCGCCTAAAATCCCACATCAAAAACTGCCTTCAGAATTTACATTGTAGAAAGAGGAAATTCGCGAAACCTCTGCACTCTAGAAATTTTAATGACTAAGTACTAAATCTGAAGAGGGAAAGGTTTTTGTGAGTTTAAATTGGTAATGTTTGTATCTAAACAGGGACACAGGGCTTATTTGGGGCACAAGAAGTATATAACACCAAACAAAAGGCAGATGCTTCCTTTTTTTATGAACTCCTCTATTCCTGAAGAAGAGTTCAACAGAATCATCAAAGAATTGCATCGGGATTCATTAGGGCAGCCTGATCTCAGAACAAGCAAAAGCGGAAGAGATGTTACCAAGTACCCTGTCCCTGAGTGTATGTGCAATGGTTCCAGTAAGACTCGCTCTTCCATGTGACAAGAAGTTGGGTTGATGCTTCATAAGAAATTCATTAAATTTGAGCAGATTGATCTGGGTTGGAGCCCCTGGAGAACCAGTAGGGCAATGACGAACCTTTGAACTGTCATCGGAGGCGGACAATTTCGGCGGACCTGATATTTTTGCTGCTGTAGCAACGATGCATAGATGAATGAATCTGCTTATCCATGTGATACGAGAAAAGATGTCTACACTGCATTATTTTTTCATTCTTTACTTGAGAATAGGTTTTGTTGTTTTTAGATCATTCTTTGTAGTATTCCAATTAGCATTATACCGCATCTCTAAATGCAAATGTATATATGTAATACTTTGTATGGAATGAGAGTGTAACTAAGATTTTGCTGTACCACGCTTGACAGATTTAGCTAACAGCTTTAGTATTGCTTTTTTGGATAGACACCATTCAGTCTATTGTATGCTGCTATTTGTGATTGTTGGAAAATGTTTGTGGCAAGCCAACTTCTGGTTAGCAAATTATGTGGGATGAATAATGGAGATGGCATAATTGAAGCAGCACGAGATGAGTGATGTGCAGTGGTTTGTTCAACGAGTGATATTCCGTAGAAAGGTCATTTTGGTCTAGCCTGTTATTACGGCTGAGTGTCATGGACTGGAGTGGAGTCCAGGATGCGAGCCATAAAAACTCTTCCAAGAGGCCTCGGGTCAAAAATGCAGTGAAGACCGGTGATCACAGGTTGGTGCCATCAGAAACAAATATGCAAGCGCTTTCTTCTGGAGCAGCTTCATATTTGCTCGGTGAAGACCATTTATAAGTTGCCCGAATGCATTCAATCTTGTTAAGCGCCCAAGTGCCTAGAAAACTGCTGCATCTAAATGGCATTTCATTAGGAAATAGAAAATCCATAATTAAAACCTTGAGAGGTAACTACCAGTACAAATGATGAAGTCCCTGGAAAAGACTTGAACCCGTTTGCGGGGAGCTAGTTGCTCCTTTTTCTTCTTCTTCTTTTTTTAACTTCAAATGGTTTGCCTTGGGCTGCAAGAAGTCCTTGATTTCGACTAAGTTGTTCTAGAAAATTCATTTATTCTAACACATGCATATGATTTAACTGACCAAGTCAGGCGCTCTTGCTTGACAATTCATGGGCGATGATGCCAAGTAGGGTTTATGTTTCTTGCTCCTCCTGGCCCCTACTCTCAGCATGACAACTCAAGCACATCTGACCTTTTTATAACAATTTATTGCTTCGGTCTCATTTCTTTTTCCTTCTGAAAAAAAATTTATGGTAATTTGCAGGAATCGATTAATATTCAATATTTACGAGGCATCGAGGAGTCCAATAGATAAAGGGGTAATCTTGAATGGGAGTGTTGGCTTTGGGATCTCTTATCTAATAATTTTGCCGATACCGGTTCACTTTTGCTTTGGAACAACATCGCCGTATTCAATGGGTACGTGCATTTATGTCCTTTATATGTATAAATACGTGTTTAGTAGTTGTTACGCAACTTCCTCTATTGATCTTTCATAATACGCACTCGAGTAAGGCTTGGCTATTGGGGACATGTACTCTGGACCACGCATCTGATTTTATATAGAAGAGATTGTGCTAATACATTAATTCTTCCGCCATTCTCTTGCGCACTGCACATCAGTTGGTCAACCAAAAATACCCGCTTTACTTTGAATGTAGGACGGAGTAGTCGCAAGCAACACAGCCAGCATTGTGCCAAAAGATTGACTCTTCTACAACAGTCAACTATGGCACCCACTTCACTTTGAATAAAGTTGATTGAACAGAGGAGTCGCGGGGCAACCCCAGTAGATCCTTGTGGTAAATATAGAATCAGAGAATAAGTCAGGACTTGCAGCTATTTACTCTTCAAGTACCACTGTCACCATATCCATGTCCTCCGCATGGGGTTCATCTGATATTCATCCTGTTTCCTCATGATCTATTCTAGGAGCTTACGATGGAAATGACATAATAGATAAAACGTGTGACTTTTATTTAAGTAGCAGTTTCGGTAAAATCTGACTGTGGCAATTCCAATTTCCAAACAGACCGGAAGATCAACAACATCAAGACGGCAATCGACCCTGGGAATACAGACAGAAGCTGCATCTGCAGCGCTTATCATCTGGAGAGCTTGGTGGGAAAGAAGGAAAGAAGACAATGACGCGAAGGGGGTTGCGGTCAGCTACATCCGGGAGAGAGACGAGTTAACGGGGAAGTACCACGGGCTTCGATATGCTGTCGACTTTGGATGGCGGCGGGACTTTGTGCAAGTGGACGGTCATTCGCCCTCAGTGAGGTGAAGGAGGAGGGAGGAGGAAGGCGTGAACTTGAGGCAACTGAAAAAAGCTCGAAATGAAGGCATTTAGGAAGGCACAACCTGTATGTTGATATCGAATTCGATGGGTAAGTGAGGAAGATCTATGGATTCAGACTAGAAAGGGTATTACTTGTAAGGGAGAGGCGAAGCAGAGAATGATCCCCTGAGGCTTCCAGAGCTACGGCACACTTCTTTATTCAAACCGTTGCCCTTTGCCAATTATTCCCACCATTTCCTGTTTTCTCTGCAATACACTCTGATCTGATTCCTGCGCTGTTGTTGTTGGGCCCTAACTTTACAGACCCACGGAAAGGCCCATGAGCTGACCGTATATACATATATATACGGGAATATACGTGAAAAATATGGTTCCTTCCTCCTAAATTCCCCGAGAAGCTGAAACTGAACCGTGAAACCCTCTCTCGCTCTCTTAAGAAGAAGAAGAAGAAGAAGGAGAAGATGCCATTGAAGGTGGTGGATGCGACGGTGTCGAGCTTCGACGCGGTTTTTGACAAGTTCAGATCGGAAGCCCCCACCCACAACACCAACCTCATCCTCTTCTTGGCTGACAAGGATCCTTCCACTTCTCTCAGCTGGTGCCCTGGTTGCCTCTCTCTCTCTCTCTCTCTCTCTCTCTCTCTCTCTCTCTCTCTCTCTCATCCTCACCATTGTTCGGGTCTCTGATCTATCCTGATTCACATGCTTCTTCTCTCTGCCTCTGCCTCTGCCTCTGCCTCTGCATCATTAATTAGATTTTACAACATGTGGTCCTGAATTAGTTCGAAGAGGCGTCCTGTCGGAGATTCTCTTCTTGAAATGAGCTACTTATGAGATAGGCTATCTTTTGGGCCTCCAATTACCTATTCACGCAAATGCTGATTTAGTTGCAAGAGGCGCGATCAATCAGACTGTCCCTATGTTCCGTTGGTTATACCGTTCATTTATTCTGGTACCGCTACCACCTTACTTGGGTTGTATGTTTAAAGTTCATAGCGAGATTCAGATTTCAAAACCGGCATTCGCATTGCTACTTGTCATTGGGATAGTGTTGTTGCCTTCTTTGAAAAAAAGAAAACGGAAAAAGGATTCTTGTAACTCTGGTCATGAAAGTAGCCTCCTTATGCCTGCATCTGCAGCTGCATTTGCATTATTCGCAATCACATGATACTGCAACCCTGCTTCACTACTGTCCTACTGCTCTTGCTCCTTTAATTAGTGGCTGATCCAGGATCAAACCTTATTCCTGACTTTCAGTGGTCCACCTCCTATGTCACTGAGCCTGCTGGCCAGGGCAGTCATGTTAGCCTATTAGGTCATTTTGTTATTGCGGAATTCATTGAAAGGTCCCAGTTCTAATGTCTTCCAGTTAGGCCTATCGTCTATGTAATAACTGGTCTGAGTTTAATAGAAATTTCAGTATAATTCCACTGCCATTTGGCACGTTTAAAGAGAGGGCAACGGTTTGTCATGAAGAAGGACTACTTCATTGTGAATTTCTATGATATTATCCAGCAATCTCAAAGCCATCTTCAACCAAAGTCATATGTTCCAAGAAACTAACCGCTGAGTCTGAAGTTCAAAGCAGCAATTCGGGTGCCCCATCCCCAGTTTTTGAGATGGATTAAGCAAACTCATTCTGTGACATCCTTTCCATGGTCCAAAGTCGGTCTCCTTAGTGAATCCAACATGTATACTAGGATGTCTAAACTTCCAAGGGATATACAGTAAGCCAACATAGCTCTATAGGATGCCTGTCCCTGCCATTGAACGTGGCATTGAACAAATTAGAGATATAACCTACCAAAATGTTGAACAAAAGGGATAGAAATGCTATTTTAAATGAACTGGACTAACAAAGTTAGACGGTCCACATCTCTCGCGGTATTTTTTTGCATCACGTCATTCTCACTCCTCTTGTGTCTTCAGATTGTGTGAGAGCCGAACCTGTGATCTACAAAAAACTGGAAGCATCATCGGATAACGTAGTGCTTCTGCGAGCTTATGTTGGAGACCGACCTACTTGGAGAAATCCCCACCACCCATGGAGGGTAGACCCCAGATTCAAGCTTACTGGAGTTCCGACGCTGATGCTGTGGGAGGATGATGTGGTCAAAGGTCGACTTGAAGACCACGAAGCCCACGTCGAGCGTAAAATAGATGGCCTTGTTGCTGGAAAATGAGCTGTCATGCTTTAACATTTACTGATTCGGGTTCTCACTTATCAGAGTCAGTTCGCTTAATAATCAGTGCTTGATGTTGCGTCATCAAGTTAATGTCAAGTTGTCTTTATTATGATCCTCCCCTATGGATTTAAACCACAGGTCTATCTGAAGTTGCTTAATGAATTATTAAGCATGCACGTAATCATTCCCATATTGGTGTGTGGATGTGGATTTAACACACTTGTCATCTGCAGAGATTTGAGATCAGAATCTGTGCTTCTTGGATCTATTGTTCCAATTATTTCCTTGCTAATCGATTACCCTTGAGCTTTCCGCTCCAAGATCTGCTGTCTATGGGGGATCTGATCAGTGCTGCAAATTACTAGGTGCAACCAAGCCGATATGTAGTATTAAGGCTGGGGTAGATTGTGATTGGGGATTTGCGCTAATTGATGAAAGGAGTTTCGGATATTTTGGGTCCAGATGGATCTTAGAAAAGCTCGTTTCCTGAGACAAAGAGTATGCTTTTGGTGTTAAACTTGATGAAGAAAAACCATTTCACCTCTCTTGACAACAGTTTTGAGTGATTTATGATCCGTTTGGAATAGCTTTGCTAATGGACTTTCGGCCCATAAAGACCTTCGGCTTGAAGTTCATGCGTTTGGTAAATGGTTTTGAAAGCCTATTTGTAGACTGCAAATGCATTTGCAAAGGGGTTTCACCTTCAATCTCGCATTAGCATGCTGCCTTCCTCGGCATGGTGAAAGGTAAGTCAATGAATTTCCGGTGAAAGGTAAGGCAATGAGGTTTCAACTTCAATCCAGCATGCTGGCTTCCTTGGCATGGTAAATGGCTTTAGAAGCCAATTCTTTTTGTCCTTCCCCCACATTTTTTTTTAAAAATATTCAACTCCAATACCATCATTGGGCAGGCAGGGCGCACTTTAAGATGCATTCCGTAGGCCCACTGTGGTTAGATGATCATTACATTTCTATGCTTAATCCTCCGAGTCTAGGCAGGCCAAGATTTCAGGCGGGACAAAATTATCCATTTGGTAACATTCTAATTTTCCTATTATTATGTTCTATTATTCCCCAAAATAGAAAAAAGAAGATAGAATTCCGTTCAGTAAAGTCAATCACTTTTTCTATCCTTCAAAATAGAAAAGTGGTAAAAAAAATAGGTTTTGAACAAAGATAAAAGTAAAAAAAAAAATTTACTTCTTTATTCTTGAAATTTCTTTGAGATTATTTATTTATTTTTTTCTCTTTCTTCTTCATACTCTAGCCGGTTGTCGGCTCGAGCCTCAACAATGGCTTGCATTTGCTCTTGGGAACAATTTATGAAACAAGTCATCTCCTTTTTTACCTCTTTCTTCTTCCTCCTTTAAGCAGTTGCCAAGTCCCGATGATCGACCAGAGACTCTATCCAACAAAATTGACCTTGTCGAGATTTGGTGAGGTTGAGCCTCCCCCATCCTAGGGGAGTTTTGGCCTAGCCATGTTTGAGGAAAGGTAACCTGGTGACAAATGAGGGAGGTTGGCCCTCTTGGACTTGAGTCTCTAGTCAGTCGATGGCCATTGTTGAGGGTCGGTGATTGGGTAAAAGAGGAAAAATGAAAAGAAAGAAGGGAAAAAAAAAGATACATTTTCAGAAGAAAAATTTTCATAGAAAGTTATGATTGTATCAAATACATTTTTGTCATTTTTCTATTTTAAAAATAACAATTATCAAACGTGTCTTTTTACAAAAAAAATTCGTTTAGAGAAAATAAATTTAATAAGATTATTTACGGAAATATTTTTTTCTCAAAATTTAATGTACCCTAAAAATTAATGTCTCAAGCCCATCATATTTGGATAATTTTGTAATTTTCAACATAAAATTGACCAGGTATAAACAGTCGTGACTATTCATGTCGCATTTTATATTAAGAAAAAAATGTAAATTCTAAAATGAATTACTTTGAGTTGACAAAAAAGTTAATTGTTTTGCTGAGATGTATTTTCTCTTGTTTTGTAAATTTTGACATCCTAGGATTTCAAACCAACGGCTTAGATCGAAGTAAAAGGTTTAAGGGTTCAGATTATTTTCGGGGAGGTAAAGCTGGAGAAGAGAAAAATGAACGGCTAAGATTAAGATGGAAATAATCCAAGGGTGAAGAAGTTGGTATAGCCCTGGAGCGGAGCTAGGGTTTTGAGGTTTGCCTGGCCATACTTAAGCGAAGCAAACCCTTCCTCGTAACGTCGTTGCAGCCTCAGCGAGCGAGAGCGAGACGCAGTGCGGGAAGAGATCAGAAATGGCGCCGAAGCAGAAGCAGAGCAGGAATCCGGAGCTGATCCGGGGAATTGGCAAGTTCTCGAGATCGAAGATGTACCATAAGAGGGGCCTGTGGGCTATCAAGGCCAAGAACGGCGGCGTCTTCCCCCGCCACGATCCCGTCGCTAAACCATCTCCTGCCGCTGCCAAACTCCCCAAGTTCTACCCCGCCGACGACGTCAAGAAGCCCCTCCTTAATAAGCGCAACCCTCAACCTACCAAGCTGAGGTTCGCACGTGACTTGTCTGTGTGCTTGTTTCCTTAATCTTATTGAGCATACTTGTGGATTTTGTTTGTTGCATTGCACTCTTGCTTAGATGATATCCTGCGATTGTGTCTGGCTAAGAGGAGGGATGTTTCTAATATAGATTTCGGGAGTAAAAATGACTTTACCACGACCGTTTCGAATGGTCTGTCATAAAGAGACACCTTGCTCACAGCTATCTGCTTATGTTAGGTGAAGTTCAATCTCGTTTCCGTTTCCTGGATTGTCCTCTTTGACGACATTGGCATGAGTGTTCGGCTTGTCCCGTTAGACTCTGTTTGGTTCTGATTGAGCAATGACTTAAGCTCTGGTGGGGTGATTTTGCCCGCTGTTTAAGCATTACCCTTGTTTCTATTTGTAGGGCAAGCATCGCCCCCGGAACTGTACTAATTATACTCGCCGGGAGATTCAAGGGAAAGAGAGTTGTATTTCTGAAGCAGCTCTCCTCCGGATTGCTCTTGATTACTGGTTAGCGCTATATCCTCCCCTGCTTTCGTGTTTTATGTATCCTTGTCCTACCTTGCGGTCCATTTTTCTTGTCATTCCTGCCTTTGTCATTGATGCATTAGGTGTCCTGCTGTCAGTGACTTCGGCTCATCTGCCGTATCGCCTTGCTTGTATGCTTCATGAATTTTGACTGCATGTTTCCTGAATTTTGACTTTATATTGCAGGGCCATTCAAGGTCAATGGTGTGCCCCTAAGACGGGTGAATCAGACTTATGTTGTTGCAACCTCCACAAAGGTCGATGTTGCCGGAGTTAATGTTGAGAAATTTGATGACAAATACTTTGCTAAGAAGGTTGAGAAGAAGAAAAAGAAAGGGGAAGGCGAGTTCTTTGAGGCAGAGAAAGAGGTCACTTTTCTCAACTCAGGATGTCTTTTTATCTTGTTTTTGGATGTCGCAGATTTTTCCGTGCTCCAATGGTTGTGTTTGTTCTTACCTGTTCTAATTCTGACATTTAGGAGAAGAATGTCCTTCCACAAGAGAAGAAAGATGATCAGAAATCAGTGGACGCGGCATTGATAAAATCAATTGATTGTGTTCCGGATTTGAAGACGTATTTAGCTGCCAGGTTCTCCTTGAAGGCAGGCATGAAGCCGCACGAGCTAGTATTCTAGACAGTGTGAACTGTTTTTGGCTTCTTGACTTTCTATATTTTTCTCTCGAAATTTTTGAGTTGGCTCAGAAGATGTGACTGCTTTAAGATTTATCTATTGTAGTAGGCATCTCAATGTTTGTTATGTAGTTAAATTTGGTTGGATGGATTCTGGTTTTCCGTCTTTTCCTCCATTTGAGTCATGAGTTCACAATTCAAAGTCATTCCATACGGCAAAATTGATTTGTTCCCCCAAATGTAGAAAATTCGATGGTCTATGCTGTGCTCATATTCATGTCTCAGTGGAGAGATTCGATGAGAACCTGACACTTCATTTTTGGATTTGGGGACTCGAATGTGGCGTCCTGTCTCTGGAGTTGTTTGCTTGTTTTAGAATTGGAGGTGTTGTGAATATATATAGTCGCTTGACTAGATGGGGGTAATTCAGGATTTGTAGTTTGCTGAGATCGCTAGGTGCATATCCTTGGTCGTTGTTCTGTTGGATGACTAAACAGAGGATCATGGAGCTGATTTTGTCTACCGCTATTGGTATACAATCCGTCACCAAACATGTTCCACTTTGCTTCTTTCTAAATGTAGAAAGCGCCAGGTGCTAGGCACCGTTCCTTAATTTAAGGAATGGTGTACGTTTGATTTTGGAGATGGGCAAATGTTCCAATTGATGACTAATTTTTATTGGAAAACATACGTCCTACTGCACTAATTGGGTGTACGAGGCATTGTTTTGACGACCATGCGGTGCACATATTGGTCAACTTTCGTTGGAAAGGCTACCGTGTGTCAAATTTTAATGTTTTGACGACCGTGCAAAGTAAGTGTGTTCCTCACCTCGTTCTGTTCCGGTTCAATTTTTTGGCCGGTTAGCATAATTCAAAAATCTACCTTTGAAAAAACAGAAGGTTCTTGAGGTTTTCTTTTTGCCCTTTCCTTTCACTTATTTTCAAACTCACGGAAATAAATTAACTGGCAGATGTTTTTGAATATTGTCCTCGTTAGAATAAAAGTGAGAACGCAAGAATTGGGCAGATTGGGAATGCCGCATTGAGCAAAAACGTGTGCTAAAATGTGGGGAACGACTTCTAAAGAAGTCTGATTCAAAATGGAAATCCTTTTCAACTCGATGGACGTTGTTAAAGCACAGTGCTTCAGCGAAATGTCGGCAAATTCGATTTGCGCAAGTAATAGGGGCTTAATTGAATCAATTAACAACGCAAGGACTTGAATAGAAGAAAAATGCGGAAATTATGAGAAGGTGAGGTTTTTCCGAGGACACGGGACGGGGGGGCGTGGCTTCTTGAGAATTCCCTCGCCACGAATCAGAACTAACGACCCAAGGGAAGCGCCTCCAGTCGTGTCGTCTCTCCCTCATATAAAGAAGGCCCATTCGTCATCTCTCTCTGTCCCTCTTTTTAACTCTCTGTCTCTCTCTCTGTGTGGGGGCGCTGGGTGACGGGAGGACTAGAACGTTCCGATCCCTCCCTCCCGTGCCGTGGTTAACTAGGGTTTTTGGCAGGGGTTTTAGCCTCAACCGCTCCCCTCCCACTGTGTTGTGTTGAGACACCTACGCCCCCGAGTTCGTTCCTCCCTTCCAGCTTCCTCGGGGAAACACCAGCGCTCTCCCCAAATGGTTCGCTCCAATGGCGCCAAGCTCGCCCATTTGTTCGCTCGCCGTTCCTTCTCCTCAGCCCTCTTCAATGACTCCACTCCCTCAGTACGCCCTCTCTCTCTCTCTCTCTCTCTCTCTACCTTTCCCCGCTCGTCCCGATCCTCATGTGCGAATTCCGTGTGCATATGCTCCCGTTTCTCCTTGCTTTTTGCAGATATTCAATTCGGTGCTCCGGGGCGATCCTAGGAGATTCGGTACTGGATCTTGGATGGCCCATAGGATTTCTAGCGGCTATCCTTCTCCCTCTGCAAATGGTACCTTTTCCTTCCCGCAGTTTCGCTCCTTCCTATTTGGCCGCTCCTTCGTTTCCGTTGGTCATTTCTTTTGCGTTTTTTGAGGTGCAGGCAATTTGAGGAGCTGTTTGCTCTTGGGTGCTTCCAATCCCAATTGGGGTTCTGCTAGATCAATTCATGGCACCGGTAACTGCCTTTCCTTTTAGAGTCTTCCCAACATTCCCTCGCTATCTTACTCGTGAATTTTTTTTTTTGACAGTATGAAACTATAATTTTCTATTAACAAGAGTCGTTATGATTATCTCGTGGAGCCATATGTTGAGCGAATGCATTCCTGTTTGGCTTTGAACCGCTTCATTACGGACGGGACTCGATTTTCAGTTGACAATATTTTCTTGGGAAATTGATATAAATGTCATCTTCATATCCTCCTTGAGCTTCGTTGCTTTATAATGTCTCCATCCTATGTGCTTGGTTGGTTCTGTCTCCGTTATCTATCTTGTGTTAATATCATTTTTCTCCTTTTTTTCTTTTGAACCAGCAATTAGGTATGCCTCCGATTTTTATGAAATACTTGGTGTAAACAAGGATGCAAGTCCTTCTGAAATCAAGAAAGCATACTACGGGGTATGTTTGTGTCCTCGATGTGCTGTCTACTGTCTCATATCAATTTCTTCACCTCTTTGGTGTTTCTGGGGATATGTAGATTTCTTTACATGGATTCTTCTTTCGATATTATCTCCCTTTTCTACACTTTTCAAATAAGTAATTGTATCCTGTTTACTGTTTGGCAGCTAGCAAAAAAGCTCCATCCGGATACTAATAAGAGTGACCCTGAAGCTGAAAAAAAATTTCAAGAAGTTTCAAAAGCTTATGAGGTTAGTCTTTCATATGTTTTACTGGCTGACAATGGATAATATTCATTCTTGAGATAGGAATGATAAATTTTATTTTGTTTGCAGGTTTTAAAGGATGAAGAGAAGCGACGAATCTATGACCAGGTGCTAGAAATAAGACTGCTTTATAGTTTGCACGATAATATTTTGTTCGCTCCTCTTGTGTTAAAGAGTTCGTACCCAAGTATTGACTTGTGGCAATTAGTCCTCATCTCTCCCTATATCATGTCCTTGCATTCGTTTACTCTTTCTTCTGTTGTAACAAAGTAGTATCTGACTGAGATTTAAGTCAAAAGTTGTGGCATCTTTGTGGAGTTCGATTAATGAAAGCTGCTTTCAACATCATCCCTTTCTGACAATTAGAGTAGTGTGATAGTTATATGTGAAAATTATCGTACGGGTTTTTTACGCTTATCTAAGAATGATAGAAATTGTTCCAAGTGTTATTTTCATTCACTACCATGGACATGACTGACCTCTTAGAGTGATAGAACTTGGCCTCCTTTAGTTCACTTTTACACATGCTCAAGGCACTTCTGAAGACAAAAGTTGCTTTACTTCCTGCTTAGGCAAAAATACGAATTTGTTGAAAAATCTGGAGGTTTGGTATCTATTTGGTGTCTTGCTCATTTTGGATCCCTTGACCTTCCATGATGGAGTTCTTTTTCAGTCAGATCGGATTGAAACTTTCTCTGAAATGATTTGCTTCTCAAATTTTAAGTATGGCTGATTGCATGTCCTTTTGCAATTATAGCTCCATATATTTGTAAATGTCTGCATGAACAAGGAATTATAGTCTTACAGAAGGTCTCCTGTGACTGTAAGTTTGGTCATCCACCTCTGTTTTTGATATACGCTGGATAGCATGTGTGAGTCTTAACCACATGCCTGGAATGAAAGAGAGTTGATTAGTCTCATGTTTGCCTCCTGCTGAATTTTTTTTACTCTCCTGTTTATTGAAGTTTCAAGGAAAAGATTCCAATATCAATTGGACAAATCATATTATTATGAGCTTATTCTTGTTTAGTTGATTGTTGCATGTGCATGGCTTGTCTTTAACTTTAGCTTCTAGTCATGGTCTCTTACTCTCCTTTGCGGCATCTGTTGTACAGAATGATTATGCATGATGCTGTGCTATTAATTTTCAGGTTGGCCATGAAGCTTTTGAACAGCAAGGGAACCCAGACTTTGATTCTGCATTTCGTGGATTTAATAATCCATTTGAGGATCTTTTCAATGGAGACGTAATAATCTTGTTCTTATTTGGCTGCCTTTATTCGTTCTTTTTCTTCTGAAATTTGCAAGAGCTGATAGAGATGTCTAGCTTATTCTTTGAGTGCTGAGCTGCTATTCTTCTAGCCTGCTTTTCTTGGATGGTACTGTTGATTTCAAATTTTCTGTCAACAAATTGACAGCTTTGTAGTGGAACTGGTAAAGGTTATTATGAATGCGAGTTAATTGCATGTACAAGTAGGAATTGCGTAAATGTACTTGGGGTACTCAGCCTAGAATATTTACGTGGATAAGGCTTGTGTAAGTAGCTTGCACCTGGCTATGGCTCGCTTTTGCTTTAAGGGCATCCAGTTACTTTACGCATCTTCATTGTCTAGAACAACTTTATTTTTGGTTAGGTGATACTTGGTAGTGTTCTCCTTGTAAAATTGATTATAAGTACTTCTAGTTGCTTAACTTTTTTATTTTCTGAGATCTGGTGCTGATCTTGACTGTAGAATTCTTTCTGTTGTGTGTAGACCCCTTGCCTTCTTTTTGTATTCTTTCCTGAAATTTACTGAATTCTTTTGCACATCTTTGGTGACCACTGGATGGAGAGCAGATATTCAATATGTTTAGGCAAAGGTTTGGTGGCCAGGACGTGAAGGTATGTTAAGTTTTATCTGTTACTGGTGCTTGTTAAATGTGTTCGTGCGTGGGAGTTTAACTTTGCATATAATTATGATTCCATGTTTGCGTGTAGGTTTCTGTTGAGCTGTCTTTTATGGAAGCTGTCCAGGGATGCACTAAGACAATTACATTTCAAGCCCCTTTAACTTGTCAAGCCTGCGGTATATGTTCCCTCTGAATTTCTTTGATGTCCTTATCTGCTAACTCAGGCTCTTTTTTCGTTTTGGCCCCAGTAGAAATGCTATTTACAAATTACTAATCCATGCTATTGCCTTCTGTGTTTTGGCAGGTGGAACTGGTGTACCTCCTGGGACAAAGCCAGAAAATTGTAAACGCTGTGGAGGTGCAGGGGAGGTGCTTTCTGATGACAATATAAGTGTCTATTTAGATAGCAAAAAAAAAAAAATTGATGTGGCTGAAGTATTCTTTTGCTTAACTGCAGACATACATGCAAAGAGGCATGTTTAGTATCCGTCAAACTTGTAGTCAATGCGGAGGATCTGGAAAAACGGTATCGGTATGTGGATCATCCTTATTCATGTACACGTATTAAATCTTTTTGTAAGTAACCAAACTACTGCTTTGCGCTACTAGGATTTGCTTGATAGTATGTTTGAAATAGTTGCATCAAATGCATGTCTTCGTATACTTGCTACATTGGTTTTTATGGAGGAACTATTGGAAGACTATCAGCCAGTGTTAACTATTGTTGCTCCCTGTTTTTCTTTTACTCACCTACTTTTCTGTAAAAATTATTGCATTAAGCGACATATTAGACTAGGCCTCTTGTTTCTTTGGCAATTGTTCTAGGTGTAGCTATTCCTTTCAGAGTTGCTGTGCTGCATGCCTGCAAGCTCAACTACCAGAATTTGACCTTATACGTCTTTCTAGTTATGTATGCCAATACCACTGTCTTTTCCTTGTTCTTCTAACCTTAGTGATGCAAGAATTAGATATTAGAGGTGTCGTAGTTATACTCCACGTATGAAGCTTAGGGCCAAATAGAAGAGGTGAATTGGGGAATGAAGTTAAAAGGCTGATCTATAATGCAGAGCTGTGTTTGAGATAGGTACAAAATTGAAAGTTAGCTGTAAATGATGACTGCTTTTATGTGGAGTCTGAATGCTAGAGCGGTCTTTGGTTGTTTGACGTCTCTGTCTTTTATTGATTAGTAAAAGACTCCTAACTGGTTAGAGAGGAAAGCTCCAAGATAGCTGTAAATGATGATATTTTATGTGGTATCTGAACTTCTGAGGAACATATATCTTTGCTTGCTCAGCATCTCTCTTTTTTCCAAAAGTAGAATAATTTTAATTGGTACTGGAGGAAAGATTTAGAAAAGTGAGAAGAGACTGCAAATTGTGAGGCCTCCTTTGTATTTGTGCGCGCACGCATGCATACCCCCGGAAAAGGCAGAAAAGACCTAAAAGCTCTGGTATGTCAAGAGTAACAACATGAGGTGTGTTGCCTACCATGGAAAATGCTATATATTTTTCTTGTTTATTTGGAGTTTACAATAACAAAATTGTGGATATGTTTGATAAACGGATGTTTCATTACCTTGTTGTATGGCTTCTTCTTTCCATAAAAAATGATGTGTTGGAACTTTTTTTTACTTGCAAGTACAATTTGTAAACTAATTGTGTTGATATTCTCTTTTTTTCTTTGAATTAATCTCTACGTATCTTTAATCCCTGAGTTCTATTAGCTTATTTTGCTTCTTAATTGGAATATTCATTTTATCATGTACCAGAGCTTTTGCAAGGCATGCAAGGGTCAAAGGATTGTAATGGGATCAAAATCAGTCAATTTGGATATCATGCCAGGTACTTTTACTGGATAGACTTAATTTGCAATGAGCATGGTTTTTATGCTTCCCTTGTCAGATATGTCAGTGATCAAGTACAGACCAGCCAAAAACTATTCAGATTGTGGGTCAGAGTTGAACCAGTGGTCATGTTTTCATGCTTACATGGAGCATGACTGTCTAGGTGATAGAGGGTGCCCATCTGACACTAGGGTCGAAGGTTCTAGTCCCTATGGTAGTAGCTTTGCAATATCTTCTGCGGCAAGGTGCAAATGGGCCAGACAATTTAACAAATCCCAATTCCAGCCCATGTGATTAGTCATCTTAATCAATGCACACTCTAGAAAACCAAATCATA
Source organism: Melaleuca alternifolia (assembly GCA_019926035.1). NCBI lineage: Eukaryota > Viridiplantae > Streptophyta > Magnoliopsida > Myrtales > Myrtaceae > Melaleuca > Melaleuca alternifolia. Next base: position 111,569 of record JAGKPW010000288.1, read on the forward strand.
CCTGAGAGGCCAAGGCCCTAAAGTAGGGTTGGTCCTGGAAAAGTGGACGGGGTCACTTGTGCAGTGTTTGATTCAGTAGTAAAACCAGCTTCTGGGTTTTGACTGCAGCTGGTTCAGCTAGATAATGGGACCAGACTACCAGCTGTTTCTCAGTTCAATCTGTCATACTGGCCATCCACTCCAGGTTTAGAAACTATGGCCTGATCAATTACCAGGAGGCTAAGACCCCAAAATCAGGTTGATTTAGTTTGAAGACATGGACTGGTCCACCATGTCAAGGTTAGATTCGGTGGTCAATCCCCAGTTGGTCTGTGTTCTGACAACAACTAGTTCAGCCAAATACCTGAACCAGACTATCAGCTGGTTGTCATTTTAGCCAATGGATCTGGCCACCCAATCCAGGTTTAATGTCTGGTACAAACTAGAAGCTTCTTTGCTATATTTATTGGATGGATTCTTTTCTTCTCACAACTAGCCTCTCCCAAATCTTCTTTTAACGGGGACATACCATTTCTTGGGCTTTTAAGCTGAATCAGAAGTGAGATAGCATTTCTTTTTCAGGTGCCAATGAGAGCTGATGGAATTACAGCAGTGTGATGTGTGTGGGACCTCTTAATGACGAGACAAGTGTTTTTGTTATTTTCTTTATCACTGTTTGTTGCAGTTTCCAGAATTGTAAACTGGGCATGGATAGAAAATGATGATTACACAGTTAAATTTTATGAATCTGTTTTAAGATGCTTGTATATCTCTTCCGTCATTTACTTGTCCTGATGGGGTACCCTTCCCTTTTGGGAGTTGCTTGACTTGGGTATTACTGGGTAATCCTTAAATAAGCTTTTTGTCAGTAGTATTATCACTAGCTGACTCCAGCAACAAAAACTCTTTTTGTTGAGGATGGGTATGTTGCATGAAGTGAGATAATGTTGGCTTCTAATTGTAAGTGCAAGCTTTTTATATATTTTGGAGGATGGATACAGTTTTTTTTCTATAGGTTGTATTTTCTCTTCTGTTGCGCATCCGTGTAGATTAATAAGTTGTGAGGAGATGGAGAGAGTGGATTTTTATGCTGTCATTTATATGATACCCATTAATGTAATTGTTAGCTGTACTGCTGACCTAGATGGTTGACTCATGACATTACCTCGCTTATCAGGGGTAGATGACAATGATACCATGAAAGTGAATAGAAGTGGTGGTGCGGATCCTGATGGAAACCAACCCGGAGATCTTTACGTGACCATTAAGGTACTTGCTGTACACCTTAATTGCGTACTGTCTTCTGCTACTTTTGAAAATCCATCTGCTGGTCTAGACCATCTGGTTCTTGGAGTTGCATGATTACCTTGCAATTGCTCTTCTTGCAGGTTCGTGAAGATCCTGTTTTCCGACGAGAAGGTGCTGACATCCATGTCGATGCTGTTTTGGGAGTCACACAGGTGCACCTGCTTTACTATATTAACGGGATTTTTGTACGTTATAGTAATGGAAACTTTGAACTGTGCGAAATATTGGTAAAGCAATAACTTTCACTGCTGTCTTTGACTTACTCATGATTTTAGAAACTAGCTGTAACCAGAAATCCATAATCACGAGTCTTCTGCCAAACAGTGTGTCTTTGCTATGTGTTGTTGATGCTCATTCACACTAATGGGTGACTACTGGTTCTCTGCAGGCAATTTTGGGAGGAACCATCCAAGTTCCTACTCTGACAGGAGATGTAGTTCTCAAGGTCAGTCAAATTCAGTGGAACTTGTTTGACAGGTGTTGACTTGATTTTTAACTTGTTCTGTTATCATGGCTGAACCGGTGTTTGAATTTGACTTGCAGGTCCGTCCTGGTACCCAGCCTGGTCAGAAGGTTGTTTTGAAGAAAAAAGGTAGAAATTTTCTTGATTTTGAACAAAGAAGTATTTTTCTATTGGATAGGTTTGTGTGGTTTTGTAATTGCTACTTTTGTTGGAGCTCTACAAACTTATTTTTGTTTGAGAGAATATGTGGAAACTGTATTATTCTCCTTTGTTGAATTTACCTGCAGTGCTGGCGACTCTCTTCCTTCGTGATATCTGTAAATTCTTTCCACATCATTTCTTTCTTTCTGCTACACTTGCAAATAAGCAGATAGCTGTTGTCGTATACCAAACTTGGACACGTCCATGTGTCAGCCCAGGACTACATGCAAACAATAGATCTGTTCATTTGTCCTATGTGAAACTTTACCGCACTTGCTCATGGTAATCTAATCTTTGTGCACTTCTGACAGGGATTAAAACTCGGGGCTCTTTCTCATTTGGTGACCAGTATGTGCATTTCAACGTCAGCATTCCAACGTATGTTTGCTGTGCTTTACTTGTGATTTGATGAGTCGCCTAATAGTACTTCTGGAAGTTTGGGATAGGGGTGATAGGAGTAAGTTAACATGCACTGTGCAACCTGTGCAGGAATTTAACCCGGAGACAAAGGGAGTTAATTGAAGAATTTGCAAAGGAAGAGCAAGGTGAATATGACAAACGTACAGCAGCAGGTGCATCTGGCTAGGAGGAACATATACTCTCTTCCCTTCGACTTGAGACTGCGTACAGCATGGAGATGGAAAAGGAGTCTCTGCAATTTTGTAGGATGAAGTATTTCTGCTCTTGATCAAATTGACAACAAATGTATTCTGCTCAAAATAATCAACACTTAATAGTTGAGGCTGAATTTACCTTCGCAGCGAAGGCAATGTTACTGTAAATAGTTAAACCGATTATTGTACTTGATATGCTGGCTAGAAGGAACGTGTGAGTTCATTGAATGACTATAATTCCTCGAGTATGCCACTCAGTCGTGGATTTATGCCTATGCACATTGAGATACTTTTGGGTGGAGTGTGAACTCCATTTTGTTTCAATGTCATGAGATCACTTGGGTCTCATTTCCTGTAAAAGCTGTTACATTAGTTCGTGTTGGCTGGCCGAGCTGGGCAAGCAATGCATTCTTAGATTCAAATGGTCGCAATATGCCATGAAGTAAACCTCTATCTTAGTCTCGGAGGACTTGTGAAACAGCCAAAGATCATGGAAAGAAAATGAGAATGGTTCATGGCGTCTGGATGGGAATGCATCCTTTCAGATTAAGGATTGAATATGCTGTCCACGAAGCCAGTCACGACACACCATAGGAATGATGGATATACCGGAAAGTAATCATACTTACCTCTGCCTGGCGGGGGCCGTACGGCTATGCTTGGAGAACCGACGCTCCAGTTTGGTGTTATTTGAGATCTCTTCAACTCCCAACCAAAGAACTCTCTAAGGCATTACAGGATTAGCGGTCAGTTGCTTCCCCTGAAAATCATCGACCCTCTCGGTGGGCTGCTAGGAGAAATGGCTCCCCCAGCAACCAGATGTTTCCTGAGTACATTGATCATCATTACACCATTACTCAGGCGGTATGAATCTGCTCGGAAGATGTCATCTGAAAAACCAAAAGAACGAAGACCAACTCCAGCGATACGTAGTAACATTTCTTAGAAACGATCCCTTCCATCAATTTGTAGCACACAAAAGAGGCTTATGGTTTTCAGTTTCTCCTTAAATTGGAACAGACGCACGTGCTGGAACAAGAATTGGACGCAGGAGCCAAACGTTCACATACTTCCTTGATAAATGGGGAATTGTTAATCGGAGTCTGTTAAAAGCCACAATTTAACACGCATTGCAGATAGGTATAACGGCAGTTCTCACTCTGCTATTGGCCACGAACTACAACGTAAACCTTTTGTTCTCAATATTTTAGCTAAGAATTAACCTCTTCACAGCACGCACATCCCAACGACCATCAAAGAGGTCCACACAACAGGAAAAAGGAAAGAAAATTCGTTTTGCTTGCATGGCACTCGCAAGGATGATATCAATTCCCAAATTCATGTGGAAATTTATATTCGTTATACAGGTATTAAGGATCTATTTGACAAAACAACACCAATCTTCAGGAGCATGAGGTTGAAGGCACATGCTCCTATGAAGACGAGCAACAGCTGAAAGTCTTTGCTTGAGGCTCAGGCTCCTGTCCAGGAACAACTATCTTCGTACCCTGCAAAAGCGAGCTCCCTCCAGACTCGGACTCTTCATTTGCAACCAGGGCTTTCTTGCTGATAATTCGATAAATCTCTGTCAAGATTGTGAGGAATGCAGTTTCGACATTTGTGGCCTCAAGGGCAGATGTCTCCATGAAGAAAAGGTTTTCCCTTTGGGCGAACTCTTTGGCATCCTCAGTGGGTACAGCTCGAAGAGTCCCCAGGTCAGATTTGTTGCCAACGAGCATAATAACGATATTTTTGTCGGCATGTCCTCGCAATTCCTCTAACCATCTGGCTACATGATCAAAGGACTGGCGTTTGGTGATGTCGTAAACCAACATTGCTCCAACCGCACCTCTATAGTATGCACTGGTGACAGCACGGTACCTAAAGGAGTAGACAGACTTGTGAATATGGAAATAGAGAGCAGAAATTTGCCCAGGAAAATGAAAGAAATACATTGATGCTTGAACAAACATCTTCCTCTTTCGACACTTCTATATGAAGATCAGTTTACTCAACTGTGATTACCCCTCAACAATCTACAAAAGTTAGGCCAATTAAATTGTCAAACTCCAAAGATACACTCAGTAGGTATCCAGGTTGCAGCCTTCATGTGTCCTGGTTGCTTTCCACCAGCATCGTTAGACAAGAAATCTCATCTAGATCAGTCAGTTTAAGAAAATGCCAGATCCATTTTGGAACTAGATCCTCCTGACCTGCTAGTAAGAGGTATATTTTCCTTTGTGGGGAACAATGATAAGGTCGCTCAATTTTGCTTCATTGAATACTTGACTCCATGTTGTGTCATGACACCAAAGGAACTCGAACCTACAAGAAACCTCAGCTGCTTGATTCGATGACAGAAAACAATTTCCAGAAAAAAACTTGACACCATCCCCCCCTCAAATAAGATCAGGACAACTCGGTAGGATCGGTTTCATGTCATGTCTATTGAGCATCGCTTGCGATGATCATTAGATCACCGTTCCATCCTTCCAGTCCCGTCAGAATCTGGCAAGTACATTCTACCTGATTGGCACTTTCAGCACCAAAACACTCGAACACTTTACTATTGCAAAAGCCAGATGCATCGGGGGAATTCGACAGTCGCAGAGAAAAATAATGTTTTCAGAGCTTAACGGCTTTCGTTTATGTTTAAAGACTGATTAGTTCGCTTAGGCCAGCTCGACATACCTCTCTTGACCAGCGGTATCCCAAATCTGAGCTTTGATGGTCTTGTGATCGATCAAGAGCGTCTTGGTCTGGAACTCGACTCCTATGGTCGCTTTGGAATCCAAACTGAACTCGTTCCGGGCAAACCGAGCTAAAAGCTGGGATTTGCCGACGGCAGAGTCGCCGATCAAGACGATCTTGAAGACGTAATCTATGTTCTGATTGAAGTTGGAGTACAAATTAGACATATCAGCAACGGGCACGAAGTTGGAGGGAGGGGGGTTTGGTGGGCGAATGAAAACCCTAACGAGAAAGTCAAGTCGTCCGAAACTGAAGCGCGCACAAAAGCAAAGGGTAGACGACAAGGGAACAAGAAATTCGAGGGTAAAGCTTATGTATGGAGGAGACTGCGCATCGTTCGTTGAATATGGGGGGAGTCGAAGGTCGGACGAGTCTTTGCTTCGGACATGGCAGCCAGAAGAGAGAGAGAGAGAGAGAGAGTGGGAGGCAACGAACGTCCCTCTGTGCGGGCTTCTCCTTTTTAAAACGCACTCCTCCCTTCTCTCTCTCGATTATGGTCGACTTCTTCAATCGAAAAAGGACCCCGCTTTTGCACCCATCTGTGGTTCCTTCTCAAAAGACTCTCAGAGGTTTTATCATCCTCCATCCATGCCAAGAACAACTTCCCAATTGAAGTTCCTCATCCTCTGCACGTCGACGCTGCCGCGACTCCACGTGCATTTTGACATTGCCCAGACGTCTGTTTTCAGAACCGTGATCGACCCTTTACGATTCACGCAAGCACTTACTTAGCACCGCCAAGAGTCATCTCCGAGCTCATTATAGAATTTAGTATTGATGACCAGAAAGTTCTCACGCAAACATTTGAAACTTGCTGAATCAAGCGACTTCTTAAAGCTTGTTCGTAGTATAGCGTCACGCTCCTTTTATGCCCTTTCTCCTTCATCACAGTATACTAACAGTTCGGTAGCGGCGTGCAATTGCATATTATTTTATTCTATGTCCAACGACTTCCCGGAATGGTCTAGTCGAGTTTTTGCTGATCTTTTGCCCGACAACTTCTACTTCGAATTGAGGCAATCGTGATGATCAAATCAATTAGCAGGGCATGGCTTGTTCCTTGGAAACAGATGCGCCGTCCCATGTTTGAGCTCTCTTGTTTGTTCTACACACCTTAAAATCAACTATGCCAAGGTATAATAGAAAATGCAGTACTTGCGCTCGTTGTGTACAAAAGCTAATTGGCATGGCTTACACAATGCTAGATGATAAATGTGGGACGTCATCCTATTGCTGTAAATTAAGAGCAGAAGCTGTTAAGACTGCCATTACCGTCACTCCTACCAACTGATTTAAATGGAATAACTCCTAAGTTCCCCTGCGCCATACAACTTTTGCGGGGAAAGCAATTACTTGCCATCCATCCACAATTATGATACAAGGCAAAGCGATCTTGGAAAATGTACATTCGAAAATTTCGAAGTGTAGTTCACACAGCCACGTTTTCTTCCTGCCTGCACACCCACATGTCTGGCACAATCCTTGAGACATGCCTCTTCAATTGAAGGAACTTCAGCCGTAGTCAGTTCAAATTAATACACAAATTGATTGCGTCTGCTACTTCTAAAGAGTGAAATTGGGTAATGTGGAACTGAGAGTGAGAGGTTTCCCGCATGGTAATTGTAGAAGCAGAACGGGCAGAGAAGTACCAGAAGAGCGTTCCTAGTATTATTTACTTGAACACAAGCACTTTGCCTTACGTTCATTGAGCAACTGCACAAGAAAGCACATCTTTAGAAGGCAAGGTAATGGTTGGTTGGAATAAGTGTCTTAAGAATGAATGATGTCTTTTAGTCAGTACCTTGACCTGTTGCTGAAGGTCTTTAATGTACACAACTGCCATATCCAGCATATCTGCTGTGCTCGTTTGCTGCCAGGAAGAAACCATAAAAAATTTGTTAGTTCTCTCTCCGATCCCCACCATTCTGAAGCTATCCAAATATAGAGACTTGGTCTCAACTACCTTGTCAGTGTTGGGGAAAAGATCTTGCAATTTTCTCATTCTTTCACTGATGCGCCCTCTTCTCACCTGAAAATCGCAAAACCCAGTCAGATCTTGGAAGAGCAGAGATGAGCATTCGCTTTGGACAAAGTTATCAGCAACTGGCCATGACTACTTCGAGATCGAGGTCGTCATAGCCAATCCTACAAGAAACTAGAACTTCTGGTGACATGACTACTTTGAGAATACAAAGGAATCAACATAGTTATAGGCAATTACTCTCTCAGCTATGCTTCTTGGGTGGGTGGCACAACCTCGTTTTGCACGAATTTTACAAGGAACAGAATCTTGGAAATGCAAAATGTCTCCCACAGCAGCCATTTCAGTGGAAGTCTTCGGCAAGCTGAAATGGTGGGTCAACACATGCGTACTGTTTCGGGTCACATTATCCTGATCAAACAGACTATCAGCAACTCAGAAAGCATAAACTCTGAGCAATATCTGCAAAAAGAAGCACCTGATACCTGATTTTGCAGAGTGCATGTGCTGGAAGACCAGTTTGCATCCTCTTCTCTCACTCTCTTCAGGCCATTGGATGTGGTATTTTTCCAAGATTTTCTGATACGATGTAGTTTGTTCTCATTCTCTATTTTAGCAATCTGTGACATATGCCCTGAGGTTGAAATTGATGCGGACCTCAAATCTGTCTGACCATTTAATTTGGATTTACTGCAAACATAACCATCTCCTTTACGTGTTTCAACATCTTGCGCATCTCTTCTAGCATCAAAGCCTATAAGCAATAAATTCTGATAAGACAACAATAATTTGTGGATGGACAAAACTTTCAGAAATCATGATTTATCACAAATAACAGTACCAATTTCGACAGCACTGTTAGAAGTGAAACAAGCTGGGGAGCTACTCTGCCTCAGAAGATTGGAGCGATTTCTGATACCCAATTCTGCAGGGGCATTACACTGCAAAACCATGGAGTTGGCTTCATCAAAGAAGCTCGCTAATTCAATAGAATCTGCTGAAATTTCGGGGTCCAGATGGTGGTGCACTGGTGAAGGACCATCCATGGCCTGAGATATAGTACTCCCGAAAACAACCTCTGACTCTTGCTTTACAGATCTCTGGCCATCCTCTTGCATATCATTGGATTCAAAATCATCAACGGACATGAGTTTGGCTATGGCAGCATCCATATCGGGGCTCAAAGGATTAAGATAGCTGTAATCCTCACGTCCGATGTCACAACCATTTCCATTGACCAAACACTCGAAGAAAGAGTTCGGAGCAGACTGATATCGCATTAACGAGCAATTCAGCTGCTGCAAATGCGGTGGGTTATGCATAATTGAGTCCATCAATCCTGGATTCCTTTTCAGCTCTCCCTGTAAAGATTCCACTCTTGGACTGAACAAGAGACTCATTGAATTTTTTAAGAAGCTGATAGTAGCCAAATAGATACATACGTCAGAAAGATCCTTCCAGTATAATTCCTACATTCTTAATCGGTAAAAAAAAAACATTCACCAGATAGTACCTTAACAGCTCTGCCTAGCTGCAAGTTATGAGTAATGATTGATCTCTTGGAGAACTTGCCACTTGTTTAAGACCAAAGTTCGAAGTTATTATTCCTGTCATCAATCGAAGAGAAGTTAACCTTTCTTCGAAGTATAATAATCCCCCTATTGGCTTCGCAAATTTTTTCTTTGATAAAAATGAAAGAAATCACGTTACTTATGACGAACCCAAATCAAATGTACGCACCTATAATCTGGCAACTCACAATTCAGTGCTCAAGTTGGCCGCTTTAGGCAAATCTAGTGCTAACAGTAGAAAAAGAATCACGGAAGACGAGTCCAAAACTGTACCAGTAATGAAACAACTCAGGCATCTTTCTGGGTTCCTGCATTCTGTTTCTGCTTCATCCAAGTCGTTTCAAAACAGGAGGAGTCGAAAACAGTCTGTGGAGTACAAGAAGTCTTTTCTGGGAAGGTATCCAAATGGGCAACTCTATGGAGTAGTGTGACATAAAGTCTCGGACACAATGGAAAGAAGAAGAGCAGAGGGGACACATATAAATGGAGGAAGCCACGGGAGCGGCAAATGAAATTGTTTCTCCATTCAGTGAATTTTGTTTTTAGTTTTATTCAATTTAGTTATTCATCCTTATCCATGGTAGTGTGGCGACGCTTCATAAAAACAGATGGTCTAAACTGCCCTGAGATTAAGACAAAACCACCCTACGATATGGTTCCTCGGTTTCGTTGATGGTTTCTTGTTTCGCTCTCGTTAAGCGGGTTTAACAATACCATTACCGATTAAAGAAAGGTAAAGAAAGCCGAAGACAAGGACAATGGAGCTTGCATGTATTCAAAAGCAGATGGTACTTTATGATTTGCTTACGGGTCAAGCGACTCTAATCTCCCATGGGGAAGCGAGAAACAACGCAAAGATGACGTGGTGAATGGGTGGCGGTGACCTTTGGCTCGTAGGAAGAGCCACAAATTGCTCTTGGAATCTTCATTACTTTATCAAACAATCCCAGTTTAACTGAATTCGCCGCTTAATTAAGCGGTGCATCCTGATGCTTAAAGAGGGTCATCCTCAATTCCTGACTAATCGGGTCCTCGTTTCACTCTTATCCACGTACAAAACAGCCATCTTTATCTTTTATTTTACCGTTCGACTTCTCAGTAACAGTAGATGTTGTTCCACTGTGTTTTTAGACCTTTCGGTTTGACTCGTGACATAATCGGGTAGACAAGCGACGACTTTCATTTCTCTTAGCACGGCTACAAAATCTGGAATTGAAAAAGATTATTAATCCGAGTCCTTACACCGCATCCATTCATATATATCAGAGTGAAAAAGATGAATTTTTTTTCTTACCAAGTAACTGGATTACTGGAGAAGAAATTATGTGTAACTGTAGGCTGCACCCTTAGGTGAAATGTAGACATACATGTGCAAGGTCAAACCGAATCATCCTCTCAAAAATAGTAAGGGACGGATCTTAGAGACTTACAAACAAATAAAAAATTTCAATTCTTTCTTCAAAGTCACTTATTAGGTAGAGTGATGTCGATGATGGAACATAAACATGCGATAAATTTTTCCTTGAGAATTATGGAATGTGACGATTACATCAAGTGATGTGATCTCATTGTATAACTAAATTAATTGGGTCTAACAAGATTTTGGATATGTATATGCATGATCTCGATCCATGCGAAATGGAGCAATAAATTGATTGGTAAATTCATATGCCCGAAGGTTAAAGTAAGATGTATTTTCCAGTTCGATGCCTAAAAAGGTCCGTCCCGGAAGGTGGCTGGCCAACTGCTCTATTAACTACCCTCGGTGCATTCCACTAATAAATGGGTCGACACGAGAAAGCGTTGACTCCGACATGTCCTCCTCATCCCAGGGTCCATCTTTCCTTGGCGTCAACTCCGATTTTTTGGCAGATTCTTCTGACTTCCATCGTACTCACAGCCTTTGCAGAGGAATTCCCCTTTCTAAAAACCTGTCTGGGCATCATTTCCTTCGTCTTTCCGGATATTAAGACCTGAATGCATAACTAACTTGGGTGATCCCTCGCCTGCCGTATCCAAAAGGAAAATGTCAACTCTGGCAGCCTGCAAAATGAGGGCAAAATCAACAGAAAGATGGAGAAAAGACGGGAGAGGGAAGCAAAACTATGGTTTCTAGGCCCACCAAACGGATGTGTATTGAGACCAATTCATGCCCCGCGCATAGTGGCTTCCCCAATTGTAATAATGCCACGAAAGTCAACTCTCATTCTTCTGCCTTTTCCAAGCAGTCATCATGTTGACCATCAGGGCTTTTATTTGTTCATAAAGACTACAACCGCTGGCGTTGCAGCCATTTATTCGGAATCGTCATCACTGGGTCGCGCAAAAAATAGAAAAAAAAAAACTCATCCAAAAAGTATCCTGATAATTAAAAATATTGAGAAACTATTATGAAATCACTAATTGATTTGTCGAAACAAATGCCGAGCCCCAAGCATTTAAATTGATCTTAAATGGCCACCAGATTGATTTTTGCATATGCTGTGTGGATCTACGCCATGCTTCACCTTCAGACAGCCTAACCGCGCCGCTATTCAAACTTGACAATCTTTTCCTAATCTAAGTTGCATCATCGTTTTCAGACTTACACAAGTCAAATTTGGATGCTGTCACGCTGAAATCCCTTTCTGTAAACAGCGGTGCACCAGGGAAGACAATACCATCAATCGATAAGCGGTATTTGATAAAGGGCCATATGGTTTTCCTGAAATGCCGAAACATCACGTTCATCCCAGGATAGGCCTGGGACAGAAGTCAACCCTTTCATAAATTCAACTTGAAGTTTGACGCTTCCTAATTTTCCAATTTCCCTGACGCTGATGTTCCTATCATCTTTTGATGTTGTTATTCCAGCATAATGAGGATGATGAGAGCGTTGAACTTAAACACACATTGCAAATCATTGCAAGTGAAAAGTGAAGATCTTGGTGTGTGCTCATCACTGAGTTACTGCCCAAAATTTATATTGACAAATCTGTTCTTGAGAGATTAGAACGTGCTCACTACAGATTATAATTTGTTATGTGTTAATTTGCTAGACTTAAAAAATTTCTATGTACCTTCTATGTATTACTCTAAATAATGAATGAAATCTTTCTTTCAACCAAAAACAAAACAGCTCCAAGGAAATTCTATGCTCCCGTGGCCTTGAATACTAATTCTCTATAGCTAAACATTTCTCCATATTAATCGTAATTATTTTGTACTAGGATAAATAAAGCTTGACCGTATCAGTAGCTTCTGACTTTCTCATGGAGATAGTAATTCATAATTTCGAAGGTAACTTACTCATGCAACCCAAGTATATATATGAAATGGTAAACTATTTATACACCTATAACCACCAACGTTCACACTTATCAGGAACTTTTTCAGGTGAAGTAGCTTTTAACGAATCAATAGCTAGTAAATCTAATTCATCAATCGGAAAGCAAAATATATATTCTAACAAAGCAACAGAAACAAGGTTGGTCTCCACAAATTCGCCTCGCAGTGACAAAACTACATTTAACCATGCGTCATGAGTCCGTTAGAAAACGAGATGTCAACCTGACATGTTCAATAATATGAAGCTCAAGGGTTTCGCATAGGGCAGTAATGTAGCGTACTCATTCAGAAGTATCTCAATTACTGGCCTTTCTGATGAGAGAAATGATTGGATTCGCTTTATAACATGGTCCTGCGTGATAGGCTATATAACACATAGGAGGTTCTTTTGACATGAGATAAATTTGTCCAGCCACATCACAAACACAGCAACAAACTCGCCATCCTCATACAACCACCAGAAAAGTAATTTTTTGTCCCATTTCTGCAGCAGAGAAACACCTTTCTTACATCCCAAAGTTCTTCAGTAGTATGCTTTTCGAGGATTATTCTGTAAAAGAGAGAATAAACAGTGAAGCCAATTTCCACACACAACATATATCCACAAGTCTTTCTAGGGTACTTGAATGTGACCTTAAACAAATGAGTGAAAAGGTTACAAGGATAATCACCAGAGGGTTTGGCCTGTATCGATATCCAAGCATCATCCGCTTCTTATACTGCTCATATATATCATCATCTGGCGTCACCTCTCCTGGTTGATGTGCACCAACCCCCAAATTATTTGTCTTCACATCACCTGCCACAATTGGGTTGGAAATCCCACTTCTGGAGCTCCCCAGACCCTCCCCTGTTTTACAAGCCATAGCTTACAATCAGAGTGAATTCTCCATAGGAGATTGGGTGTTAGAACCAAGCAATCTATTCACCCATGATTCAGAAAGACATTCAGTAGACTCAACCCTATAGACATTCAAAATATGAGTTCAGTGCCGCTATTTAAAACTGACCAACAAACTACTGAAACCACAGTAAACAAAAAGCTGACTGTTCAGCAAAACCACAAAGCGTATATCAGTAAAACCAAGTCCACAGTAAGTAAGCTGTCATGAGTTACAACAAGCATCCAACCAGATATACTGAATGGTTTCAGAGAAAGTCTATGGCATTAAAAGAACTCTTGACATTCATAGTTAGAGAGAGAGAAAGAACCTTCTTTCCATCCCATCTTAGACAGAAGTTTGTGGCCAACATTGTCAGCCTGAATTTTAGCCTTCTCAGCAGCCTCTCTAGTTGCTTTCTGTGCAGCCACATCATCACAGCTTGATAGAAACTTTTCGAGCTCTTCTAGAGGAATGTAATCACCCATGTGGTGACCCCTTTTTGCAGGACCTATAATGGAAACCATAACATGAGATCAAAATTAATAATACCACACAGAATAGACACTTAAAAGAATGCTACCTAGTGGTTAGAAAACATTACATTATGAGAGACAATACCAACCTTGAAGGGAAGCAGGTGGAGGCATTTCATCTTTTGACTGTTTAGGTTTCCTCCTCCTTTCCTCTTGAGCAGCCTTTTTCATGTAAAATTCCATCATTGCAATGGGATCTGCACCTGCCACACCAATGCAAGGGTCCAATTATTAGAAATGACTGTCTAGGTAAGCAAAGTAACCGGCATAAGCAATTACAACAGGATGGATGACCCTAATACTATAAAGCTTGAAAAGAGGTAGAAAAAATCTCATCGATGCAAGGCTTACACGTCCTCAATGACAACATGAGAATTCAAACAAGATAAACTATATTTTGCATGATTTCCACTTTCTATTTCTGCAGTAAGGAGAAAGCATAGTAATAACACAAAATGTAACCTAGTAGTGGCAACATCTCAAAGAATAAAACACAAATGTATTTTTCAAAATAACCCAAAATCAGTTTTCTTTCGGTCTTCATCAAAGTTCCAAGAATAAGAAAAGAACATTTCCTAAGTGACAGTATATAATTATACGCTTGAAAAGACCAACATCTTCCCGGTTAGAATAAAACTAGATATCACTACCACTTTTCCCAGCTGATGCTGAATCATCAGACACTCTTGGGTCATCCACATCTTCATACAAAGCAGAGGTTGGGATCTGATAATTTGAGGCATGCTTAAGTGACCTTTCAGTAGCAGGAGCAGACCTAGACACTGGAATGCTAGAACCACCTGTGCCAATAAGAAATTAGAGGAACCCTATAAGTAAACAACATAGACTCTCAAGGGGACCCCAGGATATGGAGAAATAGAGAGCTCAACAACAACTATGAAATATAAGGGCTCATTTGTCTGCAATTAAGTCTTAAGTAAAAAGTACTTCTTTTGCTTTCTCACCATAACTTGAAATATTATTTGGATTTAGAAAGACTATGACAAAAACTATTTTAGTCTACGTAACATTGGTATATCACAAAAGTTTCAAGTGTTTACGACTAAAAAGTAAAAGTGAAGGTGCATGTGTTGCAAGATTTAGATTAAGCTAAAAAGCAATAAGTAAAAGCATACTGGGACATGCCCTAAAGCAAGAACAACTTGTAGACCTATAGACTCATACTTCACATCTGTGCCTGGACCCAAACAAATGAATATTCCAAGTCTAGCATAGAAATCACACATACACATGCACAATGTGTAAAGCATCCAATTTTTGATACTACACAATATATGCTAAGAAAAAAATCATTTAGCCGTACGCCATAGAAACTATAGAGCCACAAGAAGATTAAATAGCCAAATCCCTGTAAGCTTACATATGATTGAATGAAAGCTGTTACTTCCACGGTGAAAGTGCTAAAAGGTTACAGGGAATGACTAGCATTACATTGATTTCATAAGCATGCACATGACCAATTAATTGCAGGCTCCTAAAGAGGATGTGTAATTTGAAACTATTTCATATGCGTGCTTTCCATATATCGTGCAAGCTTTTACTCTTACTCTTGCCTCGACTCTAAAACTCACTGCTCTCCTAGTTGAATAAATAATTTGGTATTGCAGTGACATCAGTATGTTTAATAACCTAATAGATTGATCTCCACGAATAATCGAACTTTAGCTCAAGGACAAATGACGATATTAATCTATTCGACATCACACCCACAGTGAGTAGCCACACTGATCCCCTACCAAACCAAAGAGATATAGTTCAATCACCAACCACTTTGAGATTTTTGGGATTCCCCAGAGTGTTGAAGGGCTTTCTCCTCCTCAGAAAGCCTGTATTCATAATACCGGTAGTCTGCACAGGCCTCGTCAAATAAAAATCTGCGCAACAGAAAGAACATTACATTGATCTAAGTTAGTGACAGCGTAACAGGGCACCCATGCAATTAAGATTAAAAAAAGCCAGCATCATTCAGGAAAAGAAAATAACTTTAGGATGAAAAAAAAAAAAAATCAGGGAACACAAAACCACAGGATAAACACAATGTTTGCATATAGCTGCATAAAACATACTTGAAAGGCGTGTCTCCGGGGTTCTTTTGACGAGTAATGTGCTCAAGTTGCCTTCCATGTTTGGCCACAAAATTTGCTAGTCTATCCGCGACATTCTTTACTGTAGGATCGCTTGGAGAAGGAGGTGCTGCATATCACTCATAAAACTGATTAATAGCGAGAGCATGCACAAGGGAATGCAAAGTACTCTTGCAGCGGTCTGACACAAGTTCCACTGAACATCATTTGCCACCCAAGCTCATAGGTACTTAAGCAAAAAGCTGCATTCACGAGACAAGAAACATTCAAGAATGTTTTTTTTCCTTGTCAACAACCAGCTTAAGAGTAGAAATATATTTCCTCAAAGACTGTACTTGAACAAGGAAGTAAAATTTTAAACATGCAATGATATCATAAATAAAATGATGCGCATAAAGTTGACATCAATACAATATGAGATATTTCTCTCAAACATTAGGCCCAGGTGACTCCAGCAATCAACATTTCAAGGCACTAAATGTCTGCCATCTCCAGAATATTCAACCTGGTAATTTTAAATTTCTGAACTAACAGAGAAGTAAAGTAGATGAAAGAAACAGATAGAAGTATCAGCCTAAAGGACAGTAAACCAGTACTTTACCTGTACACGATATATTCATCTATAAATATAGTTATTGTGAAATCCAACAGTTATATCTAGGAGGACTGTGGCTATAGGATTGGAGTGGGGGAGGCTGCATGGGTGGTAATAATTTAACTCTTCGTCCCTTTAATCGAATGGGCTGATTTTGTACAAATCAAACCAACCAACCCACCCACCCCCCTCCCCCCCAAAAAAAAAAAACAAAAAAAAGAAAACCAAAAGATAAATAAATAAACTTGAAATAAAAATGAAACGGACCCTAAGCAGGGCCAGTTCCAGAAAAGAGGTAATAGATGCACCAGAGAACCCATACGCTGACAGGTATCATTACCGTTATCAAATTGTCTTGATGAATGCTCGGAGACATCTGATTGACCTAATCTCTGACGTTTCATTGGCGTACTTCCCATATCAATCCTAAAATTGGTTTCTTCTTCCTCCTCATCTCCGCCTAACTTAGCTGGACGTGCTACCAGCTTTGACTTCTGTTTCAAACTGAAGGCGAGTTTTCCACCTGAAGCAGCCTGTATGGGCTTGCTTATGTCATTAGTTTTAATGTTTAAGTGACTTTTACCACCCGTAGTGCTGGGAGCCTTAGTTGCTGATAGAACTTTAGCTGGTTTAGAGCTTTCCAGCGAAGCACCCATTTCCTTCTTCCCTTCGTTCTCTTTCTCTTGTTGAAGCTGTTGGAACCTCAGCAGGAACGAACCATCATTCACAAAAAGATTGGGATTGTCCATGGGCAAGATTCCAACCCACCTAGATAAAGTCCCTGAGTCGAACAGATGCTTCTCAATAATACAGACAGTAAACCTGAAGAAATTAGCTCTCTCTTTTCTGGCGCAATCGCAGTAAGGGTGATCGTGAATCAATTCCAATCAAAAGATGCACTGGAAGTCAGAATCAGAAGGGACTCATTTTGTAGTACATAGTCGGAACAAATAACCTAGCAGCAAGAATGCACGAGTTCTTTCGGGAAAGTAAGCATCGAAAGCGTTCTCCTTTTTCCTAAATTTCATTCAAACGGATTAACTTCGACACCAAAAGACCAATTCAAAGGATAAACAACGACGACAAGGAAACTGCTACCGACAAATTCCAAGAAACGAAAGAAAACCAGCAATCGAGAAAAGAATCAGCACATGGCGGATGCAGACAAGCGAGATTATCCGCCAAGAAGCACCGGGCATCACCTCAAACTCCCGAAGACGATGGAAATTGCAAGTTCGACAGTCGGTTGGGCGTTAGCTCGAATTCATTCGGGGGGGGCGCCGATCGCCAGAAGACCGCAGGCAGAAATGGGGATCTGATCTGAAATGTCGAAAGAAGAGACGGTGTCCCTGCAATTCGTTTTACATTTTTTGTTGTGTAGAAATTTCTTTTTATTTCTTTTTTATTTTTTTGGGGGTGCGGGACCCACCCGAAATTCTTTCATCTTTTGACTTGTAGAATCTTGTAAAATTTTAGTTTTCAGCGCATCATTGAGCATCATCCCTAATGTTTGCCTCGTAGGCTTGGGTTTTATTGGTGAAAACACCCTCTCCTTCACTACTACATTTGCATGTACAACTTTGACGTCAAGAATCCCGACATGACATATTAAAGAAAGGCATTTTACAATCCATTTCTAGATTATAGCTATCATGTGTGGCTCTAAAATGTTTGAGTCTAATTTCTCTTCCATGAATAGATCTCCTCAAAAGTAAATAGAATGGTATTTCAATGTAATTGCGAAATCCCATGAGCTATTTTATACTAAATTCATGGATGTGGAGGGTCATCGAATAACATTATTAGCCTAATTTTCTAAAAACCCCTTAACTTTAGATTCGGTGCCAATTATATCTCGAACTTTTTTTGTCTCATAAAAACCCTTCAAGTTTAGCTCCAAATATGTCCCAAACTTTCTTTTTATCTTAGAAAAAAAATCCTAAACTTTAGATTTAGTCCCAAATCTATCATTAATTTTATTTTGTCTAAGAATATTACCAACTTTCAATCTATCTTCAAATCTAGTTTCATGGGTCAGTCCCAACTTGAGTTGGCATATCCACATCAATAAGGTGATATGAAAAATTATCTCTAAAATAAGATCATTTTATGATATAAAAATGAGTGATAACGAATGTTAGTTTTTGAATGAAGGGTTAATATGGACAAATTTGGGACTAAAGTACAAATTGGTAATTTTTCTTTTAGAAAAAAAAAGAGTGTAAGTATATATAAGATCATACCTAAAGTTTGCGATTTTTTTTTAAATTAAAAAAAATATGGGATGGATTTAGGATTACAGCTAAAGTTTAAGGTGTATTCTGAAATAAAAGAAGTTTGGGATATAATGAGACTAAACTTAAAGTTTGGGATTTTTGAGAGAATTGAAGCGTCTACCCAATTTATCTTTTGTTGAGGTTGGTCATTGCGATTGCAAAGTGGGGTAAGAAGTTGAAACCGTAGGCAGTCAAGGGAGTAACATGTACAGGAGCATAAAAGGAAAACGAAATGGTATTGTGAAGATTTGCTGTGGGGGTGGGGTTGCTTGGCGCTTCGCTCCTCATCCACCGCTGCAGCAGAGACCGCATACCCGAGCAGCTGATGGTCATCGCAGAGGCCCAGTTGCGACAATGGACGTAAGAAGCTGTTGGAGCATGAAAACCCTTAGAGGGATTACTCCTTTCCACTTTCACTTCCGCTGCGGACCTCCTCTTCTCCGTCCTCTTGGCTGTGCTCTCCTTAACTTCAATTGTTGCCCTCCTCTCCGTTCCTCTCCAAGCCTCTCTGTCTCTCCCCTTTATTCTCTACGTAAGTCCTTCCTTCTCTAGCTCCCATGTGTACTTTGCTAGTAGATGTGTGTGTGTGGCACCTGTTCGGTTGAACTTCTTCCGCGGGTGCAGCTGCCAAGGAACATGGGGACAATCAAGGGGATTTGCCGCCGCTTGTGAACGGGAAGTCGCTGCAGGGTGCTTCGCCAAACAAGTTTCTTCAAGTCGTTTTAGTGTCTCCTCAGGTAATATTCGAAAATAGGTCACCTGCGCGAAACGTTGCATTTGCTTGCTCAACTCTTCTCTTTGTAGTCTCTGTTACCCAATGATAAGTCTCATTAAACTATGGAGGTTGCATTTCTTATCTGTCTGTTCGATATTTTTACCCTGCATTGCTTGAGCTAGTTCAACTAAGGGGGATTGCATTTGGGGTACAGACTGATAGGTAGCACCATTGACTAGTAATTCTGACAGGAGCTGGTTTACTTATATCTTCTATTTTTTGGATTCGCTGAATCTTGTCAACGCTGCAGAATGCTGAGAATCGTGTTATTTTGCAAGCTAAACACGTTGAAGCCTTAATTTCTTGCATAACCAAGCTCCTCAGATTCTTTCTTCTGCTTTATTTCCTTGGCAGATTCCTGGAAATACTGGTTGCATTGCAAGGACTTGTGCTGCGTCAGCCGTCGGCTTGCATCTTGTTGGGGTGCTTAGTTTGTCCAAGCACTCTAGCTTTTCTTTTAGTGTACTTTGAAGGCATTACTCAGTGATACAAATTTTGACGAGTCATTGATTATTTGTGATCATTGCCTTACATCCAGTTTCTTTTGATGCCTTTTAGTGTTTAAAGTAGTGTGCCATGTTTTAGTAATATATTACTACTTGAATTCTTAATCTTACCAGATAAAAGTACCACATTACTGCTTGAATTCTAGATCTTACCAAATTAGTGATGCAACTATCCAAACTTTGTGTGGACTACTTACAGGCCATGGGTTATCTTGGATAAGTGCTTGGCATTCAGTTTATTCTATTTTGCACATGTAAATCACTGCTATAAGCTACTCGGGTTGGCTGCAGTTTTGTTGACTTATGGCATGCATAAAAATGTTTGGATATCTTAAAATTAAGATCCATGGCGAGTTTGTTAACAAGGGCTCTCTTTTGTATTTTTTTTTCCTGTCCATTCAGCCACTAGGTTTTCAGGTGGATGATTCAAAACTTAAGCGTGCAGGATTGGATTATTGGCCGTATCCTCCTCAATACAGTATTTCTATTTTGTGTAATGTTTTTTTCTGAAAAATAGCACAGATTTGATGGCCTTTAGAGTGATGTCTATTTCTTTCATTCTTTTTTTCATGTTCAAATCACAGGGGACACTCCTCAAAGACATCCTGCTTATATGTTGCAGATGCAGCAAAGATTCTGAGCATTGTGCAGTTACCTTAATGTGCTTTTTTTACCCTGCTTCATCCTTTGATTATCTATTTTGATCCTGTTGTATGGGTTTAATTGACATTATGTATAGATATGTGGTTGTCAAAGTTCATGATTCATGGGCTGAGTTTCGAGACTACTTCAGGAAGCAGGTATTTCCATTTCTAGTAAAAAAGTAGAAAAGGCAACTATAATGTGTCCTTTATTTCCCTCTTCTTTTCCTTGCTGTCTGTTGTAGGATGGTGAGAAAAGATTGCTGGCATTCACCAAACGAGGGACAGATATACATTCTGTGAGTTAACCATCCTTATGTACTTAGAATCTATGATTTTTAAACCTGTCTTGCAAGGAGAAGTCACTTCAATCTGTGCATCTCGTTCAAACGATCACTTTCCCTCAACTAGTACACAAATATGAATAGAGGATTGGCCAGCAAGTTCACTGAACCGGAAACTGGTTTGGCAGATAAATCCATGTAGAATTGCTACTGGTGGTCTTACAAGCTATATGTTTCGGTTTCCACAGTACTATTAAAAGTCCCCATCCAAGTTCATTAAGCTATCTAATTCATGATATGTCTCTTTTGTACTAGATAAGATTGCACTGTGCTCAGTATTGCACTTCTTCGTATATATATATCAAATGTAACAGTGCTTCTTACTTGGTGGAAGTTTTGTTGGAATGTATAGTCATTCATATTAGAGTCAATACATAATGTTTTACTTGGCAAAGGGATGGACACAAGACATGATGGTCTGAACAAATTTTATAGATAATCTGCTGTGATTGCAAAGCAAATGCAAATGACTTTCTAGTAGAGGAGCCGGAGAGGCACATATAGTCAATTTTATGGCATCTCAGTGTCTGCTACTGTTAGTTGCTTGAGAGGTTGCTCTCCCCCATTAACCTGAGCAGACTCCGCAATGTGCTTTTGGAGGATCTTGCGTTGCTCTGGTCTCTTGTGTAAAACAAACTTGTTGCGGTGAGACGGAAAAAATTTAATATCTCAATCTATTCATGTCGCAGGAGTTTTCCTACAGAAAAGGCGATTGGCTTGTGTTTGGTTCTGAAACTTCTGGACTCTCAAATGAAGTCCTGCTTGATTGCAGGAATGAGATGTATGGTGGTGGCACCATTCGGATACCGATGGTTGAAACTTATGTTAGATGTCTTAACCTTTCTGTGAGCGTGGGAATTGCTTTATATGAGGCGTGCAGACAGTTGAACTATGAGCAGCTACAATCATCGTCAAGCACTTGTAACGACCATGAGCAAGCGTTCATTACAGAAGATATTTTTGCCTGAATCATTGGGGTGGTGGCTGTTGGACATCAAGAGGCCATTACAGATTGCAGCTTGACTGTGGTTTGCACCAGGAAGACATCCGTTGAATTGGACCAAAGAAAATTCTACTTGGTTGCATAGCAGATCCTGCTCAGCACTGTCCAACTTGCCGAAGCATTGTAGAAGAGATGCAATATCTATGTCATAAATTATCGGCTATTGTTCTTCTTGAATCCTGGATGTCTGCTGATGTGGCCTTTCCAGCTTCATGAAGGTGACCCAAGCTAAGCCGCCGGTAAAATTTCAATTTAGTTACCTTATCTGTTGGTAGTCAGTCTGAAAGATTCGTAATCTTTGTGTTTTAGCTTTCTTTGATTAGGTGATAACTATTGACAGGGAGACTTATTGGGCCGGCTAGTCCATAAACTTCCGCTTATCCTCAATGGGAATAGAAAATATGTATTTGATAGGATTGCATGCGCAACTCTCCTGCACTCTTTGAAGTGAATGAACTTGGGGTCGAAGAACATTCTTCTGTGCTCATACTGTAGGGGATTACCGTTTCTGAGGTTGTAGGAAATTGTATATAAGATTTCTCCTTGGCAAACGATGCTGTGATTTTGAGTTCATGGCATAGGAATTAGGAGGTTTGGTGACTGGGAGACTGAGTGGGTAGCTCAGGAGGTTGAGTAATTTGGGCAAACATGACCTTAGCAGATCGTAACTGGACTTCAAATTCCTTCACAGAATGGAGATATGGTGTTCAGGGACAAGCGTTGGTCATGACTGACGAGGTCTTGTTCTTTGTTGGAGAGGAATAATATTATACGTATTAGGAGATTGATCTACTTAATAAAGTGATGTATTGTCAGTCAGCAATGGAGCATTTCTTGATTGTGTCGGTCATTTAAGAATGAGAGGTGATAGTCTAGTATATATGTATCCCAGGGATGTAAAATAGTTGGGTTGCGTCGGGCCCTCTCGACTCGGGGGACATTGAATGCGGAATTTGGGTAAATCAGAGTTGGTTCATTGAAGTTGCTATCCAAATTCCCGTGGCTTTGGCTTTCGCCGAAGCGAGGTAGATGCATCAAGGGATTAATGTGAGGACTTTGAATGATGTTCCGAATCACGACAATGCAATCCCATGTTCTCTCCCCTGTTCTTCCTTGTGTGTGTCGGGAGGTAAGGCCCCGCCCCGAGATCCCGCCTCGTGGCTCGCTCTCTTCCCTTGATCTCATTCATCCTCGAGTTCCGCTTCCCAAATTCAATTATGGAAAGTAGTTATCTTACGGGACACGCCCATCTTTGTCTAATTGAGTAAACAATAAAGATAAGCTCGGGAGTTTGACCATGCATAGACTCCCCCTGGTGCTTCAGTGACGATGCCATACGCACATATTCGATCAGCCATCCCGCATCGTCTGCCCAACGATTGCTGACCCATCGAACAATGGAGTTCAGCACCTCGACGCTTGATAGACTCTCGGTGTGAAATTGCCATTGGTAATCTCCGGCATCGATTTCAATCGTTTCGACAGATGCGACCCATTTCCAAGAACATAAAAAAAGAAAAAAATGTAGCTTGACTTGATATAATTACTGCCCTCGAAATGCTTATTTCTTTCGTAAAAGGTGAACCTCCTAATGATAATCTTTGACGAGAAGATTGTTTTTTAGAGAGATTGCAGTCAAATGATCATGTAAGAGAAGATGCATTTTAAGGTGAGATGATGGAACATATGCTGGGGGCGGACAGTCGCACTACGTATACACTCCCTCACATGGGACTTGTGGATTGCCTATATGACTCTTTCTCTCTCATTTATCATCACATAAGCATTGGGCATGACAATTGGCAACCAAAAAGCAACCAGCATCCCGGTGGGGCTCCCTCCGTCTTTATCATATCTTTTTGGGGTTAAATTTATGGTACCTTGGGAAAAATATCACAGCACCTTTTACAAGCATGTCGGCACGTATCATCTCTCTTTCCACTTAACTTCTCTCTCTCGGAAAGGTGGAGCGGATGATCCAAGTCCGGCTCCACCTATAATAATTGGATTGGAACACCTCGTATTTTACAAAATCACATCCAATAATTTAAACTGGTAAGTGAAGAATGGCCATATATGCGCATATAGAGAGTATATAAATCCTGTAAATAAGTCAAACCTTTAGCGTTCGATTTGAAGAGTAAACAAGTTACGTACAAGCGGGTCACTCGCTAGAACGTGAAGCTTTGCATAGAGCAAGCAAAGACGGAGACTATGAATTAATATGTAAGAGAGTGATAACCCACGAAGTAGCGGCTCCACCTATGGGGAGCTAAGCAATGGTTATGGATCCAGTTGCTTTCAACTATGCCTCCCTTGCGTTTGTAATACATAGGTAAATAAATTAGTATGCTGGGAGTTTGATGCCTAAACTCTCTAGATGAGTTGCTACACTAACGGTTTTACCAACCATGCCTACATCTTTTTGAGGTTTCAATTTGGATTATGCTAGTGTTCTAGTTAGCCTAGTATCAAGGCTTTATCAAACGTTCGCGTCCTCCTCTCCTAAAGACTAATCTACCTAAAACATGAAAAGGAGAACGACGAAGGAAGATGCAGGAATCTGGAACATAAACATTATCGGACGACGTGGGAAGAGCCAGAGCACATGACCTTATCGCACCATGTCCGAATCTTTCAGTCAAGTTCGGTGACCTTTACTTCACGTGCCCTGCCCATTTCCCCATACGACACAGGTCCTTTTCTCATATTACAACCTTAGGTTTTCCAATAAACAATAATATTACAGGCGTTAAGCTCGTCGACATGTTCTTGACAGGTCCTGAAACGACGACGACACCACGTAACAAAACCAAGAATCGATTAACAAGACCTCATGGGATTCCCACACAAACAGTCGTTGTTGGCAAACGACGACGCATCCAGGTGCTCAAACGGCTCGCCAATGGGGATGGTCCCGCACAGGTGATTGTGACTCAAATCCAAGTGACCGATGTACTTGGCCGACGACAGCGATCCCGGTATCTTGCCTTTCAAATTGTTGCGCGACAAATCCAACGCCATGAAATACGAGTTCGACCCGAACACGTCCGGAATCTCCCCCTCGATCCAGTTCCGGCTCAGGTTCAGTATTCCCATGCCGGTGTTGCTCAACAGGCTTGCCGGCAACTTACCCGACAGCCAGTTACTATCCAGGTTCAGCGTCGACAGCACTGGCATTTTGCCCAGCTGCTCGGGGACCCAACCGCTGATCCGGTTCATCGACAGGTCCAGATCAGCCAGCCGGGACATGGTGGCTATCGAGCTTGGAATTGTCCCCGTCAGCTGGTTCCTGCCCAGCAGCGCCCGGCTCAGCATCGTCAGCTTCCCGAAGTCCGCAGGGATCCCGCCTGAGATCCTGTTGTTCCTGAGGTCCAGGTGCATGAGGCTGGACATCTGCACGATCGAGGACGGGATCTCCCCGGAGATCTCATTGTCCGCCAGGTTGAGAACTGCGACGCTCCGGAGGTCTCCGATCGCTGGGGGAATGTGGCCGGAGATCTTGTTGCCGACGAGGTCAAGGACGCGGAGGGAGGAGAAGGAGGTGATGCAGGGGGGAATCTCGCCGGAGATGCCCTTCCAGTCGGCGAGAATGAGGTTGGTCAGACGGTCGAGGCGGCAGATGGAGGGGTTAATGGTCCCGGTCATGTAGCCGGAGCGGCCGGCCTTCTCGAAGATGGGGTCCTCAGACTCTCCGCGAAGGTTGATGTCGGCGACGCGGGCGTTGGTGGGGTCACAGCTGACGCCGTACCACTTGCTGCAGCAGTCGGTGCCGGTCCACGTCTTGAAGATGCCCAGGTAGGGCTCGTTCAGCGATGCCTTGAACGCCAACAGAGCTTCCCTGTCCGACGCTGGACAACCGCTAACGGCCCAAGCAAACACCAGCAGTAACGCAGCACCCAACAACAGCCTCATCTCGCTATGTGCGCACATGTGTGTTCGTGCGCGAAGCTATGCAGTCGCAAGTGGGAGTGCAGGGAGTGATGAGAGCAAGAGGTCGAGTGTGGAAATGAGCTAGAGTTACATGCAGAGAGAGAGAAAGAGATGGTGGGTGGGTGGAAGCCTGGTAGGGCGGATGGTTGGATGGTCTCCGAGCTTTGGATTTAATGAGGTTCTTCGGACCAAAAAGCCCCTGGCGTGGTATCGTTATTGCGAGGAGCCCGGGGCAGGGGCAGGGATGCAACGGCACATGCACATTGCAGGATGCAAAAGATCGTGTCGTCTCTCTCTCTCTCTCTCTTTTAAGTTATCGTTGATGAGGATAATGGTGTTGCATGATTGAACTTTGGTGCACATTTCCATGTTAATATCTAATTCCTGTTGTTCCATGCTACCACTTACGTTTTTCACATTTCACTAAATCCAGTTAATTACCAAGATCTCGAAAATGAAGTGGAACAGTGTCCCTTCCTCGTGGCGCGATTTTGTTGAATTTATAATTGAAAGTGCTGAGAGAATATCAAATGAGAATTTTTATCGTCGATAAATGTGTTAGGAGAAGATTTAAGGAATTGCAATTCTATTGAGACAGATCCCATCTCTCTATTTTGCACGAGAAATGACGGTTAGCTCAAAAGGCAAATCCCACAAAAATGTTCTCCAATCGCAAATGTATAAGAACATAATAGCAATTTTTGCCAAACCATATGGAGATAAACAACATATGATGGTGGCAATGGGGCCACTCAGTGGCATGCGGAGGTGAAGTCCCTTCCCCAAAAAATCTAAAGTTAATAATCAGAGTCGCAATAATTTTCCAGGATCCAATGATAGAAGGCACGTTCCACATCGATCATACCTAAACCTCTTTCACCGAATGACAAAAGTTGACGCTGTCAACTTTCGAGGGAGAGAAAGACAAAAAGATAAGGAGATCTGCTTTGGGAACATGGCTTCCTCAATCATCGTTGCTGCTTTGAACCCATTTTGCATCAGCTCGAAGGAATTGCGGCACTTTACCATCTCGAATTGCATTTGATTCTCATATCTCCAAACTGTTTCTGCTCGTACGGGCAATGGCCTTGGCACATGGCCATCGAGTAGCTTGATCAATGCACGATCCAAGACGTATCCGCATCATTATCCCGATCCTGAATCTTGCATACATATTACAACTCGAATGCCCACATCTTTCATGAGAGGAAAAAGAGAGAGAGAGCAGGAAATGTGATTGGAATAAAGGTTCGTTCAATCATTTCGGGAATTGATCGAGATCAAGTTGAGAGGGAGAAGCAAAAAGCGGAGCCAATAATGAGCATTATTGAACAAGGACTTTAGGCAACGGGGAATTTCAAAAGGTAATAATAGATTGAGAAACAACCCCAATCCCAGGACGACCGGGTTAATAGCAGCCTCTTCAGTTCATGGTCTTCACGGGCAGAAAACCGGTGGGCCAGCGTTGGGAATAGGCTGCTGCACCTCCAAAACATTAAAAATAATAAGTACGAATCGCCAGAGTCGTCCCTGCTTGGCCTGACGCCCGTATTCAATGCACGTCGCCATCTCCAGAACTCGAGATGGAAAATTCAAGGGAGCTATGATCTGA
This sequence comes from Melaleuca alternifolia, assembly GCA_019926035.1. NCBI lineage: Eukaryota > Viridiplantae > Streptophyta > Magnoliopsida > Myrtales > Myrtaceae > Melaleuca > Melaleuca alternifolia. The sequence continues at coordinate 138,971 of JAGKPW010000288.1, forward strand.
AGCTTCATAAAGCCATGGGAACTGCTCTCCTATGTTTGATAGCCCCCTCTTAAGGTGATAGAGATGGGTAAGTTTCAAAGTTTCAACCGGAGATTCATCGGCGGGTCACGGAAGACGGTGCCAAATTACCAATGGATAGCTCTCCATCGTGGGGGGGCCAATTTTAATGTTGGGTTTGCCAAGAGGTTCAATTTTTGAGTTGGCCTCCCGGACCAGCCCAAAGATGGCCCAGGCAAACCCGGTGTCGTCATCTACATCATCCTATATTTATAAGAATTTGATCTCCAGTAGGCCCCCACGAATTCCTACCTCCATGCTCTGGAATTCCTCAGGGTTGATATGTATGCAAGGGATACAACTTGGCAACGGGGGAGATCCGAAAGAAAAATAGAACCTTACGACCTAGGCGGAAAAAGGTGCATGACCCGGCGTCTCATATACATTTTGCAACTAGGTTCATAATGAACATGTCCATGATTTCGAACGTGTCTTTAGAGAAAAACAAAAATTAAGTTTCTTCTAGTTGAGGGCTGGTTTGAGCGCTACCTATACCGGTTCTCAAGAGTCATGTATCATGGTTTGTGATAGGTAAATGTTGTTGATTCTCCGGCTCCCGGAGCATGTGTTGCCTTTATAATTTGGGGAAGTTAAGAGGGAAGCAGCCAGCATTACTGAGAGTGTAAAAGATAATGACAGCGTCCCAACGATTTAGCTTCTGCGCCAATGCATAAAACACCGAAGATGTTCCCTCTCCCATTGCATATTATCATCATATGCTTCCCTGGTCATTTATTACATTTCTCGCGAATCAACTGACAGAACAAAATCCAAAAGAGGACTTTGAGTTTTTTTTTTTTTCTCTTGCTTGGACAGCTCTCCTCTGTCGAATGGCAGCTCCCCTAAAAATCCAAAAGTTGATCCAAAAATCCTAAACTTTTCTCCATTGATGAATCCTTAGTGTCTCTTTACAACAATGCATCGTTGACGAAGGTGATTTATAAGATGGCAATCTCTTGTGCCAATCCAGCTTTACTCTGGCTTTGTCCTACTTTATATGATGTGTATCCTCGAAGAAGTCATTAGAAAATTGAAAAGAAGACTGAAGTTTGATGAATATTTCATAGTAAATCCAAATGGCCTAGCGGAGGAAATGGCAATCTTTTGGAATGAACATGTTAGTATGAATATTGCTTTTAGTTCTCTGGCTATTGTTGATGTGCTATGTGAGTTGAGGGAGACTAAACAGAAAATGCGCATAACTTTTGTGCATGCACCCACTAACTTCCAAAAGCTGAGATTGTGGGAGAGAATTCAGCGCATTGCCCAGTTAAACTGAGACCCCTGGTTATGTATCGGAGATTTTAATGAAGTCTTGTACCCTTGGGAAAAAGTGGGGAAGCAAAGGGTGGAAAAATAGAGAATGAAAGCTTTCTAGGAGTTTCTAGATGCTTGTGAACTCATAGATATTGAAAGCAATTGATGTTCCTATACATGAGCAAATAATCGAGTTGTGGATGAATTGGTTAAAGAGAGATTGGATAGAGCTGTATGTACCTTAAACTTGAGGATTTCCTTTCCTGCTGTTGTCGTCCTAGCATTACCTGCCATTGGATTAGACCATGGCCCACTATTATTATATCTCTGTCCAGAAAACAAAAAACGAAGAAACGAGTTTAAATTTGAAGCTTTCTGGTTAGAGGATGAGGAGTATGCAAACATTGTTACTAAGTCATAGCATTCTTTTCTAGGTCAACCTATGGGCCTAGCTACAGGACTGAAGAAGGTAGCTAAGAATCTATTTGCTTGGAGTAAGAGGATATATACAAATGAAGAACAGGGCCCATCAAATATATTGACATGGGAACATACCGAAACATGGCAATTCACAGTAAAAAGTGCCTACAATAACCTCAGGGTACAACAGGAGGCAAATCACTCGGAGCAAGCATCTACCACTTATCACACCCCACAGAAGTTATGGCTACAAATTTGGAAAGCTAATGTTCCACCAAAGACCCGTTTCTTTCTATGGCAAATTAGTCAAGATGCATTTGTCATGAAAGATAACTTACTATAGTGAAGAATCATACTAGAAAATACCTTCTCAATTTGCCAAAGGAGTCTAGAAATCATTGAACATCTACTCCTTCTATGTCCCTGGACGCAATAGATATGGCAAGATCCTTCCATTAATGTTATTGTTGATAGAAATATAGTTACTCGAATGGACGAGGGGATGGTAAATTTCCAACATACATCTATCTTCTTTGAATTTCTTGCACTGCTTCTATGGAGGATCTGGAAGGTCATGAACAACATGGTGTTTCAAGCTCAAACAATAAACCCCCTACAGGTAATCATCTCAGCTAGGGTAGAAGAGAAAAATTTTAAGCGATGAGCAAAGCAACCAAATAATAACTCACTTGCACAAAACACTTTACTTTTGGCCTGGACTCCTCTTCCCTATGGAGTGCTCAAGATCAACGTGGATGGATCGTTCGACTCAGAAACAGGGGAAGGCTTCGGCCTGGACTCCTCTTCCCGATGGGGTGCTCAAGATCAATGTGGATGGATTGTTCGACCCAAAAACAAGGGAATGGGCCATGGCTTGCATCTGTAGAGACAGTATGGGACTTTTTCATGATGGATTCGCCCGATTGCTGCAAGTTTCCTCCCTGATCCAAGCAAAAGCCACGACGATCCTAGAAATCCTAAAGTACTTTCCTACTGTTGTTGTCCTAGCATTACCTGCCATTGGATCAAATCACAACCCATTATCATTAAATCTTTGTCTATAAAACAAAAAAATCGAAGAAAGGAGTTTAAATTTGAGGCTTACTGGTTAGAGGATGAGGAGTATGCAAAGATTGTTATTGAGTCATGGCACTCTTTTCTAAGTCAACCTATGAACCTAGCTATAAGACTAAATAAGGTAGCTAAGAATTTATTTGCTTGGAGTAAGAGGAGATATCCAAATGGAGAACATGGCCCATCAAAATACATCAACATGGGAGCAATACCGAAACAAGGCAATTCACAGTGAAAAGTGCCTACAATAACCTCAGGGCACGACAGGAGAGAAATCACTCAGAGCAAGCATCTACCTCTTATCACACCTCACAGAAGGTATGGCTACGAATTTGGAAAGCTAATGTTCCACCAAAGACCCGTTTCTTTCTATGGCAAATTAGTCAAAATGCACTTGCCACAGAAGATAACTTACTACAGCAAAGAATCATACCTGAAAATACCTGCTCAGTTTGCCAAAGAAGTCCAAAAACTATTGAACATCTACTCCTTTTATATCCCTGGATGCAACAGATATGGCAAGATCATTCCATTAATGATATTGTTAACAGAAATACAGTTACTCGAATGGATGAGTCAATGGTAAATTTCCAACATACCTCTATCTCCTTTGAATTCCTTGCTCTGCTTCTATGGAGGATCTAAAAGGCCATTAACAACATGGTGTTTCGAGCTCAAACAATAAACCCCCAACAGGTAATCGTCTCAGCTAGGGCAAAAGAGGAAAGTTTCAAGCGGTGCAAAAAGCAACCAAATAATAACTCACTTGCACATAATACTTTACCTTCGGCCTGGACTCCTCTTCCCTATGGAGTGCTCAAGATCAACGTTGATGGATCGTTTGACCCAGAAACAGGGGAAGGGGCCATGGCTTGCATATGTAGAGACAGCATGGGGCTTCTTCTTGATGGATTCGCTCGATTACTATGAGTTTCCTCCTCGATCCAAGCAAAAGCTGTGGCGATTCTGAAAACGCTAAAGTACTTTGAAGGGCTACACGAGCGGATTATAATCGTTGAAACAGATCGAAACGATTTGACAGAAGTGATCTGTGCAGGTGCAGATCAGGCCAGTTGGGAAGCCCAGGCACTTATCATGGAGACCCAAACCCATGCAAAGCTGTTCAGAAACCTACAAATAGCCCATTGTCCTAGATAATGTAATCAGATTGCGAATTGGGCCACAAAAGCCCAATGTATGAAGAATTTGCCAAGCTCTTGGATAAAATATCCTCCCTCCATGCCTTTTGGAAATGATTTGTACTGAAATTAGCAATTTGTCCTATCAAACTTCTACAGATATGTATATAAGATGGAATGTTTTTTCGGCAAAAAAAAAAAAAAACTGACAGAACAAAAGAATATCCAAGTCCCCCAACCAAGTACCGCCATTATTCTATAGGAGCTACCGACATTTTTCAATTGAGGTTGGCCAATTTGCTTAAGGAAGGACCATGCACCCATAAAGTAATCTCATTCCTTGTGTTCGATATCGAATAAGGCCCAAGTTTTTGAATGTCGCCTCAGGCTGAGAAAGAAAGATGAAACGAAATAAAGGTGAAAATTTGCCTGAGTGTTGAAGGCTCTCAGTCGACCAACATAATTAGTCGACAAAGTAATTAGCTTTAGTCGACAGTAAATATGACAACCAAGTCCTTTGAGCATGGGCGTCGGCAAACGAAGCTCGGTTTTGTCGACAAAAGCCACAGCTAATGACATCTATAAAGAGCTGGATACAGAGTGGTTATTTGAGTGACGAAGCTGACAATTTCGGACACCATCAGCTAGGGCACATCGACGTAGCTGTGAAGAGCAAAGCCGACACAATCATTCACAACCTTAATGACTTTACCAATAGCCAAAATCTTATTTGACGGTGGGTTGACATCGACCCTTATGCCCTAAAAGTTCTTTAAAAAGCTGGGCAAAGGAGAAAAATAAGATCATACCATCAACCGTTAGCCTGTCAAACTTAGATGGTGTGATCAGTGATCCTAAGGGGGGCAATAGTAGTTAACGTCACAATCGGCCTGGAGACGCCTCCTACACTAACGTGTTTGTTATCAACAGTGATGCGTCTTATAACCTCCTGTTAGGCCGAGACTGGATTCATAGTGATTATTACGTGCCTTCCATACTCCACCAAATGTGGGCATTTGAGGACGGTGATAAGATGGATTACGTTCGGGCAAGTGGCGATGTACATGTCTCTTGGGCCCCCTCTAGTTCGGTCCCTCGAGATTCGATCGCAACTCATTTGCCACTAACCTTTCGAAGGTCGATTTAAAATATGTGGCTTTCTGTTGCCTGACTAAAGGGTCGGATGGATATGAAACAGAAGGGATTGGACGAAGGCGGATCTTCTAAGGACAGCTAGACATACGGAATGGTTATCCAATCGGAGTGCCTGTCATGAAGAAAAATGGAAAGTATGCATCGAGTTTAAAGACCTCAACATGGCAACACCAGCAGTCGAATACCTTTATGCCAATTGCCGACATACTTAGTGTACGAGACCACATCAAATGAAATGCTTTTGCTGATGGACGGTTGCTCCGGGTATAACCGAGGAAGACCGTACCGAAGACAGTTTAATTCACATGGGTGGTCATGCATTTTAGGTTGATAAATGCTGGGACTACCTTTCGACGATTGATGAACTTCATATTTCATGATATGATATCGACAAATTCACGATGATTTTATATCGATGATGTCGTTGTCAAATCTAATGAGATAAGTCATCTCGACCATCTTGAGCACACTTTTATTAGGATGAGTAAATATTCTTTAAAAAACGAATCCCCTAAAATTTACATTTGGAGTGAACGATTACAACTTCTCCAAATTCCTCAATAGATGAGAATAAAATCAAGGCAATTCAAGAATTGCCGGCACTGACCACGAAAAAGCGATTACAAATAATGATTGATAAGATAAAAATCTTTTACATCTACTTATTGTTAACTTGTCCGGTAAGGCAGAAGTTCTCTCTCATTTGCTTAAGTTGAAAATTAATGAGCAATTTGTATGAGAGAGAGAGAGACGCAAGTGGACCATTGAAATTATACGATCGGCAGCCGATCAGGGAAATGATGAAGGCAAAAGAGCAAGCAGCGTACTACAATAATCGAACGTCGAATGATGCTAAGAGGCGGTGGACAGCGGTGGAAAACCAATGTCCGTCTTTTATATCTTGCATGTGACTAAGTTACGGTATTTCTTGCCGCCGACTGCGATTTTTTGCAGTTTCGTAAAAAAAAAAAAAAAAAGATGGGATAACAACATATGATTTCAGGGCCGATCAGGGGAGGCTGAATAAGCAAATGGGCTTTTTGCTGCTTCTGAGTTCTATCTAAGCCCATGTCTCCTTGAGGGCAGTAAAGAGGGATGACCAGAGGAGGACCGAAAAGAGCTGACTTCTTCTAACATCCGTGAAAAGCAAGAATGAGCTTAACTCGCGAGTCTAACAAGGTTAAGGAGCTTGGCAACGTGGGAGATTTGAAAGAAACCCGCGACTTTACACCTTTGGTGCAGGATCCGACATCTCGAATGTACATTGCAATTTAGGTTCGCACCGAACATCTAACATGATTTCGAATGTGCCGGGATCACATCCTGAAAAATGAAGATGCCGTTTCTTATAATTTGATGTCTATTGCTTAGCATGTTTTTGTTAAGCAAATGTGGTTCATTCATTCTCCAACTGCAGGGGCATGTGTGTGTTTGGCCCTTCATAATTTGGGGGAATCAGCCAAGCATTGATGAGGGCGTGTATGATAATGATAAAGACAATGACAGCGTCCTCATGATTTGGTTTATGGGCCAATGCAGAAAAAAAATTAAGGGATTTTCCGTCTGTCAAAGCATATTATTATTATCCCGCTAATCCCCTAATTTTATATAATTAGATTTCTTGGGAATCGGCTGACAAAAATAAAAAGAATATGTAAATTCCCCACCCACCAAACACCACCATCAATATTCTCCCATTTTTAAATTGACCGAATTATTTATTTTTTTATCTATAAACAAAACAATTAATGTGCTTTTTTTTTGGGGGGGGAGGGGGGGGGACACAAGACATGCAGCACCCAATTGAGTCATGCATTCTTCCTTTTGTTAAATATGGAAAAAAAATGACATAAATGCTTTTTGAATTTTAATTAGATATGCAATATGGCATTTGAACTTTAATCTAATATACAATGTGATCCATGAATTTTCAATTTTTTCCTCAAAATACTTAATGTGGTCCATGCATTCAATTCAGTGAAACGATCACATTGAATATCTTCATATGGTTCATGAATCAAATTATACATTGAGCTAAAATTAAGAGACCATATGGAATGGATTGAAAATTTAAGGAGCACATTACACATTAAGCCAAAATTTATGGACTACTTATATTCATCATCCACCCATTAAATATGTGAAGGATATCCTAAAAGAGGGAGACAAAAGCTTCCCTCTTTTGGAGAAATCCTAAAGGCCGCTCATCTTTTTATCCTGGGCGATTGGAGTGGAGGAGCAAGGGAGATTTCATTACGATGGCTAACAAGACAAATTCCATTCCCAAAAAAGAATGATACGACATGAATGAGCCAACTAATTCAAATGGACAATCACTTAATGATAGGATGACCCCATGAATCCATTCAACATATTAAAATTTTGGTATCTCCAGCATTTTACTTATTGTGTGGCCAGCAAATCCCAAATTGGAAATCGATCCACCCGGCAGCGTGCGTACTCAAAACCCCGCATTTCAATCCAGCTCTCTCACGGTTGCCTGAAAGCTACGCAATACGCCCCAAGAGTCCCAACACCCAAAAAAGAAAAGGAGAGGGGGAAAATTCAACAATTAGGCCATTCCCCTTCTTTCTTTCCTCAGTCGCGGCTTCCCCAATGTGGAGCCCCGACTCAGCTCCACGCTCCACATAAGCGAACGCCACCTGTCGGCTCGCCATTGGCGGAGGGTCGTCCCCCAGGAGGCTCGGCTTTTCAACTCCCTCAAGGGTCGTCGCAGTCGCACGCACCAACTCCCTCCTCCCTGTGAGGCGAAGGATTCCAAAGTAGTAAAATAGTGCAGCAAATACAATAAAGCTCGGCTCTCATAATCTGACAACCTGGACACCACACGCGCCCCCGCCGTGCGTCATATTCGTCCGCGTCGCCCTTTTGGACTAATCCCAGCCGTTGGATCCACGATTCCGCCTCGGAGAGATCATCACGTCGTCCCCCCCTCCCTCCCTCCCAGCTTTCATTATTCTAAAGCCGCTCGACCAATCGCCCCACGCCATCTCCCCCACCCACAACCCCCCCAACCCCACGACCTACTTTTCTCACAGCTTTTTCGTCTCAACTTGGTGCGTGCCGACGTGGCGCCCCTTTACTGGGCATCCTCCCCCGCGATATTTTCCCCACCATTTCTCTCGCGAGAAATGCCGAGCTCCGGGGGACATTCCGTGAACCCCACTCCCCCTGGACCCCACCGCCCCTCTCTCTCTCTCTCGCTCTCTCTCAGAGAGCCAAGAAGCCCAGCCGACGCCCCATCAATCATAAAGGTCGCACAGCGAGAATCGCTATTTCACCGCGTCATGCGATACACGATACGATAAAGAGATAAGCGCGATATTATCAGGTTAATTTCATCAGGACGGAATTCGCGTCTGGCCTTAATACTTTCTTTTTCAGACAATGCGCTCCAAGCACAACAACTCGACTCGACTCGATTTGATTCGATTCGATTGCAAATTGAAGGGGAAAAGCAGAGAGGATCCATACGACTCAGAGAGAGCATCGCAAACCCACAATTTATCTATTTAATTTCCGTTTCCCAGAAGGATACGAAAAAGAAGAGAAAAGAAAAAGAAAAGAAAAGGCTAAAAATCACGAGAGAGAAGAGAGAGAAAAAGAAAAGAAGAAAAAAGAACGAGGGATAAACGAAGCAAGGGAAAAGAAAAAGGGGATAATCAGAGATTGGTAAAGAAGAACAACGAGAAACAAAAGCGAGATTTTGGTTGATCTCCAAATTTCTTCAGATCTTATGTAAGGATTCCTTAACTCCGCCTTCCTTCCTTCCATCCGACGCCTTATCCTCGCCTCGCCCCGCTTTTTCGACAAGAGCAAAACCGAAGATCCAAGTCTCATATCTCCCTCAGAATTCCGGTCTTCCTCCGACCGACCTTTCTTTGGATTCTCTCCCCCCCCCCCCCAGATCATCAGACTCTCACGATCTTCGCCGCCTTGACCACCGGGTTTTCCCTCGCGATCGCCTCCCGACCCGCCGCCTTGTAGTCGTAGCTGCAATCGTGCCGATCGGAGTACCGGTGCTCCGAGCAGAAGAGCTCGCCGCACCGGCATCGGAATCCGGTGAGGCCTACCTTCCTCCGGCATCCGGAGCACCGGTTCACCTCTCTCCTGGCGTTTGACTCGGTCGAGGGAGGCGAAGCCACCGTCTCCCTTCTGCTGCTGGTTCCCGTCGCCAGACCGGCTCGGTCGGCCGACCTGGAGGAGCCCGATCTGTGAATCTTCTCGGCGGAGAACTTGAGGACAGAGGGGCCGCCGGAGGAGGTGATTGGGTTAGAGGAGGAGGAAGAGGAGGAGGAGGAGGAGGAGGTGGCGTTGAAACATTTCTGGCACATGTTGTTGGTGGCGGGATTACCGGTGAGCCCACAGTTGTTGACGCAGAGGGACAAGGCCTCGGGCACCTTGAACTCCGTCTCCTCCTTTTCCGTCCTCTGAGCCATTTCTGATGAGGTCGATCTAGAGCGAGAGAGGGAGAGAGATGGGTCGTTTGATCGAACGAGGGAGGAGAGATCGAGAGAGACAAAGAGAGAGGGAGGAGAACAGGCAGAGAGGCGAGCGGGGGAGGGACGGGGTAGACAGAGAGAGAGAGAAAGAAATGGGGATATGAAGGGGGGAGGGAGGAGGGAGGAGGTCGGTAATGGCGAAGGAATATGGGCCTCATAGAGACGCGTTTCAAACATTGTTTGCTTCTTTCCCCCACATACGATATGACAGAAATGACCCCCTGACCTTCCCCTATTTACTACTCCCGCTGTCCTCCTTTCCCCTTCCTTCTAGATTCGTTTCGTTGGTGACGTCCTCCTGCCTCTTATTCATATTATAATAAATAATAATAATCCCCCTCTCTTTCTTTCTTTCTTTCTTTCTCCATTCTTAAAAATCGAATACAAGAAAAAAGATCTTGTCCGAATTCCGATAGTGGACCCCCCCTCCCTCGGGTGGCGTTGTAGATTGCAAATTGAATTTGTTTTCCTTTTCAATTTTCCTTTTGTTTTTGTTTTTCTTTTATTATTTTATTTCCAATCCAACTGGTCATCGTGAAAGGGATTGGACAACCGAGAAGAGAAGGACGTTCGTTCTCCTTCAGGGGCGGGGGTCGGGGTCGGGGTCGGGGTCGGGGTCGGGAACCGGTCTCGATTGAATGAATCCCCACGACCACCTCACCTCCCTCCTTAGCTGGCTACCTCATCCCCCTCCTATTAATTCCTTTTTACCCTTTGGACTATCAATCATCTTTCATTTTGCTATATCCATCTCTCGTCTCTCGATTCTTGATTAGCTTCCTAACTCATGTTTTAATCACATCGGATTCACGATTGATTTTTTTTTATACTGATGATTTGTATTTCGATGTGCTTTGCTGAGTAATTACATGAAGGTCATGCCTCGATTCCTCGAGAAATGATTACTATACTTATAATGCTTTCTAGACTTAGGAACATGTGTTACTAGATATGCTTAATGTGCACACCAAGTAAGTAATTCGTCGGCATGAATAAGAAACGTAAACGAAACTCGATCAATGATCTCATCGCTCGCTCTGTTGTTTACATGGAACACATAAAAAGAAATTTCGAAAGTGATGATTCTTCATAGCTGCGAACACAAAAATGAGAAAATCGACCCAAAAAAGAACCTCCCACGATTTATATCACGGCTAGAAAAAATAAGGAGGGGGGGAGGAGAGATGGTTGGATTGCTTCTCCTCATGGAAATAACCAGTGAGATTTCAATTATGGGTCTAAATTGATGTCCCGGTATCGTCATGTAATGAAATTCTTCGATGTACGTTAGGAAGGCGAACCTACTACAATCATAGTGGGGGGCGAGGATTTAGTAATGGCATAACAATCTGGCGAGTATGGTGGTGTAAGTATTTGGTCAGTTTAGGGATAATTAAGAAGGAATATGAATGCACCATTGCCGGGAGAGGAATAAAAATACATGTAATAATGGTGAGGAGGAGGTGGAATAATGAAAGCACAAATTGTATGGAGGCGTTGGGAATGAATGGATAAAATGAATAAAATAAAGGAGGAGGTGGGTGGAGGAAACTGCGAAAAAACGAAGAAGAGAGGGACGGAGAGAAGCAAAGCAAACCCACTCGTTAATTAATCAAAATTGGTATGCCATGGTCAAAGCCATACGCAGCGCCACCTTCCTTGTTTCCCCTCTCCCCCCTTGCATTTGCTCCCTATTATTAAATAAGAGAGAGAAGAGAGAGAGAGAGAGGGCCGTGCTGCCAAATTGAAGAGGGAGGAAATTACGGGAATGGGGCTCTCTCAGAGAGTACGGAGGGTCAGTTTGGGAATTGCGGCGAAGGGGACGGAGGTCTTGTCGTTTTCCTCCTTTCTTTTCTTTTCTTTCTTTTTCTGCGAGGGGTGGGGGGTGGAGGGGCCGCCGTCCATCTGAAAATCTGTACCCCCCTCTCTCTCTCTCTCAATCTCTCTCGGGCATTTGCAGTCGCTCTCACTCACTCGCTCCCCCACGCGCTACACGCGTGCGTCCATTGCGTCCTGCTGACTCGTTGACCCAACTCCTCCACGTCACTCTCAACTCTCCCACCCCCACCAAATTAAAAAAAAAAAAAGAACAAAAAACTCTCATCATCTTCTTCTTCTTTTTCCCTTTTTTTTTTTATCGATTCGATATGAATAAAGAGAATAAGAAGAAGCCGGGATTGAATTCCACCTTTACATTTCGTCCGTCGGAACATTACTTCGCCCCTTCCATCACCGTCCTCATTCGTTCAGATTTCTACCAATCAATCATCTATCTATGTGTATTCATAAGGCATTCTTATAATCGTTATATCACCGCCGTCTCTTTATATGTTAACGAGTTTGCGACTTTTGTAAATAAATATCCAATTACATATGTGTATCGATTACGCCGACGATTATTGATATCTATTCGTGACGATCGCTCGATAACTATCTTTTAATTATAATAGTTATCAGTGCGCATTCAAATCTTCAACTTATCACCACCATATACTATTGAATTTCCATGTTCACACCATCATTATGGACACGAAGATACTAGGAAATCTTGATGCGTTTTATTATTGTGCACGTGCCATTTCTCTTGACCAAATAAAGATTAATATAAAATAAATCATTGCGCCCTCTTGCAAAAAATGATGGTGACCTCCAAAGTTCCTTCTTCTTCCTTTTTCATGTTAGACCACGGATATCTGAGTGATGTAACATTGTCGAATTCGAAGGGTCATTGGCTCTGGCTTTGGGCTTTGTTATAGCATGAGAAGAAGAAGAAGAAGAAGAAGTCGAGAAGGTAGAAGGTTACCCCCCCCAATTCGGGGGGCGTTTGCTTTCTTTTATTGCATTCTATCGAACGATGACGGAAACACAAGACATACGGGGGAAAGAAAGACGAGACATCTCAGATGCGGAACGTTGTATGAAAAAAGCTCTTATTCAAACAAATCAAGTTGGCCTCTCTTCCTCCATTGCGTCGACGCGATGATGCCTTAGTGCAAGTAGTAGGCGATGAAGGACACGAGGGAGGCGCCCACCAAGGATCCGATGACGGGCAGGCTGGCGCTCGCCCCACTGGTTGGCGAGGGTGCGGGGGCCTCCTGGGCCATCACCGCGCTCGCGGAGGCGGCGGCGAAGAGGACTGCGCAGGCTATCTTCTTCATTTCCATTTGCGGCGCGACCCGGCGACGAACCTCACAACCTTTTCTTTACGAGTCGGGAGGAAAAGGGTCTCGAGATTGATCGCCGAATCACGCTCGGAATATGCAGCCTGAGGGAAAATAAAGGGAGGGGGGAGGGCCTTCTCTTATAAGGGGGGCACGGACGCTGACAGTTGTTGCCTTCCCACAATGTGTGGGTTGATCTATGAATTGCGATGGAGCGGAGTGGTTTGCTCGTCGCGGTTGAACGGATCTTGCGTTTGGCTTCTTCGGTAGAAAAAAGATTAGCGGGTTAAGTGATGGCAAAGCGCAGAGGCCGCGAATGCCAGAGAGGAGCTTTCTTTCTTTAGGAAGGGTCATTCTATATACTTTAGCGGACTCCAAAAAGTTTCTCTTCTCCTTTCTACAAACCCATATCACTCTGGGCTGGGCCTTGAAGGCTCTACTTAACCCTTCGATCTATGCTTTCGAAGGAGGATTGGGCTATGTGCTACGACAAGCCCAAGCATTTGTCTAGACATGTACGAGCGACAGTCGAGAAAAGCGAGAGAGAGGTTGAAGAAGGCGGGGAAGACTCGGAAGCCCGACTTTACTCCCAAGAAGAAACGAAAGCACTTTGAAGTTAAGCAATGCCAAACCTTGAGTCGAAGAGAGAGCACGCACGCATTGCATCTGTCGTGTGTTTTTGGTTCCTTAGGATAGTATCCAACTCCCTCCCCCTCGACATGTTCTCTTCAAAGCTGAGCATATGATGCTGCTGATGGGGCCCCTCCCACTTCTCTCCCGCTATAAGTACCGACATTTCTCATAAGACTCTCCACACAATTCACACCAGACGCGCACCCACATTCCTTTCCTTTCCCTAATAGCTCTAGCCATGGCACCGGCGGCAACCACATTCAATTCAGTTCTCTTGGCCACTTATGTTCTCTTGGTTGCTCTACTTTCCACGCAAGTGGCAACCCTCGTTTCAGCTCAAGGTTCAGAAATGGCGCCGTCGCCTGTGATCTCGCTGGACACTGGATCGGCTGTCCCTTTGGGTGTGTCCGGCGCTGCCATCGCATGCTCTTTCTTGTTGGCCACGCTCCATCTCTTCTTCAGCAACTGAATCGCATCACACCTTCATGTTGGATCTGGTGCATCCTGTCATCCTTGTCAGATGCTTTCGGCCCGATCGAGGATGTGATTTACGTACATATTTATTATCTTCATATTTTGTTACGCTTCTGTTACATTCCGGTATTGTATAGATGGACACGTTATACACAATGAATTGCGGAGATCCATATGCTGATTATTTGCAAATCTAGTCGTCTTTGTACGTGTACGCTGCACCTATAGTTTCACCATAATAAACGATGGAGCATACGCCTATTGCTGACAGACACATTCTTTTTCCCGAAGTACTTTGATTTCCCTTCGCGATCATTTGCAGATGTCCACATATCCATCGATTCACACAACATGCGCACGCACTGATTGGACCTTTGGTGATATAATCATTCTGCACATAGTCTAACGATGAAAAACAACCTTTATGTACTTCTTTCTCCGGTCAATATGATAAAACCCGTTTACTTGAATCCAAGCATAGGCGGAACGGGTCCACGGCAACCATCTACCATGTTAGCCACACATAACCCACGGATCAGATCCATGCAAGAATTTCTTGCGAGGGAGCATATGTGATCATTACTATTTTGTCTGAACAGGAGTTAGCCAAATTGTTCATGCATCGCCCATGAGGTCCACAACCCATGGAACCCATTCAGCACGTACTATTTCATTTGTACCTTCTACTGTTTTTGAAGTGAAAGAGGCCAATGGTTCATAACTTCTAAAAAAGTGATTAGCTTAAGATTGGTTAAGTTGTCTTGTTCGGGAAAGAGACATATCAAATAGTGACTCACACCATTAAGACTTTAAAGTAATTCCCAATCAGAAGTTCAAATTTGGCACTCGTTATCATGGCATTAGACAAGACAAACTAGAATGTTCAAACTAAAAACTTTTCTACTGCTCCTAGACACTGAACAGCGATTGCTTCTACAAAAGATACGTTTCAGGTACAACAGTTGCTCACAAAACAACAATTTTCAAACTTCGTCACTAAGCAGACCATGTACAAAAGTGAAGCTCACGATAAAGCCAGAGTACTGCATGCTATTCTTATACATTAAATGATCCAGTATGAACTACCCCAAGTCAGCATACAGACCAATGATATCTCCAATTCTTTTCCCAGTCGCCCCACACTTGTCCATCACTTGGGATGTTTAGAAAGGGGAAATGAAACTCTTTGGGGCGTACCATGTGGCGCATCTGTTTTCTGCTCCTGTGATGGATTGGCATCGCTTCTTTCATCTTCTTCTGCTTCTTCCAGTGCCTGAGCAGGTTGCCTCCTCGGGATTGCAAGTTGGTAATTTGGGCTGATCAGCGTGTCCTGTTCTGGAGGAAGTGGAATTCCAGGACCTGTTATTGTCTTTGGTAATGGAATCTTGTTCCTGTTTCTAGCCAATTCCAGTAAGACCTGATAGACAGTAACATCAGAATTGGTTTTTGACCGCCTGGTACGATATCATCAAACAAGTAAAACATGAACACCAGACGTATAACTGCGAGTTCACACACACACACACACACGATTTCAATAATTAACGTACTAAACTAGCAGAGCATTCAACAGCGAACATAAAAGGTCCACACTTCCTGCAAAATTTTTTGACCTCATTGCCTTCACATGCCAAATGCCATGGAGAAAATGGATGGTTGAGACATGCCATTTGCCGTCATGCCAAGACAAAGTTCTAACTTGGAGTCAACTTTAGCTCAAGTCGAATGGACTATAAGCTATAACCTAATATGGCCTCTGCTTGATGGTCTTAGCTCTATTTACAAATTCACTCCATCAAGAAACTGCCACAGCTGATATGAACAAGACATCATGCATTGAAATAGAGGATCATCATGGTCATATGGACATATGTTCAGTGATAAGAGATCTATGCGATCAACAATATTAACATTATACACACCTCTCGTGGAGGAGGCTGTGAAAAGGTGAAATTAACTTTTGACTGGACTGCGAGCTTGACATCGTCGCTGTCAATTGCAGCCTTGCCAGCATGCTCAGAGTAGACCTGTGCATCTGTTAATACATCAACTACATACCGGTACCACAGCTCTAAGAATTGGTGTATAACGCGAGGTTCATACTCCTCAACGCCCATTGATTTCAGCAGTGACTTCACAATCTTGGCATCTCTTGGCAAGTCACTGTCTTTTTCCGCCATCGCCTCTAATGTGTATGTTGACTGCATAAAAAGACAGCACACAGATATCAGAAAGCTGTAAAAAGCATATATCACCACTCTGTATTTAAGAAGGCGGGATAAGAAAATGAGTCATGAGAACTCAATTCCCTCATCTTAAAATGACATCATAGGAGGAAATAAGATTATTAATTAATTCTTGAGAGAGTTGCTTTGGATTAAAATGTAAACGTGAAGTACAAAACTAAGTTTCGCGCAACAAGAAAAGGGGAATAAAATGTAATGTGTCACGAGCCTGGCTGAGAAACACACTATTATAAATATGAGGAATTCTTTACCAAACTCAGCGAAAAATAAACACGGATCTCATTTTGGCATTTTATCGAACACTCGGCGTGCAAGGGAAAACGGCAGATTCCGGGTGCGAATCGGGACCGCATGATTAACAGGGAGCATAATGGGCAGACAAGAGCGGGGCACGACGCGATGCAAACCAAAATAAAAGCCCGGCGCTCACATGGAACGACGGCGATGCATCTCCACCCACGGAACCAAGAAAGAAAGGAAAAAAACGGAGCACCGAGTAAAAATGAGGGCAGGCGAGGAACGGAGCTTCCCTCTCCGATTCGGGGGGTCGGCGGTTATCGGACGCGCCCAAGAAAGCTTGAGCCAAGTCTCGGTTCGCTCGCTCGACTCACCCGGATCACGATCCTCGGGAAAAAGAACAAACGGACTGTGATTTACCGGGATTCGGCGAAGGGGTTTTCGCGCGGAATGTCGTGGACGGGGTCTCCGTTTGGCAATCAGTCGCCGGCCTTCTCCCTCTTCTTTTCTTCCTTCCTTCTCGCCCCTCGTACTCTCTGCCCTCTGTCCTCCTCCCTTTTTTCTTGTTCTCCTCTCCCCTCCTCTCCTTCTTCGCCCAGATCCCCTTCTTCTTCTTCTTCTTTTTTCCTGTTTTTCAGCCCTGCTCCTCCTTCCCTTTTTTTTTTCTCTCTATTTGGACCTCCACATCCACTTATCATTTTTTCTATTTTACATCGAAACAACTTAATTAACAAAATTTCAAAAAATTTAAAATTAAATTAATTAAATAAAAAAATTAAAATCAAATTGACAAAAAAATGATAAGTTTTATAACTTTTTTTTAATAATTATCTCGACCTTCAATAATACACATTATTGTACTTTTCGTTAAGACTTTGTATTATATTAAAAGTTTCACGATGATTTTATATGAGGGCCGTTGCTCAATCATACTATAAATGAAAAATAAAAATTATAGAAAAATTGGATCATATCAAGATAGGGGCTTAGGGGTGGTGCCATCATCACCCTCCGTTGCTGTTGCTGATGAGGGGCCGGCAATCCCTTTCTATGATGGCCATCAACGCGGCCTCTTATGCCGGCGAGGGCGCCTACTCGTGGTCGGTCGGGTGGTACAATGGTGGCTCAATGCTAACTTTAAAAGCAAACTGACAGTGGTCACTTTTTTGGGCAAGAGCTGATATGCCTCCATGATGTGTTTTTCTTGTTGTTGGCTTGCCATTAATAATAATATGCGCAATTCATTAATTTTAGCTCTATGTTGAGGGGGCTTGTTTGACTATACTTATCAAAAGATAAAGGTTTCATTAAAATTCCAAAAAATGATTATAATTTTAGTATTCACATAACATAAAAAAATTTCAGTCTAAAATTGAAATTCAAAGTATATGCCTCATAAGATTTGACTTGTGCAAATCAAAATTTTTAGAGGAAATAATTTACAAGTAAAAAAAATGATGAAGTAGGAAAATACTGTAGAGTCGTGAAGGGAATATATCCATTTTCTACAATTTAGATCGAACGCAACAAAATTATTTCTTGACATGAAATATTTCATTACAGTACTAAGCTGATTTTGCAGAAATAAAGAAAGAAAGAAGAAGTAAAAAAAATTATGGCAACTCAAATATGAAGAGAATCTTATTGTGAATGATGCACAAATGGATGAATGATGATTATTGCCGAGAATTGAATTATAGGGTGGAAATCGCAAGGCTAAGAGATTGGGACACGGGACAATGGTGGCGGTCCCTCTCTCTCTCTCCTTCTCAACAAAGTTTCCGCATATTATTCTTAGTGTTTTTTCAGTTAACTATAGTTATTTTCACGAATTAAAACACATCTACTATTAAATTTTAACTGAGTAATTACATCAGCAGTCGCCTCAACGTAGTTGAAAAGTCAATGGCGAGATGAGAGCGAGGGTTAATTGCAGGCGTCGTGCCTGTTCAAGAATTCGATCGCCGAATCTTAAAAATAATCGAAGGATTTAATTAACGAAGTTTCCATGCTTTCTGGACGGCGAAGGATATGAATATCACGGCTCCTTCGTGGGCCCCCCCAGTTTGCTCTCTCTGGTAAATTATCTATCCCAAAATAATGAAGAAAAGAAAAGAAAAGAAAAGAAAAAAGTTAGGGAGAATCGAGGGGAGGTGGTGGTGGTGTGTTGTATCTCTTGGTTCAAACGCAGACCCTCCGACGCTTTTGACTATAAAAATTAAAGAAGAAAGGGGCCGGGCCGTCTCCTCCACACAAATCGCCGTTGCTTTCGCCTCCATTTCCTGCTTTCCTCCCACCACCCCCCCTCGGTCTTCTCTCCACCGTCGCCCGGGGACAGACAGAGAGAGAGAGAGAGACAGCGAGGTCCGACTTCCTCTCGCAGCCTCCCAATCGCTCCTTGAGGTAACGAATACTTAACTCTCTCTCTCTATCTCCCTCTCTGTTGAACGTCTCGTCGCTCCACCTGAGATCCGCTTCCCTCTTCCCGTTTTGCTCTCGGGTTAGATCTTCCGCCCGTAACGTCTCAGATCTCATTATTTCGCTTCGTTGTTGGCATCGTCCGCTCCTTGCTTGCTAGATCCATCTGCTTTCTTCTATTTCGTTTGATTTTCCCCTTGTTATCTGCACTTCCTACGCCTCGATAGATTAGCTTATTACTGTTTCCAAGTTTTTAGGAGTTGTCCTGCTTCGGTCCCTAGGGCTTGGATCCTGGTTTAGTGCCTTCTTTCTCGTCGTTTGTTTACTAGATCTGTATATATATGTATTTTTTTGGCAGTGGCGTACGTTTCAGTTCTGCGTAGGATTCATCTTGTGATGTTTGGCTCCCTCTGGATTTTCATTACATTTTGTTATTAACTTTAGTGGATTTTAATCGGTGTAATCTTGCCATAGCTAGGATTTCTACACAGGTTGTTCTCTAATTTCATCGATATTGCGATAGGAACGTCTTTCAGGTTCTTACTTTGTTTGGGTTTGCCGTTCCTTAATCGCTTAAAGGTTCTCTAGTCATGTGCTGGTGTTTGCCTACTGTTTTTGCCAACAACTTATCTTTCCTTGATTCTTCAAGCATTTTTCCGATAATGTTATTCTTATATGCATTCTGACTATATTTGTCTAGACACACATGTGGAATGTGTAAGTATGTATAATTTTGCATTTCATCGATTAAGTCCTGTGTTCATAGCTCTAGCTGCTCTCGCTTGGAATCACAATTCACTTTTTATTTTTTTTAATCCTCATTTATATCTTCTTGAAAGATTGATCAACTAATCATGTAACCAGCATCACGTGTATATTAAATTTTCAGTTGCAATTCTCTTGAGTTTGTTACTGATGTATTGGTTGCTTGTTGACTGAATACTTTCATTCCGGGGCATCTGGTTATTTTAAATTGATTGCACATATTTTAAGTGTTAGGTTTTATGTTCTTGAAGAGGGTTTAATTTTTAAGTTGTTAATTCCTTCTTATTGCAATAGCAATAAAAAAAAAATAGCCGACAAGGAAAGGAAGGCCATAGCATCTCAAACTTGTGTGCAGGTTGATGTTCTTTCATTACCTATTCATGCTTGCGATCAATGTGCAATTTTCTTTGTTGCTGTCTAAATGACCGTCCCTCAAGCTATGTCCTCTGCACCTTAAACGTTTGGATTATTACCATAGAAGTCTCTTCAGTATCATATTTTGTATATTAAGTGCATTTTGTTCTTGCAGGTCAAGTGAAAATGGTCGATCAAGGTCAACACCCAACTGTCATGCAGAAGGCAGCTAGCCAGCTCCTTCTCCGCACTAGCCTTTCTCAAGACATGCGAGGCTGCGATGGGGCTTTCCAGCAGCCTGCTTTGTACCAACGGCGTGCATATGGAAATTACACTAATGCTGAATTGAGTTATCCAACAAAGCCAGCATTTAGAGCATCCACTGATTTGTCCATTGTTGGGTCGACAGCATCTCCTGTGTTCATTCATGCCCCAGCAGAGAAAGGACTTGGTAGCTTTGCTATCGACTTCCTGATGGGTGGAGTCTCTGCTGCCGTGTCAAAAACGGCTGCTGCTCCTATCGAGCGTGTGAAGCTTTTAATTCAGAACCAGGATGAGATGATCAAGACCGGTCGGCTTTCTGAACCGTACAAGGGCATTGGTGATTGTTTTAAGAGGACAATAAAGGATGAGGGAATCGGTTCCTTGTGGAGAGGCAACACTGCTAATGTCATCCGTTATTTCCCCACTCAGGTGACTAATGCTTCATGCTTTTTTCTGGTTCTTGCTGCTTGTTTATGTCTGTCTTTGGCATTTATCTTACCTTTATTTGAAATTCGGGCCAGGCCTTGAACTTCGCATTCAAGGATTACTTCAAGAGGCTGTTTAACTTCAAGAAAGACCGGGATGGCTACTGGAAGTGGTTTGCTGGTAACTTGGCATCAGGAGGTGCAGCTGGTGCTTCTTCCCTTCTATTTGTGTACTCCCTGGACTACGCCCGTACTCGTCTGGCCAATGATGCAAAGGCTGCCAAGAAGGGTGGAGAGAGGCAATTCAATGGTCTCGTTGATGTTTACAGAAAGACACTGGCATCTGATGGTATTGCTGGCCTTTACCGTGGTTTCAACATCTCTTGTGTTGGAATTATTGTGTATCGTGGACTCTACTTTGGAATGTATGATTCTTTGAAGCCAGTTCTCTTGACTGGAAATTTACAGGTAAAAATTTCAGAGACATGCATTTTGTCTGAATTCATTCCTCTGCTGATATGGTGAACTTAGGAACTCCTAGCTTGCCATGATTGGAGAATAGCTTTCGAGGAATAAATAATTGCTTTTCTGAGCTCTGCTATCAGGATATGAAATGGAGATTAATTTATCACATGGGCTTTGCTGTTATTTCCCTCTCATTACATCTGTTTTTCAATCATATCAGGATAGTTTCTTCGCTAGCTTTGGCCTCGGATGGCTCATCACAAATGGTGCTGGGCTTGCATCCTATCCAATTGACACCGTTCGCAGAAGAATGATGATGACCTCTGGTGAAGCTGTTAAGTACAAGAGTTCCCTGGATGCTTTCTCTCAAATTCTGAAGAATGAGGGTGCCAAGTCTCTCTTCAAGGGTGCCGGTGCAAACATCCTCCGTGCCGTTGCCGGTGCTGGTGTGCTTGCAGGCTATGATAAGTTGCAGCTGATCGTATTCGGGAAGAAGTATGGATCTGGTGGTGCCTAAGCACAACCACAATGTCTAATGGGCCTTTTAGATATTGATGGTGATGAAAATGATCGAGCTCTTACTCTTTAGCACGGCAAATTTTTTTGGTGAAATAATTCAAATTTAGAGGGAGTTTCTCCCAAACAGTTATTATTCTTGGCTGGAAATTTGACCCTATAGACCGTGATTTATTGAGGCAGTAGTCTATCATTCTGCTGCTAGGAACTTATATTACGTGTTTTGAAGATCTTTTTCGTGAGGTGTTGTGTAGGTTTCAAGCGAACCGGAAGAGTAGCAGCAAAATACTCTGTGTCATTCATGCGGATTGAATTTCCGAAATCATGATTTTATGTTGGTGGTTATCTCTCTCTCACAGACTACGCTGTTGCTTTCTTTTCGCTACCCAGATTATAGGAAGGCGTAGACAGAACATGCTTCCAAGTCATATTAGGTGCGCGATTGCTTGAGGTTGCGTGCCAGTCTTGTTTCTGGTAGAACGTAAAATGGGCTTTGAAGTTGCTCCAGTTCGGAGTCAAATGCGAGAGTCTATATCCTTGGGTGAAGGGAAGGCGTGACATCTGAAGATTCTAGGGTTTGGAGATTCAATGGATCTCAGAGGGAGAAGGATCTAAAGATGAAGAAAGGATTAGGGGTGATCGGTTCTCCGGGCGGTCGGTTCTCCTCTAAAACCAGAAACAAGACTGATCCAATGGGATTGAGAAAAATTCAAATAAAAATTGAATCTGTATCAATAAGCTTGAACCAATCCAACAATAGTCCTTGGGGGAACGAAGTTGCAATGAATGAGACATTAGTGATACTTAAACTTATAAATTAAACTCAACAATTAGCATATGCCCTAAAAGATATATGGTTCAAGCTAAAAATAATTAACTCAATCAGTCTTTGTAGATTTATATCGAGTTTAGACATAAATATTTGAGGAATTTCATCAGTGCGAAACTCCAAAACTCTTGCAAGATTGCAAGAAAGTTAATATATGAAATATTGCACTTTCGCTGATGGAAGAGGAGAAGTCGGTTCCATTGTTAAATTATTTGGTCCGGTCTAATTCGGGTGATTATCAGATTTAGCGGCTCAGCGTGCTCAGCCCTAAAAAGGACAGCTCCAAAGAATTCTCAAATTTCAAGTTAGCAACAATGACGGAAAACAGAAAGGCCTGCCCATGGAGAAAATATTCAGTGGTTAGCAACCACCACGTCATCGGCTTACGTGGCGTGCATAAATTTAGTTAGCTCCACTCATCAATCGACACATGTCTCCTGACGTGGAATGAAAAATTGAAATTTGAAGCGCGTCTTTTCTCCCTCCTCTGGTGTGGCTGCGAAAAGGACCAGGCAGAAGCTGGCATTAATTGCCTATCCTCTCTCTCTCTCTCTCTTCTTTTAGAAACAAAAACTCATCTTCAAGCCTTCGTCCGAATCCTTCGTCTCCTCCCTTCTGCAACTTTATTTCTCACTCCCCCCTCAAGCCTCCGTCTCCTCCTTTTTGTCTTCGACCTCACGGCGGTCGTCGCCTTTCTCGTTTCGGCTCGGGTTTCAGTTTCGTCTCGTGACATCTTGAAGCGGGAGTGGAGGAGGCCCTCGAGGCTGGATATGCCAGTGGCATCCTCACCGTCTCCGCGTCCCCCACGGGCCCCGCCGATCGCAACTGCTGGGTCCCGAGCCCCCTCCGCCTCCAGCACGTGGACTACGTCTCCCGAGTCGAGCTGTTGAGCTCCATTAGTACGCGAGCTTGAGCTGTGTCTTATCTTGATCAGTTGCTATATATCATGGACTTTGCATCTGGAAGAATCTTTCACTCGTTACATTCTACGATGACAGACTTACTTATGGTGTTTATTCGTTGTGATAGTTATGCGATATTCTCATTATCAGTATCTTTTGCAGATACGAGGGCTTATTTGGTGGATCTTTTTGCAAGTTGCCTGCTACTTAAAGTTTGTGGTCAAATGGAACTGCGACTTACTAGTGGTGCGGTTATCTGGCTTGCGGACTGGGTTTCCCGAAGTGTTTTATATATTAATCGCATTGAAGCTTTACACAGCTTTTGTGAGTCTTGCAGCTCTTTGGTTGTAGCTTGGGATTCTTTGATTTCAGGTTGTATATCTTGATTTTTTGTTGTTAATTATCCCTGAGTCTTGCTTAAAAATGCGGCGGTGACTAAAATCTTGTTCAACTATCCCCGAGTCTTGCTTACAATGTGGATGCGACTTTAATCCTGGTCAAGATCGTTAGTTCCATCAAAAACCATTTGCCCATTTGTCCGTTGGTTCTTTCGTTTTTTCATCTTCAATTTGCCCCGTTTATGATCTGTAAATCATGACATTAGACTACATCTCTATACATGAGAAATGATTAACAAATTATAAAACGTAAATACATCAGTTGCGCCAATAACAGCGAAATATCTTCAACCGATCCCGAAATTCTAAAAAAGACAAAATCATGTTTAAAAACTCCTTATGAACGTTTAGAGAGATATAAGAGGATTAAGTTTAAAAACAAATAGAGGTACAGGCACAAGAAATGGCTATCAATTTTAGAAAAAATTTCGTTCTCTGCAAAATTTAGTTTTGCAATCTTAACAACTTTCCACAATTTCTAAATTTCGTTGTACATCATTAATTGTTGTAAAATAAAAATCTACCTACATAACTTCCTAAACACCTTTTCAGTAGTGAACCAATAATCTATGGCAAGCATTACGGTGATCTTGAGCCTCCTGCTAACATTCAGTAACCAATCATGTCCCACCTGCAAATGTTCTCTGCCCTAGTGTTTATTTATTTTAATCTTTGGTTCCGCATTTTCAACCCCATACCGAGCATGCTAACATGGTGTTGCATGACCACTTATGCTTGTTTGGTGAAAATATGATTATGAAAACAGAATTCACAATCAAATATGCAACCATCTGAATTTGTCATGTGCGCATTCAATTTAGAAAGCTTTCTAACGCTTAAGCTCCTTAGCAAAGAACAGACCCTGCTTCATGGAACTTGGATGGACAAAAAGACCAAAGAGCCATAAGAATTGTTATTGCAATGTCTTTGTCAATAAAATTCGGTCAATTGGCCACGCTTTGTTGGAAAAAGGATGAACAAAAACGACAGTCCCTAAAAAATTCTTGCTTCAGTAGTCTCACAAAAAAAGGATACTCCTTAGTCAGGCAAGAACTCAGTATATACAACTCTTGCAAACAGATGGCAGATGCTAGAATCGATCAAGTTTGTTTGCAGGTAAGGTGATAGAAACATCAGCCATATGCATAACTAGGAAATCTTGGTTGTCAAAACCTAAGGTAATTAAGACACCATGAGCCAATTGCCTTGGCAATAACTTTTCCTGATGCTTATTCCATAGGCATTTCTCCGCCCAATAGAGTCCAAATCAGGCCAAGTTCTATCATATCTATGTCTGCGAGGGATAAAAACCACAGAACTCTCAGTAAAAGCATGGAAAGCAGGAATGATTTGAAGGTTTGATCAGTTATTATAGGGTGATATCATGACAGAAGAGATGAGCTTATTCGAGCCAACACTCGCAAGATTCGTTTCTGAAAGATCAGTGAAACTCTCGAGATCATAAGGTAAAACAAATTCATAATGCAGAAAAGTAGACCCATTTGGGCCTCTTCTAACAGGACAACTACCAACAAGCATGGTCTAATTAATCACGGAACCTTAACAAGCTCTATAAATGCAGTCTCATGTCTCTTCACAGGAGGAGCTTGAATATCTTAAGAATACAAACTTTTTATTTCTCTGCAATTAATCAAACCGGAAAGGGAAGGAGAGACTTGGGTTTTTCCCTGCACAGTCAATGGATTTGATGCTCCATCCTGTCGGTTTGTCCATCCGAGCATTCCTTCTCGCAGTAGTATCAAGAATTCGAACGATGGGAAAACTGGAGCTACACGACACCTTCGGTTGTTGTCTTGCGAGGGATCACTGACGTTGGACTTATGGGACGGGCCGAGAGGACGAAAACGATGGGCGGTATGGTCTGGCGACAACCGCGACCCAACACAGCCGTGCCCCACCGCTCGATTTCATAGGATAAGGGGGAAATCCATCGCGTCCCTGTCCAACCACCTCCACCGGATTTTCCATATGGAGTAGATATGCACCGCAATAGCCGGGGAGATGGCTAGACACGTGCGCAGTTGAAAGAGACTCGCGTACTAATGGAGCTCAACAGCTCGACTCGGGAGACGTAGTCCACGTGCTGGAGGCGGAGGGGGCTAGGGACCCAGCAGTTGCGATCGGCGGGGCCCGTGGGGGACGCGGAGACGGTGAGGATGCCACTGGCATATCCAGCCTCGAGGGCCTCCTCCACTCCCGCTTCAAGATGTCACGAGACGAAACTGAAACCCGAGCCGAAACGGGAAAGGCGACGACCGCCGTGAGGTCGAAGACAAAAAGGAGGAGACGGAGGCTTGAGGGGGGAGTGAGAAATAAAGTTGCAGAAGGGAGGAGACGAAGGATTCGGACGAAGGCTTGAAGATGAGTTTTTGTTTCTAAAAGAAGAGAGAGAGAGAGAGAGACAGGCAATTAATGCCAGCTTCTGCCTGGTCCTTTTCGCAGCCACACCAGAGGAGGGAGAAAAGACGCGCTTCAAATTTCAATTTTTCATTCCACGTCAGGAGACATGTGTCAATTGATGAGTGGAGCCAACTAAGTTTATGCACGCCACGTAAGCCGATGACGTGGTGGTTGCTAACCACTGAATATTTTCTCCTGCCCATGGGATGGAAAAGTCAACACGTGGTTATTAAACAAAATTATTTTTATCCTATATAAGAATCCCGAGATTTAAATCATAATTATGATCCAACGAAAGTGATATGAATACAGTTCCGTTCAAAGTATACATACAATTTCCATTTTTATATGATAATAAGTACAACTTTTCAGAAAAATTAGGAACGAAAAATCTGCAGCAGTTTTCCTCTCTTTCCATAGAAATAGCAATTGAAGGTAATATATGCATTTTTGTGTAAGGCGGGTCCATGTCCGGGGATGGAAGTTAGCTCGGTTACGGGTCAAACATGGGCTCTAAAAGTTCCTCTTCCTCTTCCTTTTTCTTTTTGCCCATGGAAGCTTCCGCTTTTACCGAAGAACAAAGACCAAATTTGAATCACTTTGTTCTCCAAGTGCTTTGGATGAAAAGAAAATCGTTACCCGTACACTATCGTAGGGCATTTCTATTGAGAATTCTAAAATAAATAAAAAAATCGAGTCGTTATTAATAGATGCAACTAATAATGTGCCGGAAGATTCAAACGATCAAAATCTCAGGCACTTTAGGACGTTTTGATCTGGATGGACATTATTCTTAGCAAAGTGTGTCTGGAATTGGTGAAGGGTCGTTGTAGAATGTTGAGAAGGACGGGAAGAAATTGTGGTGGCTATATGTGGGCATCAATCAAATCCAGCACAAAACATGAATCGTATTGGAGTGGAATGCCGTTGACCAGCCGTTCCCTTCACATCACGTCCTTGCTCCTTTACAGCACCTTCCCACGTGCCTTTCGCACCAATTAGTGGCGCACCCATTAATCTCGTAAAGCCAAAGAAGAAAGAAGAGAAAAAGAAAGAGAAAGTGTTAAATCAGTTCGACAACATTCATCTGCCATTTTTTGCATTGGCCAATAACCATTACCAACTTAAGTATTACCCCTTTGGTCATCAACAAAACCAAGACAAAACAAATTCAAATTGCATTATCTTTTCTTTCCCTCTAAACTCGGGTAACGCGATAGGCCAGATGATTGAGTTGGTCACATCAACACTTTCTGCACGCACCTATTGGAGTTATACGATCTTATTGACATGGAGGGATGCGATTATAGGAAAAGTTAGAATGTGGGGACCGAAAAGTGAATTTGTAGAAAGTAGGAGGACTGAATGTTGAGATCAGGGAAAAAGGTCGCACTTTTCAAGGTCCCTTCGAGTCTGAAAGGAAAGGGACATATAATAAAGAGGGGTCTCCGCCTCCGCACAAATCGCCTCCTTCCTCCGCATTTTGCCTCGGTCTTCTCCTCGCTCAGCACGCGCAGACAGAGAGAGAAAGAGAGGCTCCGAGGTCCTTTCGCAGCCTCCAATCGACGACCTCCTCCGTCTCAGGTATCGCCATTACATCTCATCTCCTCTCTGATCCATTTCTTGCATCTTAGACTTCTCCGGATAGATCTCTCTCTTTCTGTCTTTGTTGCGTTCTTGTTTTTATCCATCATCTACGTCTCAGATCTCATCCAGTTCCGGCGCCATTGTCCTCTCGTGTGCCTTTTTTTTTTGGTTAGATCCGTTTGATTTTCTCTCTTTCTGTTTGACATGCTTATGGCAGTGCGGTGGATTTGATATCGTTCATGTCTCTCGCTTCAGATCTGAGAGTAAGAGGTCTTATTGGAAGTTGCCCCTTAACCTGTGTGTGTGAGCATTTTGGATCTCAGCACTTGCTTACTAGGCTTCGGCTTCATCGGCGCTGAGATTTGTTTTCTATACGGTTTTCTTCCGAGTTAATTGAATTCGGGACGTAATCGAGTTTTACTTTGATTTTCCCTCCCATGTTATTCTTGTGATGATGCAATTGGCTGTTCTAGATGTTTTACTAAATCGTGTCTTGAACATATGCTTTCCTGTGTGCATTTCTCTTTTAGGATCTCGACAAATTGTTTCCGCATTGATCAAAAATCGATATACCTGCTTATTTCTTTTGCTTGTGTGCTACCTATCTGGTTTCTCTCTGGTTCGCTCAACTGTAAATGAATATATTTTAGGGTGTAACTTTCTTATGTGTATGGTTCTCCTCTTGACTTGCTTTGTTTTGTACCATCAATCGGTTTAGATTGTGTTTTTCGATACAGAGCTGATCGTGTTCGCCTTTACTTTATCCCCATCCCTTCTCAAAGAGAATGTTTCGTGTTGCCTGTAGGCACGCCAATCATTATCAAGCTTTGACCGGGGATTGTGTCAACTTATGTTTTTGGCTTTTGATTTATCTGAATATCACTGTAGACGGTGCTATGTGTAACTTATATGAATTTATTTTCCTTGGACCTCAGTATGGGTGGCCCGGATCTGTTGCTGCAACTGAGACAGAATTGTCAGTTTGTTGCTTTGCCTGAAATCATACTATACTAATATCACGGTTCTTGCTGAATGACTGTTAAACAATTATCTTATATGAATTTATTTTCCTTGGACCTCAGTATGTGTGGCCTGGATCTCTTGCTGCAACTGAGACAGAATTCTCAGTTTGTTGCTTTGCTAGAAATCATACTATACTAATATCTCGGTTCTTGTTGAATGACTGTTAAACAATTATCTCTCAATTGGCTGTCTTGGAATCTGAGTGTGTCATTGCTGCAGGTGAAGTAAAGATGGTTGATCAAGTTCAACACCCAACCGTCATGCAGAAGGTAGCTGGCCAGCTCCTTCTCCGCACTAGTGTTTCTCAAGATATGCGAGGTTGCGACGGGGCTTTTCAGAGGCCAGCTCTTTCCCAACGGCGTGCATATGGAAATTACACCAATGCTGCATCGATCTATTCAACAGTGCCAGCATGTAGAGCAACCTCTGACTTGTCCATGGTTTCATCGACAGCATCTCCTGTGTTCATTCATGCCCCAGCAGAGAAAGGACTTGGTAGCTTTGCTATCGACTTCCTGATGGGTGGAGTCTCTGCTGCCGTGTCAAAAACAGCTGCTGCTCCTATTGAGCGTGTGAAGCTTTTAATTCAGAACCAGGATGAGATGATTAAGACCGGTCGGCTGTCTGAGCCGTACAAGGGCATTGGTGATTGTTTTAAGAGGACAATGAAGGATGAGGGAGTCGGTTCCTTGTGGAGAGGCAACACTGCTAATGTCATCCGTTATTTCCCCACTCAGGTGACTAATGCTTCATGCTTTTTTGTAGTTCTTGCTGCATGTTTATGTTTGTCTTTGGCATTTATCTTACCGTCATTTGAAATTTGGGCCAGGCCTTGAACTTTGCATTCAAGGATTACTTTAAGAGGCTGTTTAACTTCAAGAAAGACCGGGATGGCTACTGGAAGTGGTTTGCTGGTAACTTGGCATCAGGAGGTGCAGCTGGTGCTTCTTCCCTTCTATTTGTGTACTCCCTGGACTACGCCCGTACTCGTCTGGCCAATGATGCAAAGGCTGCCAAGAAGGGTGGGGAGAGGCAATTCAATGGTCTCGTTGACGTTTACAGGAAGACACTAGCATCTGATGGTATTGCTGGCCTTTACCGTGGTTTCAACATCTCTTGTGTTGGAATTATTGTGTATCGTGGACTCTACTTTGGAATGTATGATTCTTTGAAGCCAGTTCTCTTGACTGGAAATTTACAGGTAAAAATTTCTTCAGAGACATGCATTTTGTCTGATTTCATACCTCTGCTGGTATGGTGAACTTAGGAACTCCTGGCTTGCCATGATTGAAGAATAGTTTTTGAGGAATAAAGTAGGAGACGATAATAATTGCTTTTCTGAGCTCTGCTATCAGGATAGGAAATGGAGATTAATTTATCACATGGGCTTTGCTGTTATTTCCCTCTCATTACATCTGTTGTTCAATCATTTCAGGATAGTTTCTTTGCTAGCTTTGCGCTTGGCTGGCTCATCACCAATGGTGCTGGGCTTGCATCCTATCCAATTGACACCGTTCGCAGAAGAATGATGATGACTTCTGGTGAAGCTGTCAAATACAAGAGTTCTCTCGATGCATTTGCTCAAATTCTGAAGAATGAGGGTGCCAAGTCTCTCTTCAAGGGTGCTGGTGCGAACATCCTACGTGCCGTCGCTGGTGCTGGTGTGCTTGCAGGTTATGATAAGTTGCAGCTTATCGTATTTGGCAAGAAGTTTGGATCTGGTGGTGCTTAAGCAAGCGCATTGTGCGTTTTGGATTTAGACGGTGATGAAAATCTCGAGGTCTAATAATTTACTCCGGCAAAATTTTTTTATGGAATAATTTTGAGTTAGAGGGAGAACCTCCCAAACCAGTTGTTACTTTTTGGCTGGAAGTTTTGGTCCCCCATTGAACTGTGATTTATTATAGCGGCAAGAGTTCCTTTGCTGCTTGGAACCTCAATTACATGAAATGAGTAATTTTTTTTGAGGTACTTCTGTAGTGCTTACTAGATTGAGGTTAAAGGTCTTTGTGGGATCCCTTTGTTTCATCTTCAATTTAATAGCCGTTGACTTTCCTTGATTTGGTCATATTTTCTGGGACTGATGAAAGTGGGCCGGTACAGTGAGTCCTGCGTCCAGGCTTTGTTTTTGTGTTATCACATGTGCGTTTGTCGAAGCCTTCTCATTGTTTCTATATGATATACCAGCTCTTATCTTACATAAAATTTCCTCATATAAATTCTGCATTCTGCATGACTGAACATAAAGAGCCTCTGGCGGCTCGGGGCAGCTGTCCCGAGTGGGACTCTGTGCTATCTTGTAGTCAAGAGGCCTTTCAGAACTGCCCCAAGATCTTTTGGATAACAGGATACAATACATCAACCTCAACATGAATCCTCTGTCAAAGGCTATAAAATTCTGGAATGGTTTGGAATAATCTTAGATTATCATGTACCGGGGCTTCGGTGTGTTTGTGACCGATGGAGAAAGACGTCTCCTGTTCATGTTGACTATGGTTCATGCCTCGATTAAAAGCCGAGATGATGTCATCCCTACCAGACTTCGGCTGTTGGTGTTCAAAGCTGAATTTCATGGAGCCGCAAGACGCTCATTTCGCCATTCTCTTTGGCCACAGTTCACTCTTAGTCGCTGCGTAGTCTCAGTCAATATCAACCGCATCGGCCAAAGATGCAAACTGCAGATTCTCTTAATATATTTATATGGGCCTCTTCCATTCACATGAAATTTTAGTATGATAAGCCATCCATTTACCGAGATCGTGGATCCTCCTGGATAATGCATGCAGGGTCCAAGGTGTCGTAGAAAGGGGAGTGTGGTTTTCCAAGTCTTCTTAGCCAAGGGAAGAATTACTAGAAAAATGCTCATAAGCATGAGCCTTCAGATATTTTCAGGTCTCTTGGTCACCCTTTCGACTTATACATGAAACATACGACAGATTTATAATCATCGTCGTCGCAGATGGATTTTCATCAGGACAAAAGCATGCCAATAGATATCTTTGAATTAGTTATCACTCTTAAGGAGAATAGAAGATGGGTGTAGGAAAGACAGATCTTCTTGTAGGGAATAAGTTTGTAAAATAATCATATTAGGCAGTTTGTAAGCCTCTTGAAACACACACGATACGAATATATGATTTCATCATAGTTACGCCTAGAAAAGTATAGACGATGAATTGCCTGTGGTAGCAGTGCTGCATAAAACAGATGTCTAATTCTGTATTTAAGTAAGAAGCTCATGCAACAGCTTGTCAACATTTATGGACGATGACCCATTTGGATTTGTTGCCTCCTCTGCCAGTTTCTTCCACCCTGTGATCCTTTCCCTCATTCGTTTCCCCTTGTCTCCCTCCATCAGTTCCCTCACTTGCCTTTCCACTTCCTCTCTCTTGATCACACCCGGCAACTCCAAACCAATCTCCCATTTGCTACAAGCGTAAGTGCAATTTGTCCTCTGATCCCCAAAAGATGGCCAACAAATCATTGGGACTCCTGCAGACACACTCTCGATTATAGAGTTCCATCCGCAATGCGTTAAGAATCCTCCGATTGACGAGTGGTTGAGGACAGCCTCCTGTGGACACCAGCTGGTAAGCATACTCCTTCCTTCCGTTTCTTCGATGAATTCCCGGGGAAGAATTGCTGAATCCCCACTCACAAGGTTAGGCCTAATTATCCACAAGAATGGATGTTTGCTGTTGACCAGTCCCATTGCAAACTCAATTAGCTCTTCTCTTGTCAAGACAGCTAGGCTACCAAAATTAACATATAAAACTGAGTTAGGTTCCTTGCCGCCGAGCCATTGGAGACATTCGGTTTCCTCTCTCCATAGATTGCAGTCGAATGATTTCAGGGGACTCTCTTCCTTCACTAGCTTATTTAGAAGTAAAGACAGCGGACCAATTGAAAATACGTGAGGATACATGGATGACAGTGCATTAAGCACGTCCGATTCAAGGGCATCAAAGGTATGGAATATCATTGCTGAAGCTGTATTTGCTCGTTCAGCAACATCCATTGTACCGTTGAACAAAATATCACCAGGATCTGTGGTTCGAAGGAAAGTGGGCAAGTCCCACAATTTGATGTTCTTCATTCCCGGAATCCAGTCAATTACTGTATCGAGATGACCATTTGAAAGGTAACTGGTATCTGCATTCGCACGTGAAATTCTCAGTCTTACATAAATACATAAACGTGAAAAGAAATCATTTTTTGTTTGTTTTAATGAAGAGGAAGTCTAGTTTAGATAAGTAAATTTTGGACTTACAGGAGTGCCCCGCTAACCTAGGACCAGGTAAGATACGAACCAAAATTGGCGTGGGTGAGCCGAACAACATCGAACTTGTTTGTACATGGGGATAGTGGGAGTCGAATGCGTGCTTTGCACATAATCCACTCTCATGTCCCCTCCTAAAACCACCCAGCTTACTTGTGGGGTTTAAATAAAATTTGCTGCCTCGTACTCTTTACCTTTTAAAGGCGCCAGACCCTTTTCCCTGAGCATTCTGAAATGTTTGAATCCCATAAAGGAGCAGGCTGAGATTGTCCACAAGTGTATTATAGGGATGCTGAATTTTTTAGCAGCTTCATCGGTGGCAAATGACATGAATCCATCACAGAAAATGCAAGTGACTGGAGGAACATCTGAGGTTGATGCAGTGTGGTTCAGATTGGAGATGAGGTCAGAAAACGGAGCAGACATGTCATTTCTGACAGCAACAGACAGAGCAAGGAGGTCTTGGCTGTCTGCATCAGTGAAAGGAAGTCCATCCGGGATGGTGAGGAACTGAAAGTTAGGGAAGCCATCGAGGGCTCCAGCACCTCTCGACTTGAGTATGCGTCGATGGTTGTGCTCTGTGTTCACGAAGGATACGTAGAAACCTTTTGTATATAGAAGCTTCGCCAGTTTTAGCATTCCTCCTATGTGGCTTTGGGATGGGGTTGGAAGACAGACGGCATGGCTTCTCTTAGCTGTGGATAATTGGGTGTCCATCCCTCTCTCTCTCTCTTTCAGACGATATGCGTGGTTCAGCTCTATCTTTCAGACGAAGGGGAAGATGTAGTGAGTGCTGGGCAGAGCCCAACATGTCGGTTTATATGTAGGGATCCGGATCACTACAATAGGGTGACGTGCTCATATTAGCCGTCCGATCTTAATCGGACCGCAACTTCTTCAACGTGTGGTCTTGTCAAGAGTTACTGTGCTGGCGGGCCCTTCTTCCTTCTCGTTTTGATCTCGCCCACTGGTGGCTACGAGGAAGTGTTAGGTGGTCCACCTAAAATCTTTTTCCGGCCGCTACAGCATGTGCTTTTCTTGGAGTCGATAACTATATTTATCTTTTACCTGCGCCCACCATATACATTAAATAAAAAAAATGTGAACCCCTGCTCTTGTCCGTCAGTGGCACAGAACTTCTCCTCCTCCTTTGCGTTGAAGCTGTAGGGTCTCTTTCAGGATCAAACAAGAAAATCCTTGCGCCACAAGAAAATAATTGAGCAGCGCGTTCAGACTCGGAGATTTATTTAATCGGGTTGAGCCGCCCTTCTTTTGTCTTTCTGTGGCAAAAAACTTTTCCCTTCTCCTTGACTTTGAGCTGCAGGGTCTTTTCCACGATTAAACAAGAAAATCCTTGCGCCCATTGAAACAAAGCGAGCAACACATTCAAACTTGGAGATCTATCCAATTGGGTTGGATTTTTAAAGTTGACATTGATATAACACATAGAATGATAGATCGATTTTTAGTTATTAGAGTCATAATACTATGTTAGGTGTGAAGAGCAATCGAGACACTCGAATTTCGCATCACGTATTAAGTTGCATTTTTCCCCCAGTTTCTTAGGGCATACATGATTCAATTTCTAGCCAAAAATTTATTTTTGAGGAAAAAATGTGTTTGATAAAAACAAACAATTTCTATTTTAGAAATATAAATTCGTTTGATAACGAAAAAAATCTCTATTTTCTAAAATGTATTTTTCCTTTTGGATGGTGATAGTGACTAGCCGATTGGTGGTGGTGATGGTGATCAGTTGGACAATGGTGGTGGGACCGGCCACCAGCAATCGACGGGTTGCGACAATGTTGGTGGTCACTGGCTGGCCGCTATGGTGATAGAAGGAGATGCTTGGCCGGCGGTGGTGGCGACCCGTCGGCCTGCGACTGGAGGAGGTGGCGGTAACAGTGGTAATGATGACCGGTCAACGACAACGGGGTGGTGGGTAGTGGCGGTGACTGGCTGGTTGGTGACCGGCAGTCGACCAACGGCGGTGGTAAACTTTGGGGTAATTGGTATGGGAGAAATAATTTCTTGATTTCTCATTCTGGAAGAGAAACCATAAATTTTTTAATTATCGATTTCTTAGCCAAACGTATTTATGGAATAGAACCTATTCCATGAATTGAAAAAAAAAAAATTCCTACCACGTTCCAGAATGAATTCTGACATTGAAAAATTTATTCTAGAACATAAGTTAGGGCCTATCATGTAAGCCCTTATAGGCACAACTTTTGTTTTGCCTTGTAATGTCCGTCCACTTGATTAGTGGACACGTACCTTATTCGCATGCCAACACAGTGGCTAGTGGGCTATGGGACGCATTGTGTTACGTGATTGAGCTTATCTTTTTAGTCGGGATAGGTTTGATGACATTTCTTCTGGCAAATAGAGTGAGAACTGGCTCTTGGGTTTGAGAACCGGTCGAGAGAGATAATTAGAAAGGCTGATTCTAGCCAGGTTTGGGAAAACAACGAAAAAGGAAGGAGGACGAGAGAAGTGTAGCCAATTAGGAATCCACCTTTGTCTCGATTGAAACAAGAAGTCCCCTTTAAATCTATCATAAACCAATTAGGAGTTCGAGTAAGAAGCTGGATTGGGTCTCAGGGATGCCAAAGGTTAATCTAAAGCTCGTCAATCGAGACTTTTTCTCTTTGGTTTGCTTGCCATCTTTATCAATTTTATTGTCCTAAGTGCTCTAACGCGCGGAATGTGTGGTACTCAAGCAATTGCAATTAAACAGGCAATGATCCAAGCAAATCAAATACACTGAGTAGCGCGGAAAATAAGGAACGGATACCGTGAGCTGAAATGAAAACTCAATATAAGCCCTTCAAAATAAACTAATGCTTGAAAAAGAATGGAAAGTGAACCTATGGAATACTCTGATATATACTAATTATTACTTCCCTAAAATGAAACTTTTACAGGCGAAAGTAAAGCCTAATTGATGCCATCTAAAGTGTAATGCAATATCAGTGAACTGAATCTGTTTAAGAATGTGCAAGTTTCCTTAAGCGCACTCCTAGTTATATTGTTTGATTCTTGATTTTTTTTCTATAACGAAGATGCAATCTAATATGCTAACAGTAAAATTGCAATTCTTCTTATGAGCCTTGTTCAGACGATCACTAGAGATATCAGGTAACAACAGTCTTACTAAGCGACGAGGAAAGCGAAACTCAAATCACGACAGCCCGGAGCAAGCCTAGGATGCGGACAGCCATCGCCGCGGCTTATAGCCAGAGGAGGTGGCGAGCTCGCCTGGAGTAGCGATCAAGACCGTGCGCTGAGCACGTTGAAGCTGCCCACGGTGACGAAGAGCTTAGCCGACGAAAAACGTGGCGGCACACAACGGTGCCGTTGATGGAGATCGACTTCTTTGGATAACCACGAGCAGCGTCGGAGTCTCGATTGCTGGAGTTGCTGTTACATGCAGCCACTCGTGTCACCGGATGTCCCATCTGTCTACCGTCGAACTTCGTCTGACTTTCTCACCTAATTTGCTCGCTGTCTTCCCTCAGACGTGAGCGCTCGATTCTTTTCCGGAATGAAGAGTTCCTCTTTTGGTCGTGTTACTCTCATGACCGACCCTCTGCCTTCTTGTCCCTCCTCTACTTCAAGCGGTGGTCAGAATTTCTTTCAAGGAAAATCCACGCTTGCATGATTGCATCTCTTTTTGAGTTCCGCTTTGTGCATAGAGATTTTCCTGAACAATGCCGGTCTCTTTCTCTTCTTTCCTTCTTGAGGGGTGGCCGAGAGTGGATCCTCCAACCTTTGCTGATCCTCACGTTTATTATATCAGTATAAGATTTTTTTTTTTTATCGGATCTTGCCTTCTCTTCCATTTCGACATGCGCAACCAACTAATTCTTACCACGTTGGTGTTGTTCCCCAATCGCGAGCGGCGCCTCCCAATCACGTGGAAGCTTCGGCCAGTCCCAAGGGATGTGGCCGAGTTCATCACGTCGGGCTAATTCAAGTGCAATTTACGAGAGGGGCAATTTACAAAAAAAGCTATAAAATTCTAGAATGGTTTGGAATAATCTTAGATTCTCATATACTGGGGCTTCGGTGCCTTTGTGACCGATGGAGAAAGACGTCTCCTGTTCATGTTGACTACGGTTCATGCCTCGATTAAAAGCCAAGATGATGTCATCCCTACCAGACTTCGCCTGTTGGTGTGAATTTCATGGAGCCGCAAGACGCTCCTTTCACCATTCTCTTTGGCCACAGTTCACTCTTAATCGCTGCGTATTCTCAGTCAATATCGACCGCATTGGCCAAAAGATGCAAACTGCAGATTCTCTCTTCCATTCACATGAAATTTTAGTATGATAAGCCATCCATTTACCGAGATCGTGGATCCTCCTGGATAATGCATGCAGGGTCCAAGGTGTCGTAGAAAGGGGAGTGTCGTTTTCCAAGTCTTAGCCAAGGGAAGAATTACTAGAAAAATGCTCATAAGCATGAGCCTTCAGATATTTTCAGGTCTCTTGGTCACCCTTTTGACTTATACATGAAACATACGACAGATAGATAATCATCGTCGTCGCAGATGGATTTTCATCAGGACAAAAGCATGCCAATAGATATCTTCGAATTAGTTATGACTCTTAAGGAGAATAGAAGATGGGTGTAGGAAAGACAGATCTTCTTGTAAGTTTGTAAAATAATCATATTAGGCAGTTTGTAAGCCTCTTGAAACACACACGATACGAATATATGATTTCATCATAGTTACGCCTAGAAAAGTATAGACGATGAATTGCCTGTGGTAGCAGTGCTGCATAAAACAGATGTCTAATTCTGTATTTAAGTAAGAAGCTCATGCAACAGCTTGTCAACATTTATGGACGATGACCCATTTGGATTTGTTGCCTCCTCTGCCAGTTTCTTCCACCCTGTGATCCTTTCCCTCATTCGTTTCCCCTTGTCTCCCTCCATCAGTTCCCTCACTTGCCTTTCCACTTCCTCTCTCTTGATCACACCCGGCAACTCCAAACCAATCTCCCATTTGCTACAAGCGTAAGTGCAATTTGTCCTCTGATCCCCAAAAGATGGCCAACAAATCATTGGGACTCCTGCAGACACACTCTCGATTATAGAGTTCCATCCGCAATGCGTTAAGAATCCTCCGATTGACGAGTGGTTGAGGACAGCCTCCTGTGGACACCAGCTGGTAAGCATACTCCTTCCTTCCGTTTCTTCGATGAATTCCCGGGGAAGAATTGCTGAATCCCCACTCACAAGGTTAGGCCTAATTATCCACAAGAATGGATGTTTGCTGTTGGCCAGTCCCATTGCAAACTCAATTAGCTCTTCTCTTGTCAAGACAGCTAGGCTACCAAAATTAACATATAAAACTGAGTTAGGTTCCTTGCCGCCGAGCCATTGGAGACATTCGGTTTCCTCTCTCCATAGATTGCAGTCGAATGATTTCAGGGGACTCTCTTCCTTCACTAGCTTATTTAGAAGTAAAGAAAGCGGACCAATTGAAAATACGTGAGGATACATGGATGACAGTGCATTAAGCACGTCCGATTCAAGGGCATCAAAGGTATGGAATATCATTGCTGAAGCTGTATTTGCTCGTTCAGTAACATCCATTGTACCGTTGAACAAAATGTCATCAGGATCTGTGGTTCGAAGGAAAGTGGGCAAGTCCCACAATTTGATGTTCTTCATTCCCGGAATCCAGTCAATTACTGTATCGAGATGACCATTTGAAAGGTAACTGGTATCTGCATTCGCACGTGAAATTCTCAGTCTTACATGTATACATAAACATGAAAAGAAATCATTTTTTCGTTTGTTTTAATGAAGAAAAAGTCTAGTTTAGATAAGTAAATTTTGGACTTATAGGAGTGCCCGCTAACCTAGGACCAGGTAAGATACGAACCAAAATTGGCGTGGGTGAGCCGAACAACATCGAACTTGTTTGTACATGGGATATGGGGAGTCGAATGTGTGCTTTGCACATAATCCACTCTCATGTCCCCTCCTAAAACCACCCAGCTTACTTGTGGGGTTTAAATAAAATTTGCTGCCTCGTACTCTTTACCTTTTAAAGGCGCCAGACCCTTTTCCCTGAGCATTCTGAAATGTTTGAATCCCATAAAGGAGCAGGCTGAGATTGTCCACAAGTGTATTATAGGGATGCTGAATTTTTTAGCAGCTTCATCGGTGGCAAATGACATGGATCCATCACAGAAAATGCAAGTGACTGGAGGAACATCTGAGGTTGATGCAGTGTGGTTCAGATTGGAGATGAGGTCAGAAAACGGAGCAGCCATGTCATTTCTGATAGCAACAGACAGAGCAAGGAGATCTTGGCTGTCTGCATCAGTGAAAGGAAGTCCATCCGAGATGGTGAGGAACTGAAAGTTAGGGAAGCCATCGAGGGCTCCAGTACCTCTCGACTTGAGTATGCGACGATGGTTGTGCTCTGTGTTCACGAAGGATACGTAGAAACCTTTTGTATATAGAAGCTTCGCCAGTTTTAGCATTCCTCCTATGTGGCTTTGGGATGGGGTTGGAAGACAGACGGCATGGCTTCTCTTAACTGTGGATGATTGGGTGTCCATCTCTCTCTCTCTCTTTCAGACGATATGCGTGGTTCAGCTCTATCTTTCAGACGAAGGGGAAGATGTAGTGAGTGCTGGGCAGAGCCTAAGGGTGGCAACATGTCGGTTTATATATAGCCAAAGCTTGTGAGTTCTCAAAGAACCCACAGGCCGCAACTTCTTCAATGTGTGGTCTTGTCAAGAGTTACTGTGCTGGCGGGCCCTTCTTCCCGGTTTTGGTTCTCGGACAAAACTAGAAGGAGCCCACTGGCGGCTACGAGGAAGTATTAGGTAGTCCACCTAATATTTTTCCGGCGGCTACAGCATATGCTTTTCTTGGAACCCACGTCCTAATTCCGTTCTTATTGAGGAGTCGAAAAACTATATTTATCTTTTACCGGTGCCCACCATATATGTTAAATAAAAAATGTGAACCCCTGCTTTTGTCCGTTAGTGGCACAGAACTTCTCCTCCTCCTTTGCGTTGAAGCTGTAGGGTCTCTTTCAGGATCAAACAAGAAAATCCTTGCGCCCCAAGAAAATAATTGAGCAGCACGTTCAGACTCGGATATTTATCCAATTGGGTTGAGCCTCCCTTCTTTTGTCTTTCTGTGGCAAAAGACCTTTCCCTTCTTCTTGACTTGGAGCTGCAGGGTCTTTTCCACGATTAAACAAGAAACCTTGCGCCCAATGAAACAAAGCGAGCAACACATTCAAACTTGGAGATTTGTCCAATCGGGTTGGGTTTTTAAAGTCGACATTGATATAACACATCGAATGATAGATCGATTTTTAGTTATTAGAGTCATAATACTATGTTAGGTGTGAAGAGTAATCGAGACACTGGAATTTCGCGTCACGTATCAAATTGCAGTTTTTTTTTTTCAGTTTCTTAGGGCATGCATGATTCAATTTCTAGCCAAAAAATAAATTTTGAGGAAAAATATCAAATAAATTCGTTTGATAATGAAAAAAGCTCTATTTTTTAAAATATATTTTTCTTTTTGGATGGTGATGGTGACTAGCCGATTGGTGGCGATGATGGTGATCAGCCGGAGGACGTGGAGGGACTGGCCACTAGCAATTAACGGGTCGCGGCTATGTTGATGGTGACTGGCCGGCCGCTGTGGTGATAGGAGGAGGTGCTTGGCCAGCGATGGCGACCAGCTGCAGTGGTGACCTGTCGGCCGGCGATTGGAGGAGGCGGCGGCAACGGTGGTAATGATGACCGGTCAGCGGCAACGGGGCGGTGGGTAGTGGCAGTGACTGGCCGGCTGGTAATCGGCAGTCAACCAACGGTGGTGGCAATCGGTGGTGGCGGACGTTGAGGGAGTTGGGCGAGAGAGAAACAATTTATTGATTTCTCATTCTAGAAGAGGAACCATAAATATTTTAATTTATGATTTCTTAGCCAAGCCTATTTATGGAATAGAATCTATTTCAGAAATTGAAAAAAAAATTCCTATTATGTTCCAAATGAATTCTGACATAGACAAATTTATTCTAGAACAGAAGTTAGGGCCAATCAAGCGTCATTGTTTCGATCTTCCTAATGAGAATATATTATATATCCCCCCCCCCCTTAGATGATTTAACGGCTTGCCAAATAAGCGTGGACGGTTCCTCATGCTAGGTGGATGTGGATCCAATACTTAGCGTGGGTTCTCCCATTCTCAAATGATGTAATCATGTAACTTGATTTCTCAGTTAATTATGAGAATGTGATTTACTTTAAGGAACCTCAAACCTATTAGAAGCTCATTACAGGCTAATTTATTTGTTACGATATTTTAGGCATATCCCGATTAGGAAATTTTCTTATCGGCAAGAAATCGATCTTTTAGACTTAAGATTAGATTTCCCATTCCCTTTGTTTCTTGGGTTGAGATGAATATGTGGATTATGTGCGCTTTTTATATTGTACATAGGTAATTTCGTGAATTCCCTATTTTGAAAGATACAAAAAAAGTAGCATTACATTTAGGATAGATAGCATTCATATCGATTTCTTAGTTTAGAATTGCGTTCATGTTATTTTATTAAGAAATCACCATAATTACAATATGATTTAATTTAAGTTATTTCCTAGTTTAAATTAGGTGATCACATATTTTAATTAGTTCATATCTTAGTCCAAATGAAAATCATAGAAAGATTTGCATATCTTATATAGAATTAGTCTTAATATCACATGTCAAGTCATCTCCATCCTATCGTCATTGATGTGTCATTGCATGCTATTTCATCAATCATCTATT
This sequence comes from Melaleuca alternifolia, assembly GCA_019926035.1. Lineage (NCBI taxonomy): Eukaryota > Viridiplantae > Streptophyta > Magnoliopsida > Myrtales > Myrtaceae > Melaleuca > Melaleuca alternifolia. The sequence continues at coordinate 180,816 of JAGKPW010000288.1, forward strand.
GATTACATATTTAGACTTATAGAATAGATTGCATGTCATGCTAGATTGACTCATAATTCTTGCCCGTCGTTATAATTAGGTTATGTCACATGTCATTATATTAATAATTCACATACAACTTAGATGAAAACTACATTTGGTTTTTATAAACAAGAAAAAACCCAAAAAGAATCGATTAGAATTGCATAATCATTTTAAAAATCATGTTCAGGAAATGCATGCATTTTCTAATTAATATCTTATGGTATAGAAGATGGATTGCAATGAATGGGCTTTTGCTTGGTTGAGGTATTTGTTTTGTTGTCATATCTTTAATAATTTATCTATAACTTAGATTAGTGATCACTAATTTCATGTATGTGCACCTGCATGATCATCTCTGTATATTAGTGGCTTTAAGTTAAAATTGATCAAGGCTGCCCACAAGGAGAAAAGTTTAGCATAACAAAGTCCGTGTGTCCAAGATTTCTTTGATTTGTAGAAGTAAAAGTTTCTCCTATACTTGGATTTTTAATTGACCTATCATAGATTAGTGGCAACTCCTAATTGAAATTAATTGCATATTAAAAAATTGATTAAATAAAAACAACAAAATTTTGATTGGTATAGGCTTAGAAGAGTTTGTGGTAAATCTTTGACTTAGTAATCTATTAGTGTTCCTTTTAATGGTTCACCTCTAGGAAGGTCGAGACAGAACCATTACGAGGAATTTCCCTTCTTTGAGAAGGAAGATGGTTATTGTTGGCATACCGAAATTGTTTTCCCTTCTTTTTACTCTTGAAATTTCTTCTCCGGCCAAAGAAAGCCATTGCTTGTTGAAGTGCAACAAAAACTTTATTTGTCGGTACACTCTCCAAACTTTGCAATTTGGAAATCAGCTTACAAAAGGTGAGCATAAGAGTCTTTATCATGGAGTTAGTCAACGAATTGTATTGATCACCTAAACCATAAAGAGACCTTTATATTTGTCGTCAAGGGGACCTTTCGGTAGCAAATAACTTATTAAAAAGCATCATCATACTCATAAAGTAATGGAAAATTAGCAAATAACTTATATTTTTCCTCCTTGACTCCAGCTTCTTTTCCAAAATTAGCAGGAGGAACATTAGCTCCAAGTCTATTTGAGGGTCGTTAGCGCCCCGCCGACCATCGTTGACGCCCCATTGGTGATGGGGTGACGACCACAAGTGGAGGGCTTCCTCCTTCCACCGGTGGTTTTCTTTTTCTTTTTTGTATTTTTTAACTCGTAACCTTTTTTTTTGGAAAAAAAAAGACTTTTAACTTAATTTAATTAGATTTGATGTATTTAGGATTTAGATCAAAACAACATCATTCTAATATTTTAGTTAGTATTAACGCCACGTCGGACACCATGTTGGAGAGAGAAAATAATAAAGAAAGTCACGTTAGTATTTTTTGTTAGCTAAATTAGATGGACTTAACGGAATGACTTGATTGCACTAATTTAACAAATTTTAAAACTTTTACTGCACGTATTCCTATTCTTTTTTATGTGGTAACTTTAAAATACTATTGTTATATGCTATGCTCTTCTTAGGCTGTCCGAGATTAATTAAGTGAGGAAGGGAACTTTTTTTTTTAATTTAGCGGGCTACTGATGACCATTTCATATTTGTTTATGCATAACTGCTAATTTTAGATGCCACGCCTGTTTTGGGTTTAGTTTAAGTAACTTAGTAGCCAAAAACGAGTCAATGTGGGAAGAATCCATCTGAAAAGCGAGAGTTTTTCCGGAACGGTTCAGAGTTTTTCTGGAACCGATGGATTGAAAGCCAAGATGATGTCATCTCAGCCAGGCCTTGCTGTTGGTATGCAAAAATGAACTTCATGAAGCAGAAAGATGTTCATTCCCCCGTTTTCTTTGGCCACAGTTTAATCTTAATTGTGGCATATTCTCAGTCAATCGACTGCACAGGCCAAAAGATGCAAAGTGCAGATTTTCTTAGTGTTCTTTTTCGGGCCTTTTGATTCACATGAAATCCTGCTATGATCAATCGTCCCATTTACAAAAATGGTCGATCCTCTTGGAGAATACATGCAGGGCCCGAGGCGTCACAGAAAGGGGAAGGTCTTTTTCCAAGTCTTCTTAGCCAAGGGGAGAATTGCAAAGGAAAATAGTCATAACCATGAGCCTTCAGATTTTCACAGGTCTCGTGGGCCCCCTTTCGATCTTCACCATGAAGTATACAGCAAATTCATGACTGTCGTTGTGTATGGAAAAAAGGGAGAAAGCATGCTGACAGATATCTTTCAAGTCATGACTAAGAATGAGAAGTAGAAGATGGACGTAGGAAACACATCACATCTTGTACGGAACAAGTCTATAGGATAGATGAACTAAGTAGTCTGCATACCTCTTGAAACACACACGATCTGAATACATCTCTTCACAGTTACACATAAACAAAGTACTGTGCTGTTGTGAACAAGAATTCTGTTGGAGCAGTGTTGCACAAACAAATGTCTGATTCTGGATTTAAGTTATAAGCTCATTCAACAATTTGTCAAAGTGTATGGACGATGACCCATTTGGATTTGTTGCTTCCTGTGCTAGGCTCTTCAACTCTGTGATTCTTTTCCTCATTTGCTTTCCCTTGACCCCGACCATCAATTCCCTCACTAGCCTTTCCACTTCCTCTCTATTGACCCCACCCAATAACTCCAGACCAATCTCCCATTTACTACATGCGTAAGTGCAGTTTGTCCTCTGATCCCCAAAATATGGCCAACATATCATTGGAATTCCTGCAGACACGCTCTCGATTATAGAGTTCCATCCACAGTGTGTTAAGAACCCTCCGACCGAAAAGTGGTTAAGAACCGCCTCCTGTGGACACCAACCTGCAAGCATACTCCTTTCTTCAATTTCTTCAATGAATTCCCGGGGTAGACCTGCTGAATCCCCACTTACAAGGTCGGGCCTAATTATCCACAAAAATGGATGTTTGCTGTTGGCCAGTCCTGTTGCAAACTCAATAAGCTGTTCTCTTGTTAAGACAGCTATGCTACCAAAATTAATGTATAGGACCGATTTCGGTTCCTTCGAGTCAAGCCATCGAAGACACTCCATATTTTCTCTCCATAGATTGCAGTCTATAGATTTCAGGGGGCTATCTTCTGTCGTTAGTTTATTGAGAAGTAACGAGAGGGGGCCAATTGAATAAACGCGAGTATACATGGATGATAGGGCAGTAAGTAATTCTGGTTCAAGGGCATCAAAGGTATGAAAGATCATTGCTGACGCTGTATTTGCTCTCTCAGTGGCATCCATGGTAAAGTTGAACACAATATCATCAGGATCTGTGGTACGAAGGAACGTTGGTAGGTCCCACAATTTAATATCCTTCATTCCTGGAATCCAGTCAATTACCATATCCAAATAGCCGTTTGTTAAGTAGCTGGTATCTGCATCATGAGTGATATTCTCAGTCTTATATGGATATCATAATCATATCACGAAAATAAAACCCTCTTCTTTCTCACGAGGAAGTTTAGTTTTAGGTCGGTAGACCTCGGGCTCAAGAAATACCCGTAACCTAGGACCAGGTAAATACGAGCCAAACCTCAGGTAGGTGAGCACAGATTTGTTTGTAAGCAATGTTTTTGGTGGTAATACATAACTCATTTGCATATACCACGCGAATGTTCGCTGCTTGATCACTGAGTCTAATTGCCGGGTTAAAATAAAACTATCTACCTTGTACCTTTTAATGGCGTCAGACCCTTTTCCCTCAGAGTGCGGTATTGCTTGAACCCCATGAAGGCACAGGCGGGGATCGTCCACAAGCTTATGATAGGGATATTGAACTCTTGGGCAGCGTCATTGGTGGCAGATGACATGAATCCATCGGAGAATATGCATGTGACTGGAGGAAAATCTGAGCTTGATGCGGTGTGGTTGAGATTGGAGATGAGACGAGAAAATGGAGCAGACATGTTCCTTCTGATAGCATCACATACAGCAAGAAGGTCTTGGCTCGAGTCTGCATCCGTGGGAGGAAGGCCGTCGGTGATGGTTAGAAACTGAAAGCCACGGAAGCCATCTAGTGCTCGGTTGCCTCTCAATTTGAGTAAGCGTCGATGGTTGTACTCTGTATTCACAAAGGATATGTAGAAACCTTTTGTATATAGGAGTTTTGCTAGTTTTAGCATCGCTCCTATATGGCTTTGGAATGGAGATGGGATACAAACGGCATGGCTTCTCTGACCTGTGACTGGTTGGGCGTCCATCTCTCTCTCTCTCCTCTCTCAGCGAATGCCAGGCAGAGCAGAAGTCGGCAACATTGATCCACTTTCTGCGGGAGTTCTGCACAGTGCTTCACGTGACTGCTCCTTCAAAATAATGGATCCGGATCACTTGACTCCATTATTATTTGAGGGAAGATTTTTAAGTTGTTTTTTTTTTGTTTCCATCCGTTTAATAAAATAAACAATATTCAATAACGTCGATGATAGTTTATATATAGCCACGCCAATTTTTTTTTGAAAAATCAAGACACAAATTTCCAGATAAGATGAGCGTGAGAGTAGAATAGGATTTGCTTTGCCTAAGAATAATTGACGGATGCTGCAACAGCCCACTTTGTGGACTTTCCCCGTCCTCTCCCTTCTCTCTCTTTTTATTTTTCTCTCTCCTCCCCCTCTTTTGCCCTTTCTCCACTGACTCGCCCTTCCCACCCCCGCTCCCCTGACTTTGACCCACTTTCTTCCTTCTCTCTCTTTGGGTTGGAGAACGCCGAACGCAAGGGGCCTACCGAGCAGGGCCCCGTCCCATCTCTCTCTCTTCCTCTCCCTCGGACACCCGACTTCTTCTCCTTCAGTTTTTTTTCTCTGTTTTCGCACAATAAACCTCGAAAAGGGGTCCGGAAGCAGACTGTAACAGATGCTAACTTTTCAAAGAATGGTGGATGAGCTGTTTTCACTTGTGAAAGATTTGATGGGTGGTTGCTTTTCGCAGAATGGTTGATGAAGTTCTTAGTTTGTCATTACAATCATAATGCTTTGCCTGCTCTCGAAAGCAAATGAAAATGCGAAGAGCACTGAAGTTTCTGGTCCGTGTCGAGATAATGTTGCATGTCGTCCCCAAGTTATATTCCGTGAGTTTCCTTAAGAGGCGACTTCGTCTTGGAATAGCTGTCCAGTGAGTGAGAATTACTTGTGGCTTTGGCCTAGGCTAGCTGAAAGCAGCTTTCTATAATGGATGCTGTCGATTGGAAATCGGCATATATTCTGGAAAATGCCATTGTCCATTAATTTTAATGAAGCTAGCGGAATAATTTGATTATAAGATATGATAAGTTTTACTATTCAATTATACTTTTAATAATATTAGATTTTAATTGAACTTTTTGCGACAAATTTTAGTATCTGGTACATTTGTCTTTCTTTTTTCATAATGTACATGTAATGACATAATATGCGGTAACAATGTTATTCCAAGGGTTTCTAAGATTAGCGTAGTTAGAAGGGAACAAATCTTCCGATGAGAGCACTAACTCCAATGCTAGTTTGCTAACACCTAGTATTTTGCTTGAAGACCTCTCCTGCATGCCATAAAGAATTAGGGTGCGAATATGTTTATAATGACAGAATCTGAGTCGTAACAAAATTAGTAATTTTGCATTTTTTTTATTTATTACATTTAAATATGAGAGACATTTATGTGTCGAATGAAACACACACCCGTGGGAGATTGCATTTAAATTGGCTCGACGTGCAACTCAATCTTAATTTTAGGCCCAAAACTCATTTGAATTGTCAAGATTAAGCACATGTGAGCCCAGCCTCTACTGGGAATTTTCTCTTCTCCTTTGCTCGGCCCAATAGGAGCATGCGCAATGCATGTCCGTTCTAAATTAGGAAAGTAAATGACATAAGCAAGGAATGAGCAAGGAAATTTCAACCAACACAATCCGGAAAGGTGAGAGAATGCAAGAAAATGTTAACTTCCATCCTTCGAAGATTATCATCACTGTAGGGGTGAGCGTTTTCAGATTCTTTGTAAGTTGTCCCCGAAATTTAGAACTTTTCCATCATAACATGTTTATCATTTTTGGAATTTGGAACCTACCCTACATATTTTAGAGCCTAGAATGCACCGAATCACAGGTTTCGGGATATGAACTGAATTGAATACTCTACCTTTCTATATATGAACTGAATTGTTTAATTCAGGATAAAGAAAAACATCTCTAATATATATGTTAGGGCACATGGCATCAGGAAAAAGAAACAAACTTTTCCTTTGGAAAGTAATGTGCAAACCATATGACCTGTATTGTAGCTTTTGGATCGGCAATTAGAGTGACGGCACCTTCACTCTTGTGCAACAAGATTGAGTATGTAGGCATTTATTTACATCCTAAGCATTTAGAGCATTCCATTAGATGTTGCTCTTCTTATTGTTGAAAATTTGATTTTATGGGAGTATGATTTTGATATTAATGACAGTTTGTAATTTAACGTGTGCAAGTGTAAATACAGTATTTTGTTTTCGGTATAGAATGAATAAGGGAAAAGGTAGGATGATTCAAGGGATATAGACTTATAGGCAATGGGATAGAGAAGATATTATTTCATTAGATTAACCGGATGAACTAGCCAGCCTTTATATGGGCTCGATGATCGACTTAGACATGCATAAGATCTCTGCTTCGTCAGGGATTTCTTTTTGTTTTCATTCCAGGCTAAGGGCTCCAACTACCACTAGTAGACTGCGGTTTTGTAGGCATTTCTAGGCAGTTTTGTATTTCTCGACCTGCTTTCGACGCAGTTCTAAGCTCCTCTACTTTGGACTTAAGACTTCTTAACAATTAAATCACCAATTTTCGACACTTACAATTACGAACCTACATGATCTCTCCTTGTTTGTATTGTATATCTCTAGAACAAGTATGAAAAAGGAGCTCTCCATCTCAGTGCGTGATTACAGAATAGAGGTAATAATCACTAGAGATGCGTGAGAAATACAAACTAAAGAACGGAATTGGCTCTATTTATGAGCTGCTTACATGATTCCCTTACCTTTTCACCATCCATCTTGCAAATCCTTAATTTACTCCTTTATATGAGCTCCAGTACCTCTACGCACGAGGTATTCTCAAACAGCGCGAAAGTGAGATTCGCAAAGTAACAACCAGCTATTCCTATATATAATTTGATCATGTTGTGACCTTATCATGATTCAGCAACATGTCTATTGAATGTGCAACGGATTGTTCTTGCATATGTATGTTTGCTTGATTCACTCTCTTGACTTTTGCTCTTGAATGACTCCCCTTCATGTAGGTTTGTAGCCTTGATCTAAAATATGATTAGTACTGCTGTCATGTTTGATTAGATGTAATTTATTCCCTTAGCTACTTGCTTGAATTATTAGACCTCTAGGTCTAGGATATGATTAAGACCAGTTACTATGCATTGAATTATTTTGCAAATTCTTATTAGATCGACATCTTGTTTGCATCATGATTTGCTATAGTTCGCATTTTAAATCATGTTTAGATTAGTTATTGCTTGCATTTCCAACATTATGTCAGCTTTCATTATCTTCCAGTTTGCAGTCCTTGCGGGAATTCTAAGATTGATAAGTCCTAAAGTTAGAACGATGGTTCATCAAAGCGAGTTTCCATATAATCAGGGGTGACGCTGAAAATGGTGATTTTTTTTGTTCAAATTGCAGAAAAAATCACCAAAAATGTCATAAAACCATTACATTTGTGCCAATTTAGTCTCAAACATTTCTTTTTTTTGTCAATTCACTCTTAAATATCTTATAATTGTGTCAATTCAATTCATCCAATCAACTTTTATCGGAAATTGCTGACATTGGTGTTAACCCTTTTACATTTGGCCACGATTAACATTGATAATTTTTATAGTATTACAATAAAATTCTTTTGGATTTTTTTATCTTTCTTTTATTTTTCCTTTTTTATTCATTCTCTTTCTTTCTTTTTTCTTCCCTTCCTTCTTTGTCTAGCTGGTCTTTGACAAACAAGGGTCAGCAAAGTCGCCCGTCGCTGGGTGAGGTTGCGCGAGCACGACCTTGCCCTCGACAAAGGTCAATGACGTACCTTGCCAGCCCTTGCCTCTGGCCAGTTGGAACGACTAGAGGAAGAAGGAAGGGAAGGACAAAAGAAAGAGAAAAAGAAAACGGAATAAAGAAAAATTTAAAAATATTAAGATATTATTAAAAATGATCCATGTTGGTGTCGTTTGTGTCACCTAAGATAACTGTCATCCGTGTTAGTGATTTTGGTTAAATTTGATTGGATCGATGTACTTGACGTAAATGCACAATGTTTAAGACTAAATTGGCAGAATTGTAATATATTTACAACTTTTTGGATAATTTTTCCTCAAAATATGGGTGCAATCAGAATATAGGTTGATTCATATAATTTTACTTCATGTTTAAGTCGGCATGTAGATTGCTGTCAAATAATTGTAAGTTTTTATTCGCTTTCATAAAAAAATAAACTTAAAAAAAAAGAAGAAGATAAAAAAATGAATCAATTAATTTAAGATTGCATTTGAGTTGCATCTTTAATCGTCTTCATCTTTGCATCTTTAAGCATTCACCGATTGCGCGCGCGCGCACATATGTATATACATATACATATACATATACATATACATATACATATATATGCATATTAGGATAGGATTCCCTGTTTACATTTGCTATAGTATAAAAAGTAGGACTTTCATTAGAAAACGTTTTAATGCACACCTAGGCCTTTTAGATCGCATAATTATTCAAGTGCACTTTCATTTCAATCAACATAAATATCTCGCAAGTTAGTAATACTAAACTGCATTCTTATAGGAAAGGTAACAAAACAATGTCCAGGAGTGCATTTAGGAAAAGTAACATGCACACACGTATATTAATTGTCTTGATATTTCATATATTTTAGATTGCATTAGTTTGATTTTATTTCCACATTTAATTGTTCATTGTAGGAACTTAATTTACATAGCAGTTATTCATAGCACTTCACATAAAGCGGTAGTTTATTTTGGCGATTTTACATTAAGTTTCTATTTATAGCTTATGAGGTCTTATCCCAAGACTTAATGGGGTTTGCATTAATTTTTCACAATACAGCTCAAATTCGTTACTTTCTTGCCATTTATCTGCTCTATTTGTTTGGATATTATCGGATTAGGTATAGTATGTTTGGTCGAGTGATTTTATGCATGACCACCCACCCTGCTCGACATAGAGGTTAAAATAGGGAAATAAAATCGGAAAGTCCATAGGGATGATCATTCTTATTGAAAGAGAAAAGGTAACAAATTGGGTGGTCAATATTTCTAGCCTAATCAAGTTCTCAACTCACTAATCTCTGGTTCATGAAAGTAAGACCGGCTCCTGTGTCTAATAGATTAATAGCGATTCCTAAAGCAAAAATAGATAATATAATTTGAATGAGAAATCAAGTTAGGGTCCGTGCGAAGCTTAAGCACCATCTTGCAAGCAAGACCATTCGGGCCTGCTCGACAAGCCATTAAATTCCTTTGGGATTTACCTTGGGAGGGTGGTGAAATAGTTTTTTTTTGTAATCGATGACTCCACCACGGCCCCATGCCCGGACGAATAGAGACTAATACAAAATCCCAACACCATGACCCCCCATTTAAGATGCTAGCAACTACGGGTTTTAAACCCGTAATCTTGGCGATGAGGGATAGGCTCTTAATTAACACAGCTACCTACCGTTGGGTGTGATAAAATAGTTTTTTTTTTTTATAACCGAGATGTCCGGGCCAGCTTGCGCGCACCTCGACTATTTCTCGAGAGAGACTAGCACAGCAACCTACCGCCATGGCCCCTCACTTAAATCACAGGCGCTTCCCCGGGGAATCAAACCCAAGACCTCAACGAAGTCCGAGTTCGCCCTAACCAGCTAGGCTATCCATGGGTAGGTGGTGTGATAAAATAGTTCAGTATTCACATATGCATAAATGATGGTTCATTGGAGTTCTGCTTGCTTGGGTTTAGTTTAAGAACTTAGTAGATAAAAGTGAATGATACAAAGCCAATCCAATGCGAAAGAGTAGACAATTTTGTCGTGGTTCCTTTTTCCTGAGTTACTGTTGGTTGAAGCATACTCACGGTCGATAGACCACGTAAGCCGAAAGAAACCACTTGCATATGCTCTTAATGTATTGTCAGGCCATTGCACTCACATGAAATCCTAGAATGGTCACTCATCCATCTGTTAATTACATAGTCGATCCACGGCGAATGCATGCAGGGTCCTAGGTGTCTCAAAAGGGGAGCGTCTTATTTCTTGTCTTCTTGGCCAAGTAGAGAGTTGCTTGGAAAGCGCTCATAAGCATGAGCCTTCAGATTTTCCCAGGACAGTTGTGGACAAAGCAGAGCTCCCTAAACGATTTTTGAGTAGCTTGAGAGTTTCGCACTCCACTTTTTCTCCGTAAATTCAGGACGTCTCAGTCGGTGGAGCCGAGGTTCCATGTACCCTGAACTGTAAAAGATAGCACACCTCCTCCTTAAGTATTTGGGCGGACTCATTCTCAAGACGTTTTCAGTCATTTTTGAATGATGTTGCAACTTGTTAGCATGTGCGGCGGAAAGATTAGTTGAGAAAAGGATATCTAGAGAAAGATGGGTGTTATGGAAATGAACAGAAAGGAGGAGGTGTACCTGGTAGATCAATACGAGCATCTGCACTACACAGCTAAAATTTCTCTTGCCGGAGACTATGTCGACCCGTCAGAGTCAGCAAATTCTGCTTAAAGGACGGGTCTCAATCAATTTATACGGAATTTTGTGGTGCACGTTGGGAATTTAACCCACGGATGGTGATTAAACAGCAATTGGAGTTCCATGTACTGATGCTTAAATAGCGAGATCAGACTGAAACGTAAAATTGAGAGTGATCCCTCAAACTCTATGCATACAGGAAAAGGTGAAAAGGAGATGGACATATTAGCAGAGATGAACGGATGCAGTTTGAGATAACAACATTTTAGCATATGATATCGGTCTTAACGTATGTTTCTGGAGCTCCCCAAATATTTTCCAAAGAGCAGTCACTACTATATGCTTCAAATGTTGCTGCAGCAAATAGAATATTCAAGACATGGTCCTCTGGACGAGTTACCATATCTGCAATATGCTTTCGACTTGATTTAGGAGGATCCAATCGTAAGATCTGTAGAACCTCTCTCGCCCTCTCTACTTTTGTAGATAAATATACACTTAATAGTTGCTTCAATGTGCTTTGGAAGCATGTTAGGTTGTCATCTCAAATAATACAAGAATGATACAAACACATGTCAAACTTGAAACTGGCTTCACTAAGACAGGTAAGAGTAACCAAAAGCAATTTCAGTATATCTCTTGTTGTCACAGAGAGAGAGAGAGAGAGAGAGAGAGAGAGAATGAATAAATGTGAAGTGGAAGCAAGAAATGGTAGTTTGCCTCCCACACAGGTACAAAAGAGATGATTACCTTATGAGTGAAGAAAAATGAAGGCGGAAAAGGACAAGATTGAGTCAAAGACAAGAAGACCAAACGTCGCTTTCCAAATTATTATGCATCCCCGAAACAAAAGGTCCCCCTCCAATCCGTTTTTCCCACTCTTCCCATCAATCATCCACTCAACCTTATACACCTATCTCACTTCCCATATCAGCCAGTTAATCATGACTGTGACGTCTTCTTATTCTCTTAGACGTATTGTCGCTACTCTCTCTCTCTCTCTCTCTGGTGAATGCAGGTAATTAAACAAATATAAAAGCTAGCTAATAGTTTCATGAGAGAGCATAATATCCCACTTCTAAGCAAACCCCACAACCGTCGCCATCATCATCACCATTGCCACTCTTGGAAGCCTCTTCTCCTCTCTCTCTCTCTCTCTCTCTCTCTCTCTCTCTCTCTCTCATAAAAAATAAAGGCCGCCATGTATGCCTCCTATAGATATATAGAGCTTTCTCTCATCTCCATCCAGATAGTTAAAACGATAGAAAAGAAAGATATAGCTGGATCCAGCAATGAGGAAGCCAAGTGAGACCATGGGAATGGCAATGGGGATGAAAGAGAAAGTAAGCAGCAACCCTCATAATAATAAGCTGAGAAAAGGGTTGTGGTCACCAGAAGAAGATGAGAAGCTGATGAGGTACATGTTAACAAATGGGCAAGGGTGTTGGAGCGACATTGCTCGGAATGCGGGCTTACAGAGATGTGGCAAGAGTTGTCGTCTCCGTTGGATTAATTATTTGAGGCCTGACCTCAAGCGAGGTGCCTTCTCTCCCCAAGAGGAAGAGCTCATTGTCCATTTGCACAACATTCTCGGCAATAGGTTCTCTCTCTCTCTCTCTCTGTGTGTGTGTGTGTGTAAACAAACGTGATATGTGTTAAAGAGCATAATCTAGGCCAAAAGAATGTAGTTACATAGCAAGCCACCCTTATTTTTCATGTCATAACGGCAAATTAATGCTGAAATATTCCCATACTCCTTCTCATTCCTAGGCTGTTTCGCATAATCAGTTTCCTGCATTGTCAATACGATCGCCAGCAATTATATTGCTGTTAAGTAAACCATCCGTTGTTCTTTTTAAATATGAGCTGAAGAAAATTTCTGAACTGATAATCTATTATATAATTTCTCTTGACTATTTCATTGATGCATATTACATGTCACTGTAATTTCAGATGGTCTCAGATTGCAGCACGTCTTCCTGGAAGAACCGATAACGAAATAAAGAATTTTTGGAACTCTACTCTGAAGAAGAGATTAAAATTGAACTCTGCTACATCCCCGCCAAACGACAACGATCTATCCAATCCAAGAGACATAACTGCGGGGATTATGCCTAGTTTTCAAGCACAATATGACGTCTTAGCTACATGCATGGACTCATCTCCTCCACCATTCCCCTCGATGGACAATTTATCCATGCCAAACCATTTCGATCCATTCCCCATACTTAACAACCACTGTGACACATGGGAAGGAGTAGGATTTTTCACCTTCCCCTCGAGCATTGCACCGGCCAGCATGGGAGATGATTCAGGTTATTTGAATTTCGAGCATGCAAAAGTGGGGCTTTTAGGAAGTGAATTTTCTGTTCCACCACTAGCTAGTAGCACAACGACCACTGAGGAGAATAATTACAGATCCATGGGTTGCGGCATGGATGGGAAAGGAGAGAACAGCTTCTCCAATAACAATGATAGTTGCTTCAGCAATACTACTACCGCTAGTTTAAAAGTGGAGGACGAGATGTCCCGGTTCGGAAATAATTTGCAAGGAGCTAACTTGAGAATCGGGGAATGGGACCTGGAGGGTCTGATGGATGAATTGCCCTCCTTCCCTTTTCTTGATTTCTAACTCCCATTTTCCTTCTTTTCCCCACCCCAGATGATAAAACTGTCCCTCTGTCTCTGTCTCTCCTTTGACCTACCCCATCAATTTTCCTTTTACAGAATAATGAAAGAACTGCACGCAGATACTAGAGAAATTTCTGTTTATACTGCATGTTTCATACAATAAATCTCTTGGTCTCTCTCAGCGGCTTGAGATTCTGTACAATGAGCTCTTGGATGTTGGAGATAACAGCAACGGAAGCTTGAATTGCAACTGTGAGATAAGCAAGTTTGCGGATCATTCGTTTCATGTACATCGGTTTCATGTGAATGTTTTCTGGTAGGGACCGGCGTTGTTGAGAAATGTGAATATTACTCCAGGTGTATAGGAAGGCACAATAAAAGATTAGTTTGGTGATATACTGTAGCCAGATTCATGTAAAAGCAGCAAATAATGCCGACGTGGATTCGTCGAGATTGAGATTCATGTAAGCATCATCATGGAAACATAGCTTTCAAATGAAGCATTGCTCTCTCTCTCTCTCTCTCTCTCTTCACTGACCGAACAATAGACAGATGGTTGTAGGGCAATTCACAAATATCAGAAATTATTTACGGAGAAATGCGACATTTCTTGAATATTTCTTAGAGGAGAAAAAGATTGCGACGAAAAATATATAAGGAGAAAAGTATTAGATGTCATGAACTGATCTTTTTATTATTATAGATATATGTTAAAGTGACCTAAACCCGAAAACCCAACATGCGGTGAGCTCAGGAGGTCCAAATAACAATGTCAAAGACATTTTTTTAATGCGGAATGAATTTACAGTTTCTAATCATACATATTCCTACCATTGATTTAAGACAATCTTTTTTTTTTTATTGAACACCATATTCACCATAAAACTAGAACAAGGTGGTCCGCCCGTAGACGTTGTTACAACATAAACCTAGAAGAATTATAGAAAATGTAGTACTCAAGCTCGAGTTTAGCTTAATAAAAAATTCAGACGCGAGAAAGAGACTCCAATACAAAGCTCACTTGAATAACGAATTAGAGATCCATCTAAAGTCCATCAATATGTAGGTATTACCTTTCGTACTCGAGAGGAAAAGGGGCACCATCCACCCATCTTGAGTCACACACCTAATGTAATGTCTAAGTATAAACAGAAACCGGTCCAAGTACATCTCGTACTGCAACCGGATCTCCCTCGCTTTCAGATGTCTTGGGAAAAAATTGCTGCCATCTTATAAAAATCTCAAATATATAAACATCGAATGAGCTAATTCTACTATCTCAATTATCTAAACTAGTAAATAATAGCAGTAATAATCAATGCCCTTCATATAAATCAATCAGTCATCTGCGTCTTGCTCCACACGTGGGGATCCAGAAATAAAGAGTATGAATGGAACATTTAATAACGCAAATTCAATGCATATTTATGGACGTGTAAAAGTTGATATGCGAATACCATAAAATAGCCAATCTATATAGATAAATGGGGATATATTCATTTCGTGTATTGTCAATTGGCCAAAAACCTCATGTTCTAAAGGGGGGCATCGCCTCAAGGAGCGGAACATATCTTGCACCAGCCACTCCTCTATATATGTATTATCGTGTATCCGCAATCGTAATCTCTGCAGCCTCTATTGCTAGGATTCTACATGGCTCTCTCTCGATCGGGTTGTTGCGCAAAACTTAACTTGGCGGAGCCTCCTTGAACATAACATTGAATTCCTAGGACTTGCATATAAGTAGCCAAAAAGTAGAAGAAAAGGAAATTTAGTAGAAGGAGAGGATCGGAACAAGAGGATCGGTTGTTATTGTTTTTGGAATCGCTGCCTATTCTCTACAGTATCAGCTGAGCAGACCCGAGAGATGTCATTGAATAGAGGCAATATCTGGTCTACAACCATCGCTATTTGCTGGACCCACTTTCGGGTTAAGGCATGGATTATTTACATCACTAGCTTTCGTCTCAGATCTGTTTTTCTTCGCATGCCCAGTCAAGAACTGGATTGGTCTTAATGCAATTTGGTGAATACACGTTCCGATTGGGGAAGATGAACGTTGACATTGGAATTAGAGGATTCGCGAGAAATCGTTTTCTTGTGACATAACCGAGATGTTATGTGCCCAAGAAGGAGCGGATTTGAGGCCTCATTCATGCTTGTTGAAGGGTGAGCACATTCTTCTATCTCCATATTACCAAATCAAGAGAGATCCGTCTAGTATTTCTTCTTTGACATTGAATATCAAGCCAATAGTCAGATACCACACATCCAAATCTGGTTAGGTCGCATTACCCACGTTAGGTTTTCTTATTATCAATTTTTTTTTTCAGATTTCCCTCTTTACTAATATATAAATAAATATTTTTTGCTTCTCTATATTCCTTATTTCTGATTATTTTATTTAAATGCCAGGTTAACATTTAAAGGTGACTTAACGACTGTGACAGCAACTCTGTACATGATTTTGATAGAAGGACCAATTTGGACAAAAAAAAAACATCTAGTTTAAGATTTAATCGCACGAAAAAAAAAGTTTAGGATTAAACAACTTGAAAAAGCTTAGGGAAAGCCCTAAAATAATATGCAATTAAGTCATAACATTTGTAATTTACTGTCAATTCAGTTATTTAGATTAATCTTAACCTGATATTACTGATGTTGATGCCTTTTTCTTTTTGCCAAGAGATGGCTAACCATTGATCATGCTTAGGCGGGCTGGCCTTGGTAGGGCGAGGGTCTCACATATCCCATCATGGGTGAGGCCAAGGCTCAGTGGGCAAGGGTGAGCCCTCGCGAGGGCTACCCTTGCTAAATCTGGCTTAGCTGAGGCTTCAAAGCTTGCCGTCACCTCAATGGGCAATTGAGAAATCCAAAAAAGAGAGGAAAAAGTGAGAAAATTATGAAAATATAATTAAAAATTGTCTATGTCAACGTGGGTGGTGCCACATGCCACGTAAAGCAGCCAACATCCACATGGACAATATGCAACTTGAGTTGGTAATTAGTCAAAATGTCTATGATTAAATTAGCATAAATGTAATAAGTTCATGACTTTAATGGTCTGTATACAAGTAATAGTGACAAGGGTGGTTTTGGAACTTCTCTTTAATATTTGATGGAGCCCATAAACATTTTTATCTTCGATTATTTCTAGATTTCCAAAAATCTGCTCAATATAATCCTTTCATTAAATGCATTGCGGCATGACATGCATTTTTTTATATATACATAAACCGCTACATGGTGTTTTATTGGGCCAATATATTGATATGGATTGCCACATCCTCTTTTCAAGCCAGCAAATCTATTTTTCCATACAACAAAATGTATTTACGTGAACATGAAAGCAACACACGAGATGATGCAAAGGGAATCCTTAGCAGTGAAGTAACACACAGCAAAAGGTCAACTACCTCCTGCACTACCACCCTCCCTGAATCCTACCTTCGCCGATTCATCCTAATTTCTCGATTTCTATTAAGATAATTAATTATCACAAAGGTCAGAGCTCTTCCTAAGCTATACCTTATATTTTTCATCATTATTGAGGTTATATGTGTCAATACCAACATCTGCTGGGTTTGTTGTATACGAGGAAGTGTGAACCCGCTTCACCACTCACTTTGACCATCTGCAGAAAACATGTGCAAGCTGCTTCTTGTCTTCCTCTTCCTCTTCTTGGTTGACAATGACCATGTCTCTTCTTCCTCCCTCCTCCTTCGGTACCTCAAGAAATCTTCTTCTTCTTCTTCTTCTTCTTCTTCTTCTTCACTGCCTCCCGTGATATCTCAACTCAGTCCATCGGAGCTGAACTCAGAGCCTATAGCCAATCCCTCACTGTCCGATCACTTGAAGTTGTTGACCCCATCCTGCGTCCTCTCGGTGGCCTTCGTCCCCCAATCCCTTCCAACCTCGGTCCTCTATTCTCCGCCTTCCGATTGCCCCTCTCCCTGGTCCCACGTCTCCCTCCAGATCCGTGCCACCTCGCCCCAGCAGCTCCAGTCCAACCACTTGCTTAGCCTCTGGCTCGGTGGCGCCGAGCTGCTCCGAACCACCACCGATCAAGCAGGGGCTTGGGAATTCCGGAAGGACATCACCAAGTACTCCTCCCTACTTTCTCAATCCAGCATCCATCTCATGCTTACATCCCTCCAGTGGCCAAAACATGTTGCGGTTTCGTGGGCCCACCTGGTCAATGTCACTCTGTTTTACTACAACCATGATTACAGCCCCGTAATCCCCGATAAGATCACCCTCCCGGCGACCGTGTCGGGTGGAGATCTGAAGAGCAATTCAGTCTCTCTGCATTCTTCCGTTGACCCAAGTCCATCAGACAATGAAGATCAGGTGTGGGGAGCTCCATGGAGTTCGCATGATACACCGCCCGATCTGATCATACCGGTCAACGGGGATGGCGGATTCTGGTTCAGAATCGACAACGAGAGTGCCATCCACTCAAAGGATGTTCAGCTACCCTGCAATGCTTACCGAGCAGTACTCGAACTGTACGTGTCATCTCATGAAAGCGACGAGCTTTGGTACTCAAGCATTCCTCGTGAGATCGAGCATCGAGCTTTCAAGGAAGTTTTTGTGACGATCGATGGCAAACTTGTCGGATCAGAATCACCAATCATAGTTTTGCCTTTTGAGGCATTTAGATTTCCATCTTATGACATCGAGCTGACACCGATTATGGGCTCCATGTTGGACGGCAAGCCACACCGTTTTGGCATTGGAATTTCTCATGGCAACCCGTACTGGCTTGCAAGCGCGAATCTTCAAATTTGGTTGGATGATCAATCATCGGCAGTTGAAGCAAACTCCATACTGCATCACTACCCTGCTCGTCGCTACGAACGGGTGTTGGAGAAAGGGCAAGGGTCATGGAAGGCGAAGGCAAAGAGGAAGATCAAGCTCATGGGTTGGGTTAAAACCAGCCGAGGGAATTTCACCACTCATGTATCCCAAGAGCTCGAGTTTGAGAGCTTCATAAGGCATGAAAAGAATGGAACTTGCGGTGGGAGTGTGGTGGTGGAGCATGAGATCGAATCAGAGAGAGAGGTGCTTGTGAAATCGGGAACTGGCGAGGTAATTTCCAAAAAGACAGCAAAAAGAAAGCACCACATTACTGTCAGCACTCTGTCGGAATCTGATGATGCGAGCGTGTGTCGAACCACGGTAAACATGAGCATGAAGGAGAAACATGATGAGGGAAATAGATCGAGGTATTATTACACCGGTCTAAAGACAGCTGGGATGAGGGAAGCAAAAGAGAAGGACCAAAAAGCGACTAGAGGATCCGTGAAAACAGAGCGAAGGCCGAGTTATAAGGATGAAAGGGGAGGCTGCTACACTAGGACTGTTGCTGCGGTTGATGGGAAAGTCATCAAGGATGAAATAGCCGTCGGCTGTGCAAGTGCTGTGTGAATATTATGAAGATCTCTTGGCCCTTCCTGCTCATTTTCACGCTCTGTAGTGTAAAGCAATATTGACATGTGCGCTTGAGATGCATATGAGCTCAATTCATATATGCTGACGGGGTCCAACCCCGAGTCCAATGGAGTCTCCAACATCATTTGGAGTTCATGCTCACGCATAGTGTGAGCTGTAATGTAGCTGTTTGTTTGTGCTTGTCTGACGTGTGCTTTGTGTTATATATACATAAGCCTTGTGACAATGTTGGCAGTTTTTTCAAATTGAGCGTGACAAAGTATGCGAGGTGTGTTCTAAGTACAGTTCTTCGCAGGGGATTTCCACTTTAGCATCAGTCTTTTATATGTTGCAAGTGTGCTCTCTGAAAGTCGTCAACGAAACTAAGCACAAGGAGAAAAAGGACCAAAAAGATGATAAATAAATAATAATAAGGGAATAAAAAAAAAAAAAGACGGGCCGTCGCCTGAGAGATTCGAACTCTCGCGGGGAAACCCCATGTACTTAGCAGGCACACGCCTTAACCACTCGGCCAAAGCGACGTTTTGTAACGAGTGTCCTCGTCTTAAACTAATTATTGTTTTTTGAGTGAGTGGCCTCATCACCATCCCATATTCTTGGGCTTTTTAAAGAGTCAAGACTTGGACTCGTGTGGAACTATGTTTTCTTTCGAGGCTTTAGCTGCTCCTTTAATTAGTAGTATTGCAAGTTATGATTATCACTTACAGGCGAACCTATTTACATATAAACGTGGGCAATGTTCATGATTATAACCAATCAAACAGAAGGATGAGTGGAGGAGAATGTGGCCCATTCATGCCAATAGTCACCATGAATGGAAAATGCGAGTGAAGTGCACTAGACCGGCCTCCTTGCTCTACGTACTAGTTTCCTTTTCATCAACCTCTGTGGTCATGACTGAATAGATAGCCCAATAAGCAACAAGATGTTGAGAAGTGTAATTTGAACAATGAATTTGATAATTGATGGACAACTTTAACGTGTGATCAAATTTTTCAAAATATATATTTAAGATTCCCATGATCTCGCGAATTCTTCGAGATACTTCTTCCGCAAGAGAGAAATAGGGCTTGCATGCACAACTTCCCTCGGCGATTTCATCAATTCCCTGCACCCCTTTGTCATTGTCTTGTTGATCATTTAGCCACCTCTCAGCCGCAAGTCTACACCGTGGCTAAGCAGCAACCAGCAAGGTTTCATTATTTTTGCAGGTTGTCAGGCCCTTTCGAAGTCTTCCTGACAGTCAGCCCCTTACCACCGTAAGCCACCGTGAACAACGCTCCTTGGCCATATCCTTGGTCGCATCTCGAGCCACTGATGAGCAGCCCCACTGACCACCCTTGACCGCCAGCCAAGCCTAATTCGACAATCTGATCTCTAGCCCAAGATATAAGTCTCAACGTCACAGAAAATTGGCCAAATCCTTTGCACTCTGTAAAATTCAATTGTCAGATTTATATATCACCAAATTCGAATCAATTAAATATGCTTTAATTTTTCATACTTATCTTGTTTGATTCGTTTCCAATCTAGAAAAATATTAACAAGATTAGATAGATTTAGAATATATATTAGATAAGATCAAGACAGGTTTTCATAGATAACATTTCATATTCTGATAAGATTGCAAGTTAGGATACATTCTAGATAATTAAGATAAGTTTCTGATTTGCATTAGGATTTCGGTTAGCTTATTTCCAAGTTTAATTTAGATAACCTCTTAATTCAGATAATTGATTCTTAGTAATTGTTAATTACGAATTTTAATGAAAAACACCCAAAAAATATCATATGCATGTCATAAAGAATTAGTTATATAACTTCCATGTCATCTGCAAAATTTCATGTCATATGTCATGCCATCATGCTTGCTACATCAAGATTATTACATCATCGTTGTAGTTCATTTCACTTCCCATGTCGTCAAGCCATATCATTTATGCCATGTACTCATGTATGCCATGTCATCAACATGTGATTGTGCTATGCTATTTCATCGATTCCATGTTATTTAGTAATTCCATTCTCAAGTTCATTTAATTGGAATTGCATGTCAAGCTAGAATCTTTTACATCTTAGAATTAGGTCGTGTAATTAAATATCATGATGTGTTAGAGTAATTTACATTTTCTACAACATTGCATTTAGAATAAGTTTGCATTCCATGCACTCATATAGCTTAATTTTCCTTTAATTTAAAAAAAAAACCCAAAAAAAATTGATTGGAATTGTGCGACGGCTATAAACCATATTGAATATATGTTTTCAATTATCATTGTTGCGGATCGCTTTGCTTTGAGGTAAGTAAATTCATCCCTTACTCTAGCAATTTATTTATTACTTTGATTATTAGGTGTTACATTAATGATTGTGCACCTGCATGATCAGCTCACATGTTACTAGCTAGGCTAAATTTGATTCAAGATGCATCCACAACATTTTCTAATAAAAGAGAAATGGAATCATAAGGCCTTTTAGCAATCAAGTCCATGAATACATCATTTCTGGTTCATAGCAGCAAAGTAAATCTCTCAATATTTTACTTGAGTTTCTAAACCATTCACCAAAAAATAAATTAGTGGCAACTCCTGATTAAAAATGATTTCACATGTTAATAAGTCGAATCTAAGTTGCAAATTGGTATCAACTTGAGAGAACTCGAGTTAAGTTTAAGTTTAGTAACCTATTAACAAAACCCTAATTGGATCGACTTTAGGAGGGTTGCAACAAGCTTATTGGGCAAATTATTGCTATTCAATATGCTTAGAACCATGTCAATAATTATCCTATTTTTCTGTTTAGCCATACTGTTTTGTTGAGGAGAATATGGAGCTATCAAGAAACGCCAAATACCGCGATCCTCATTGAATTTGTTGAATATAGCTTAAGCAAATTGTCCTTCATGATCAATCCCCATAGCTTTGGTAAAACAACCACTTCTGACATTTCTTTAAAAACAATCCAAATTATCAATAAAGTAACAAAATATCATTGATTACCATGTGACAAGGAGTAATTGAGTCGTACACATCAGTGAATCAACGCAAGTAGTAGGGGTGAGCATAATAGACTGCCCAACCCGGGAACCGCCCGAACAGGACTGGACCGGCCGGGTTGGTCCGGTTCTTGGAAGCTTTGGTCCAGTCCACAGTTCCAAAGAATGGAACCGGTTCCCGGGCGGTCCGGTTCTCGGTTCTTAGTGTGGTGGGACCAGACCGGACCACTAGGACCGACCCCGGACCGGACCATTGGAGTGACACTTTCTCTTTTAGGGCCGAGAGAGAGAAAACCGATTGGTCCCATCATCTCTCTCTCCCATAGGCAGCAAACAACCACAGTAATGCACCGAGAAGTCATTCTCTTTGTAAATCATAGGGATAGATTTATTCATAAAAAAATTATGATATTTCACCACAAGCTAGTTAAGACATAGTTAAACAACTTTCAAGAGGAATAGTCCTCAAATTCATTGAGTAAGAGTGTTAAAAACAGGCATCCATTTTACTGAAAAAATAGGGCAGGTTACAAAGAAAATTGGAACATAAATGCATGTCAAAAGGGTATCAATTGTCATCGTATGAATCTGAAATTTTGACATGTTGTATCCCTAAACATGAGCTACAATTCTTATGAAGACCATCAATTAAAATTCGCGACAAAACAAGCTCAAATTGACACTTCTTTGAACGGGGTCAAACACAGTTTTTGAAAAACAGTTTGAACACTAGTATGGAATTCAAACAAGCTGATGATCAAAACATTTCAGAAAATTTTCGAATTAATATATGTTGTAGAAGTGCAAGAGAGAAACAATTTTCATCAAGACAACAACCCTAAATTCTAAACATATAGCTCTAGAGAAAATTGTAAAGCAAAAATGGGTTCCTTCGCCATCTCCCTCTTCTTTTTTATCCTCTTTTGATTGGTTTCGTGACTAATTGTGGCCGGCGACCATCCCAATGAGAAGTTCACTAGACTTCTCTTTGAATTTTTCCTGGTCCCATTGGACCACCCAAGAATCGGACTGGACCGACGGGTCCGGTCCACGGTCTTAGAATATGGGAACCGGTCTCTCGGGGAACCGATCACCCCTAGCAAGTAGCTTTGTTTCTTGATAAGTTACTTCCTTTGAAAATCTAGTTCTGGAATGCTTCCCCTAGACACACCCTTCAATAGTTGATCAAGATGATTAATATGTGATAAGCCACAAACCGTCTTCTCACGGGAAAGCAAATTGAGATCACCAAAATTAAGATGGCCGAACCTCCAATGCTACAACCATGAAGATTCGTCAATGCATGCCTCTAAGCATGGAGTCATTGCGTTTTTTATATGGTAAATAAACACCCTCTTTTTTAATATCTTCATATTTGTAATCAATTACTTAGTTTAGTCTCTTAATACAAGACTAAGATCTTTCTTGAAGAAAGTATAGCCTTTCTTCAAAAGCTAACCTAAATTCAAGATATAATTTGACATTTTTGGTACACAGTGCATGTTAGTAATAAACTAATGTGCACCATTCTTCAAATGAAGCAGAAACATTCCTTTCCCAACCCGTTCCATCTCGAATAATGCTCACTTCGCAAGCATAAAAGTCAATATGGCCATGGTATCTTTGTTTGTAATATATTACATGGGGATGGCAATTATAGTAAATAAGATATAAATAGCTATATTCTTTATATGTGCATGAAAATATTTTGTTAGTATAATAGAATAAACAAATGGCGGTATTGAGTTAAAACAATTGTATTATCATTAAGATAAACTCAAGTTTAAACTAAGACCATGTATTAAATTACAATATCTATCTAATAATTGAAATTTCATTTATATTTTGTGCTTTCTAGTAAGAAATAAAAATAATCACTACATTTATTTGTATGAATATGATAGAATATATCCATGTTTTTGGTACATACGTTATAAACTGATTGCCATAAAGAATTTAGAAATTCGAAGCATCTTCGCCTTAGTATAGTACATCATATAAATTTATATGTGTGCAATCCTATGTTACTTTAAAAGGTATATCCTCATAAGTTCTGCGAATATGCCAGACATGAAAAATTCACCGAAGATGCCGTATTTATACATATAATATAAGTAAAAGTAGTGTGAAAGTACTTAAATATAAAACCAAGTCTTCACCTAACGGCTTAAGCTTTTAGGACAGTTGGCAGTGGTCCTACAAAACTTCACATGGTATTAGAGCAGGAGGTCATGAGTTCAAATCTTACCATGCCCCTATTTTGCCTCCCAAAAAAATATTTCCACACTTAGTACTGGCAAAAAGACCAGACTAAGTAAGCTTTTAGGACAGTTGGTAGTACACTGGAGATGCTAATTCATGAAAAGTGTTATAAAGAAACTAAAAATAAACCATCAATTACTATATAAATTCACAAGAATCGCCTAAAACTGGATCAAATTCCAGGGGCAAATGCTAGTCTGGGTTGAGTCGTCAGAAACGGATTTGTGTGCACTAATTTAAATGAAAAATCGAGGTTTAGCGCGTCTGAACCTGTAGTTCATAAAGAACTTGATAGTCCTGGGAAGCTACTATGCATTTGCTGGACAAACAAACGAAAAAGGGAGTTTCTCGATGATTTCAGAAGCATGAGAACCCCTCACTCCTCCAGGATTCCAGCCATTTGGGCTGGACCTGGATCACCTGGTGCAGGCCAGAGTCCGAGGTTGTTGAATAACTCCAATGAATTGATTGCGCTCTAGGGTACATCAATTGATTCATGACCATTTTTCTATTCTTTTTTTTTCGTGTATAACCAAATATGATTTTGTATCTGGTGCAGTTCTTACCTGCACAGGTTTACAAGCCCACGTCTTGTTTCTTGCTATAATATTACGCCCCTAAATCTAGGAACGCATGAGAAAGTGGGAGCTTGTGTATTCCTAGGCCCTGGTGTTAATTGATGTCTCACTTAAACTCTTTTACATTAGTTATATCTCCAACCTCTACTGACCCAGTCAATCCGTTCAATTGTCAATCTACAGTCGTGTCACTCTCGTTGTCTTGATATGTTGAGTTGCTTTTCTCCTTTTCTCAGTTTTCCTTGGGTTCTTTTGACCCATCTTTGATTCACTATATACTGTTTGTCTTGACTTATGGAATCCTAGGAAAAAAGATACCATTTGAGCAGTTATCTGGTTTTGGGAAGGGAGAGGGGGGCGGTGCTGGGAGGCAGGGGAGTCTTCTCTAATGCTTGGTTGGTACATGCATGGACAAGGGGAACACGATACTGGGGGGGGGGGGAGTCTCATCTAACAAGGACGCTTCGTACATGCATGGACAGAATGTCTTTTTAACTTTTCCCCAAGCGGGAGGTGACCTTGGACTGGACGCTCTGCGGAGTTGTTATCAAAGTTCCCCACATTTGTCGCTTCACCTGAAGAACAAATTTCATCGAGTTGAATGTCTTCCCATGGTTGGCTTGATATCTCTGGGTCGGTCCGACCAACCTCAGTCTGACACACAAACGTTATGTATTTGTATGCATATGTATATCAAAGATTGAAGAGATGGATTTGTCCATTTATGTACATTCATCTGTCCTATTTACTAGCCTATGAAGTATTGCTATTCAGAATTGTGAATGGAACCAACCTTTTCAATTCGAGACATAACAATGTTATCCTTTTTTATTCATAGATACATGATAAAAAATCTTCTTGCGCTCCCTTCATATGACTAGCTTATAGTTTGGGTGTCTGCAAGTTCACATGACACTTGCACCAAGGTTCCCAAAAAAATAACGCTATCCACAGATAACGTGGATTACCTTTTTGACTGATACGTGTAGAAACTCAGGATCTTGAACAGAGATGACCAAGTGAAAAACAGAGTATATGTGCAAGGTTGAAGATGAAGATGAACAAAAGATGAATATGAACACGGTTGAAGATTATACGAAAGGAAAGAGATGAATATGCTTCATGTATATTGAAAATGTAGGTGACGATTGTTTACATCTAAGAGCACAGCTTACTATTCTCTTCGTTGGCTCTACTTTTATGTACAAACAATTCTACAACTTTTGTAAACTGACTAACTGAAAATTGTTATAACTAAAAATTGTTATACAATGAAACCAACTACCAGCTCTAACTACACTTCTCATGGTTGACTTTGTTCGTCATTATACTGCTTCCACAATTGATGCTTATGATCTTCAGCTTCTCATTAGTATTCGGCTTCAGCGATGTCCCAGTAATACTCTTGACATTCCCCCACAAATTGGGAAGGGGTCGAGGACTCATTCCCAATTTGAGTCTGATAGGGAAATGAGCTATTCGAGATAGTGGTTTAGTAAAGATATCAGCCAATTGATAAGTACTGGGAACATAAAGAACTCGAATTGATCCAGAGGAAACTTTTTCCCTGACAAAATGGAAATCAACTTCAATATGTTTTGTTCGAGCATGAAGAATAGGATTGGCTATGAGAGAGATAGCTGATTTGTTATCACATAATAACCGTGTAGGTGAAGATAATGCGATACCAATGTCACGAAGGACAAATCCTATCCAGGTAAGTTCAGCTATTGCTGAAGCCAGAGCTCTATATTCAGCCTCAGTGGATGAACGAGAGACTGTAGGTTGCTTCTTGGCAGTCCAAGAGATGAGATTAGAGCCGAGGAAAATACAAAGCCCTGTAGTTGAACGACGAGTATGCACACATCCTGCCGAGTCAGTATAAGAAAATCCATATAGATGTAAGGCAGTATTAGCATGAAGAGAAAGACCAAACTGAAGTGTGCCCTTAACATATTGAAGCACACATTTAAGTTTATTGAAGTTACCAATAGTAGGCTTCTGCATCTTTTGACAGAGATGGTTAGTGGTAAAAGCAATGTTAGGACGTGTAATGGTGAGATACTGAAGACCCCCAACAAGACTTTGGTATTCAGCTGGGTTGAAGAGGGCAGTGTCATCATTAACTAAGACTATCGCTTTCTGAGACAGAGGAGTAGATGCTGGCTTACAATCTTTCATATGGGCACGTGTAAGCAGATCGAGTGCATATTTTGTTTGACACATGAACATATCATCAGTAGTGCGTTGAACTTCAATGCCAAGGAAGTAGTGTAGATCAACAAGATCCTTCATATGAAATGTAAACTGAGAGACTTGATAAGTCTTGCAATATATGAGCTGAACTCCTAGTGAGAATAATATCATCCATATAGAGAAGAAGAAAACTTGTGTCTGACCCAGCGTGTAAAACAAATAAAGATGGATCTTCAGTACTACAATAAAACCCAGCTTCAAGGAGAAACGTACTAAACTTATCAAACCAAGCACGAGGGGCCTGGCGAAGACCATATAAGGACTTCTTGAGAAGACAAACATGCCGAGAGTGCTGAGAATCTATAAAACTAGGGGTTGCTCCATATAAATAGTTTCAATAAGTGTACCATGGAGGAAGGCATTTTTGACATCTAATTGATGAATGACCCAATGATTTTGTAAAGCCATAGTGAGAACAACACGAATAGTAGCAGGTTTAACCACTGGACTAAAAGTTTCTGTGAAATCAACACCCTCGTCTTGATGAAAGTCTTTTGCCACTAGCCGAGCCTTAAGTCTATCAAGGCTACCATCTGAAGCTAACTTGGTTTTGAACACCCACTTGCAACCTACTACATTCATGTGTGGGGTACGAGGAACCAGGACCCAGGTCTGGTTATTATAAAGAGCATCCATTTCTTCTTTCATTGCTAATAACCAACCTGGATCAGCTAGAGCTGATTTTACTGATTTAGGCTCAAGAAGGACTTTATATTCAGCCAGGCAAAGAATATTTTGGGTTTGGCTTAACAATGCCAGACTTTGATCGTGTCAACATAGTATGAGTTGATAAAGTACCTTGTGATATGGTGGAAGAAGGAGAAGAGTGTGGTTGCTCAACTTGATGAGGGATATCAACAGGTACTAACTTACCAGCACTAGAATGTGGTGAAAGTGCTAATTGCACGTCAGAATCATAAGATGAATATAGTAACTCAGAGGGAAGTGAAGTTACTAAACAAGGTTGGATAGAATCAGTACCTGGCAGATTCATTGAAGAGGTACTTGATACATATTGCTGGGACTGCATATTAGTACCATCAAGTATAACTTCTTTAAGCCAGAGTTGATATAAATGTGTAGGTTGAGTAAACTCAGATGTTAGGAATTTTGTGAAAGGAAAAACCTGCTCATCAAATATCACATGCCTACTAACATAGACACGACCAATGGTAGGAAGAAGACATCAATAACCTTTATATCTTTCACTGTATCCCAAGAACACATGTAAGAGAACGAAGATCAAATTTATTCTGAGTATAGGGTCTTAGGCAAGGATAGCATGCACAGCCAAAGACTCTGAGATGTGTATAAGGTGGCTGTCTTTGATAGAGCTTACTATAGGGAGATTGCATATTCAGCTTTAATGTAGGAAGGATATTGATAATATAGTTGGCTCTGACAAATGCATCAACCCAGAATTTAAGTGGAGTTCTAGCATGATAGAGCATAGCCAAGGTCAACAACATGTCGATGCTTCTGTTCAGAGATTCCATTTTGTTAAGGGGTGTAAGGACAAGAAATATATTGTACAATACCACAATTCCTGAGATGTTGCTGCATCTTGTTACTCATGAACTCACCTCCACCACCACATTGGAAATATTTGATTGTACAATCAAATTGATTCTCCACTTGCCGTTGAAACATGACAAAAATGTCATAAAAGTCTGCTTGGGTTTTCATTGGATATAGCCAGCTATATCGAGTACAATCATCAACAAGAATGACATAGTACTTAAAATGCTGAACAGAGTCAACTGGGGAAGGACCCCATACATCACAGTGTATCCTCTCTAAAGGCTGCAAAGACTTAGAATCTGACAAAGCACTACTCTTAACAATTTGACAACTTGGACATTGAGATTGTGCCTTTGTATTACAAGATATCAGCTTCTGAATTTGCAAATACTTCAGTACTTCTGATGCCAAATATCCTCCCCTACAACTTTGTGTTTCTAAGTGAAGTAAGCCACCGTGGTTGGTTGGTCCACACGATAGAGGCCTTTAACTTTCTTTCCCAACATTAGTGTTGTGTTGGTGTGATTGTCCTTAATATAGACCACATTTTTATCAAACACAAAGGAACATGGATAATCGTCAGTTAACTTGGAGACTGACAAGAGGTTTTTCTTAATATCAGGAATTATGAGCACATCATTCAAGGGTAATTCAGCTAAATGACTATGTAATAGAGCATCTCCAGTATATGTAATAGGCAAACAAGTGCCATCTCCAACCATAACAGCATTATTACCATTATATTTAACAGATTTGTGAAGCATATCAGTATTAGTAGTGATGTGAGCTGTTGCTCCGGTGTCTGGATACCATTCATTGCCTCCAATATCTTCAATGTGCATTGATGTTAATGTAGTTGGAATATCCTCAGTTTGATATGAGTTATCAAACCTATACCGGCAACGAAGAGCATCATGTCCTGGTCTTTTGCAAATTTGACATTCCAACCGACTACTAGCTGATGACTTATCATCCTGCACATATTTATGAGATGTCATCTGTGAAGGAGGAAAGGACTTAGTGCCTTGATATCCTTGTGATGTTCCAACATATAGTCTAAACCCAAATCCAGTGCCAAGATTAGAGAAGTCATTGTATCTCTTAGCACGATAATCTTGCTCATGAATCAGATTGTTTGGCCTGTAACTCATACTCCTTCCTGAGTATCCATAGTTACGAGGTTTATTAGTAAAAACACTTCCTCTACTGCCTCTATCATAGCCACGAGTTCTTTGATTACTTATTCTTGCACCTTCAAATGCTGAGTGTTAACATCCAGATTCTTCACCTAGTTCATCTTTGTGATGGACTACTAACTTTCTTTGTCCAAGATAAGCTAGGTTAGGATTAGGGAGATTACAGGAATACCTTTACAATCTTGTTTCAAACCTCTTCAATTGAGAGATTACCTCATTGTACTCCAGTCGTGGCTTCAAGCAGAATATAGTTGTTCTAAAGTTCTCATATTCAGCACCTAACCCTTCCAGTACACCGAACATCCTTGTAATCTCATCTATTGGTTTGCCAATAGCATTCAATTGGTCACATATCATTTTGTATTCTCTGAGATAAACCGACTTCTATCACATTTTTGACAAGTCTGAAGCTTACCCCTTAATTCGAATTCCCTTGCAATTGATTTTTGTGTGAACCTATTGAGTAAGATCTGCCATACCTCATGCGATGTTTCAAACCCAATGATTAGGCTTAAAATACTCTCAGGCACTGCTCCATTGATCCATGACGAAACAAGTTGGTATGTTCTCACCCAATCTGTGTAGTCTAGATTTGTAACTTCAACCTCTCTTCCATTCTCTTCAATACGTAACAGCTGAGTTGGTGACTTGATCTCCCCACTAATGAAACCAAACAATTCTTGACTTTTCAAGAATCAATGAAACTGTGCTTGCCATAACAAGAAATTGTCTTCGTTCAACTTTATTGTAACGAATTTCGAGATATTCACATGGATTGTGAACGGATATTTTGTGATTCTTGACATCTTCACTGTGCTCTTAGAGAAGCTCTGATACCATGTAGAAACTCAGGATCTCGAACAGAGATGACCAAGCGAAAAACAGAGTATATGTGCAAGGTTGAAGATGAAGATGAACACAGTTGAAGATTATACGAAAGGAAAGAGATGAATATGCTTCCTGTATATTGAAAATGTAGGTGACGATTGTTCACATCTAAGAGCACAGCTTACTATTCTCTTCGCTGGCTCTACTTTTATGTACAAACAATTCAACAACTTTTGTAAATTGACTAACTGAAAACTGTTATACAATGAAACCGACTACCAGCTCTAACTACACATCTCATGGTTGACTTTGTTCTTCATTATACTGCTTCCACAATCAATGCTTACAATCTTCAGCTTCTCATTAGTATTCGGCTTCAGCAATGTCCCAGTAATACTCTTGACAATACGTTCTTCTTAAGAGCATATATATGCCAAGAGGAACCCTCCTTTTCTGTACCAATGGCAATCTGCTGAATGTTCGCTTCTAGGACTGGCGAGAGGTGCAGTTAGTCCTTCCATTTCTGAAGCTGACTACATTGTTCCTGGTGAATTTCTATCTGGCGCTGTAGTGTTGAAGGAAGAACCATTTAGCTTGATTCAGCTGGAAATGCTGATGCTACTTCCACTTCAATTAGTAAGAGATCTCGCGAATTATAATTAAATATATGTTGTATGTCTAAGCGGCGTTTACAACGACTGTTATATAAAGCATTAACTAATACTAACTTTTTGGTTTAAATGGGCTTTTACATTACTTGGCCATACGATCTTCTTGGCGTTTTTAAAGATATAGGCCCGTATTCTCCGCGAAAAATTTGACATTGCTAGAAAATGTACTTTAAAAAGTCAATTTCAGAATAGTGGCAACAATTTCTGACACTTGGCTAAAATCTGAAACTGAAATAAAAATTCTTTCTCGTCGTTTTTGAAAGGAAAATGTAAGTTTATATTTTTTCTAAAGAGACATGTACTATTCATGTATATCAGTAATACGTAATTATTGGAGACTCAAACGTGCATGCCGAGACCTCGGGCCCAGCCTCGAGGAACCTGGATCCAACCTTTGTGGAATATGTCTCGACCGTTGAGGAACCGAGCCTGGGAGCTAGTGACTTGACCACAAGACTCGGGTATCCAGGCATGATCACTAGGGATTCAAGCATAGGAACTAAGGTCCCAAGCCTAGCCTAAAGAGACTCGAACACAACCTTTGTGGACTTGCTTTTGGGAGCCTATCACTTGGGCATAGGAGGTGGATAGTCAAGTGTGAGCACCAAGGTCTTAAGCCGACCTCGAGGGATTTGGATCAACTGTCGAGGAATTGAGCCTGGCCTCAATGGGCATAGCAACATGTGGTATGGGTGGTGGGAACTAAGTTTTCTACGCATGGCTACCAAAAACCTGGCTTAGCCTTGAGAGAGCCCATAGTGCCAATGACTCGGGCATGAGAACCAGTTACCCATGCATGGTCATAAGGGACCAGAGCATGGGCATTGGGGTCTCAGTGCTAGCCTCCATGGACCCAAGCTAAGGAGCTAGTGACTTTGATGTGAGGGTTGGGTACCTGGGCATGACTGCCAGGGACCAAGCTTAGCTTCAATGGAATAGGCCCAAGTGTCGAACCGGGGTTTTTAACTAGAGCATTGGATAAGGACCCTGAGCTTTACCAATGACTTAGGAGCAGGAGCCAGGCTCTCGGGTATGGCCGCCAAGGACCTAGGTGTAGCTAATTTGGGCATAGAAGTTGCATACTTAGGTTTGTGCACAAACAGTAGGGTCTTGGACCCAACCTTAAAGGACCTAGGCCAAGCCTTTTGTGGACTTAGGCTTGGCCACTAAGGAACCACTCCTAACCTCGGTGGACCCAAACTTGAGAGCTGGGTACTAAGGCATGGCATTAGGCATCTGGGAACAAGCAACGAGGTCACATGGTTGCTAAGGAGCCGAGAATGGGCAATAGGATCACTTGAGCATGATTTTCGTGGACCTTGGCAAGGGCACTAGGGTCTCGAGTCAACCTTTGGGGGATCGAGCTAGGCCTCTATGACCCAACCCGACCAGTGAGGACCCAAACATGAGCGTTGTGATTCCCATGTCCAAACATTGATGCTTAATTGTATATAAATAAATAAATAATCATTATCTCATATTTAAGCATGGTTTTTCCATTGAATATGAAAATATTTTCCATTGATTTATTTTCCTAGACCATCCTGACGCTGGAAATTAAAAACAATATTTTCTTGTAGAAATTTTTTAGTGAAACAAAAGAAGTCTTAAACTCGTATTCAATCATGTTCATATTTTCTCTAACCAAACAAACTTCTAGTTTATGGGTTACAAGTTATAAAAATAGCATTCACATAAAAGATTAGTGTAGCATAAGTATGGCTAATATTTCTATAATTAACTTATAGCCTGTTAACACATAAATTTTGGTAATGTAATGAATCTTCGGAAAAATAATCTTTGGGAGAATATGTGCATTGATTTTATACATTTGTCAGAAAAATTTGGTCAAGATTATGGAGTTATGCAAGAAGTAGGAAAGAATGAAATTTTTTTTAATAACCAAGAATGAAAAATTTTGATACATGAAAGAATGTACAAAGCCACAATTCAGAGTAAAGGGGGAATCAATGAGAAATTTGGTGAATCTTTCTTGATTACTTTGGAGCTGTAATATATTAATATGATTTCCAATCTCAGCGTGAGAGCAAACATGCGTCTTAGTTAAAAAATATTTAGTCAAATATTTGAAAAGATTGATCGAATGACATTCCAAAAAGAAGTGGGCTGTCTTCGCCTATAAAAGACGTTTAGAGGGGCTTTCTTTACAAGAAGACAAAAAAATTCAGAAAAAAAAAGTGGAGAAATTATTGAATATGCTGGTGGTGAACTCTTTCTTTCCTTGGAATTTTGTTACTTTTGTTCTCAAATCTCCACTCCCGTTGCCCAACTTTTTGTTTGTTGTTTATTCTTGCTCACGTTATTGCCAATTTTGAGCTCTAGTGTCATCTTCCCTTGCTGGTCACTTCTATCAATTCTGCTCGGTGTCCATCGCCAATCATCTTGTTGCTAGTCCCAAACGTTAGCATCCAGGCTAGCCGATCCACTCTTTGGTTAGGAGAACCTTTGAGAATACAAGCACCACCGACACGAGTCCACGAAGCCAAGGGTTTGGATTTGAAGGCTAATTCACAATTTATGTAATAACCCTAATGTTTCAAATCCAAATTTTCATTATCTAAATCGCGTCTTCAAGCAATGATGCATATTCTCAAGAATTTCAAGTATTCTCGAATTAGAAAAAATCCTAATTCGGGGAGTGCACTGGTCGACAGTCCGATCTCATGCTCGAGATATGACTCGCGACCACACGGAATATTGACCCATCTAATCAAATGCCCGAGATACGATTCGCCGTTTTTCTCCGAGTTTGCTTGAATCGGAATATTATCTCAAGTGATATTTAAATGTCGATTTCATTCCTTTAATATTTCTAAATTTAAAAAAAAATAGATTCATGTAGATTTCGTTGCATGCATTGATAGATTTTAATTACCCCTAGTTTATTTTGTATGCATTTTAATTCCGAATTTAATAAAAGTAAAAAAAATCATCTTAGAGTAAGTTAGGTTCTTTGTGTGCATGCTCTAGTTAGGATATTCATTTTATTTCGAATTAAAAAAATACAAAAAAATCATATGCATGTCTTTGGTCTAAATCACGTTACATCACCATTTCATGTGCATGTCATAGAGTCACACAATCGTTTATCACATAGAGTTAGTACATAATTGCCATAGAGTTTGCATATTAGTTTCGCTAATTAGGAAAAATTGCATATCAATCATGCATGTTAATTAAAAAATGCATTTTTTAAAGCCATGTTAGAATAATAGATCAAATTTGCATTAGAATTAGGGCTGCTTAATGCATGTCATGTTAGATTAGAGTTCATATTTTATCAGATTATTTTATTTCAAATTTTCATTTATTAATACAAAAAATGCCTAAAAAAATCATTAACATGTCATCTAGATAGTGACTTGTCTTTGATTAAATAGCATACCATGTAGACTAGCTTAATCTAAGATTGCATATTAGATCATATTAGGTTAGTCACATTTAAGGTTAGATTTCCATCATATATATCGCATATTAGAATAGTTTTTGCATATAAAAAGTGAAAATCCAAAAAAAAAATATTAAAATTTTCATCCGTGCTTGTTAGGATATTAATAAAACCCAAAAAAAATCATTTGACTTGTTTTGTTAGACCATACCTATTCACATGCATGTTTGCGCACCCGCGTGATCACCGCATATATTAAGAAGTTGATTAAAATCAATTCAAGCTGCCTGCAAAGTATTCTTTTGGAAATGAATGGCAAGTACCAAAATGGCGTTAAAGTAATCTAGCATAATCAAGTTCCCGTACCCTTAGTCTCTGGTTCATAAGAGTAAAGTACAACTCCCGGTACTTTACATGGATTTCTAATCGACCCATCGCGAATAGATTAGTGGCGACTCCATTTGAAATCAACCTTGCATGATAAGAACTGAAACCTAAGCGGTATGAGTTTAGGTGAGCTCGAGCTAAGACGAACTTAGTAATCCGTTAGCTGAACCCTAGGTGGTGCACCTGAGGTCGTGACATAGCCCAACAATTAAAGGGTGATTGTGGGAAAACATGACGCTATCATGCATATAGACCCATGGTTGGAGCATACGAGTGAAGTGTACTAATTTGGCATCTTCCCTTCTTTGCTTTTACTTATTAGTTCTTTTACTCAAACATGAATGTTGTCCACCAATGAACTGATGTAGGCCATGAATCTAAATAGATAGCCCAATGTTAAGGAGCACCATTTTGTCGATGGATGCGATAAGTCGATGGACTACTTCAGCAGGCGATGAAATTTTTCAAAAGAGATGTTTAAGCTTGTCTACTAGCTAGACAATTTTTTTTTGTAATGGTAAGAGATTATATTGACTTTGCCAAAATGAGGTTTACAATAAGAGTAATCCGACACCACAAAACTTGTATTCATGAAGACAAAAGTGTCATTATGAGTGAGAGAGTGACGTGATTATAGGAAAAATAAAATGCTATAAGATAAATATCTGCTAGAGCTGATTAAGACCAGCCTCAGCTTCAAAGATAGACGAGTCAATGCTCCAGCCACATTGCATATGCCTGTTTGTAGGAGTATCTAGAACATGCTTGAATGTCATAGCTCTGTCTTTAACGAACGTCTCTAGTCGTTTCTTCATGACCGGCAAAAAGAATTGATGGTTACGAAAATGGAATTGTTCCTTTCCATCCATATAATATGACATAAAGCTACAAAACCTGAACGGGCTAAATCTTTGAATAATTTTAATTTAGTCTTAAATCTTTGCGTGAAATTTCAATAGTCATCCTGACGCCGCTCATTTGAAATTGCTAATGTTCCTATTCAATTGTCATTGGCCATCTTACATATCATGACCAACAAGCTAATGCAAACAATTTTGCTCTAAACAACGTGTTTGGCTTAATCTTTTAAATTTATCTTATTTTTTTGGTAGATCTAACGTGGAAAGGCGGAAACTCCAACAACAACAACTCATAATTTGAGATTTCTAAAAAATTGAATAATTTGCTCCTTGAAGATGATTTATAACGGACGACAATGTTAAAATTGTGCTCACTAAGATCTGGGGAAGCGATCGTGCTTGCCAAGATTTGGAGGAAATTATTCAATTTTTTAGAAGACGCAAATTATGAGTTGTTCTTGTTGTTGGAGTTGCCGCCTTTCGACGTTAGATCTACCCAAAAAAAGAAGATAAAATTTAAAAGATTAAGCAAAACACGTTGTTTAGAGTAAAATCGTTTGCATCATATTGTCGGTGATGATATGTAAGATGGCCAATGACAACTGAACAGCAACATTAGCAATTGCAAATAAATGCTGAGTTGAGCGAGCGGTGGATTTGAGAGTTTATTCCGTGGTTGATGAGGTTGTGCTTGAGGTGGGTGTTCCTTACGCCTTGAAAAAGGACAAATAGTTAGATATGGACACCACAAATGTTATAACTTTCGTACGATAATCACTTAAGTGTTGTACCTTTTCTTTTACCCACCACTTGAGTGTTATAACTTGTAAAGAATGTTCATTTGAGTGCTATAATTTTTTTTTAAAAAAACATTTACCTAAGCACTAGAAATTCGATGTGGCATAGCACTTATGGTGAATGTTTTTAAAAAATTATGGCACTCAAGTGATCGATTTAAAAATTGTGTGGTACTCAAAAGAAGGCGCAATTGTCGAAAAAGTCCTAAACCTTTTGCAATTTTGCTGATTCAGTCTTAAACCTTTTTTGTTGTTGCTAATTCAGTCTTAAACCTTGTGAAATCTTGCCAACTTAGTCCTAAACCTTGAAATTTTCAAGGTCAAATTGGCAAGATTTCAAAAAGTTTAGAACTAATTTGGCAAGCTTTCAAAAGGTTTAGGACTGAATTGGCTAGCATTCCAAAGGTTTAAGACTAAATTGGCAAAAAAAAAGGGTTTAGGACTAAATCGGTAAAGTTGCAAAAGATGTAGGGCTTTTTCAATAATTGTCCCCGCAAAAGAAGCCATACATAAGTTATATCACTCAAATGATTTTAAAAAAAGTTATCACATTCAAGTGAGTGTCATATGAAAGTTATAACACTGGTGTTATTTTTTCCTCGACAAATAGTAGAGGAACAAGGAAGAAGATAAAACAATAATGCAAAGGAAAAAAAGGAATAAATAATTAAGCAAAATGGCATGGTTTCCATTCAACTTGTTTACGTCGCGTTGCCCACCATGCCATATGGGACACTTGACATTATATGGATCCAAGTTGGTCATGTCAAATCATTAATCATGCCATGTAAAATGATTAGATAATCGATCAGAAGGATTATATTGAAATCTCATGCAAATGTCCACAAATTTAAAATGATTGAAAGGTTGACAATATATTTTGGACTGTGGTACAATACAGTGTATTTTGGTATCACGTTTGAATCGTCAACGATTTTTTCAGCAGTCAGCATCAAAAGAGTGTGGAAGTAGAGAAATGCATTTTCTATATCTTATACGACCATTAAGAAAATAGACAATTACTGGATCCTGGTGACAAAACAGAGTACATCAAATGTTAATATCCAATTATATTAGCCAACTACGTCCAATTAATGCGCAACAACCGATGATATCAACATTACTTTAAAATTAACCATCGACGGTGGTTATAATTTGTGGGTCTGTTCGGGTTGTATGCATTCCGTGAACTAATCAAATTTTCTTCTCCTCCATATTAATCAAAGACCAAATAAAAAGTTTATCTAATGATACCTTCAACATATTCTCATATACATATAAAAATATACAATATGCAGCGATGGGACATACAAAACAATATGGCCATGGGACCTCCGTTAGTCATATTACCCGAGGGACGACACTTAAATGTACTTTCACCTAAGTATTACACGACATATATTTATATAGGTGTACGATCCAATTTACTCCTGAAGGAGCTTCCTTTCATAAGTGCAGTGAATGTGCGGGACACAAAAATATTTGCTGAAAATTGTGTACGTAAAGGCATGGAGAATTGAAAATGTTGATATATCGCTAATTGCCCTGCCATATTCGAGTTTAAGTTCTGGAACGAAGCTGATAAAAGAAAAGTTTTAGAACAAGGACCTTGGTCCTTCGCGAATCATCTGTTACTGTTAAAAAACTGGCAGCCGGATACACCTCCTATGTGTTATAATTTCTCAACATGTGAATTTTGGGTCCAGATTTACGGTTTACCAACTGAATGGGTATCTGAAAATGTTATTTCCAAAGTGGCAAGTGAGATAGGCAAAGTCTCTGCCATCAGAATTGAATCAAGAGGAAGCAATGCTTTCAAGATTGCAAAGGCTAAAGTAGAAATAAGCCTAACAGCTCCTCTGGTACAAGGGTCTATATTTAGCAACAAGAAAAAGAACCTGTGGCTGGACTTTAAGTATGAAAGGTTGCCTTATTATTGCTATTCTTGTGGGAAGATTGGCCACTATGCTCAACATTGTGAGGAAAAACCATGCAATGTGGATAATGACGAATGTATTAAATCACTAGCCTATGGTTCGTGGTTAAAGGTGGAGGCCAACGAACACAGCCCATATTGGAAGGTTTTTTATGGGAAGATGACGGAGGAGAAAAGTGAGGAGGAGGTAACACTTGAAGCCCCAGGAACTGTGGGGCAAATGGTGGTGTATGGAGAAAATGTAGGAAAATTTGTTTCTAAAAAAGGAAAGGAAGTAATAATCGAAGGGGGCACTGAAGGAACTATGGAAAGTATGGTGTTGGACCTGAATGAGAATACGTGCTATGAGTTTGTAGCTGGTGGAGGGAAAGTCAGTACGGGTTTGGTTATCATGGAGAACATCAATAAGGGCAAAAACTCCAAAACGCAGGTGAACAAAAGGCGTAAAAGATATTCACCTTATGAAATGCAAATGATGAGGAATGATGACTTCGATGAAACCCAGCTTCTAGATACACAGATTCTTACAGCAGAGGAGGTTCAAAAAAGGGCTCTAGTGGCTTGCCCAAAAAAGCCACTAGGTTTTAAATGAAGATTATTTGCTGGAATTGTCAAGGTTTAGGCTCACCCTTGACATTCCAGGCCCTAAGAGCTCTTGTGGCTCAAGAAAAGCCTATTTTATTATGTTTGCTGGAAACTAAAAATAGGGAGGAGGTAATAAAAAGAGTACAAAAAAGATTGAAGTTTCGAGAATGTTTTTTTGTGAATCCGAATGGGTTGGCTGGAGGCATAGCCATATTGTGGAATGAGACAGTGAATGTTCAAATTGAGTTCAGCTCTGTGCATATGGTCGACACTATCTGTGAATTTGAGGCAAACCAGAAAGTAATGCGAGCCACCTTTATATATGCACCAAATGTTTTTCAGGAGAGGTTGATGCTGTGGGAGTCTATCCAGCAATTGAGGCAAAATAATCAACTACCTTGGGTTTGCATGGGAGATTTTAATGAAGTTCTCTATGAATGGGAGAAGGTAGGGGGAAGAAGAATAGAAGTATATAGAACAAGAGCCTTTCATAACTTTCTAAATGAATGTGAGCTAATGGAAGTGGATACTAAAGGATGCTCCTACACATGGTCCAACAATCGGGCTGGAGCAGATCTAGTAAAAGAGAAATTGGACAGATTACTATGTACCTTACTATGGAGGGTGTCTTATCCCGAAGCCACAGTGTTTGCTCTTCCAGCAATAGGATCAGACCATAGTCCTTTGTTACTAGATCTTCAACCTGTGACCAGTAAAAGAAAAAAGGTGTTTAAGCATGAGGCTTTCTGGTTAGAAGACAAGGAGTATGAGATAGTAGTGAACAATTCCTGGAACTCAAGCCAATTGCAGCAATCAGACCTTAATGAAAGACTAAAGAAAGTGGCAGACAGTCTGATGACATGGAGTAAAAGAAGATTCTCAAATGGAGGGAGGAAAATCATCCAATTGAAGAAAGAGATCCAAATGATAACAAATATGAAAGGCAGCAATGATGAGCAAAACAGAATGGAAGACCTGAAACGAGAGGTGGAGAAAATTTGGCGACAGGAGGAATTGTATTGGGGGATGAGATCTAGAATACAATGGCTTAAATGGGGGGACAAAAACACAAAGTTCTTCCATGCAACTACATTACAGAGAAGGCAGAGGAATAAAGTTTTAATGTTGAAGAATGAGCATGATGAATGGTGTAGAAATGCTGACCAGTTGCAACACATGACCACCAGCTTTTTCAAGGAGCTTTATACTACAGCTGGATCCAGGGTTTTCTCTCCTGTCATTGAACAAATCCCTAAAGTCATAACAGAGGAGATCAATGCTGAGTTAGTAAAGGAGATAACAATGGAAGAACTGAAGCAAGCTACCTTCCAGCTTGGAGCTTTGAAGGCCCCAGGGCCTGACGGTCTAAATGGTAAATTCTTCCAGTTTAATTGGCAGACGATACAGCATGAAGTTTTTAAAGAAGTCAAGAAATTTTTCAGTACTGGACAGATGAACCCAGAAATGAATCAGACTCTGATTACCTTAATCCCAAAGGTGCATAACCCAGAGAAGTTGGATCAATTCCGTCCCATCAGCTTATGTAATTTCACCTACAAAATCATATCAAAGATTATGGCGAATAGATTAAAAAGGTGGCTGCCGGAAATTATTTCTGAAGAACAAAGCGCTTTTATTGGAGGCCGTCAAATTCAGGATAACATTTTCATTATCCAGGAGGTCCTCCATCAGTTCAGAATCAGAAATAGAAGAAAAAAATTTCAGGCAGTACTCAAAATTGATATGAAAAAAGCATACGATCGGGTGGAGTGGGATTTTCTTGAAGCAAGCATGAGGAAAATGGGCTTTCAGGAGAAGTGGGTGGGGTGGATAATGAAGTGCATTTCAACAGTTTCATATAGTGTGAACTTAAATGGAGAAACCCTACCTGCTTTCCAGCCAACACGTGGGATCAGACAAGGTGACCCAATCTCCCCTTACCTGTTTATAATTTTGGCAAATGTGTTGTCAGTTCTAATGAACAAAGGTGTGGAAAGGGGAATTATAAAAGGGATAAAGCTGAACTCCAGATGCCCTACCCTATCACATCTCATGTTTGCGGATGATCTGCTACTATTCATGGAAGGGAAAGTGACCGAGTGCCAAAACATGTCTGCTATATTAAACCAGTATTGTTTTGCATCTGGGCAAACCATTAATCTAAACAAATCAGGGATGTTTTTTAGTCGTAATTGTCCTGGTGCTCTAAGGCAGAATTTGGCTAATATAATGAGGGTGGCCGAGACAAACAAAATGGGGAAATATCTTGGTATCCCTACTGATTGGGGAGAGTCCAAGAAGGACATGCTGTCTTGGATATTAAATAGAGTTAATAAAAAATTGGAGGGGTGGAAGGAAAACCTCCTTTCGAAAGCTGGCAAAGAAATCTTGTTAAAAACTGTTGTGCAGGCGCTCCCTCAATACGCCCTGTCAGTTTTCAAAATCCCTACATCTATATGCAAGGCCATTGAAAAGAAAGTGGCAGATTTTTGGTGGAAAACAGTAGGCAGTAATAGAGGGATGCATTGGAGGAAATGGAAGTTGCTAAAACAGAGAAAGGATGGAGGTGGACTAGGGTTCCGTGATCTAACAACTTTCAACCAAGCTATGTTAGGGAAGCAAGCATGGAGATTGGCCAAACAACCTACCTCTTTATGGGGGAAAATGTTTAAAGCTCTGTATTTCTATGATACTGACCTAATGCATGCTAAGAAGAAATCAAGACAGTCATGGGGATGGCAGAGTATACTTACTGGGAGGGATGTTATTTGTCAATCTTCAAGATGGGTAGTTGGTGATGGCGAGAAGATCAACATCAGAACTGACAAATGGCTACCCAGAGGTACCATTGGTGGCCCTGCAAACAGTAATGAACCAAGGCAGGTATCAGAACTGATGATGAGTGGGGAAAAAAGATGGGATGAAATTAAGATTTCTGGAATGTTTTCGGAAGATATTGTCAGAGATATCTTGAACATACAACTTAGCACACATAACCAGGAGGATACTTTGATTTGGGAGCACACAGCAAATGGGTTATTTACAGTCAAAAGTGCCTATAATGTTCTTATGAAACATAAAGCAGAATCTTGCCCACAACAACCCACTACCTCCTATACCACCCCGAGAGAACTATGGCTATTAATCTGGAACTCTACCATTCCACCAAAAATCAAGCACTTTCTATGGCAAGTGTGCCAAAACGCTTTAGCCACAACAGACAATTTGTGCCGAAGGAAAGTGGTCTCAA
The DNA here is from genome assembly GCA_019926035.1 of Melaleuca alternifolia. NCBI lineage: Eukaryota > Viridiplantae > Streptophyta > Magnoliopsida > Myrtales > Myrtaceae > Melaleuca > Melaleuca alternifolia. The sequence continues at coordinate 223,188 of JAGKPW010000288.1, forward strand.
ATAACGCATGTCATATCTGCCGAAAGGAACCAGAGACGACTGAACACATGTTCCTCCGATGCCCTTGGACTAAACAGGTATGGTCTGATCCCTTGATTAACATTAGAGCTAATTGCCTTTCAGTGAATCGTATGGAAGAGTGGTTATTGAAAGCTCAACTTACCCCTACCTCCTTCGAACTCGTGTCAATGCTCCTGTGGCGGATCTGGAAAGAGCGAAACAATTTTGTCTTTCAAAACAGAGTAATATGCTCTGAAAACATCATACAAATGGCTATAGCAGAGCTCGACAACTATAGCAGATGGAATCAAGAGGGGAAAAGTAAATCGAAGAGTACGAAGACCATACCTGAGAAGTGGTCACCACCGCCTGTTGAAGCCGTGAAATACAACGTAGATGGGTCATACGACCCAGAATCTAGAACAGGGTCGATGGCTTGCGTCGGGAGAGACGAAAGAGGGCTACTGTGCGATGGCTTTGCGCGAGATCTTAGGGTTTCCTCAGCCCTTCAAGCAGAGGCAGCTGCGATCAGTGAAACCCTAAAATTCCTAAGAGGCAGAAGCGATGTGGAAGGAGTCCAAGTGATCGTCGAAACAGATCACTTTGATCTGTGGAGAATTATAAGCGGAAGAACAGATCAACAACTATGGGAAGCACAGGCTCTTATCAAAGAGGCCCAAGCCCACGCCAAGGAAGTTTCGAATCTGACTTTAGCCCATTGCCCTAGAGCAAAAAATCAAGTGGCCGACTGGGTAGTGAAGGCCCAGAGAAAACACCTACTCCCGAACAATTGGTGTTTATACCCTCCCGCTTGTTTACGGGAGCTGTTATGTGTTGAGGCAAGAAACATGCCTTGCAGCACCTCTTATGATATAAATATATGATGAATTTTCTCGACCAAAAAAAATATATCACAGCTAAAAGTACAACAGCGAATCTAAATTATGAAAAGTATCATAAAGAAACAGAAAATGAAACTTGAATTACTAGATAAATTCCACAAGGTTCACTGAACTCTGACCGAGGGAGACGAGCAATGCTGGTCGGCTTCACCATTTCGATTCAATCTGTCCTTGTTCTACCGCATTTAGCCGACCAACCAAGCAAAAGAGGGAGTTTCTTTATAATTTCGGTCATGAAGCGTGAACCCTCGCTCCTCAACCATCCCGGTCATCGCGGCTACATGCATGAGTTCAGAGGACTTGTTCGTTCAGGAAATCGCAAATCTTGTTTGACTTTATGATGATCTTCGGGTTAGGGCAAGCCAGACGTCTGAGTTTGGAGAGCATCTGCGGATCCCTTCACATATTTCTTGGAAAAAAAAATCTTGTCCTGGGTAATACTAATTGAGTAATTCATGACCATCTTTTTAGTCCATTTGTCCGTGGATACGCGAATGTGATTGCATCTGACCCAGTTCTTCCCTGGTGCAGGTTTAGACGCCCCTGCCATGTTACTTCCGACGGTATTCAGCGCGTACATCTAGGAACCCACGACAGAGTTTGGGAGCCTGCGAATTCCTAGGCGCCGATGCTATTTGATGTCGGACCTGGGACTCTATTTTATTAGTTATATCTCCGACCTCCGCTGACCCATGTCTGTACGGTCGCATATCTACACGTCGTCCTCGTTGTTGCGGCGTGTTAGGTTACGGATCTTGTCCGGTTTCTCGGGCTTCCGTGCTTTGTTTTGACTCTCCTCGCTTGACCATAAACTGACGTCTTTTTTTATGAAGCCCCAAGCGAAAAGAATATCATTTTGTTGTGCCATCTGCGGAGAAAAGCTTGGGGAATGTCTTCTCTGACAAGGAAAGTCCGTTTATGCAAGGACAGAAGGTCTTTTTTATTTTTCTCCAAGCGCGAGTTGGGCTTGGATTTGGACACGCTGCAGTGTTGCGTAACTCGGGATATATGATACTGAGGGAGGCTGCATTGCCATATTCATGTACGGATATCGTCGTCCGTATCGTATGTTGAGGCGTCTATCTTTGTTTCATCATATCCGTATTAATGAAGTTTGTAGCTTCACCCGGAAAAGCAATAGAAAGGAAATCAATTGAGACTCCATTAGTAGCGGCGAGCGAGAGCAGATTGGGGCCAAGGAGTTTGAAAGTTTAGGGCATATCGCACCAGTAGCAGAATCCCTTGGGCCCATGCATCACCACTCGTCATCTCATGCTTTGAAGCGGGTACATATTTGCTTAGGTATGCCAAACAATGAACAGGTTGATATGTCCATTCTTGCGCTCTCCCATATGACTAGCGTATCATTTGGGTCTCCGCAAGCTCGCGTGCTGCATGAGTGAATTGCGCTAAACCGGCATCTTGGCTACTTTGCTTTACTCTTCAGTTTCTTTCCATCGAACATTGACGTCGTGCAGCAAGGTACTGAAGAAGGCCATGAATCTGAATCGGTAGCCCAAACAAAGAGCAACATGTTGAGAAGCGTAACTTTGACAATGAATGCATGGCCGAAGGACAACCTCGAGTTGTGATATATTTAAGATCGTATAATGTCTAGCCAGTTTTTGGAGATACTTGTTCTCTATGCCATTGCTATTTTTAGCATGTTATGCTCTTAGCAGTTTATAGACATGAATGCGATTGATAGAGCGGATGTATGCTTCCTTTAATAGGAAAAAAAAAAGAGACTACCTTCGTGTCACTATTCAAAGAAATTAGCCAACAAAATACATTTACGTGCAACTACCAATGGCATCAAAATTACCTCGATGCATGTTATATTTTGTTGTGCATCAATTTGTTGGTCTTTTCGAGATACACACAAGTCGTGGATTAATGTCTTTCTAATTGTCGACTATCGAAAAGATCTGAAAATGTTATCAAATTCTTATCAACCAGAGGATAAGGTCAAGACAAAGCTTATCTAGTTGTACCTTTCATGATTTTCTAAAGTAATACTTCTAAGGATGGGACAAACATATATATATATATATATATATATATATATTAATGTGATGGTGAGGTTTGGATGCCATTTCATTTGTACCGTAGCTAGCTAAGGAGAATAATGCCATCATGCGGAGTAAAATTTCTATGTATATTAATTGTGTCCTCTGTAGCACATACAAATCGATGTATGTGAATATGACATGCATTTTCCTGATTTACTCCGGAAGGAGTATCCTTTCATAAGTTCAGTAATCCATTGGAATCACGTATATACTATTACTAAAAGTACAACAGAAAATCTAATTCATAAAAATTATCATAAATAAACTGATAATAAATCATGAGTTTCTAGATAAATTCCAAGAGGTTCACTGAACTCTCATATTTTCGTAACGAAGAATTGAACTTCGATCTTGATTACTAAATACATCATATTTCAGTATGTTCATAATCGACGCAATTTAGCTAGGCACTCATCGAAATTTCAGGGCAAATGCTGGTCTGGGTTGTATGTCAAGGGCATCGATGAGTGTGCACTAACTGAAATGAAAAATCGTTCCTAAAGAACTTCATAGTCTTAGGAAGCTCCCTGTGCATTTGCCGGCCAACCAAACAAGAGAGGAAGTTTCTCGATGATTTCGGTCATGACGCGTGTTGTCGGGACTACCTGCATGAGATTTGTTCGCAAATCCCGTTTTTTTTTTTATGAAGATCTTCAGGGTAGGGCAGGCCAGATGTCAGATGTTGCCGCGGATCCAAAATGCATTCACATTCTGGGAAATGCTAGAATATTGCTGCGGAACTCCGGGGACTTTGATTTGGCGGAATAGGCTTTATGTCCTGGGTACAACAATTGATTCGCGACGACTTCTTTTTTATACGGAAATGCGATTGTATCTGGTGCAGGTGTTTCTTCCGTTTGATATTTCAATCCGGAAATCCAGGGACGCCCGAGAAAGCGATTCAGCCTGTGAGTTCCTAGGGGCTGGTATTTATTCATGTCGGACTTGGACCCCGTGGTCTGTGTGATCGCGTATCTACACACGCGTCATTCTCATTGTTACTGATCTTTCCCAATTTCTCGATATTCCTGGGCTTGTTTTCAGCCTCTTTGTTCGCTATAAACTATCTGTCCTTGGGGACGGAACCCTCGAAACAGTGCACTATCATCAGTTTCTTTTTGTCTTTTTAAATGCACCCTTGGCGCGGTTATCTGGGGGCGGGAAAGCTGGGGGAATCTTCTCTGAATACTGACGTCTCTTCATGCACGGACAGAGGTCCTTTAACTTTTCTCCAAGCGTGAGTTGGACTTGGACTTTGACACTCTGCGATGTTGCATAACTAGGGGAATGTGATACTGAGGGAGGTTGCATCCCTGTATCCTTGTAAGGGTCTCGTCCGCCGAATGTCGAGGCGTCTAATTACATTTTTTATATTAATAATTCCTGAGGTTTGTGGCTCACCCGGAAAAGAACAATTTCTGTCGTGCTTGATGTCTGCCTACGCATCGCCTATCTCATGCTCTGAATCTGGCCAACCTCAGTCTGACACGCAAACACTACGTGACTCGATGCATATGTATATCAAACGATGAATAGGTTGATTTGCCCATCCCTATACATTCATCTGTCCTGTTTACTAGCTTGTGGGGGGTTGCTATTCACAACTAATATTAACATGGAAGCTTTCCAGATAGAAACATAACAATGGTCTGCCTTTTTTATTCATAAATACGTGATAAATCATCTTCTTGCGCTCCCTTTGTTTGACAAGCTTATAATGCGGGACATACTGCATGCGGCACAATTCTCCGTGAAATAGTGCTATCGATAGAGAAAGGAGAAAGACCTTTTTGACTGATGCATTCTTCTCAAGAGCTGAGGGAGGTCCCAACTGTAGTCGTGCTGGGGGTTGTGTTTATATTGACTCAGCTCTTTTGCATGCCTCGTTATGTTCTTTTTACCATCTCTCCGTTTCGTGAGGTATGGACTTCAGTATACTCCGACAGAGTTTCCTTGCTACGGAGGTCCATCATAAACTCTTTCATGTTTTGTGCTAGCTTGCTTTCTTTCTTGTCGTTCAACAACTGCTCCCCTAATTAGACACCAGAATGTCATATTTGTACTCCTTGCATTATTTCCTGGACTTACTTTTCTGGAGATTTGAGTGTTTCGGTTTTTTTCTTTTTTTCTTTTTTTCTCATCCTGATCTGGAGCTTGCTCCATTCTGCAGATAATGAACACTTGAAAGTGAGCACTTGATCACGGTGCATCAAGAGCAACATTGTACTTGGTGGCAGCAACCTGGTTGAATTTGTTAGATTTAAAACTTTGGCGGATTAAAACTCAAAGTTCATTTTCCTTACACCATCATGGCTGAGGACTCTGATGTTCACGTTGCTGACAGTATCGTTGAAGACAGTGATCAAAATACTCCAGAGGGCATTCCTGAAGGCACTAATAAGCATGATCCTGTGATAATGACAGAGGAAAGTGATCAACGTCCATTGCGAAGAAAGTGGAACATTCCAATCTCTGTCTTCTTCAGAGATGCAAGGTAAAGCTACTCTGGCTGCATCTTTGAACATCAAAGACCAAGGCTAGTTATGATATCTCAATTACACTCCTGAATAATGCTTAGTGCAAGATTTCAATTAACATTGGCATGATATTATCTTTTTTAATACCAATCATCTTGGATATTCATTCATGTAATGATAACCAGGAGCAAGTCAAATGAAGTCCCGGCAGAAATGAGTTGGCTTGCCAACCAGCTCACTTCTATGATATCAAGCATTTCACCCTTTAGTGATGTCTGTTGTGGGAGCTTAAATTTAAAGTCATTTCATGACACAAATAAGTTGGATGAAATGAACTCTCGGCTGTCTTCTTAAATACTAAACAATGAGTCTGAAAACGTTTGCAGGCGTGTGTTCAAAATGGATGAACTTGGTCGAGAGATATTGAGGATTGCTTTTCCCGCTGCCTTGGCTTTGGCTGCTGATCCTATCGCTTCCTTAATTGATACTGCATTCATCGGTCGTTTAGGTATGATTATCAAGCCCAAGCTTTTCCATGTGAAGTCGAGGCAGATTACTATATGATTTGTTGGTCTGCAAAATGAACTCTATAAAATGTCATGGTTTTGTATGGTCATATCCACAGTTATCATAAAAGGCCAAGAATATGAAAAGTTGTATTTGACAGGAGCACCGGGTTTCTACTGTTCAAGAACTTGATTCTCGGCTTATGTTCCTATGTTTGTTCAAGCATCATTTGACTGATCAGTTGATAGAATTTTGGCAATTGGAGTGTTTCTTATGACAACTTTGATTGCCATGTTTGATAGCAGGCAAATGCTTTTGGTACAATAAGAGATTTTAGGTTATTGTGTAGCTGGATTACCCTTGAGTCTGTCTCGCCTTCGTGATGTGGAACATTTGGTGAGTAGACGGCTAGTTTTACTTATTTGTTTGCATTGGCACCTACCTTTATGTAGATGGATTCAAACTAACACTGAATATGGAGAATTAGCTCATCCTATGACAGTGACCTCGAAAGCACAAGTTTCCAGTCCGCATGTTACAATGACGCATTATACTTGCCTCTAGACTTCATGAGGTGTGATAATTGGATGGACACTATGTTTTATGATAAATGTGTCATGTGCAGGTCCAGTGGAGCTTGCAGCTGTAGGAGTTGCTATCGCTATATTTAATCAAGCTTCAAAGGTTACCATTTTCCCGCTAGTCAGTATAACAACTTCATTTGTCGCTGAAGAAGAAACTGTTGCAAAAACGTGTGCTGACATGGAAGAAGATGAAAAGCCTAAGAAATGCTCACCTAAGAACATAGAAATGAAAGAGTTGATGCCTGATGATGAAATACTTGAGAAATTGGAAAGGGGTTCCACCAGCTACCATGAAGTGAAAGAGTCAGTTCCAGAAAAAGGTACTTTATCTGTGAAAATGTATGGCCTCACTCATTTCAAAAACTAAGCCAATAACGCTTCAAGCAGCAATAGTTTTACTGGACCTTAGGTAGAAGAAGATCAAGAAAAAAGAATGAGGTCCAGATATTAGAAACTAGAGTGAGATTGGCTCCATGTCCTACATCAAAAGTTGAATGAGTCTATGAGACTCTTTTTCCTCTTGTTTCTTCTAAATTTTGGGATTTCCCCTCACAAGCAGGTACTCTATAACAAATACAAGTCATGGCAACTTCAATGCACGTATGCTGTTCCCAATCAACGTTGTTAGTTTCACTAATTAACCGGAAGACTTGCCGAGATGTTAGTTCTCTAATTACTGTACTTTTGTTTGACTAGATCTTATTACGACTGCATGCAAGTCTCCTCCAACAATCCGTAGCAAAACAAATAAAGCCAAATTGAGCAAGGAAAGGCGACATATCCCTTCTGCATCTACGGCACTAGTAGTTGGCGGGATCCTTGGTCTCTTACAAACGTTGTTTCTAATATTCGGTGCTAAAACCCTCCTGGCTTTGATGGGCGTAAAATCTGTAAGTCTTTTAATTATGTCGTTTGCTGAAATTTTTTAACTGCTAAAAATTTCCATGCTTTTATGAGTGCAAAGTTTTATCCGTTTGATATAACATATGACAAAGAAAATGCGCACGATACTTCCACGGGTTCCAATTCTTAGGTTGTCTCCATGGGAGGACGTGATAGATTTAGATTTCAATCCCGAACCCAGGAAAGCCCTTCTGGCCCTACCAGTAGGCACCACAGCACCAAAGCTACAATAATCCCTAACGAAATGCTCGTCATAGTTTGCCTCCTCGCATAGGCATATAACGATGAAACAAAGTAGATTACGCCAATAAACCCTTTTCCAAATCTACTATTAGGTTAGTACTAGCAACATTATAGACATTTGGTGTCGCTATTTTCATTTTCCCCTTGCTTTTCAAATAACATTCAGATGGAGAATCTAGTCGTATATCTAAGGTAACTGTCTAAGCTAGTAATGATTTGCATTGCCTTGACATGATTTCAACTAATTGCATCTGTTGCTTCTTTGGACAGGGTTCTCCCATGCTAAAGCCTGCTATAAAGTACTTAACGTTAAGATCACTAGGGGCTCCTGCTGTTCTTCTTTCTTTGGCGATGCAAGGCGTGTTTCGAGGCTTCAAGGATACCAAAACTCCTCTTTATGCCACAGGTATGAGAGATAGTGGCCCTACACTTTCTCAAAATTTTTATTTCCAATTGTGGAATCAAAATGGTAAATCTGCATTTAAATGATTTCATTTATTGTAGACTACATTTTATATTCTTTAGAACTTAAACTATGGAGAAATGAGCTCACAATGCGTATTTAACATGCTTTTCTTAGTACTTCACCCTGTGTGTAAATCAAATCTTATAGGTGAAATTTAAGTTAACTGGATAACTGGAGGCAGGAATATCAGTACAAGAGATTAGGCAAATTTGCTCTAAACAAAGTGTCAGAATTTGAAACCAAAACCTGTTCTTTGATGCAAGGTTTGACGAATGCTCTTTCCTCAATAGTTTAACCATAGAAAAGGGGTCTACATTGTATCTATAGCACGTATGCCAACAATTATCACTCTAATTTTAAGTTTAATAATCAGATGTGGAAGCAAATTTGGCGTGTCCAACATAGAGTAAAATGTGTTTATGATTAAAGTGCCAGAGACAAGGAGAAATCGCCAATGGACTAATAGACAGAAGAAAACCATGATTGTAGATTAATTAGAGCTGTTCTATCGGAGCTTCAAGGCATCAGATTTTCCAATTCGTTTATAGTCTAAACTGAAGGAAGAGTGCTTTTCTGGACAAACTTGCCAACAGACAGTCATCATATCTTACAAAATGCATTATTACAGAGTCCTAAAATGCCATAACTTGTTAGTTGTGAAAGTTCACAAGTCCATTGGCAGTGAATTATATTATATTTGCCGATTTCTTTGTCAGTTTACTGATTGGATTATAAAATGACATGTCTTGTTAAACGTATAGTTCGTCTTAGATAAAGATATTGTAAGTTCATCTTCGAATTAACTTCAGCCGGGAGAATAGAAAGATAATGAGTTTCTTGAGTTGAGAAATAAAATACAGTAGGAGGATCTAGAGATTTCCCATCCTGCACTTTACAAAGTCATCATTTATCATTTTCTAGGGTATATTGGTGCTTCATAACTATGTTGAAGTTAGTGGTTCTTGTGGCTTGGCAAACTAGAACTATGTTTATTCTCGGTAGTTGTTTGACTGTTAATTTGATTGGTAAATAACAGTTGCAGGAGATGTCGCAAATATTGCCTTAGATCCGATACTTATCTTTGCCTGCCATTTGGGGGTCAGTGGTGCTGCAATTGCCCACGTTCTTTCTCAGTAAGTAGTGCCATCGATCCCTAATTTCTTTGGTTCTGTACTTATATCTCCATAAGTTAAATTGATTCATATGTTCATATGGGTGTCATAATATCTAAGAATTGACAATCAACCATATTCTCTATTTTTATAAATTGATTTCTCCAGGTACTTAATATCTCTTATTCTCCTATGGAGGCTGATGAAACAAGTTGATCTCTTACCTCCGAGCCCTAAAGATTTACAATTTCGCCGGTTCTTAAAGAATGGTCAGTGATATTCCTGCATGAGCAAATTCTCATAGATACATGTATCAACTAAACATAGATCATTATTTCTTTCTCCTACCCTTGACAAAGGGAGTAGAGTTGCCCCTTAGGTTCTTCCTTTGCTTAATATGAATACTGATAATTTATTTGCCCATGGTTTTATAGCCATGTACTCCCCCAGCGTTACAATATTGAAAAGGCTGCTGCAACAAGAAATTTTGTTGTCTTTCGTGCTTATATTGCTATATGCTCTTTTATGAATTTTGAGTACCAATTAAAGGAATGCTTGTGTTCATTCATAGGACTTCTTTTGTTGGCAAGGGTGATAGCTGCCACAATCTGTGTTACCCTTGCTGCCTCAATGGCTGCCCGGCTGGGTTCAACACCTATGGCTGCATTTCAAATATGCTTACAGGTTTGGATGACGTCATCACTTCTTGCCGATGGTTTGGCTGTTGCTGGCCAGGTAAAACTGCTCTGTTGACTACTTCCATAGAATCGTGGAATACTTCCTCAGTGTGTGATGCCCTCACTTGATCTTTAAGTGAAGCAAATCAATGTACATGCGGCAATTAGCTTCTTGAACAACGAGAATGAGGTCTGATAGAAGTGTTGCTCGCTTTCTTGAAAAAATTCAGTCCCAAATCTAGAATTCTTTTGTGTTTTCTTCCTTGTATACCTTTTTGATATCCAGTTTCGAACTTGCTGTAAAAATGGTCATTATCCACTTGAACATATTAGAAAGATCTCAAATAGAGGATATCGTGCAGCTTGGTATGTAAGCCCAAAAGGAGATGAGGAATATTTCAGAGGTACCAATTCATGTTTGAACTTGTGAACTGGAGTTATTTTTCAGTGATGGTATAGCATATACAAAGGATTTCCCACCAGCTTCTTTACACCAGCTAGCTATTAGCAAAATGCAAAAGAGAAGTACGATCCATTACATTAGCAGGTAGTCATTGATTCTCGATAGTTTTGATAGGAGAGGGTCTTAACATAGAGGAAAGTACTTCATTAATACATATTAAAACACTCAGAATGAGAACTTCTTGGCCATGATTTTCATGATGTTTGATTTTAGTAACTAAAGGAAGTATGTTACTTTGAAAATTTTCTTGTTTGCTGCAAAGATTGTGCTGTAGCCTCCTCATATGTGTTACTGATTATACCATCATCCTCTATCTTATAACATCTCATCAGCCCTGGATCAGTCATTCTAGTAGTTATTCATAATGTTATAATAAGCAATCTCTCGCAATGTCGGTAGTGATCATTAACTAAGATGTCCCTTCTATACTTAGGCAATCCTAGCAGGTGCATTTGCAGAGAAAGATTACGACAAGGCAACTGCAGCTGCTTCTAGGGTATTGCAGGTACTTATTTTGATGAATAACAATGACTTTTTGCACAACGTGATCCTGTGAATTTGAGATTCCCAAGAGCAAAGAGAAGAAAAGAAACAGTTAAAATTGCTTAGACTGAATGATAAGCGGAATAGAGCCTGAAAAAGAAAAAATTGTGCCAATATTCAACACAGTAGAAAGAAGCATCACACCCATTTAGTCTTCTATTTTTTGCGTTGTCTCCAATACACCTCATGAGAAAAGAAGTACAGTACTCCAAGATTCTTTCTGAGATAGAACCAGCATCATATTTCAGGGGAAATATCGAGTTGTTTCCCTAGGACATTCATTTGGCCAGGCTCAATCAAAAGGCATTACTTTTGATTACATCCATGGAGATCACGTCCAGGGACATACCCATGCTTGGTGCATGCCTGCTTTTCAACGTGGCCATGCACCCATATGGACACACTATTGAGCCGTAGTGTGGCTGCCACCCCTGTTAATATGGTTCTGGACATGGGCCAATGTCAAATATCTCATTCTTTTTTTCTCTTGAAACTTTGGTCCCCTTCAGGCATAGTCGGCAGTGGACACAAATGTCCCAAGTAATTAGCAGGGTGTTGTGCTTTTCACCCATGCAGTGCCGTAGCTAGCAGTTGATGGTTGCTAGCTAGGCATTCTAATTTCACAACTATCGAATCATGCAGATGGGATTTGTTCTTGGCCTGGGGCTCGCTGTGATTGTTGGTGTTGGCCTGAGATTCGGATCTGGGGTATTCTCAAAAGATGTCAATGTTCAACATCTCATTTTTGTGGGCATTCCAGTACGTTCTCTGAAGGAGCTCAATGTCTTATAGTAAAAGTTTTCTTGCATAAATTGAGTGAATCATCTTCATGTGCGTAACAGTTTGTAGCAGCTACACAACCCATCAATTCCTTGGCTTTTGTCTTCGATGGCGTCAATTTTGGAGCATCGGATTTTGCCTACTCTGCGTATTCCATGGCAAGACCCTAAATCTCTACTACTAAGACCTACTTTTATCCAGTTCTCGTGCCTGCCACATACGTTACTCGTCTCTCATAAGTTTCTGTATGCAGGTTTTGGTCTCCATTATTAGCATTGGTTCGTTGTTCCTTCTTTCTAAGAGTGACGGTTTTGTCGGAATATGGGTCGCTCTGACTATATATATGGGTCTTCGGACTGTGGCTGGTGTTTGGAGGTACGATTTTCTGCTTTTTTTGAAATTTTCCAGATAAACTCTTTCATTTCCATCTCATGACAAGAATCTCTACCTCAATTTGGAAAAAATTGATGAAGCACTAAGTAAAGCACCTTACCATTTGGAATCAATTTACCAACTGGGGGCAGAAAGTTAATTTCCAGTATTCAACAAGAGTATTATGGAGTAATCATCCCCCGCTTGGATAATTTTGATGAGCATGTGAAAGTACAATTTTCCTTTGTTTGATGTGGTTTTGCAGAATGGGAAGTGGGACTGGACCTTGGCGCTTTCTCAGGGAAGGACTTCTTCCACAGCGTTTATGAATTGAACTTACCTTAAAACTCTTCTTAGATAGTTCGCACCACTTCCGCAACTTGTGTTTATTAATATTTCCATAGAGGCCATCCATCTCTTACATTACACTGCTTCCTTCTTACCTGGTGGGTTTCCTAGTTTACCTATTCAGTTATTGGTAATATACACATGCTCTCTCTCTCTCTCTCTCTCTCTCTCTCTCTCCTTCTTACCTGGTGGGTTTCCTAGTTTACCTGTTCAGTTATTGGTAATATACACATGCTCTCTCTCTCTCTCTCTCTCTCTCTGTGTGCATGCACATTGCGTCTGAGTTGTCCCAGACAAAGCATGGGCACGCCTGCCTTTTTTAACCATTTAGAAGTTTTTCCTGAATGTAGGTTGTTCTCTTAGCGTATGCGTTCTACTCATGGCGCTTTAGCAGAAACTGAAGATAGAAATAGGCCTACGTACCTTGAACATGGATGCTCTCTCACTACAAAAAAACTGGAATTTCGCTACGGCTAATTAGCTACGAAAAATTAGCCGTCGCTAATAGCGACAAAATAATAACAACGTCGCTAATTGGTGACGCCAATTCAAACTTCGTCGCTAATTAGCAACTATCTACTGATCGTTGCTTATAGCGTCGCCGATTAGCGATGTTTTCATTTCCGTAGCAAAATACGTCGCCACTTTGCAACGAAATTTTAAGTCGTCGCTATATTGCGACGGTATTCGCTGCGAAACAAAACAACGTTGCTAATCAGCGACGCTTTTAACGTCCGTCACAACATCCGTAACAAATTGGCGACGAAATACCAATCTGTCACCTTTTGGCGACTAATTATGCGACGACTTAAATTCCGTCACTATTTTCCGACGGCTAAAACTTGTTGTAGCCAATTCCGTCGTTAATCAGCTATGACATTTTGTTTCGTCACAAATATCGTCGCTAATTTGCGACGACTTGGTTGGCCGTCACAAAATCCGTAACTAATTCTCGACTATAAAGCTGCATCAGCAGCTCGCATTCAGCAGTAGTTCGTCTCTCCCGAAAGCTTCCTCCCTTCCTCCGCCGCTACAAGCAAACCCTAACTCTCGGTATGTGCATTTCTCTCTTTTTAGGCTCTATTTCTTTTTTATTTACACTATATACGATTATACTTCCTTGTATATGGGGTCGTGTGGGCTCGGCATTTCGATTGTACAGCTAGGTAGAGAGCTTTGGCTTGGCCGTGTCGTTTGGCCAACGGCGAATAAGTTGAGCTACGTACGGCGGACTCGACTCTGCTTGACCTCCCCCATATGTTCGCACTCGATTTCTAAACAAGATCAAGGCAAGTCCGTGAGTTCTCTCTAGATATGGCGGAGTTCGGCCTTCATGGCCAAAGATAATTAGCTTAATTGGGTTTGCGAGACCATGGGGGTAAATATTTAAAAGAAAACAAATGTACAACTTTTTAAGGAATTTATTAATGTTTTGCTTCATGTATTCATCTGTTATATTATCATACAATGTGCCAGTGTGATAAACTAATTGTATTCATTATCTTATTTTTTTTACTATTTAATGATGTTTACATGTTCCAAATTTATTGTCTTTGGTTTATGTAGATTATATGTCTCCATCTTATATCTTACAAAGTTTGCTAAAGATAGCAACAATTATTCTTTTTTACGACTAGGTACGTACTGCTCTATGTGCTTGGCATCCGATGTCCAATTGACCAAACATTAGACATCACATTCCATCAATTTACACTGCAAATATTTTCGTCATATAACTTCAAGTAAGTATTCTTCCTTATGTTGCCTTTGGCTTTTCCCCCAACTTCAAAGTAATTGTACATTGTACGTGAGCTGATGCTAGTATAATTAACTAACACCATATTGCGGAAACCCTTTTGTTTAATTCCAATATGAAACAGTATTTTATTTTCCAAATATTTTCATAATTACATGATAATTAATTTGTATCATATACAGATACAATGGAAAGAGAAAGGTCTTGGATGTATAATAAAAACTTGCCTAATCGACGTGGATTGACCGATGAGTTTCGTGCCAGGTTGACACTGTTTTTGGACTTTGCTAGTAGCAAAGTTGAGTTCATGGATGGTAATAAGATAAGGTGCCCTTGCAGAAAGTGCAAAAATGGTAAATTTCATTTAGTTGATACAGTTGGTGAGTATCTTTGTAGATTTGGTTTTACTCCGAACTACTATAATTGGACTTGCCACGGTGAACCTTTTATTGCTGATGAACCTGTTGAAAGCCGAGACCAATTTGTACTTAGGGAACAATGTGCCTATGATCACCAATTGAATTCATACCATACGATGGTGATGAATGCAGCTAGTCAGAACATTGGATGGGAATCAAATAACCATGCAAGTTCGAGTTTTACTCCTACATTTGAAGAAGGCGGATCTAGTCATGGTGCGGGAGGAACAAGATTTGAGGAGAATGTCTGTAATCAATTCCAAGAAGTGTTGAGAGCAGCTGATGAACCGTTATGGGCTGGTTGTGAGAACCACACTAAATTATCAGTGACGGCAAGAATGTTAAATATCAAGGCAGAGCATAATGTGTCGGAGAATTGCTTCAACTCTTTTGTGGAAGTAATGCGGGAAACATTGCCCCGTGATAACATCATGCCTAGTGATTTTTATGATATGAAGAAGCTAGTGCATAATTTAGGTCTTCCATTAGTGAGGATTGACGTGTGTATCAGCGGTTGTATGTTATATTGGCGAGATGATGAAAATACAGAGTATTGCAAATTTTGCGGTGAACCTAGGTACAAAGTTAATAAGAGGCATAGTCGTAATCAGAAACGTAGACCACGTAAGGAATTGTTTCATCTGCCAATAATCCCCAGGTTGCAACGGCTTTATGTATCTCAAGCGACTGTTGAATACATGACTTGGCATACAAATCATCATACTGAAGAAGATGTAATGTGTCATCCTTCCGATGCAGCTACATTGAAACATTTTGACAGAGCATACCCTGAGTTTTCGATTAAGCCTCAAAACATCAGGCTAGGTCTCTGTACCGATGGCTTTGCCCCGTTTGGAAAAACGGGGAAAAGTTATTCATGTTGGCCAGTTATATTAACACCGTACAATCTTTCACCTGGAATGTGCATGAAGACACCTTACATGTTTTTGACATTGACCATCCCTGGGCCACAAAATCCAAAAAAGTTGATTGACGTTTATATGCAACCATTGATTGAAGAGTTACAACTGCTATGGAATGAAGGTGTCCTTACGTATGATATTTGTACAGATCAAAGATTTGTGATGAAGGCTGCCCTTCTTTGGACGATAAATGACTTCCCAGCGTATGGAATGTTATCCGGGTGGAGTACAGCTGGGCTCTTAGGATGTCCAATATGTATGGAGAGATCAAAGTCATTCAGATTAAAACATGGTAAGAAGGCGAGCTATTTTGATTATCACCGATAATTTTTGCCGATAAATCATACATTCAGAAGGAATAAGAAAGAGTTCGTCAAGAATAGGATCGAACGAACACCTCCACCAGTGAGGTTGATCGGTTATCAAATTTTTGAGCGAGTGCATTACTTTTCAACTGTTGTTGAAAACCCTCATGGCACAACTTATGCGTATGGAAGTACGCATAAGTGGACTAAACGCAATATACTGTGGGATCTACCATATTGGAATGCCCATCTTATTCATCATAATCTTGACGTCATGCACATAGAGAAGAATGTTTTCGATAATGCCATCAATACGGTGATGGATGTCCCTGGAAAAACAAAAGACAACTTGAATGCAAGGAAAGATATGAGAGATATTTGTGATCGGTCAACATTAGATGTGGATTCAACTAGTAGGGGACCAAAACCGAAAGCAGTTTATACATTGACCAAGGAACAGAGACGTGTTGTTTGTCAATGGTTGAAATATGTGCGCTTCCCTGATGGCTATGCTTCAAATATCGGAAGATGTGTCGATATGAATGAATGTAAGTTGACGGTTCTGAAAAGTCATGATTGTCACATATTGATGGAGCGACTGCTTCCCATAGCGACGAAAGAATTTCTACCAAACTTCGTATGGGGCGCCATTACAGATTTGAGTAATTTCTTCCGTGATATTTGCTCGACTACATTAAAAGTTTCACACATGGAGAAGCTAGAGCGAGATATTCCAATTATCCTTTGCAACTTGGAAAGGATATTTCCTCCGTCTTTTTTTTATTCGATACAGCATCTTTTAGTTCACTTGCCTTATGAGGCCAAAGTTGCCGGTCCCGTTCAATTTCGATGGATGTATCCATTTGAGAGGTGAAATAATTTTTTCGTACTTAACTTTCAAACTAGCTTTAATTTGTTCAGTAGCTTGCTGACCATAATATTCTTTGTATCATTACTAAGTTCTTATTTCATTTGAAAGAGATTGATTGTGTAATAAATCAATCTTTTGCTTCATGGTTCAAATCATATGTAAATTGTCTAAAGTAGTTAGCAAAATTCAAGGTTATCCAAATTACAAACCTGTACTGCTCGGATTTGATATACGATTGACTTTTCGTTTACTTTCTTTAGGTTCATAGTAATAAAGAGCAAGGTGCAGAGCACGAAATGCTATATCATTTGTCAATGGGTCCAAAATTCAGAGCATGAAGTTGGCCAGCATATTTTATAAACGGGTATAATTTTCATACTAAAGACCACGGAATCGAAAAAGCAACAATGAATAGTGGTCTGTGTGTGCAATCATCCAATGATGCTAGTTTGAGCGATGATTTTTATGGCTTATTGGATGAAATTTTAGAGATAGAGTACCCTGGACCATCACTGCGCATTGTGTTATTTAAGTGCACGTGGTTCGACCCCGTCAAAGGAATGAGGGTGTATCAGAAGTTTAATTTGGTTGAAATAAATCATAAGAAAAAGTATATGAAATATGAACCATTTGTCTTAACCCAACAAGCAATTCATTATGCATCATATCCTAGTTTGAAACGAGACAAAACTGATTGGTGGGCTGTATGTAAAATCAAAGCTCGTCGAAAAATTGAGGAACACTGGAAGGACACAGCATACCAACAAGATGAAGTTGGTAATACCATTGATACTGAGGAATATAACATATCATGTTTGAGAGATCCAAGTGGAGCAATGATAGATGTGGAAGAAACTGAAATTCACGCGTCAATGCTAGAAAGTGTTGAAGATGAACAATTTGAGACAGATGAAGAAGATGATTATGAAGACGAAGATGATTCGGAAGATGAAGACGAAGATGAAGATCAACATAGAGAAGATGAAGACGAAGATGAATATTTTTGATACATGCTGTCGATCGAACTTGTGATTATCGCCAATTTGTTTTACCAATGTTATGGGTTTAATTTTGTCTTATGTTTTATTGTTGTTATTATTTCACTAGCAATTATTGATATTTTATATTATTTCTAACAAGACGTAACAATTATAAAGGGATTTGTGAAGGGAATGTATGTTAGCGACGGACCAACAAATACCATCGCTGATTTGCGATGTAATCAGCGACGATAAGCTTCGATGCACGTCGTTAGTTAGCGACTGATGAATGTGGATGTAGCTACTTAGCTACAAACATCACTATGCCATCGCTACTCAGCGACAATATTATCGGAAACCATCACCAGCTTGCCACAGCTTGTAAACCGTGGCAAATTAGCGACGAACCAAGGATAATCCGTCGCAAAAGAGCTACGACATCGTAGTCGTAGCTTATTGCAATGACTACGATGTATCATCGCAAATTGGTGACAGATTGAAATTGTTTATCGCCAATTAGCGACAAATGGTTCAATCGTCGTAGCTAATCAGCTACGGATAACCGCGAGTCCGTCGCCGATTAGCAAGTGTCTTTTTCAGTGACAATATTATCTCAAATTAGCGACGGACATTGTTTAGTGTGTCGCTAAATGGCGACAAACGGAACCTATCATTACTGATTAGCGATAACAGCTAGGTTAGGTTCGTAGCTATCTAGCTACGGACAACCAACGACCCTCGCGGATTAGCGAGAGCTCCAACGTGTTGTTCGTTGCCAAACATGGTCGCTGATTAGCGACGTTGGTTGAGTTTCTTCACTAATTAGAGATAACAACAACGCTTGTAGTTGAATAGTTACAAACAAAAACGGCCATCGCTACTTAGCGACGACAGTTCTAGTTTGTGGCCAACCAGTAACGGTTGTCTTGTGTAAGTAGCTATTTGGCGACGAACTAGTGTGTATGTCGTAGCTAACTAGTAGCGATGGATAGTGTTAGTCCGTCTCTAATTGGCGACGGCAAACACGTGTCATCGCTGATTAGCGATAACAGTTCAGCCTGTAGCTAATTAGTTACAAACAAACTAAGACTGTCGCAGTTTAGCGACAACAGATGTTATACGTCGCCGATCAGGGACGGACATTCTGCTCGTGAGTCGCTAATTGGCGACTGTTTAGTAATTTTGTCGTAGCTAAGGTGCTAGTTTTTTATACTAGATTGTACAATCTCTGCAGTTAGCGACGGACAGTGCTTGTCCATCGCGGATTGGCAACGGCGAACGTTGCCCGTCGCTGTCTAGCTACATCGGATGTTGTCCATCGCTGACTAGCGACGTCGAACGTTGTCCGTCGCTGACTAGTGATAACGTAGATGTTTGTGGCTGATCTGCTACTGACAATCGACAGCGTCACTAATTAGCGACGTAAACGGTTGTTCGTCACCTATCAGGGACGAATGTTTTCTGTGAGTCGCTAATTCACGATGGTACAATTTGTATGTCGAAACTAATTAGCCACAGACAAGCATCTTCCGTCGCTAATTATCAAGTTTCATTGCGAGAGTAGAGGCCCTCTGAAATTAGCGACAGACGTGAAATTTCTGTGGCGACTTAGCGATGACGGTAACTTGTCCGTCGGTACTCAGCGATAGCCTGAACGTCTGTAGCTGATTTGCGACGGAGTCATTGTCAGTCGGCAATTAGCGACGGACGTTAGTTGCCGTCGCTAGTTGGCAATTACTGTTTATTTGCCGTGGCTAATTAGGGACGATCATTTACGGTCATCGCTGATTAGTGATGTAATCAATGTGTGTAGTCGCTAATTAGCGACGAACGGTGATCTTGTCTGTCGGTGATTAGCGACGAACTATGCTTGTCCGTCGCTAAAATCCGTAATTTGAAAGTCCGATCGGTTCTCTATCTCTTCATTCCGACTATTATCTTTCTATTCTGTCGTCCAATAGGGCTTAGGCGATTCCCTTGCTCCCCTCCGCCGCTCCTGCCTCTACTACCCTCCGCCACTCCCCATCTACCATAATCGACACAACATACCATCCTCGGCTCCTCCTCCGTATTGGTTGGTCCGCTAGAGGGAAACCCTAGATTGGCTTAGGCCATCCGCAAACACGTATCATCCGCCGCTCCTCCTCTACCAGCCTTGGCTCCTCCTACGACATTGGGTTCGCAAACACGTATCTCCTTTTGCTCCTAGATTGGCCAAGACTACGTAGCTCGGTCTCCGTAGGCGTTGGGTTTGCAAATTTCCGGACGAGGACCCAACTGTCCAATTCGGCCGACGCCCATGCATCAGGTAAATATTGCGATTGACCTTGAACCAGCTGATTGGTAGACTAAGCTGACTAATCTCATGACTCTAGACATGGATTCCACGGTGTTCAGGGGTGGCATGAACAAATTGGCTATCATGTATATTATCAACGGGTGAGCTCATACTTGACGAGCTCTAGATATGTTCTTGGTGGTTTGTTATCGGGTGTGTTGTATTGGCCTTCATTGCACTGACTTTCACCATTATACCTTACGGTCAAACCCAATACATGGTCTGAATTTTAGTTATTGTTGTCTCATTGCTGTTGAGGGGGTTTAGCCTTAATTGCTTACAATATATGCTTGATATAGATGGTATATGATTCTTTGTGATTTTCATTGTCAACTTGTGGAAGTTTCTTCATTAGATTATCTGCCAGATTTATAGAATATTTAGAATGACAGTTGTCATTGTCTGTAGCCTATCTTCTTCTTTTTTAATATGATTTATGAAGAGTGGAACTTTAGTTAGTTGTCTTTGAAATTGACCAACCTGTATTATGGAAGTCCGGATAGATGTGTAATTTATATATTTTTTGCCTGTTCAATGACATTTTAGAGTAGCTTAGGCCAATCAGTTACGGTCATCCTGCTGTGTCTTTTTTAGGTGCTATATGTTGGTGTTGTCAATTCAATCTTGCTCTGCTGCGTGCTTCTTTTTCTTTTATTCATCGTGGGCATCGTGTTACTAGATGTCATTAATTGCAACCATCAGATTCTGTATCGTTACAACAGCTTTGATTGTGGCTGTAGACTTTGTTCTCAAGCCACTATGTGTTTTTTTCCCTGAAGAAGCACATATGAAAAGAAGCATTACACTAAGCTGAAATTGGAGTTGCCTGTGAAATTGAAGGGCTGGGTCTTGGCTGGTCGACCTTTTCTCTCAAAGTACAAAGCTGAAAATGGTAAGCTTATACCTTATGTAGATTATACATGGGTGTGAGTTTTCAATGATATTCGTCTAACCTTCAACCATTGATTGCAGCGACGTGGAGGCCGTCGTGGAGGATTTGGGGTACGTCGTATGGGAGGCGGAGTGAGAATAGCCGATTCCCCTTCCCCTTCAACGGGCTCGTCCCCGACCCTTTGGACGTCTCCGGCAATTTTTTTCAGCTAGTCACCCGAAAAGACATGATGCTGGACCTCCTGGACACATGGAGACAACCGCCCATACACCTCAACCAGAAAGACATGATGCTGGACAGCATGGACACATTCATACACCCTCTCATACACCTCCACCAGAAAACATTGGCATCTTGGTCGACCCTATGCCCAATATGGCTGGACAAGTTTATCAAAGACGACATGAAATGACTGCACAACCACCTTCCTCAGCGGGGGAAACGACATTACCACCTGAATCAACGGAACCATCTGTCAATGATGAAAACATGGTTGAAGATTCAGAATGACGCAAATTGATAGACCATATGACGATTCGTAAGTACCTTATTTTTTTATAGTATATGTGATCAAATTTATTACAGTTTCATATATGGGACCAAAACTAAACACGTGGCATATTTTTGCATATTCACAAATGCCGCATATGTTGTGAGGGAACTTAATAGAATCATCAACGATCATTGGAGGGGGGCTTATCTTACATATTCCAGCGCTCCAGAGACCGACAAGAATCTGTGGTGGAATGAATTCAAGGTAAGTTTTGATATATTATTTCATCACAAACTTTAACATTGGAATGTGCTGAATTTCATCAAGTTACTTGACTTTTCTGGTACATTGCAGCGGCATTTTTTTTTAGAGGAATCCGTCAACAATGAAGTTAGACGAATTTTTAATAAGAAGGCCGGTGATCACATGAGAAATGTGATGAACAAAGCGAAGTCCAAACAAGCCAAGCCACATTGGATTTCAAGTGAAAATTGGACAGAGATGCTGACAACTTGGGGAACTGATAAGCATAGACTTGCCAGTGAACGAAATAAACTCAATCGAGCCTCCACCTCTACTGAAGGCTCAGCCACATATGCTAGGGGGTCAATCAACATCGGAGAGCACAGAAAAGATTGGTCAGTACATTTAATTATAGCGTAAGTTAATGTAGGACTTTACTAATTTATGTTTATATTTTGTAGGCCAAGGAATTGGGGATGGAACCGACACCTCTTCAGACATTTGAACGGACATTCCAGAAAAAAGATAAGACATGGACTAGCGATCGAGCACGAGCTGTAAAGGTTGGCCACGTTGCTATTTATACGACTAGTTCGTTAACTAAAATGGTTTGAATAAATTATAAATTGTTTTGGCTGAAGTTCTTTAATGTTTGTTAATATCGTTAATGTAGGAAAAGTTTGATGAACTTTGCTCTACTCAAACTAGTGTTACTGGTGAAGGTGTCAGCGCGTCTGTGAATGAAGAAGTTGATTAGATGACATTATGGGTGGAGGCATCCGGTGGGGTAAAAAGAGGGAAAGTATTTGGGTTGGGATCATTGTCAAGTGAGGCTGCAAGAAAGGTAGGTGCAACATCATCTTCAGGTGCATCCAGTTTAAGGAGGGGTCGACATGAAGCGCAAATGGCAGTTGAAATGAAGGAGTTGAAAGATTTACTTGTGCAAAAGGAAGCCAAAATCGTTAAGCTTGAAAGGAAAATGGAACGTATCTTGCGGCACCTGGACATCGAGGACAATGAGGATGATGAGGTTCCTCCCTCTAACCCCGATGGTGAAGAGGACAATGGTGATGAGAGAATGGATGATGATGCTGAGCTGGGTGATGATGGGAATGGCGGCACTTCATAAGACAATTTGATGAGGTTCGTGACTAAATTTTACCTGTTTATGATGTATGTATATACTGCTATAAAGTAAGGGCGATCACGTTGATACTCTTGCCTGCAAATCATACAAAAATCAGGGTTTTTTTGGAATAAGTTGAGCAACTTGGCTGTTTGAAGGCTGCAACACGTGTACATCAAATTAATTGCCGGTAACATGGATCTCCATTGGTAGTATATATTGTTTTGTGCATGGTAGATGAAACATACTTGAAGTTGTTGAGTTCTATTTTCATTTTTGCTTTTCATTTTAGATAGTAATTTAATGCCAACATTGGCGACACGAGTTCAGCAACCACAAAAAGTTTGGTCATCGATATTCCAGGTATTATGGTGTGTTCAAATTTCTTGATAGTGATTCTATGATTATGAATGTCGCTAATTGTTCTACTTATGATATAATGTATCTGATTCAGTTGTGGATATATTGCGTGGACAAGATGGTGCAACATGGAAGATGAGGATGCTGTGGAAGAGAGGACTGCTTGTAGTTTTTTTTTTAGTCTTAAGTTTCTGTTCAAATGTTGGAAGAATATAATTTGGGGAGATAGTAGTTGCGGTTGTGCTGCACTAACTGTGCCTGGCTGAATACTATTATTGCTGGGTTGGATAGTGTACAACATATACAATGTATATCATTTGATGTTATCATATATGGAGGAATTGTGCAATTCATTGGGTTGTTCAGTAGTTTTAATAACCAAATGGTTTCATATTTCGTCGCCTGAAAAAAAAAATTGGAACAAAATTTGTATTGAATTCGTCCAAACCGAATTCGGTAAACAAAACGAAATGCAAAATAGCGACGGACATGTGCATAACAGTAGCAAAGTAGCAACGAATTACTTTATCCGTCACCAATTAGCTACGGAGAAAAGACTTTATCTGTCACCAATTAGCTATGAAGTCATTGATGTCGTCGCAATTTAGCGACGGCATACAATAAGTTGTCGCTAATTAACGACGGAAATAATAAAAACAAGTGGCTAATTAGCGACGGACATCTACGTCCGTCACTTGTGCGATAGGTATGCCCTAACTAATCAATTTAATTATTTCGACTAATATCGCGACGAATTTGGCGACGACACTTTCAGCTTTGCGACGATTTTGTTTCGAGCTACGGCCATAGAGTTGTGGCAAATGAGCGACGGAACAATGGCGAACTTTGCGATGTACATCTCATCCGTCGCTAACACTAGTGACGCATTCGTTCGTCGCCAATTATGGACATGACAATACCCAGTGTTCGACGATTGAATATAGTGACGAATTAGGAGTTTAAGTCGTCGCAAACCGTCGCAAACTAGCGACGAGATTAGCGACAGATAATGGATGTCACTAATGGCGACAACTTTTGCGACAACATATTGGGCGACGATATTTTCGACGATTTTTTACCATAGCAAATTTGCGACGAAGAACCATATTGTCCGTCACTAATTTTAGCGACGTAGTGACGCCCCGTTGTACGTCGGTAGTTTCGTCGCAAAAGTGTTTTAGTGACGACTTTTTCCAATAGTTTCGTCGCAAAATCCGTAGCAAAAATGCAGTTTTTTTGTAGTGTCTATTCTAGCTCGGATACTTTGACACCTTGACTCTACTTACCACCAAGCCAAGAATCATGTTAGATCTCCGACAACTAAGAATGAAAATATTTTTTCTAAGGGAAAATACCATCAAAACCCCAAACTATACCATCTATAACATATTTACATTAAACTTTTTTTGTGACATCAAAAATCCCGAACTTGTGCCCATGTAGCACATTTACCCCAAACTTTTTTTTGTGACACGAAAAATTTCAAACTTATCTCCTTATGACATATTTATCCTTAATTTTTTTGTAACATAAAAATCCTAAACTTGTATCGTTGTGACACATTTATCCTAATTTTTTTCTTCTCCTTTTCTTTATTTTTGGCATCTAATTCGGCTGGCGAGGGCTTCACGACCCTTGCCCAGTGGCTAGGCGAGAACCTCAGCTCGTTGGCCAAAGTGGATTTTCAAAAAAAAAAATTGGGTTGAATGTGTCACAAAGATACAACTTTGAGGTTTTTAATGTCACAAAAAAGTCTAAAGTAAATGTGTCACAATGAAATAAGTTTGAGATTTTAGGTGTCACAAAAAAAAAACCCAAATGTGGGTAGTTGTGTTGGTTAAGAGTTTATCCCTCATCGCTGAAGTTAATGATTCGACACCCGAACCTACTAGCGTTTTAAGTGGAGGACCATAGTGTTGGGATCATGTACTAGTCTCCCTCAAGGTATAGGGGCCGGCCCTTTGGTGCTGTCCGAGCACGAGGGACCTGAGGTGGAGTACTCGATTACTAAAAAAAATTAGAATAAGCGTGTCACGGAAGGTATAGTTTGGAGTTTTTAATTGTATCTTCCCTTGTTCTAATGAAAATTTAGACCTATCACAACCTTGAATTTCCACCTGAGAATCACACACCACCAAGCCAAGAATCATGTTAGATCTCCAACAACTATGAATGAAAATCTTTTGTCTAATGAAAATATAGACTCATCACGACCTTGAATTTCCACCTATAATGAGAATCACAAATTAGTTGATTCTTACATCAGATGAACCGAATAAACAGCAACGCAGCTTTAAGTGCAACACAAGATGTATAAGCACAGGGACGTTTCTTCTTCACAGCAAATTGAAATTTCAATTATGAATCACTTTCTTCTCCCACAAGGGTTTTACTCCTAGTCAACTTCATAGTCCCAAAGGATCAACTCGTTTGTGCGTGTACTGCTCTAGTCAGCTACAACATGTTAATATCGCATGCAAAAGAAGCCTGGCTGCAATCCATACCAAAGCAGTCAGCGAAAAATAGAGATAAGTTGGCCTGATAATTTTGTTGAAGAAGTGCATGTGTCCGACGAATTAAAGGAGCGCCATAAAGGCTGCATAGTAGAATCTCTTATTTTTCACCACTTGGACTTATAAGTTGTCACATATCCACAAGCACGAGCACAACCTGGGCTCGCTCTCCCTCTTTGCTACTTATTCTCGAGCAACAAAACCATCTCAAGCCCTTTCAAATGGAGAGGAGAATAGAGTAAAAAGCCCTAAAGGGAAGGCAACTTCATGCATTGCGCACATGCAAGTGTGCTTTACGTTGTTAATCGGAAGTGGATTTATTGTGTTTGCCTCCGCCTTTGACCAAGCTCTTCACCATCTGCTTCAGTCCCCTCTTCTTACGACTCTTCTCAGACTTGTCGTCTATCGCCTTCCTCTCGGCCTCCAACTCCTCCTCCACCTGCAAACATAGCTGACCAACCATTATGCAATTAAGTGAGTACTTATCGTCAATATTGGAAAAGCGGAGACTGCCGAGCCAATCATGAACCTACCTTGTGGAGACGGTCCTCTACATTATGGAGCCTCTCAACGAGATTGCCCTTAGCTTCGGTCTCCATCATCACATGGTCAAGTGGACGGCAGTACTTCTCCAGACTCTTCGGTGAAAAGTCGACCGATGAGGCGTGTCCTTCGCTGCTCAGGGTGTCGCTCGATGGGGTTGACGCACCGGATGAGTTCTTTGTGAATGATTTGCTGCCGCCTCCTCTAATCTGCTCTAGTTGCTTTAACTATAGTTGTCATTGAGAGAACAGGAAATACAAAGACCGTCATTATACTTTGCTAAGCATTCACCTTCATTTTGCACACAAAATTTAAACCATCAGACAATGCAAAAAACCTTGAAATGGATTATCCCCTGTAAAAATCTGCCTTGTTCCATTTTTTTAATGTATTGATGTCGCATCTTCACTATGTGATGACAGCTAACTGATGTCCTCCTCTTAAGGTCGAGAGAAGGATATATCTGACAACCAATCACTTCATTTCAATTTAGCTTATATTCAAGATGCAAAGACAGATGAATAACAAACCCCTCGTAGTGTAAGCGGGGCCATAGCATACTAATACTGTAAATATGAACCATACAGAACAGGTCATACTTAACCTGGTTCAAGCTGTGGGCTTTTGAAAGTACGCAAACGGAGCATTTCAGAGAAGATCCCCACTATGATATCAATATATAAGGAGATAAATCCTTCGCTCAACGTACCATGTTGTCCAAGCGATCGATGCGAGAGAGGATTGGTTCCTCCATTAGTACCATTCTCAAGTTTTCTTTCTCCGAAGGAAAACGAATTACAAGCGGATCGGCAATTCGGAAGTTCTCTGTAGCAGCAGCGATAAAGTAAGAAATCTTTGAAGCTGGGCTAAAGAAGAAAAGAGTGCTTCTTTACACGTGGCGAAACCCCAGATGGCAAGAACTTACACGTGGCACACCGATCATCTTCGGTTGTCAGACGGTGCATGTGCCATCGACACGTCAAAGGTTCTGCATCCTCATTCGCCTGTTGACGGCCGATGTCATCCAGGCAGGCGGTAAAATATTGGAGGATCCAGCCTGGAATTTTCCTTCGATCTCCCATACCATCCCATTAGCTTTTCTTTTTTTCCAATAAGTTGGATATTCGTCCATCACATACTTTAGTGAAAAGACAAACCTAAGCGACAAAGCATATCATCATTATCCATTAAATTTCGTGGACTTTTTAAGCGTTGAACTTATAATTATAAAGACTATATTGGACAAAAAGTTCGAAGAAGACCCATAACATTATCGACTAAATTTATTGGTATTCCAACTGTTAAATCGACACTTTTAAGCTAATTGCTCTAAGGTCATAATCACAAAAATTGGTGGTAATTTCATGTTAATTACTCATAAAATCGTTCGCTTTCGCTTTTTCTCTACATGAAAAGATGCATTTTCTGATTTAATTTCGAATTTACATACAAAATCAAGAAACACTCCTCATTTTATTCGCTTTGGTCCTGCTCCTTGGCTATTTCAAAGCATGCGCTAAGTCGCATCTTGATTCGGAGACCGTGGTCACAGCCCTCATCCGACCTAGTCATTACAGGGACAGCGTGTTAGGACAGATGGTTTTATACCTTGACCGTGTAGAAGTTGGCAAAGAAGAAAAGCAAGACATCCTCTCGACATGTTCACATTGTACTTTCTTTTTCTTTTGTGGACCGAACCATTCAGGTGTTTTGATCATCCCACAAGAGGAAATTCTTCACATCCCATCCCCATTATAAGAAGCAGCGTCCCAAATCACATTATCGAGAACTTGATACTTCTCTCAGAAAGAGCACACGTTCTAGAAATCAAAATGAAAAGAAAGAGCAGTACGGCACTAAAAGGAGGCCACGAGAAAGGGAAGAAAATGGTTCAAAACACTTAAAAGAAAGGTGTAAGCATGCCAATAAGCCTAGGATCACCACGATCAGATAAGTATAATGCATTTGGATGAGCAAATACAATGTACTAGCTGTTCACGAGTACAGTATCTTGAAAGGGAAGCCAAAATACAGATCCCCCAACTAATGCACATTAATTTATGACTTTGAAACAAACCTCTCACAGCCTATCTATCCACAAATAAATAAATCTTATAATCAACAACAAACAAGGTTGCACTTTGCAGCCAACCAGGTGGGTACATCTAATGGCATAAAGGTTCCCCTCACCTTCACAACTTTAGGTTAGTAGGGAGTAACCAATTTCGGATCTTACAGTTACCCATCTGTGTCCTTTTATTAGCAGTTTATTCCACACTGCTCGACGTCAGGTCCGGTAACTCGGGTCGTGAAGGGATCGATACGCACCCACAGAAGAGAGAAAATGGATGCGAGGAGGATCGACCAAACAACTACAATGGTCGGTGTGCGATTCTGGCGTCCCATCAGACCTTTTAGGAAGGGGTACAGGTGAATGATCACCCAAAATGCAAAGAACAGCTTACCAAAAAGTGGGCCCCACGACTGATATCCACTATTGATGGCGTAAGAGATCCCAGCCACAACCCCGACCAAGTTTATGATGAGGAGTGTAGTGGGAGGGATGAGAAGAGTTGTCCACTTGAACATATAGAGTTCGGCAAAATCCCCATCTTCATCTGATGCTTTGGAGGTAACAGTAAAGTTGGTGTCAATCCCAGCCAAAACTTTCAGCAGGCCCTGGAAGACGGCAAAAAGATGGGCAGACACTCCACCAATCACCCAAAATTGCTCATTCCTCCACCATTCGTCAATTCCAACACCACTCCACCTCATCTCCAGGATACCAGTGGCAAAAATGGAAAGGAAGAGTGAAATGAACCAAATACTGGCAATGTTACTAATCTGCACAAGTGAGATCAAACCTCTGTCAGTAATTGATAATTAGATACACTAAAAGTTACAAACCTTGATGGTATTCTTGAGCACAACAACATCATTGACAGAGAAATTATGGCATCAGCAAGTGGAAGTCAATGATAACAGGTTGAATATCAAGAAATCAAAATGAGTTATGCCAATGAATGTTGAATGGCGCACCTGTGGAATAATAAACTTGTTTGTCAGCAGGCAGACAGCTGGCAGTGTACAATACATCAGAAGAGGTATGGCTGTAATAGGATAAATGGTAGTGTTGACATATGCAAACCTCTCGAGCCATTTAAGCCTACCACCATATCCATACCAAATGGGGCAATGGCGACTAAAAAGAATTTCAACAGAACCTAGAGCCCATCGAAGCACCTGGTTCAACCTATCAGAAAGATTAATAGGAGCAGACCCTTTAAATGCAGGACGTTTTGGCATGCAGTAGATTGACCGCCAACCACGGGCATGCATCTTGAATCCCGTAAGAATATCTTCTGTGACAGACCCATAGATCCATCCAATCTGCAAAGAAAAAGATAGATCGTGCTCAAGCAGTCGAAAAAAATAGGTGGAGGAAAAAGAAAGGACGTGAACAGAAAGATTAGAGAATAAGTCAACTTTCATCTTACAAAGGGACCTACCAAGTAGGAAATTTACTTGCTATTAGAAGGCAAAGGGTAAATCACATACAAGAAAAATAAGAAAATAAATATATTCACTCATTATCTCTTCTGCCAAGTACACATAAAGACAAACTGCATCAGACGTCTTCCCCAGCAATCTAAGTCTTCACTCTCCAACAGCCATGTATCATTTTATCATATAACAACGAAGATTCAGGTCGAATAAATATTAGAATAAGCTCACATACCTCACTTCCCCAGTCTGTTTTATCCTCATATCCACAACTGATGACATGAATAGCCTCTTTAAGAAGGGTTTCTGGAGTTGCCGATTGAGGAACACCACCATTCTCCATAAGGGTAGAGGCCACAAAGACAGCAGACTGACCAAACCTCTTCTCTAGGCTCATTTGTGACATGAGCAATGTCTTTTCATCATCAAATCCAGCACCTATGAATATGCGAATAAAAAGTCAGCTGGAGAGGTTCTAATGGCATTAAAAGTTTCAAGCAGATGATCAACATTATCACCTGAAATGAACTATTAGACATTTAATAGCTCTTACACAGAGGAGCAGCATTACAATGGATAATGGACAGGATTGCCAACATGAACTGTTAAAGTGCACTAGAAAGGTCTCAACAGAATTAGCAATTGATGAAGCTAGGTGAAATCCAGGAAAAGAAAACATTACAGAAAACCTAAGAAACTACATGACCGGAAGAACATAGAAAATGCATCATCGGAAGGATCCCAAGACATCAGGTAAAAAATTGTCCTCAGGCGAGTGTCAAAAACTTAAGGGTCACTACATTTCTGAGGAAAAAGGCATATGTAAATGATAATACATTCTAGATCTCAAGGCCTCACCAACTTGCATACCACTACCTGCCGTTGACCAGTCAAATGTTATGCAGGTTTGCGAGGAAGTTTTCAGCCAAAGTTAAATGCCGAGAAATAGCTAGATCCATACCTTCCACTCCCTCTTCTATATCTTCCAGGCTGAAGATAGGCACAGTTGGATCTACATGTTTGCTGGACTTCTTCTTGTCAGAGCCCTTTTTACTTGATCGTGCTTTCTTTCGTGATCCACCACAGAGAGAAGATAGGAATCCTGACTTTCTATGCTTTGGCTTGTGAGGAGGTTCATAACCATATAAGGCTGTTCTGTTGAACACACATCCAGTTCCAACATAAACAGGACCTTGGATGCCATCCAAACCTCTCAAGTTTATCTAGATCATAAAACAGAATAATTACAATCTCCGTCTAGCTTATGCAAGGAAGCTAAAGAATGTTTCAAATCTTAGTCCATAACAAAAACACTTGCTTCAACAGCAGAGAATTTTGATGTCAGCACAGGTAGCAATCTTGGACATAACATAAGAAAATGTATTGTAATGAAGAGACAAAGAGCTTACATCAAAGAACACAGTATTCCGATTGGCATATCTATCGTTTCTATCGATACCGTCAAATCTCTGTGGAAATTGAACATAACACACATGTTTCCCAAGGTTAGGGTCCATCAAGAAACACATGGCTTCTCTCAATGCCTTACTGTTGTTTATGTAGTGATCACAATCAAGATTTAACAAGAAAGGTCCATTAGTGAGAACAGCTGAGACTCGCACCTGAAAATAAAATCAGACAAAAGGTAAGGAAAGCGAAAACATGAAAGCATTGGCACCCAAAATTAACAGACAATCTACTCACGAGAGCATTCATAGCACCAGCTTTCTTGTGATGTTGGAAGCCCGGACGTTTTTCACGAGAAACATAAACTAAGCGTGGCAGCTCATTACCCTCAGCATCAAGACCTCCACTTTGCCCTAAGAAAACCTGGCAGCATGCAAGTAATGTAAATGTTTTAGTTTTAGTCAGGAAAAAAATTACTGCTTCGAGGATCCAGGAACTACAGTTTGACCCTCATCATAACTAGTTAAGAGAACATGGTAGTGCAGTCATGGCCTTGAAGATGCAGAATAAAATGAAACTAGAGAAATTTGCTACAGATAATGATATTAATGAGAAGAGACCCTTATAAAATCGAATTGTAAGATCTTAAGATGTGCAATCTTTATATAATAACCTAGAGAATTTTATGAGTTTCATACATGAGAGCTCCACACCATTAAATTCAGTAATATAAGTTAACTGCTATTATTATCCTATCAACAACACCCCCAATTTCACATGTATAAAAATAGAACATTATCCAAAAAGCATAAAGCATTCCAATTGGCATTTTGGCTCTTGAAATTTTCCGATGTATACTTGCACTATGGAAGAGAAACTAAATAAATAAACTAATCCAATGAGCTACATTAGGAAGGCAAATTCATGGAGTAGATATAATCACAAACATAAAATCAGTTGATACCTCATCATGTAACTTTCTACTAACTATCAGTTAGACAATATATTTCAAATTGATAGTGAAGAGTGTACATTAACTTGAAACAGGAAAAGACAAAAAGAATTGGGGACTATCAAGAAATAACTTCCCATAGAATAAAAGTTTTAAAATTTTCACTTTTTGTTGCTTAAGTAATGGGGTGGAGAAGGAGATATCGAAGAAGATTTTTGTTATGGTTGGGTGATGCATGAGGCTTTCAGTGGTAGCTTCAGTGAATTCTGAGAGAGAGAGAGAGAGAGAGAGAGAGAGAGAGAGAGAGAGAGAGAGAGAGAGAGCGAGGGAGGGAGGGAGGGAGAGAGATTGCTGTGTTGCTCCCTCATAGTTTAGAATGTGTTTTTCTTTGTTTTTTCAAGATTAATTTCCATTAACAATGATGAATGGAACTTTTCCACTGGACCTTAACGTAGGCTGCTTTGTCTCATTTGCTTTTGGGCCTAGAAAAAGTCTGCAATTCCAGATAGCAAGCCCCTGGACGAATATAAGCCAGCCCAATGATTCTTACCTAGTTGAATTGCGATTTTACTGAGTCAACTCGCAATTTCACTTCAAGCTCACTTGGTTTGCAATTTTGCAGAAAGTTGACTCAGTTTCCATGATTTGGCTCGTAAAATTGTATGACTTTACAAAACATTCACCATTTAACTACATTGGATTAAACTATAAATTAACCCGAATCAATCCAGGGTGGGTACAATTTTATGGGCTAAATCGCAACATTAACTACATTGGAAAAATTATAAATTGACCTGAATCATTCCAGGGTGGTCTCTTGTGTTATTTCCAGGCCATGGTGTCCCATCTTGCATGATCCATCCTTCTTCAGGAACCTTCTGTGCCTTGGCAACAAGTCCATTTACACGGACTTTAAATTCCTCATATTCTCTCTGCAATACATGAAAATGCAGCACATCACAATGATGCACAAGGGATTGCAAAACAATATCGTGATTCTGATCTAAACTCATACCTTCATAGCTCTGCGATCTTTGACAAATGATGGATGAACTTTGTCCTTCAAGTAGTCAATTTTCAGAGCAAAGTACCATTCGGGCGCTCGAGGCTCAATGCTATACTTCTTGCAGAAAGGAACCCATTTCCTTGCAAACTCTGATGTTTCAGAAAGGGCCTCAAAACTTAACATAGCAGCTCCATCATCAGACAAATAGCATGAGACCTTGTCAACTGGGTAGTCAACTGCAAGAATGGAGAGTACAGTATTTGCTGTCACAAGAGGAGGTTCTTTTAGAGGGTCAACGGTACTGACAAAAATGTCAACAGCAGCTAACTGTGATGGTTCTCCTTCTCTGTCATACCTATAACATGTAAAGTTTCATCAAAATTTCTGATCAGACAAAACAAATTGGTGATAAGAAAAACCTAAGTTACCAGATTCATGAAGTAACTACCCTACCTAATGGCTAGTCTGTCGAGATACGTTTCACGGTTTACTGGAAACCACTTCGGGAACTGATCCAATATCCAAGATATTGCAAACCAAATCTCACATATCACAGATATCAACCAAAGAGCATAGGCATTGCGCACAGGATTTGTTATTCGGTAGTGCAAAAAGATGGAAAGAATGACAAGCCGCAGGACTATAACCATTCTATATGGATTTATCCTTGATGATGGAACAGAGACCTTCCTTGAAAGGGGCTGCCTGGCTTCATCGTTCCTACAGAATTAAAAAAAAATTATTTGAAATGCAGCCAAGGACTGAACAGGATAAATAAATAGATAGAATTATTTATTAAAAGGTAGTTACAGTTACATTATGACGCCAGTAACTATAGTTAGTAATTGACAGCCAGCATCAGGAATAGTTTTGAGGATATCTAGCAATTCGATATTTGTTAATAGCCTTTTTAGCTGAAGACGGGGACAACCACATTTGAGCAACATCAACAAAGAAATTTAGTAAAGATGGTCAACCTCGCTTTTAGCCCAACATGTGCCAAAATCAACTGTTAAGAGATCCTAATTAAAAAAAAATTAATAATATGGTAGAGACTCACAACAAAGAGTCGTCTACAAGCACATCAGTGCTGGCATCAATATCACCACCTCCTCTTTCGGAAGTGGCCTGGGCAGTGCTCATTGGAGCCACATTCTTCTCTTGCTTCATTTTCCAGCCGTCAACTCTCTCCTTCCAGGCAACATTGTTCAGTCCTGATGAACCAAATTCCCTTACTGGGTCTACAACCCTGATGTTAGCTGCATTGCCAGTGCCA
The DNA here is from genome assembly GCA_019926035.1 of Melaleuca alternifolia. Classification (NCBI taxonomy): domain Eukaryota; kingdom Viridiplantae; phylum Streptophyta; class Magnoliopsida; order Myrtales; family Myrtaceae; genus Melaleuca; species Melaleuca alternifolia. The sequence goes on from JAGKPW010000288.1 coordinate 257,544, forward strand.
CATAATCAATATATGCCATACCTAGGGTTTACAAGCATGTAGAGACAAGAATGTCTGAATATCAAGAGGGAAGTACATGATTGATTAGCATCAGCTACATAAGGTAGAGAATGAATGCGCTTCCCAGCACCAACATCAGGAGATGCCACAGAGAGGCGTTCAGGTGAAGCAGCAGATAACTCCCCAGAAACCTGAAGACATTGTGATGAATAACAATGCAAAGACATGTTTACTTCTAAAACAATGCCAAATAGAAAACCAGCACCCCAAGCCCAAATAATGTACCTCTTGGCCACTTGTAAGTCGAGGAATATGGTTGTGAGAAACCTCCTTATCATAGTTTGGAGCACTCACATCCTCATTCTGTCCATACCGCATGTGCCAACTCAAGATGCGTTCTTCAGTCTTCCGGTTTAGATTTTGACTTTCTGAGTAATTGAAATCACTCACACTATCATCAGCATCAGCATCTTCTTCTTGGTCTCCAATAATAGCAGGACTTCCTGAAAAGAACAAATATATATAAAAGGAGGAAGCACAGAGACTAAGGTCAACACAATCAAACAACAAGGTTGGCAAGGTCTTATGTCAAGAATAGTTTGACAGCAGATACATAGAAGTTAGGTATAGCCCCATTTTCCGCAGGGAAAGAACACGAAAAAGGTAGTATATAATAGAAAAGTTATATGTGCAAAAATCATGTTATCAAATCATGGCACATAGATAATACTTCTGCAGTAGGTAGGAGACAAAATGAAGTCACGAGAAGATCGATAGCATTGCATGAATCACGGTCAGCCCAAAGTAAGATAAGAGAAAATTAATTGAAGATCAAAATGTCTTCCCTCACAAATCTCTATAGAATCTCCCACAAAAACTATGAACAACAGACCTCTGTGCCTCTTGTATCTGGTTTTGCATTGAGGACATGACTGATTCCCATCCTTCCTCTCATACTCATAGCATGGCCTACAGACAGGAAATGCACAGACATCGCAAGCAACAAATGGGTCGCCATCAACAGTTTTGCCGACGTTATCACCACAAATCTGGCAAACTTGACCACCCAGCTTTTTCATTGACTTTCCCTGTGCAAAAATCACAAACATAATAGCCTTCAGCAAACCCTTTTGCGTGTCAAAGGAAGTAGGTGTTGTGAATGATATCAGCAATTATAACTGTGCAGGACTTCATCAAGCTAACCATGCAGTCTATAAAATACTACCGGCCTAGGGAAGGTGAAAACGATATATATATAAAAAAAAAAAAAAGAGCAAAAGACAAAATCAATCTCTGTTGCCCCCAATTCATCAACCTCCATAATTCCACTGTTGCCCCCAATTCATCAACCTCCATAATTCCACAGTGATGGCACAACCGTGCAACAGTCCAAGATTTAAAAGCCAGGAGAATCAAGATATTTAGCAATTATATCTGCGTTTTCAAAGAGAAAAACTTTTAAACGACATTAAAAGTTCCTCTCACTTCGACATTCCTAAATTTATGCTATCAGATTGAGAATGGTGTAAACGAAATATCATGGAAAGACTAGTGAGCCCTCACCCCAGTTTCTCCTTCTGACTCCATCACGATAGCTCTTCCTGGCTTGGATACTAACAGAGGTTGACTTCACTGATTCCGAACCAGATGCTGCATTAGCAGAAGCTGCAGAGATCTCCAATGTTGCATTCAGAAGCAACTTCTTTTCCAGTAAAAACACAGATCCGTGAGTAAATCCTGAAAAAGTTCCCAAAATTAGCTATTGTCCTCCTACAAACCCAAAATCGCTCCGGGCGAACGACAATTGCGGATGAAATCTAAAGGCTTGGACTAACTTCTATAAAGACTGCACAATCAAGTGAAGATTCTTCAGCTTAACTGAATAAATCGCACTTTCCCTTGTTTCTTGGCAACCAAACAGACAGTATCTGCCGGAGTCCACCAGTCTAAGAACAAAATCAACTCTGGAGTGACAAGATCCAAACTTGCAGATCACCCGTCTTATTTCGGCAATGACAGATCGTAACCTCGCCGGAAAAATGGGAAATTAAGCGGTGCACTCACCTCAAAACCCGATCTTCACCAGACACAACGACAAAGGACAGCGACACGATCAGTCCTCCACAAAGAGAGTACTTTCTTCAAGTCTCCGTCGAATCGAATCGAGAGAGAGAAAGAGAGCGTGGAGAATGCAGGTCGAAACTGACCCGAGCTGAGAGAGGAGCATGAGCAGAGAGAGAGAGAGAGAGAGAGAGAGAGAAGCGCTAGCTGTCGCTCCTCTGGTTCTCTCGCTCAACGATTTGTAGATGTGATGTGACGGCGATGGCGATGTACCCACTAGCGGCAATGTCCATAATTCATTCATTTCCATATCTATAATCTCTTCTATTAGAGCCTAACAGAGAAGAAAAAATCATTTTTTTATTACTTCCTCCCACTCTCCGAGTGTCGGAGTCCAGCTGGAAATGCCTAATTTCCGAGTCGCAAGAGGAGAAGACGAAGGAAGAAATGGCTTGGGAGCGACGACAGCGACAGAGCAGCTAATCGAGTCGAGGGTGCATTCCATGACAAGCCCCCCCACCGACAGATCAAACGGCAATGAGAGAAACTGGCCATCTGATGTGAAACTCCCAATCATCGCCCTCCGATTGTGTTTCCACCCGATCTAACCACTGAAGTGACGTTTACCAACGAAGACGCAGAGCAACCACCCTGTTGACTGGACTTTCCTGTGTTATAAAATTTGCAGAGAAATGGAAAGCAAAGCACGAGATATTTATAAAAAAATGAGGTGGTATTCTTTAAAAAAAAAATCCGATCTTGTGGAGGCCGGGCCGGGATCGTTAGTTGGGGATAGAGGTGCTGGAGGAGAGAGGAGTTTTCTTTTATATTTCCTTTTCTATTCAATTAGGGAGTAATCTTAAGGCAATATAACATTTTCAAGGAAAACGAATAGGAAAAATGAGAAAAAAATAATTTCTGAATTTTGATGTAGCATGCATTATTGGCTTTGAATTTTTAAATTTTACAATATGATCCCTAAATTTTTAGTAATTATTAATCTTAATTATCATATTATATAAGAATGTTCAATAGAAGTAATATAGCATGATCAATTAAAATTATTCAAATAATTCATAAACTTATTGTACATAAGCTAATTTAATCATCAATCTTTTTAATTATTTTAACTTTATTCCTAGATTTTTTGACAATTCCCTAATTTACTTATAAACATTTGGAACTTATTTTGGTCCTTCTAGCCACATATCCAAGTAATAGATTTAAGACAACTATAACAAATTTGATTATATTAACGTGATTGAAAAGGTTAAGATTAAATTAATGAATCATCAAAAAATTCATGACTAAATTGGCATGATCAAAAAATTTAGGATTGAATTGGCCATTGTATGATAAGTTTATGAATTTTTGGATAATTATCCCCATGGTAACGTAATTGCTAATTTGATTTCCAATTGCATATGTTTGAACGTTGGACAAAGAAAATGTAAAATGTGGATTATCCATATAAGATATTCAACTCAAATTAGCTTATAAGAATCCTTTTGATTTTTTTAAAATTTGTTAAACTTGAAAAAAATGATTATCCACTTTAATTTGTTTAATTTGAAAAAAAAAAATGATTATCCATGTTATTTGATGACGTAGATTATCATATCCTAATTTGACTTGAATATCTTACACAAATAATCCACATTTAACATTATTTTTCTCTAACACTCAATTTTATCAAATTGAAAAATAGTTAACGAATTTCATAACTTGAATTAATAAAAAGATAACATTTGATATATTTCTATAAATTAATGACTAAAGAGATCATATTGAGGTTCCGCTCGTTTCATGGAAAATAACTTACAAGAAAATATTTTTCAAATTTTTCAATAGCGGTTTCACGGAAAATAAAATAATTAAGGAAAATATTTTCCACCAATAGAAGAAATACCTCCAAAAGTGTAGAAAATATTTTCTGCTTTTTTGAAAGGGGAAAATATCTTCTGTATTTTTCGTTTATCTTTAAATATTGCAGCCACTAATAGCTTACCTCGACCTTGCTCGAGGCCGGCGAGCCAGTGGCATTTAACAAACGAATACCGAAAAATATTATCATTTTATAGGAAAATGATTTTCTGAGAAATAGTTTGCATTTTTGTGAAACAAATGAAACCTGAATATATTAATAATTTAGGATATGACATTACAAGCTGTCCTAAAGTTTAAAGACCATTCGGGTAATTATTCCAATCATAATCTTTAATATAAAAAAAAAAAAAAAGAAGAAGAAGAAGAGCAACGCCACACGATAAACGGCGTCGTTTTAGATTCGGTTCGGGTTTGAAGCATTTTCGGTTTAAGTCAAACCTGAATGTTCTTGCGACGACGCCCGTCGCCGATTGCCGCGAATGAGCGAGATTCACAGCCACCGAGGATCCGATAGACAAAGGGGCCTGTTTCTCCCTTTCATCTGAAGAGAGAAAGAAGAACAAGATGTCTTCTTTGGGTTCTCTCAAGTCGCAGATATTCGACAGAGAAGAGAGAAAGCAGTACGTTCTCGAACAACTTTCTGCCTCCTCCAATGTGGGTTTTCGTGCTCGTGTTTATGCAGTTCTTAGCCTGATAAGTCTATATGTGCCATCTTGTTTCGTTTTTTTCAGGCAATACCAGGCTCATATCAGAGGTCTCACTGCGTACGATCGGCACAAGAAGTTCGTCCATGATTACGGTACGTGGTCCCTGTCCTGTCTGTCGCTTTGTCTTGGGTTGCTGAATTTTTTGGGTGATGTCGTCTCTGGGGAAGGTCTCTGTGTACTAACTAGTTTACGACTTAAGTTTGAGTTTGTGGCGTGATCGGTTTGATGGACTACATGGAACGATACACATTATGAGCTATTTATGTGTGGTTTTCCCATGGTCCTATATGGATAGGATGATGAACAGTCCCCTCCAATTAGAAGGATGGGGGCTACAGTCATCCTCATATTCTCGTCTTCATTGTTGATGGAATTCTGACGAGCTTCTATCCTTATTTTTCACAATAATTCGGTGTAAGGATTTTGTTAAGCGGGGACTTAGTTGACTGCGGAAGTTGGATGCCTAGAAAGAGTGCAAATATCAAGCTTCTTATTTGTAGGTTTGTGGTGTCCTACAGTAAATGGATAAAAATAGTCCTTTTTGTGAAGAAGAAGGTGTCTACCACTTATTCTCACATATTAATTTTTTTGGGTAGAGTTCATCCTAACTCTTATTTCTAGCATTGTTAATTGCTATGGTACTACGGGGTTTCACCCTATCTAAGCATACCAACGCTGGAGGTATGCTTGTCGTATCTTTGTAGATAAAGCTCAGTTTGCCATCTTACTGGCTTTGCAGTTAATTTCTATGGCAAAGAAAGATCTGTACAAGCAAATTTGCCAGTTAAGACTGATCAAGATACTTTACGAGAAGGCTACAGGTAGTATCATCTTGTGTCCCTATAGGTTCTCTTAGCGTTTTGTGTATGCAATATAGCTATTTTGAGCCAGTGGGTGCTATTTGTATTTATTTTGTTTTGAAGTGCTGATGTTGTACATTTATTAAAAACTGTGACTTATGAGAGAGAGGGCACATGATGAAAGTGAAATGCATCAAGGTGTGGCATGGAGTTCCATCTTGATGAAGATACATCCATGACTCGTCATTTTTAAATTTTGGTTTCCTCATCTGTGAATCAGCGGCTACAGAGAACTTACCTGTCTTTAACTTTTAGTGTATAAGTCAACTGTTTTTCTCCTTTCTTTCCTATTTTTGTAGGATTTCATGTATACCAATGTTGACAAACTTATGATATTGTTTCTGTGAGTCCTGGTAACAGTGAATAAATATGCAACTGATCTTCGGTTCATGGTTTTTTGTCATAATGTTATGCTCCTGTAAATTAGATTGACTGAAGGGATTGCTACACTGCTACTGGTTCTTCCTTTTGGTAGATTTTGGTAGTTTCCTATGAATCCCGAGCTATTCATTGGGAGCTATTCATTTGATGGTCTTTTCTCTTGCACTACAGTGGGTTTATTAATTTCAGCGCTCTTTATCAAGGTTAGATTTACTTAAAATTTATATTGATACTTTTATTATTTGATTGATCTAGGTTTATACGAACGGAGGAAGATGATATGGATTCATCTTGGGAGCAAAGATTGGTGAAGCGTTACTATGACAAGCTTTTCAAAGAGTATCCTATGTCTGTCACATACTTACGAGACTATTCTATTCATTTCTAATGTAAAATCTAGTTTGATGCTCGACTATTCATGCTACTTGTACACGGGTTTATTAAATCTCTGTCTTGTACTTGCTAATATGTCATTGGTGTCCGGTGTCTTTTGAAAATCATGTTGTTGATTATGAATATGGAAGAGACTTTGAAGAAAGATGTCTTCTGCAAGTTTTCTTATGGTCAGAAAACAGGGTTGTCAATTTGAGATTTCTTGTATTATGAAACTGATAAATACTTTTTCCCTTGTATGATTCTTTCATCTTTCATATTTTGAGTTGATCAGTACATATGCTGGTTAGATATTTGCCTCTTCGCATAAGACAAAATTGTGCAACTAGATTTCTATTTTCTTATTCCCTCATATATCAGTATCACTTTCATTTTGTCAAAACCATGAATGTCCTTGTTAAAGTCTTCTCACTTCTTGTGTCAAAGGTTACATTGACTTTGGTGAGAATCTTGTGGAGTGGGGTATATCTGGAAATGCAAGTATATTTTTCTATGGTGGCATGTCAGGGGTCAGTGTAGCTTCCATGGATTGGCACCCTATGTTGTATTAGAAGAGGAAGGATGGATGTTGAATTCTGCCTAGTAGACTCTCTGACAGCAAGGACACTTTATTTAGTGATTTTGAGCCTGCTTGGGTGGCTCATGCTCTTGCTTTTTGCTTGGGCTATGGATTGTAGAATAAGATGCATGAGGTCAGAAGATGAAGTGAAGTGTGTGGGATGGATGCCCAAGAAGCACAGACAAAGCCTCTTAAAGTGGGCAGGCATGGTAGAAATAGCTGGTTTTCCATAGCCTGGGTTGCTCCGAACATAATAATATCATCGCTCCACATCTGCCCGTGGCTAGGAGGATAGAGGGGGTTGACATCAGAGAAAAATTTTGCTGCTGCTTGCTCTACAGTCCGTGTATGATCTTTGGTATTCATGTCATCATTTGTAGATCTATACAAGTTTCTGTTGACACTTCCATCCTTTGCAAACTTCATGTTCGTAGTCTGTTCATTTGCAAGGTCGACTGTTTCTGTGCATCATTTTTTAAATTCTTTGAATATTCTTGTCAGTTCATAATTTAGTGACATTACGTCGACTTTGTCCAGATGGGAAAATCAATAAGGTATTTCAGTTCATGTTCTTCACTTTTATGGTTCTTTATACTGCTATTATTTGTTCCTCCCTTAACGGGTTTGTAGATACTGCATAGCTGATATGACGAAGTACAAAAGCGGCAAGGTGAACCCATCCTTAAATATTTTTCAAACAATGTTGGCGCTTTCGATGATTTTGCAGCTATGCATGCCTTTTTCCATACTATTGCTCTCTAGAAAGCTTGAGTCTCTAAAGGATATGAACAAACAGTTCTTTGGCCTTTTTACCACATTGTCTGGCAAATTCTCTTTAACTGATGTTTGCCATGGTTGTGTACGAGTATATTTTCGTTAACACTGTTACTTTATGATCATTGTACCAGTTTACTGGAACCTCTTAATCCTTCTGGGCACATAAACATTTCTGATTTCACTTGTAACTTCGTGACAAACTCACTTTTTCCCATGAAAGAGGAAAGTCTATTGATGACTTTAGCTGCTGGAAACTTGATTTACTTAAAATAATTTCTGTTTCAAGCCACGTGGTGCTCCAGTTGGCTGGGTATGCACTAACCAGCGTGTGCTGAAAGTTGCTGGGAGGAAGTTGGGACATGGGAAAAATGGGATGCTTGTCAGTAATTATGTTTAAGCAGCTTTAGCCACAAAAGAAGCATTTCTTTCAGTTTCTTAACCTTTCATTCCCCTTTTGCTTCTTCCCTTTATCTCCATTCTATATGACTTTCAGTTGTTTGTTCTTTGTAGGTTGGTCTAAGATGGAGGACAGAGAAAGAAGTCATATCTGGGAAAGGTGCATATTCTTTTCATCTTGATTAGAGTAGTACAACTATATATTTGTCTGTGATCTTCATTAGTGCTTGCGTTTTTGCTAAAGCTTTTAACTAAAAATGGCTGTGCAGTGCACAATGCTTTCAGCATTGTTAAGCTGGAGGGATTTGTTATGTCTACATATGATACATGTGTATGAAGGGTTACCTTGTATATTGCGATGACATATCCATATGCCTTATGTTGAATAGGTAAACTTGGAGAGTTGGTTTCTTATATAAAATGTGTGGACCCTCTGATAGAAAATATGTTATGCAGTGGTAAAAGTCCAGCATGCCAATTTCTAGGAAAGTAACATGACAATATTTTGCGAGTTTGGTGATGTCTTTTGTAATTGATCTTTCATATAGGAAACTTTTTCTTCTTTGGTCTACCATATATTTTGTTGTTATTATCATAGAATATGAAGGGTCCAAGAATGGCATTCTCAAAAATGTTTTGATTTGTTTCCATATCATGCTTCCCACTTCTTTTCGTTTATTTTGTTTGCACGAAAACACCATTGCGTCCATAATAAGAGAGAGCTTGCATCAAAAGAATGTTTAATGGGAAAATGCTGAATTCGCTTCCCACTGGGCCGAAAGTTATAGTGCTATTTTATGTAATCTTAGTTAGTAAAAATATCGTTTGTAGTTGGAAAGCAGCCTCTTGACATCCTCTTCTGCCAGGGCAGTTCATATGTGGTAACAAACATTGTGACAGGACAGATGGCCTTGCAAGCTATGAGGTAAGTTTTTGTTGCTAATTTTCCTGATTGATCTTGGTGCTAACCACCTCCTTGATGATTTGTTTGGGAGAACAGTAGGAAAGGAAAGAAATAGAGTTTGATCTTGAATATGGGTGAACTAATTGTGAAGATTGTAGAAAATAGGACATGATAAGAGGCCCAAAGGAGGAGCCAAGCTTAATGCAGTGATAAAATGTGTACGTAGATATCTGCTTCCATTGTTGAATTGATAAATGAGGATGCCATAAAGAGGGACAAATGAGAAGTAGATATGCTATATTTTCTTCTGGTCTTTGCTTTTAATATGCAGAGATCTCCCCTTCAGTCCATTCTCTCTTCTTCTGAACGATGAATATTTCCCTATAGAACATTGTTTTTTATCCCAGCCTTTGTTGTGCATCCTCTTTCCAAACTGGACCGAAAATGAACAATTTGTATTTATTTAAGTACTTATTTAGGTATTGCCATTGGTTCTTGAGACATGATTGATTGTGCTTTCTTCATATGGACAATTCACAAACATGCATTGTTTCCTCCTATCATTGCACATCTAGGTTCGACACATGTGATTCCATTGGTATTTGGGCCATAACATATATTCAGTATCTCCTTTTTTAGGCTTATGACCATAAATTGAACTTGTTGAATTGTGCAAATATTCATTTGCTCATTGACTCTATGTCAGACCTCTTCATTCTTGACAATCAGCTTTAGGAACTTGTCCTGATTCTTGAGTCATTCCTTTGGCCTGTTGATTTCTCTAGTATTCAATAAGTTACAGCTTTACTCAGTTCTAAAGGATGCAGAATGAGAACTCATTCTCCTCTCCTTTTTCTCTTTCCAATTTTTTGACTGGATTTTGTCATCAGAATTTGGCTCATGATATTAGAATATTGACTTTGCTATGTTGGTTAACTTGTGGTAGAATCTCTTATAGTCAGATTTTAATGTTGCATGGCAGGTAAATTTTTCTTATTTTGAAGCAGGGGAAAGCAAACAAGCTTTGGTAAAATTGGTAACTTGTGAGAGGTCAGCGGAAATCACTGTTTTATCTCCTCAACATTTTTTAAGTTTTACTAGATTCACAAATTGCTATGTTAATGTTTGTGTTGATGATGGTTGCAACAAATGTCAGTGCTTGCTTTTGTACCTCATTGTCTACCTAAAGTTTTACTATTGTGAGAGTGAATAGGACTGTTCATTCTTGGAACTCTTCCATCAAATGAAATGTGAGAATGAGGTCTTAGTGCATTTGCTGCTGTTTCAACTTGAAAATTATGACGACATGACTTCTTGCATATTTTCAGAGACTTTCTTCTTGTCAATACTATTCTTCCTTAACTTTTGTTGTGGGTCTGGATATGGTGAAAAACTTCAATTAGAATATTCCTTTACACATATTCACTTGCAATGCATGCTTTTGTTGCTGATGATAATAGATGTGCGGATAAGCTTCATTACAAGAAGCGAAAAGAGAAAGAGTTAATGGACAGCATAGAGAGGGAGAAGTTGGTGAAGCTGGAAAATTGGGGAAGCAAAAGAAAGAGGTCCAAGCTTTGATATAATGAGCTGATTTATGTTATACCCCTTAAAGCTTAGCTTTGAACATAATAGAATCATATGTTGCCTTTCAGGGATCAATCTGGGATTGATGATGATACTGAGTGTGGATGCGAAGAGAGAGAAGCGACCAGAAGGAGAGGTTTTCCCTTTGTCCTTACTCCCCCCCCCCCGAAAAAAAAAAAAAAAAAAAAAAAACGCGGGGGGCAACTTAATGCTTAATGTGTATCACAGAAGTGTTTTTATTTCTCCCTGTTCATTGAAAATGGAGGTGACATTTGCAAAGAATTATTTAAGTGCTCTGCTGATTGCACTCGACAGGCTGACCACTGAGTTTTATGTTTAAGTTTGTTAAACTCAATTGCTGTCCGGTTTATCCTGTTGGGCTGACTGTCCGAGGAAGTGATGCTCTGCATTTCTGCTAATTTAAGCCCACAGTATGTCCGTGGAGCTGGACAGCTTCATGTTTGAGATGCACGTGCTATAGAGTGATGCCTGTTCTATAATCGGTGCACTCATTGTACCCATGCTTTCATTTTCTTTTTTTGCTCATTTTCTTTTGCTTTTTTAACAGGGAAAAAGGCTTCAAGTTCGATGGGCAAGCATAAAGACGACGACGATGGTGATGATGAGAATTTCGAGGAGTTTCTCCAGGGAATGTTTCCATGATATGACCTCAAGGAATCAGATGGTTAATATTGGCATAGCTGTGCCAGTACACTTGTATGCACTTCAAACTATTTTTTCTTTTAACAGAGTGAGGGGAAGTGGTCGCATGATGAATGCGCTGCTACAGCAACATAATGGTAGGCTGCACAAAACCATGAAAATTTAGATATGTGAAGTATCGTTGAAGTCTGGAAGTTTACTTACATTGCCATAGATCCCATGATTTGCAATGGGTGGTGTGATATTCACTCGCCCAGAAATCCCTTTCATTGTTTGACGTAGAGAGGGTATTGGATGAAGTTTCTGGAGTTTCTGCCCGAGAAGAATCTAACACTGCTGAGATCAGTAGAGTGAAGCTTGTAACTGATGGTGGGCTTGGACTGAATGGGTTGGCTGAGGGGCATGTCAATCCAAATTGAGCTGAAGCCTGCGATGAAGGGGAACCCAATACTGTGCGTGCGCCAGGGAAAAGAACAAAAGTGCCTGCAATCTCGTCTGTACCTGATTTTTATGGATTAAAGTGCTCTTGCTGGTTTGCCTTACTGGGACGGAATCTTCTAGGGAAAAAAAAACATAATTGTGGATATTAGAATCATTCAACGTGGGTCTGTGTTTGTTTTCTTATTCCAAACACCAGATTACAGCCCGTTAGCCGGCATTGCCTGCTTCCCATCATCTACCGAATGCCATGTGTCTTCCTCTGGACACATTTGCATTTGGACGAGTCATTTGTGAGCAACAGAATTATGTCGGTTGTAGGCAATGCAACCTTGTAGTCGTGAGCCCCAAGATTCGTTTCCATTTTTCCTTGCGCACTATTTTAGGGTCTTTGTCCAGCTCCCCATTAGTCTGAAGTGAACATTTGACCTCCTATGCCGTACCGCTCGAGTACGTTCCAAGGAGTGTTTGCATCCTGGATTCGTCTTGTTCTCGGCTTAGGTGGTCCAATGGCAGAATTTCCATAATTTCTTTTGCGAAGTTTGAGCGAATTGGGTCAATCCTTTACTAATTTGACATGTGAAAAGGGTAAAAGCAGGGGGAGAAAGAAGGAGAAGCTTATGATTGGGTCGCTGACTAAAGAGTGACAGAACGCAACAACGAGCGACTTACTATAATATCACTCGAGCAAGCAAAGGTTTATCCCACTTCAAACACAATGATGAAACGTGCGATTAAATTTGAGTTTCTAGTGGGTGGCGACTTGCACCCAAGAATCATCAATGTGAAGTGCGGTGATTGGTGCGATGGATTTTGCAGCTAATGATGGAACAGCGAAAGGGGATATTGACACCAAACCTCTTTACTGTTTCAAAGATAGTTTATCGATTTGGACATTGCCAAATGTTCACTCCTTTCTTTGGACTGCTTCTCCTCCTTGGTTCTTTAAGCAACATTTCTCTCTGCAAATGAAAACTACAGAAAGAAGACGAAAATTCACGTTCTTGGTGTGTACACGTCAATGAAAAGCGATTTCCCTGGGCAAGAAAATTACCTCTACCAAACACCCGACAAGAGATGGGAAAAGAAGGGAAGAAAAAACCAGGAAAAGGATGAAAATGATCGGCATTGTGTCTAAGGTGAGGTGAGATTGACGTGAAAGAGACCCTTTTTTTCTTCTAATTTTTGTTGAGGTCAATGAGGGAGGGGGCAAGGAATGCAAAATTCTCGATTGAGGGTGAGAAAGTAATGAAAATGATCAAATTTGCCCCGATTTCTACGTTTCATTTGTTTCCACTCCACTCTCCTTGACAACGACCGAAACCTTTGCGTCAACCGCAAACAAGAACTCCATGAAAGTGAAAAATGGAGAGAAAAAAGATCCCATTTTTAAAGGGAAAAGACAACTAATACGAAGCAGTCGTCATCGCCCAATCATCACTAACGACGACAAACAATTTTTGCCGAACATCAAAAGAAAATATAAGACGGGGTGGGGGGGTCAAATGCCGCTGTCTCTTTTGAGGATGCAGAGAGTGCGATGGATTCAATTCCGCCCACACCCATGACCATCATCTTCTTCGTTCCTATCCTTCCTCCGGTCTAGGGCTTCGAGACTTCCGTCCTCTGTTTCGGCGGTCCACGGCGAGTCCGCTCTTTCCCACTTCTCTTCGTTCGAATTTCTCCCAGACGAGTCGTTGGAGCAGTTGGTGAGTTCAGTCAACTTCTTTTGTCATCTATCCGTAGTTCGTGGTTCCCATTAGTTTCGACGAATCCAATCTCGCTTCCTGCAGCATAATTCGCTTTAGCTGGTGGATTTCGGCAATTTTGGGGTGGACCTTCTGGAATCGCAGTGAGTCAACGACTTTTCTTTCTTTTTGAGTTTACTCGGGGTTTAATCGCTGGATATTTTGACTGCTTCTCTTCTTATCAGAAGCAGTTAAACGCAGTCTTGCTGCTGAAATGGAAGGATCCCGAAGTTTGGATCTTTTTCTTTTACTCTTTTTGGGCCGGGGGGGTTGGTCTGCATTTGACCGTTATTCGAAGTCCGAGAGGTTGTAAAGCAGTTGTCTGCATCTATGACCTGAGAGGGCGTTGTCCCAGTATTTATTAGCTTGTTATTCTTCATACCTTCTTCTTAATTTTGTTAGAGTAATTACCTGATGTAGTCTTTGCGGACCTCATCACGAGGATACAACCATGTAGATCCAGGTCTTTCTAAGTTCATTAATGGGTAGGTACAGAATCTGACGATTGCTCCTGCGGTGATTGCCAAAGCGGTTGCTTGAAATCCTGTTATAGGTGGTAGACAAAACAACTCTTTAAAAAGATGCAGAACTTTTCATTTAGAAAGTTAATGGTGAGATGGATGGTACTGCTCTTGATCCCTTGAACTGTGAGTAATTTGGTTGTACTTTTTCCCCTCGTTGGCAGGATTGCTCATGGGTATATTTTTATAGTTCTCCTTTCTTTTAGTTTCTTCATTTGGCTATTCACAGTGCACATGAAAGGCATATACATCCCTTCTTGCAGAGATGTTAGTGATGCCGGGGAGGGCCGAAAATATAGATCGACAGTTAGAACAAGGAACTCAAAGCATTTTGCACCCTTCGCTGTATGTGCAACCTTGGTGGCATGGAGGTAGAAACGGTATTTCAGTTACTACTGAAGGTATTGTAGACTGATTTAGAGCCTTGGTACTGGTTATGCCAAAACTAATGAAATAAAACTGATTTAGAGTCTTGATCCATAATCTTTGTGACTCATTAGTTATCACCCCCTCTATACTCTAGCTAATTTCACCACCAAGTAGATTAAGCTAAAGGGCTATGGATGCTTTTGTGTTAGCAGGTCGGGGGGTGGGGGTTCAGGGTGGTGATCTAATCAATTGTCTTCTGTTAGATTCTTCCTTCCTTTGAATTCTGAAATAACTTTGTTTAAAATAGCAGATTACTTCAGGCTAAAAATACTATAGATGGAATTATTCATAATTAGTATAAAATTCGTTTATACCTTGTACTTTCTTCTTATAGAACAGCGACTTTGATCTTATTATCTTATACTTTATTTTTATTGAGCATTGACTTTGATCTTACTATTTCAGTCAAATATTGTACTATCCTCTTTCTATAGTTGGTAATGATCTGTCGATATAACGAGAAGAAATGTTTTATTGAATTTTTGCAACTTGGGGTAAAACACTGATTGAAGCACTTCCAACAATGAGATTAATTGAAGTCATTATTTGTCTTCTTCTGTGAAGTTGTATCTTTGATGATACCATCTTTTTCCTATTTATGTGAATCAGCTGGACTACCTCAAAAGGTGATTTAGCTTTCTTCAATATTTTTTGTGTGCTATTCTTTCTTTGCAATGAAATTCATTCTTTGGCAGATGGGATTAATGGGCAAGAGGAAAAGCATGCTAAGAGTGTTGTATCCCCAACTACTCTTTCGACTGGTGAACACTTTGGAGTGAATTTTCCCATGGAACTTGTAGGTCACTCAGTTGTAAGTCTCTCTCTCTCTCTCTCTCATCCATGTGCATGTGTTCTCATTCTTGGACTTTTAATTTGGATTACAATGAATGCATCTGGAAGAAATTTTTTGCAAGGTTATTCTGGGACATGAATGTTGCCCCCCTTCTGTTACTTAAATTTTCTTATTTGCAGGTTCTGACCTCATCTCTCTATTCAGATCCACAATTTAGTGGTCCTTTGACTTCTTCCTATGGACCTCAAGCCACGGTATGCCCACTCTAGTATGAAAATTTTCTAATTTATGAGCCTTGATTGATGCTCAATTTATAATTTGTTTATATTGCTTGAGTCTGAAAAAATATGAATTATGTTGTTACATCCAGTTTTGGCTGCACAACTAATTACTTCACCATGCCATTAAAATGATTGCAGCATCTCAATAATATATACTACCCCTTGCGTTCTAGATTTGACTGTGGCCTCCCCAGTCAAAAGGCATTGTTGGTCTTGAATTGAAATATGTTAATCTTCCTTAATCATGCCCTTTGAAGTATAATTTCCAAAGGCACTGTCCACAAATGATGTGGTTCATTATATTGGCACTTTGTAGTTAATACTGAAGATCGTGTGGCTATCTGATTATCCTATATGAATGGTCATTGATCCATCCAACAATGTATTAAAATTGTTGGAAAAAAACTTATTAAGTTAGTGACCTAGTTCAACTAGCATTATAAATGGACTTTTTCCATTTTTTTCATCATTTGGGTTCAACAATTTTTTAAAGAAAAAATGTTAAGAGCTGAGTTTTTGTTAAGTACAAAAGGGATCCCTGTCATATTCCTAAATTTAAATTGGTTTGATTGCACTTTCCCAGAATGGATATGATGTCAAAGCAATTGATTTACCCTCCATATTGTGTGGATTGTAAGTCTTCTCGGTTCGGTTTAAATGTAGGTACCGCATCTTCATGGGGTTCATGGTAGAATGCCTTTGCCCCTTGAAATGGCGGAGGAGCCAGTTTATGTAAATGCTAAGCAATATCACGGTATTTTGAGACGGAGACGAATACGGGCAAAGGCTGAACTTGAGAGGAAAGCCATAAAAGGCAGAAAGGTAATGCTTATATCTAGAATGTACAGAATTTGCCCCATTTCTTCAGCGACATTACCTTAAAGTTGAAGGTACATTGGCTCAATGATGAATGGTTTTATAATGTAAGTTCTCTCTTTTATAGCCGTATCTCCATGAGTCACGACACCGGCATGCAATGAGAAGACCAAGGGGTTCCGGAGGCCGCTTTCTTAACAAGAAAAAGCTGGACAGTGATGATTCTAGCTTTGCAACAGAAAAAGCTGAGAACCCCAGTGTAGATCTGTCAAATCGATTTGTCAAGACATCAACTTCTCAAGGCTTTCACAGTAGCTCGGTGAGAGCAGATTCAACAGGAGACATGCTGAGACTCTACACTTGCTCCAATGGGAATGCTCATGCCAATGGGCTCTCCTCTTCGCAGCATTCAGATGCTATTAAGTGCAAGGGTATGAGCTGCCCTGGTGTGGAGAAGGAAACTTTGCAGCTATATGAGGGCCCTAATGGGGCCTACAAATAGTGAAGCCTCTCTGCAGGAGGGTCTCGTGGAGCTGCACTGTCTTTTATTTCTGTAAGAAATAGCAGATGTGTGCAAGGTGAAGGTTGCAGATATACAGCTTTCCCAAACGGAGGACCCTCAGTTCGCTGTGCTCCGGCAATTCATTCTTGGCTGATACGTTCTCTTTAGATTTCGTGTTCTTAGGGAAGAGAGTTCTCACTGGCTGGCTTATCAAGTTGCCAGCAGTTGTTATAGTGGATGTTTGAATAATCTCTCTTCTGTTCATGTTTCTGAGGATCTTGGGACTAGGTTATTTATGCTGTGTCTTATGTCGAGCACTTGAAAGTTTCCTGATTGATCAGTGTTGTGCATGCTCTGCCATGCAATACCACGTGTTATGACTCGTGTGGGTAGAACAGTTTGCTAAACCATAAGAATCGGTATTATCCATTTCGCTATTTCACTTTTAACCCGAGTTTCCCAAGATTCATCAACCTGTATTGAGAAAAGTTGGTTGTGTTTGAAGAGAATATATGTGAATTATGTTGTTGCCCCGACAAATTATTGCTAAAAACGCTATCTTAAATCAAAAGATACAATTTCTATGATATAATGTGACCTCTAGTCACTAGGAGCATCTCGTCGATAATGGTCTCCATTCTTTATATTTCCATTAATTTACCATAAAGATGTATGTCCGTGTAATATCCATACTTTTACATCGACTGTGGCAGCTTTACAGAGATACGCCTCCCCCCCGCAACATCTGCATTCCTAACAATCTATGCGTGTGGAGACCTACAGCTTAGCCAGTTCCTGAAGTTGTTCCTGCACAATAATCAAATAGACCAATGAATCTGGCATGAATCCTAGCCGTAGGAAACTAACCTGCCGGACAAATAGGAACAAATAGCAACACGATCTCTTAGGATCCTGCATGAGAATCTCGTTCATAATATGAGAACGTCGGACGTGCTGGCAAGTACCGGTCGTGAAAAGTTGTTATGCAACAAATCCAGATATAAACAGCTGAAATTGATAGCACTACCATTGGATGAAAATGTGTCACTCGGCTAGAATATGACACACTCACTATTTCAAATGCTAGCGTGAGGATAACTCTATTAACTCAAGTATTACTTCAATCCATAGAAATGTTTATTGGAGAGCCAAAAATGGAAGTTCATAAGGGGAGATTAAATAGCCAATGAGAGAGACAACATTCGAAAGTAGAAATTATATTAAGAAACTAGAAAAAAGACACATAATTCATAAGAAACCCTGTGAGCTAATTCAACAATAGAATATGATCAAATGATATGTTTTTCGCGTCAATCACTTCTATTGCTGATCCTGCACATTTATTGAACAGACATTGATCCATGCTCTCATCATTCAAGAGTTTTCTAAAGTTAAAACGGGATTTATTTAACTAAAGTTCTTTAGAATGATCTTTATAGATATCTTATTTATAGAAGTAGTTGGAAAAAACCCACATGGATGTGTGTGTAGAAGTATCCAAGAAATAACTCCTTATTAAGCGACGTAGATAATGGTCGAAAGAGTGCGGATCAAATGGAGGAGGAGATTTCCCATGAAGATTTTTGTCATGGTTTTTCTTCGTTTTCTTGAGGTTGTGTTTTCACTGGCAATGATGAAACGAAGCGTTTTCACTACTTAACATGGGCTGCTTTCTCTAAATTGTTTTTGGGTTTGGGCCTAGTAAAAGCCAGCAATTCTACATAACAAGCCCCTTGATGAATGTAATCCAGCCCAAAGATTCTTACCAAGTCGAAGTGCGATTTTGCCGAGTCAACTGGATTTCTGTGATTTGAACTGCGGTTTTACACAGTCATCTGTTGCTCTGTGATACGCTCCAATAGAGAAGGTCCATCTTGTTGTGCAAAGCAAATACGCGCCATGCTATTGTCACAACATAATATCTGATCGGGGTAGAAGCGTTCAAAAATGGACTTAATTATGTCTGCTACTGCTTCATCACTCGTGAGAGGAAGAAATCTTTCCTCTGAAGAGTCTTAATAATATGGCAGTTTTCCATTTGTGTCCTGACTGCGTCTTGTGTCTTCTGAAATAATATGAATGACTCAGTACTCAATTCGCATCTGTGTTTGTTTTCTATGCTACTAGTGTGCTCCCGCCCCTGCTCCCCCTCCCCCGCCGTCGTAACCTCACCTTCCTCCGTTCATTGAGTGCATTCACGCTCTTACACTTCCTTTCTTCTGAAATTTGGCCGATGACTTGATGGACCTTGTCTTAATTTACGTATTGTTTAGTTTTATGCTAAGTGTTTTTTAACAATGGTTAATCATACAATGTAGATTTCTTTTTCTCCTTAAAATAATTCATTTGCGAATTTACAAGCTCTTGCTCGTTACTCTCTTTTTTTTCTTAAAATAATTCACTTTCAATCATGCCCCTAAGATTAGCAAGATTCATCGACCTGTGTCGAGGAAAGTGGTTCTATTTGAAGAGTACCAACATATGTGGATTATGTTGTTGCGTCAACAAATTATTGCGAAAGCGCTACCTCAAATCAAAAGGTCCAAATTCTATGATATAACATGGCCTTTGGTGACAATGATTATCTCATCGACGATGGTCTCCAATGTTTATATTTCCACTGTATTTAGCATAAAGATGTCGGTCCGTGTGATTTCATACAATTACATCAACTGTAGCAGCTTCACGGAGATATGCCTCGCCCCGCAATATCTGCATTCCTAACTATTCATGCATGTGGAGACTGACAGCTTAGCCAGTTCCTGAAGTTGTTCCTGCACAATAATCAAACAGACCGATGAATATGGCAAGGATCCCAGCCATCAGAAACTAACGCTGGACAAATGGGAACAAATAGCAACAAGTTCTTTCAAGATCCTGCATAAGAATTTCATCATGACACGATGTGGCAGGTGACAAATCGGGGAAACTTCTTATGCAATAACTCCAAGCACAAATACAAACGATTGAGATTGGTGGCCTACCATTGGATGAAAAATGTCACTCAAAAGGAACATACCAGACGACACACTAACTTCTGCAAATGCTAGGATGCAAACTACTCTACAACTTAATTCTTCCTGCAATCCGTAGAAATATTTCTGGAGTGCCAAAAGTGGAAGTGATCATAAGGGTGGAGTATGCAATATGAAAAAGATAGCAAGTGAAAGAGCAGTAACATTCGGAAGCAGAAATTATACTAAGAAACTCGAAAATCTCACTAACCTCAGTCACAAAGAAGGCATGGAAGCCATAAGGAACCCTGTGGGGTAATTCAACAACAGCAACAGGATCGGATGACATATTTTTCGCGTCAATTACATTTACTGCCGACTTCCTGCACATTTATTTTATTGAACAAACATCAAACCATGTTCTCACCATCCTCCTTGAACTATAGTGGTCATCGTTTTCTTGCAGTGTGGTACCAGTGAGATTTGCAAAAAGAGTGGGAGGTCTAACAATTAACAGGACCGATGGGAGAAGTCTAACGATTGACAGGATCAATGGTGAGAAAAGGATGAGCAAACTACCCTGTGTTTTCATCATGTACGAAGAATATCAGGTATCCATCATCTTCTTCAGAAGTGATGCCAGGCTCTCGAGGGACAAAAACAGCTTCAGAACCAAATCTACCTGGTCCCAGGTCAAACACACCTTTAACATTTCCTCCTACGTCAATCTTCTTTTTTCCTTCCTCTGGCTCAGCGTGCAGATCAAACTTCACAATTCCAGTAACCTTTGCAATGCTATCCAGAATGGTTCCGTACACATACCTTTGTTTCCTAGACACTCAAAAGATGGCTGGAGTAAGATATAGAAAAGGAAAACACTGACCAACAAAATAATGATAGGATTTTCTACAATGATTAATAGCGGACATGGGATTTCTTGACCTCTGGTTCCCTGAATGGCCCTTCAGCTTTTTTTCGCTCATTGCAAACATTTGTGTTGATTTGTAAATAGAAATGAAAATTTCCTTAAACAACCATTCAAGGACCTGAATTAAAGCTATACCTGCCGGTGTAGCACTCATTTATCCTCGGAAAATCAACTGAAGGTGCTGACAGCTTCTTTTGTGAAGCCAGGCCAGTTTTCATGTTAAATCTCATTTCATACCTGATTGATTAAAAAAAAAAGTCGAAAATTTTAGAAAAAGTCAAACAATTTAAGAAGAGCATTTGGCAGGACATGATCAGATAATAGTGCTTCTTACAGTTCATTTCCAAAATTCTCGAGCTTTTCCTTCACAGTCCCACTGACCATGTCCAGATCAAGATTCTCAAGGCGGCAGGTAACCAAAACCACTTCATCTTCCTCCTCCCATGCATTGGCTGGAAGTAAACAGCCAATTTTATCATCAAGGAGAAGGGAAAACCAGATTTATGGTACTAATAAACTACTGGATTTCCTGATAGCAGCAAAACACCATACAATATACGTCATTGCTTGTGCCAGTGACAAAGTAACAACAGTACAAGGAAAAACTTGGCTAGAATAGAAGTTTCAATGACCTAACTAACTAGTCCTCACCACCATTGTGCGACTGCAATGTGCAAGTTATTGCCAGAATTTCAAAGCACAAAGGAATCATGCAAAAAGTAAGAGGTCAAGACCATGCTTTTAGTTATCTGAATGTCAAATTAACTGACTCAACAGCCCCTAAACATTCTATCCACTTTTCCTCACACAGTACAAAAATCAACCCAAGATCTATTACTCCAAAAAGACAAGAATGGCCTACATGGTTTGTCTCAATATAAAAGACGAGGATGGTTAAGAACATGTACCATTGTGAAAAATGAAGCAGTTTGGAAGCTCAAACCATCTGATCGAAAGCTCATTCTTTGCATATCGTGGAAGCACCCCAAAGCGAGATTTTTTGGTTGCATCAAATGTAAATATTAGCTTGCTATCTTTAACCATTTCCTGTCAACATATTCAGAAAATATACGGTCATAATCATTTTGGCATGTATCATACTAACAGTATAGCAATTTAAGGCGGGGTATTAGGAAACATCAAATAAAATTTAAGAGGAAAAGATGACATAACTATTGCAATCAGAAATACTCTTTCCTGATATTTGAAAACAATCCACAGAGTTTACGTCAATAAATCTCTTTGATTTTCACTCCCATTTTCAGAACCAAGTTTTTTCCAAGTTTCATCTGAGACCCATTATCTACTGTAATTGGTTTTTGTCTGAGAAGTGATTTTCATAAAGCTTTTGTACTTGTATGTTACCATACCTTTGGCCTGAAATAAAGAGGAAGATCCATGAAAATTGCATAATTTTCTGTAATGGCAAAGTCATGCATCATGATGGGATCTGAAATGGTAATTGGTACAGGATCATGCATGAATCCATCTTTTGAAATAACCCTGTAGGTGATATATGGCGGTGCATGCGAATAGCCAAAGGTGAACATCTCTCCTGCACCAACAATCATAAGTTTCAGCATTTGCCATGAATAGAACAAACTGATTGGACCGTTAGGAGCTTGGAAGTACCCGTGAAAGGATCGACCTTCGGGTGGGCTGTAAAAGAATGAGCAAGTCTCTTATCATAATCAAGCATTCCAAGAGTTTGCAAGTCGCCATCTTCCAAAACCTTGAGGACATCTGCACAGCATCGTAAACTTTAGCTCCTCACTGAAAACTAACAGAGGTCACCAAAGGAAGGAGGAAGAGTACAAAGAACTTGAGTTTTACAAGGTTTATCAGCCTCTGAAAGTGCCAAGAGTTTTCCATGGTGATAAACGAGTGCAGTGTTGCCTGTCATCGAGCGTAAAGCAGTTAATTTTCATATATTGTAAAAAACTCCATGAAGTCCTGCACTAGGCATAATTGTATGGATATGATTCCCTTTAAGGCTCTATAAGTGTCTCTCGATCAGGAAAGAGGATAATGCATTCTCTCATACAGAGATGTTTGTTCTTTGATCACCAAGATAGAATTGGCAATAATCATGGACATATGATGATGGCACCTGGACACTCCTCGAGTTCTTAGGACACTCAACTCTTCTTCTTTTCTTTTTTTTTGGCTAGGTCTCGAAGAGTCAACATTGAAATAAACTGCATTAGCAGTCATCCAGGAGAATCAACTAACATATGCATAGAAGCCCACCACATATTGCACCTTTTTCACATATGACTATTTAATGCTTACCATATCATGCTCAAAACTGCTAACAAAGCACTCTGAAGAGGTCCTCCTCGAGTTACTAAAAGAATTTCAGAGCAATGCACGGATCTCAGAGTTTAAAACCCTACCTGTCCCTGTTCCATAGGAAACATCTAGTATTTTCAGTTTTGCTCTCAGCATTTGCATATTGACCATGAGTAAACCAAAAAGCCCTCTAAGGTCTCCAATCTGCACATTGGAAGTTAGATAAACAATGAATAACACTTAGGCAGTGAACATCTATAGAAAGAATCCTAGCACATCTTTTGCCTAGTGAGCAATAAAAATTGATGCCCACACAGGAAACCTGCATACATGGCTTTTGTCACTTCATAAAGAAATTGATGTTTTGTTCATTTCAAAATTCTCAAGTTTAACTTGAGGCCACTCGGAACAATTGAAGATGTTTGTTCATTAACATGAGAATATTCCATCTGCATTTTAATGGACATGTGCTGACACATGGTTTTCATTTTGGCCAAAAAGTATTGATACATACACGATTCAAAGACAGTATGCCCATACTTTGAAGTTTCAACAACCAATCGAACTGAGATATTAGCTCTATCATCCAACGTCCCAAACTCATGTCTCTGCTCCTCGTGAACATACCTTCATAAATTTAGAACCTCCAAAGTACTCCTCTTGCTTAAGTCTCGATGTCCTCACATAGCGAGAGACGTAAGTAGCTTTGCCATTTTTTATCCGCATGCCATGAACCATGCTGCATTGTAGAGAAAAGGGAAGGCAAAAGAATGAAAAACAAGGTAACTGATTCGGTAATCATTCACGTATGCTAAAACTGAATTCGAGCAGACAGGTGCTAAATTTGAGGAAACAGGTAATCCAATAAATCCACAATACTCCCTCGTCTAAGTCTGAACAAGCCCAAATGGATACACAGACCGAACAAAAAGAGAGTGAACGATCACAAATTGGAACTAAAAGGTGACTGTCAATTCTCTACTTTAGTAAAACTTGGCATGAACTAGATGTGCATCAGCTAATGCAGAATCGCACAGGCTCAAGAATACGCACCCATCTCCATCAAACCTGCACAGAGAGAAGAACAAGCAGAGCCCAGTCAATAAAACATTGTATCTAGCCCCTTGGTAAAACATAAAAGGAGAAACCAAACCAGAAAGTCTCCACAAGAATGAAACTGGAAAAGAGAGAGTACCAGTGGTATCCGGCGACGGGAGAAAACTTGGGGTTGGGGCCCACCCGAACGAATTCTCCATCCATGCAATCCTTAAAAAAAAAAAAAAAGGCAAAATTTACCCTCCATCAAATCGACGATAGATAGGGCGAACGCCCTTTGCCAAGGAGATCTTGAAATGAAGGCAGACAGCAAACGGGTGAAATTACAGGGAGATGGCCGACGACAGGGAGGCCAGTGACGGGAGGGGTCTCGTCAGGGACGGGAGCGAAGTTGCCGGAGAGATAATGCTGAGGCTGAGAAGCGTCGTACATAAACTTGACAATCAGCTTCTCTATGTAGTCCACCACCTTGGACGTCACCCCCTGCTTCGGCTTCGGATTCACCTCCACTATCCCTCCTCCGCTCCCTCTCTTCTCATCGTACTTTGCCTTCTCCTCTCTCTCCGCCATCTCTCTCTCTCTCTCCCACTTCTTCCCGTGGAAGACCGATAAGAGTGCGTTATTGACAGCGTTAAAGCAGGGAGCACCGTTCAGTCACTGCATTATTCGACGTGGTTGGTTGGTCTATCAGAGAGCGGCACGCGCACTTTTATCTTGGATTTTTCTTCCCACTGAAAGTAGAAGAATTTCTGGTGGGAGAAAATTATGGAAGTAAAAATCGTTCCTTTATGAAGTAGGGTCGGCCGCATGCTCCCACTATTTTCTTATCTCAAGAGGAAAATGAAAAGTAATGGGCACGTGGAAACTACAAAATCTTCTCGCTTCCTTTTTTCTGTGGTCCGCGTGCAGATGAATTAGATAAAGAGGAAGATGGGATCATCTTCAGGATCGGTGTCTTTGGTGCGAGAAAATGCCACGTTCTCGAGGTGGATTCAAGAGCTGCCGGCCCCAGCTAAGAGATCAGGCAAATTGCGGGAAACAACGTTACTTGGTCGTAACGACCACGTCTAAGGATCGATCCGTGTACATCTGTGTTCATCCCGATGTGTGGTCGTGATTTCAGATGGACTTTGTCAACCTTGAAACTTCAATCTGTACTCAACAGAGAGAAATAAAAGTCATCCATGGCAGTTCCCAATGAGTTAAAAACGGCAGATGGCCCAAAGCAGCGTGAAGTTTTCTCATTGTTTTAACACAGATTTTTCATTTCGCAAGTTGTCTCTAGAAGTCAGCATTGCTCCCAGGTGAGTTCTTGAATTTGGAAGAAGAGTATGATAAGATAATTGATGGGCAAAGTTCATTCTAATATTCTTCTTTTACATATGTTTTGTAAACACAAGAGATTCCACGCGAGAGATGCTAACGGGAACTGAGGAAGACGGGATTGGACACGTGGAGAACAACGGACAAAGAAACCTAGGAGAAAAAAAAACGAAAAAGAAGAGTATGATAAGATAATTGATGGGCAAAGTGTGAAAGTACATAAATATAAATTCATGTCTTCACCTAACGGCTTAAGCTTTTAGGACAGTTGGCTGTGGTCCTACAAAAACTTCACATGGTATCAGAGCAGGAGGTAATCTTGCCAGGCCCCTATTCTGCCTCCCAAAAAAAAATATTTCTACACTTAGTACTGGCAAAAAGACCAGACTAAGCGTGAATGGGAGTGTGAAAGTACTTAAATATAAAACCACGTCTTCACCTAATGGCTTAAGTTTTTAGGACAGTTGGTAGTGGTCCTATAAAACTTCACATGGTATTAGAGTAGGAGGTCATGGGTTCAAATCTTGCCAGACCCCTATTCTGCCTCCCAAAAAAAAATATTTCCACGCTTAGTACTGGCAAAAAAACCAGACTAAGCGTGAGGGGGAGTGTGAAAATACATAAATATAAATCCATGTCTTCACCTAACGGCTTAAGTTTTTAGGACAGTTGGCTGTGGTCCTACAAAAACTTCAGACAAAGTTCATCATTCTTCTCTTTCATTTGTTTTATAAACCCCAGAGATTCCATGCGACGGATGCTCACGGGGACTGAGGAAGAATGTATTGGACACATGTGGAGAACCATGGACAAAGAAACCCAACTGCTCCAAAAGGGAGAAAACAAAAAAGAAAATCGTTTCCCACATTTTTGTTTTCTTGTTTGCAGCATTTGAATGACAGTGTCCATGTTTATTGCAAGAGCAGGAACCAGAAATTACCCTTCTTATCACTGTTGGAGGGTGATGGCTGACAATCCCGCTATTTCTTCTTTCATTTGAAGGTACCCAAAAAGATGTTTCCTTTTACCCAATTTGCTTTCCTCCTGTTTTAGAAGAAATAGCTTAAGAGCAGATGCAACTTAGCAAAATGATCTTACTAGAGAAGATACTGCGTAACACGTCATTGCCATTTATATGAAGATTATCTTATATGTTTTCAGGATGGAGTCAACGTGTCTCAACCTCAAGGGTCCACATCACGGTTGCAATATAAAAGGACTCCCGTCACCTAAGCCTGTTTAAACATATCGCACTCCTGGTTTGAATTCGGAGAGTAGGCAGGATGGGCGATTATCTTGTGCCATTTGCGGACATCTCATGTAATCATGACCTTAACACGTCATTGGCTAAAACTAAGGCCAACCAGGCCTTTGAAACCGCTGCCCAAACTCCCTCCACTTGATTCAGCCCACTCCAGCCCAACGGGCCTAAGTAATTAGCCATCTCGAGGAAACCGATCGTCTGCCGTAATAGCAGACTGACATCCGTGATTTTCAGCCGTCCAATCTAGGGGTGATCGGTTCCCGGGCAGTTCCTGATTCCCCTGAGAACCGAGAACCGGACTGGTGGAATCGGTTCATTATTATTTGGAATCGGGAACCGGACCGGACAGGACTGGGCGGTCTGGTCCAGTTCTCGTTCAGTTCAATCCAGTTCTCAAGTGGATAGTTATTAATTATCGGTGACGATCTTCGCTTTGGGATCTTAAAGAGGAGGCCGTGTGCTTTCATGGATTGGCACTGCAAAGAAGAACCAACGAGGGGGTCACTAAATTGATGGATTCAAACCATCATGATGGGGTTCATTTCCAGCTTGGTTTCATTCCAACTTCCTCCATCACTCGCGTTCTTAAGCTCGAAAGCAGCTCGTTGCCAGATGTAGCTACACTGCTCGACATTATTTCTGAGAAGGGTTTGATGTGTGGATTATCATGCTGTCCACGGAGGACGGTGACATACTATTACCTATCTTTAAGTGTTCTGTTAGAGGTTGGGTTGTGTTAGCTTGGCAACTTAGGATGGCTATGGTCATGTTTGCGCACTGCTCGAGCTGTTTGGTGAGGAATGGACATATGCTTTCAGTGGAGCATCATGTTTGTATGTGGTTTGCTCTCGGTGATGGGTCTATGACCCGTGTAAAGTCAAGGTTGCTCTGAAACACTTCATCGCACATATAGGCCTAAAAAGAAATGTGCATAGTGAATATCTTGCTTGAAGCAAGTATATAATTTTTTTAAAATTTTATTTTTTAATAAATAAAGATAATTTCGGTCCGGGTAGGCGATTCCACCCCCGGAACCGGGAACCGGACCGAAAATTCCTGGTTCCCTTTATATGGAATCGAGAACCGGACTATTGGTTTTTAGAACCACCCGGAACCGACCAGTCCGGGCGGTTCAGAGCGGTTCCTGGGCGGGTAGTTTTCAATGCTCACCCTTACTCTGATCTGCATTGGACGGCTGAAAAATAAACTTTTTTTCAAAAATCTTTTATTTTAATGAGGGCCATCCGATCTAAATCGGACGCTCCCCTCCTCATATAAGGGGGGAATCCTCTGCCATTGGCATAGGATTCGGATTCATCTCCGTGGAGAGTCTGGCTAGGAAAGCTATTGCCAATTGCAGTCAGAGATGCGCATGTGCATTCAGCACTCCTTACTCCAATTCCATAAAAAACCGAGAAGCTATGCTAGCAACACGTACGCTTGCGTCCTCCAACAAAAACGATATACGCGCACACAAGTTTTCTACACATCTGGATAGTTCATAGGAAAATGATTCACTCCCAATCTACTCCTTAAATATTTTAATGAAGATGATTAGCAAAATATTGCGCCCATTTGGAAAAAATTCCCTTTGAAATCGACATATATCTGTTCTCTTTTGCTCATGTTTTGCATGCCAAGTCCTGGAAGGAGATATAATTAACTATGTCCGATGCATTCTCTCTCCTTCTCGCATGTGCTGTGAATCTCACTCATGTATGATCCATATGGTAGATGATAGTATACGAGTATAATCCCCCCAAGTCTCCATTGATGTATCCACAAGAAACTCCCCCAAATCATATGCTGAGTGTTAGCCTTGTCGACGGATAGAAGCTGTTAAAACAAATCCGATGTTGGACAAAAACCCAATTCGGATGATGAGTCATCATCTCTAAAAGAAATAGTCAAAACAAGTTTTGCTTCCTTCCAGAGACCTACAAGGCCTAAGAAGTCTCCATGTTAGGCTCTTTCTGTTGTGCGGTAACCCGAAATAGCCTGCTCAAGGTCAACTTTAACTACCTAATTTCAGAAGGTCAATCAGAAGAAGACGATTCACATTGTTCAACTTCCCGACTGAGATAGGATCAGAACATGCATGTCAAAATTCGATCTTAAAAATAGGGAAATGGTGTGCGTGCAGATCGTTTTGACTCATAAATGTCGGGCTTTACCAGAGAATTTAAAATTGTTTGGGAGGGGTCAAACCTTTGGCAGCACCATTTTCCAAATAGTTTCTTCAGTCCATGTGTCTAAGAAAGACGAGTCAAACTAAGCCACGGCGGTTGATAGCATCTGTCGAACCCAGAAGGAATTTTAACGACATTACCCGTTCGCGGGTCAAAGACTCAAAGGTGCTCAACCAAAACCTTGATAAGATAATGGATGCGTCAGTGTTGAAGTACCAGACAGTTTGCTTGCTTCCCCTAAGAGGTGGTGACTACCTGAATATGCCTAATTACGCATACTCCTTCGTCAAGAGCCCTTATACAAACCGCTTTTTTCAATGTAGTTTAATCAGTGTTTGGAAGCCAACGTCGAACTGTAGCAGGTCGTTTGATGATGCTTGCCTGCACTAGCCATCGTGTTTCTTGAGGCTATATTGATATGGGTAGTGCGTGCTTATTTTATGTTTTCATATGCCTCGCCCACATGCACATGATTTATAGTTTATGGCCTCAAGAATGTAATGGTGAGGGCACTTTCTTAGGACAAGAATCGTTGCCTACGCTTATATCACAACTGATACAAGTCACTGTCCCTAAGGAAACTTTCCAAATCAAAATTGGCATCGATTTAGTTACATATACAGATTGAATCAGCCACTTTCTATATAAGGATTTCATAATTTAAAAAAAAAACACCCTAATAACAAGATGTCTATTGTTATTTTGATACATACAATTAATTTTTTGAAAATCAAATCATATTTAACATGTTTATCAAGTGTTCCAAGACACTCGTTAACAAGACCCTTTTGTATCAATTTGTGCACTATGATTGTGCAAAACGACATAAACTTCATATAGAATCTACAATATGATATCATAACATTGATGCATTTATACTAAACGAACGAACTAACAAACGTGTCCTTGCCCACTATTGATAGATGGGTGATTTTTAACCCCCTGTTACTTGGAACACATCACATTAATATTAAGAAAAATAGATGGTATTCGTACGCATTGGGTTCGCCTCATAAATTTTGTTTATATATTGTCAGAGACCGACCATATAAGTATATGTAAGGATCAGTATCAGTATATACATAAAGTACATGTGTTGAGGAGAATGCTTAAAACGTGGGAGGCATAGGAAAGTAGCCGGGCGGGATCAACTGTTCGGAAATAGGAGTACTCGAATGTGGACCGACGCACAAGTGGTGTGGAAACAGTGTTGGGTGAACCAGCACCAACACTACCACATTTCAATAATAAACCGCTCATATCTTTTCTTTGTTTCGTGTTATAGAGTCAGCTACGAGTTAAGTAATCCTCCATCTCTAATAAGAAACAAAACTTCAAATTCAACTTCGTCAAATCAAATCCAACATCTCTGACCCCGTTCACGCAGCCAATTTCCCATCCAGAAACCACTTTTTTATTTTTTCCTGAGTCTCTTCCGTCAGTTTCTCTTATGGCGGACAAACTCCCACTTTACCTCTTCCTATAAATAACACGAACGTCCTCATTAGCTCGTCACCAACAACATCACTTAGCTCATTCTGCTCAAGTCTCATCGTCTCTCCAGCTAACGCATATCTTCCTCAAATCTGCTAAACCAACTCGCGTTTCTTGTTCTTCTCTTTGAAAGCGAAGGAAATAATGATGACGTCCTCCTGCATTAACGTCCGTAGACTCAGGCTTCTTGTTTCAGTAATTTTCATCATCTTGAGTGGTCCTGGGAGCCTTGCGGTGGCTTTTAATGATCGGACAGGCTTCGGTTCCAATACGAAGAGCCTTCTCGTAAAGAACCACAAGAGCTTCTCAAGGATAAAAATGTTGAGAAGGCTCGCTTCGACTTCGACATCGAGGGTGGTCAATGTGGATGACTACGGAGCTAAAGGTGATGGAGGAGATGACTCAGAGGTATGTACACATGCATTATGAGCATAAATCATGAAAAACTCTTAAAAGTTTATGAGTAGTCTTATCGTTATTTATGAGTAGTTGTACTGAAGTTTTATTCTTTTGTTCTGTACCTTCAGGCTTTCAAGAAAGCATGGGATGTGGCTTGTTCTTCAGAGGGAGCTATTCTTGAAGTCCCCAAGAACAGAATCTACCATCTTAAGCCCATCACTTTCTCTGGTCCCTGTAAATCTGATCTTACGTTTAAGGTGGGCAAATGCATGATCCATGCACGAAATAACCATTATAGCATAGTTCCTAGCTCACATTCACATGAGAAACGTCCTTTTTGTGAATTTCTTATTCGTGGACACTGAGAAATCATACGTTATTTTTCTTTCGGAAAAAGCACAAGTTATTTTTCTGTATTGCATCAGAATCTAAGCATTAGACCATGGAATAACATTTAATAGCTTGAACAAACTATTCAGGTATATGGGACAATCAAAGCTTCAGTTCACCATTCAGACTACGAAAAGGATAGAAGACACTGGCTTCTGTTCGATAACCTTACAGACTTCAGAATGGAAGGCCGTGGCTTCATCAATGGCAACGGCAGGAAATGGTGGGCTAATTCCTGCAAAATCAACAAAACACTCGTACGTCATTCTGTTCGGACATCTATTGCAAATTGCCTTCTCTTCCATTCATCATTCCGCTGCTGTAATTGACTCTTAACTAATTGCTTTTCTCTTTCATTCATTTTGCAGCCATGCAAAGCAGCACCAACTGTAAGTTCCTCAATTCTTCCTTTTTTCACACTAAGAATTTCATACATTCATCAAAATCATGATGTAAGTTACTTATTGACCCAAAAATTGTTATTATTTTGCAGGCCATGACATTCTACGAGTGCAAGAACTTGAGAATAGCTGACCTGATCATCCAAAATGCACAGCAAATACACCTCTCAATCCAGAAGTGTGTCAATGTAAAAGTGCTGAACCTGTTAGTATCTGCACCTGAGAAAAGCCCGAACACAGATGGGATTCATGTCACGGGCACCCAAAACATTCTCATCAAGAATTGCGTCATCAGGACAGGTAATTCAAAAGAATCTACTCTCTTAATTGCTTGCTTGCCTAAAACTAATCAAACATTCTACGGGAAGTAATCAACATAGATGCATGGATTTTATGATTAAGTTACTGCTTTAATATAATGGGTTCTATTTATTGTCTCGGCAGGAGATGATTGCATTTCCATAGTGAGTGGGTCCAAAAATGTTGTAGCTACGGATATAGTCTGCGGACCAGGACATGGCATCAGGTGGTGATCACCAAGTTTTGCTGCGCGGATTTATCCATCTGATCATGAATAATATATATATATATATATATATATATATATATATATATATATATTCCTCCATTATTCTTCTTTTTATTTAATACCTTCTGATTCCTCCCCGCAAAATGCAGCATTGGGAGCCTGGGAGCTGATAAATCCACAGATTATGTTTCAAACGTGCTTGTAAATAGAGCAAGGCTTTCAGGAACCACAAATGGAGTGAGGATAAAGACTTGGCAGGTGATAGTTGGTTAGATGCACTTGGCTATTCATAGATGATTGACTATTCGGTCATTTCAGAAAACTATAAAGGGAGATACGTCTATTTAGTGCCCGCTAACATCGTGTCTCCTGTTTAACCTTGTTTAGGGAGGATCTGGCTATGCAAAAAACATCGTTTTTCAAAATATCTTAATGCGGAACGTGACCAATCCTATAATCATAGATCAAAACTACTGTGACCAAGATGAAGCATGTCCAGAGCAGGTAAAAACTTTTCTCCCAAAGTCCCTTTTGACATGGGGAACGATCATATGACAGTTTTTATTGATCCATATCGTCTCTGGCATCACTGCAGTCATCGGCGGTCCAAGTGAGTAATGTGGTGTACAAGAATATAAAAGGGACAAGCGCGTCCGAGGTGGCCATAAATCTCGATTGCAGCAAGAGTCACCCTTGCATAGGGATTGTGTTACAAAATGTCGGTCTGGTGGGCAATTCGGGGGAAAGCGCCAAAGCTTCAAGTTCGAATGTTAGATATACCAAGATGGGAGATGTCTATCCATAGAGCTTTTGGGGGAGGAAGAAAAATCTTCATTTTTTGCTTTGTTATATGATTCCTTCTTTCATTCTGAGCTAGCAAGTTTTGTAGATAACAGCTGTAATTCATGCATCGCCCTTATTGTGGCGTAAACATAATTAAACGATGTTCGATGCCTCGCGAAATTATCCCCTAGAATTATTGCTTACCCAGAAATACGCGTTCATCTATGCTTTATGTGATTATCAAGTCTTCTATACGGGCCCTGTCAATCAAACACTTGAGGCCTTGAAATTCGGCATTTTGGGTCATTGGGCGGATAAGGCCCATCCTAATTTCCGTGGTCTTAGAGAATTGTATACGTTTACCCGGAGCAACTTAGGTTAACAACTTATATAACAGCCAGTCATCAATTGGAAACGGACCAGATGGTGATGAACTGCAATCGGTCCAAACTTTCGACCAGCGACTGATTGCGACCTGCCCAGAATACTCATACATACCCAGAATACCTTATTAACACAGTGAAGAAAGGCCGAGTGGAAGAGGCGCCAACTCCCGGTTCTTTTCTCTTCTTGCTTTTTCAAAGTCACGATCGGTGTTAGGTTGAAATCAAGGTCCTTTTCGCATCCGAAAGCGCTGGTTCAAATCCAATGTGTGGATGGTGCACTGGGCTAACCCTTTCAACAAACAAACGAAAAGAGACTCTTTTTTCTTTTTCTTTTTCTTTTTTTGCTAACATAGTAACTAGAGCTTCCCTTACTTATTTGTTTGAAAGCATTCGTGTCCTTTAACGGCTAGTAAAGTTGGCCCAAACAAATTAAATTGGAAAGAGAAGAACATGTAAATATAGGCGAAGAAAGACAAGGGTGATTCACTTCTACATGACATGTTATGATAACCATCGAGTTAAGTCGTCCCGAACTAGAGAAGAGTCCCTATCTATTGTGCACCATATTTCATTGCAAGATTTCTCACTCCCCCATTTCTCTACGTCATGTTGTCCTAACATCATTGGGAGACAAGAATTCTCCCAGATTAGATGGCCACCCTGTTATCAAAACAGGACATTCTCAGGTGAAAGAGGACCCAAATGCCTTTTCGGATTAAGCTAATGCGTAACTACTTTGAACTTTCTTGCTCCCTTTTGTTAGGTTCTCATGATGTAAGGACTTTTTGCAATTGGCCATCTCATTTCACCTCCATGATTGGACTGCAAGCTCATGACAACCTAGGCCTTTGAGTAAACATGCCCAAAAGTGACTCGGGTCTATTCAATTGGGAACCATAACCCTAGTCTTTGCCGACATTGACTAATAAATTCGAACAGCCGCCTCCCCATTCCTCCCTTTTAATACATTTCATTAATTACTATAGGTAGGAAGAGAATATCCAACCACTCCTCCATTTAAACATTAACTTTGTCACCCAATTTATGTGGCGGTGAAGATTCTTGATGGGAATAACTCACATCCAATATAGTGTATATATAACGGATGTGAGATGTCGATGCGGATGACGGAAGCATTATTTATTAGTTTCCTCTTCTTTCTTGTTTTCAAACCGTGATCTTCATTGTCTTTTCTTAACCGAACTAACAGAAAACGATGCTCATGGCTCCTTCCCTAGTTTGGAACGTAGAAAATGAGGACTAGAGTGACTTCCGTTCCTTGGACGGTTTGATCGCATTAACATATCACATCGCCCCTTTCACGTTTTGAAACCAACCACCCCTAACTGATGCCTCGCTATATAGCTTTCTCTATCATACTCAATTCTAGACCACATGTATTTTAGATGCTACTAAGATCAGCCAGTCGATTCTTTATACTTTGGTTCTCCTTTTTTCTCTCACCCATTTCACTATGTCTGGATAACTACTAAAAAAAGTTATAAACTTATTACAATTTTATCAATCTCAAACTTTTTTTTCGGTCAATTCAGTCCTAAAATTTCTGTATTTATACTAATTCAACCCATTCGACTAATTTTAGCCGGCCAACACTGATATAGACAATTTTTAACAATATTAAATTATTTTGTCAAATTTTTCATTTTATTTTCTATCTTGATCCTTTTATTTTCTACTATGAACAGCGAAACTGCAGCAACCGCATGATGGCAATGTGTTCGCTCGCAATGTATGGCAGCAGACAAGGCCCCCCTCACCCTAATCTAGGTAAGGCCACCTTTGCCCACGGCCGATGAGGCAATGGCAAGCTGGGCGAGTGCCACGAAGCCCTCAGTGGCCACAATTCGCCAACCATAGTGGGGGGAAAAAAGAAAAGCAAGAAGAAGAAAAAGAAAGTAAAACAAATATCGAGAAAATATAAAATTATTATTAAGAATTGTCTATGTTAGTACCGACCGGCCAAAACTGGTCAAATGGACTGAATTAGCACATGTAAAAAGGTTTAGAACTGAATCGACGAAAAAAAAAATTAAAACTAAATCCACACAATTACAATATGTTTAGGACTTTGTTGGTTATTTTTCCTCACTATTGCTCTTGTTGTCAGCGGATAGATGTATAAAGTGATGAATCCAAGGAGTCGTTCAATACCTAAATGTTCTTTTGTTCACCGTTTATGCATCTAGCAGACGGAATCAATGGCGATGCAGCAAACCACGAAGAGTTCATTGATCGAGCGCCGTAAGATAATATGATTTGTTTCATCCGCCGACGGTCGAAACTGATATGACAATTTCTGTTCAATTCCACACACGCACAGAGACAAAACGAAGAATCTGTGCAGGACCTAACAAAAGAGAGCATGGACAAGGAAAGATGGGGTCCTAATTGATTGAACGCGGGGGTGGGGGGGGTCTTAAGCTTTTATTTGCAACTATCACTCGAATGTGCCAACAGAATGTACACAAAGGTCAAAATGAGCATTTCTCGATTAGTGCGGGCAAGAGGCAGTTAATAGTCATAAACACATATTCAACTTAAATCAACAGTGCTTTGTTCACATGTTATCTGTCCTTTAATTGGTACTTTAACGGAATTATTCAATGACTCCTACTATGTGCATGCGATGTAGCCAAAAAATAGTTAGGCTTTTGACGTTTAAACTGCTTTTCCATTATTATAACCTTTGTGAAACTTTTTCAATTGACTGGTGACTATTGAACTACTTTAACAGGTTTGATTGATCAATTTGAGACACAAAGAGGAGATTGAAAGATGCACAAGAACATTGATCAGGCCGAGGCGGGCATATGTGAGAGAGAGAAAGAGAGAGAGAAGTTTCTTTACATAAAATATCGCCAGTATCATCATTGATGTGGGCGTTACATATGGTCTTCTAGAAACTTTAGACCAAAGGGATTAACAAGCTTTATTAGTCAGGGACAATCATCGAGGCACTAATTCCACAGACAATCTTTTAATGAGTGCCATGACCAGGGAGAATTTCGGTGGGACTGTATATAATTTGATCGATTATATTATTTGCATACCAACCAAAGGAATAGTATCATCATTATTGCTTCATTCGTGGTGATGTAATCTTGCCAATGGTTTGCACCGGAGTGAACTCTTAAGGAAATAAGATCTTAGTTTAGCTAGTTAATTTTCGAGTATTCCTTGACAGTCCAATCAGCATTAGTTGGCGAACAAGTAAATAATGATTTGATATTGAGCTTATTATTATACGAGGAGAGTGGGTAAGTTAAGGGGGGAAAAGAGGAATTTAACTATATGGGCGAAAATCAAGGAGGAATCTGCTGAGAATGAGAAGATCTTGTATTATTGAAGTTCCTAACTGAAATAATATGACATCTGAACTTTGAATTCCAGGTCAATTGGGTTTGATAGATTGTTGGTTGTGTTATTCAAAGACTGTCTATATAAAAATCAAAGCGATTTGATATATCCAATGGTTATCCGGCAGAGAGAGAAACTCGCAGTAATTATTCCTTTGAAAGAGATTGATCTCAGGCTCATTGATCAATGCCGTACATTGAGGCCCATGCATCTCCACGAGCCTAGGGTCAATGGAAGACGCGCATCGTCAGTCCGGTTCCTACTTTCTTGGCTCTCGAGTTATACGAGCAGAGCGAGAGCTAAGACGGTACGGCCTAAACAGAAAGGGTGCATCAGTTTTTCAACGCCAATGCCCATATTCATCTCAGGCAAGTGATGTGCAGAGAGAGAAGCGAAGATAATAACATTCCTAGGATGAAACCGTAGACTTTGTTAACTGACGTTGTGGGTATGTTAACTTCTTTAGAAATTAGTTCTAGAGGTACATACTCAAAACTCTTTTATGTTGGGATGCTGTCAACTTAATTTGAAGCCGGCAGCTGTCTTGGTTAGTGTAGTTCAGAACTCCAATGGGAGGGGACAAATTGTGTGGCTGTTGTACTAAATAAATTAAGGGAAAAGTCTTACTATCGATTATCTCGCTCGTATTCTTACCTCTCCATATATTTTTAAGATGTTAAGAATTTTCAGAACTTTATGGACATGCAGAAGAGTCATAAAAAGAGAAAACTTTGTATACGTTCCTAAGGGACACGTGGAATTCCATGTGAATTAGTAAGGACCAACAAGTGGCTTTAGTCTACTGTCAGATGAATGAACCCCCAGAGCTCATATAGGGGGAATGACACCCACTAGTACCGGATTTAAAGGATTATGTATGAAACTTTTTAGTGTACTAGTTCAACGAATAGCTCGTACAGAGATTTATATTTATATATTTTTTCACGTATTGATTCGAGATTTTGAAAGTCACTATTAGTTCTTTTTATCACGTCGGGGCATTGGAACAGAGTGCATCCAAAAACGTTGAAAGAGATTAAATAACTGGAGAAGTAGGCACTGGTCAGGAAGACACAACGTAAAAGACAACGTGAGATGGGACCGATATATTTTCTGAGTTGAGCAAAAGAAGTTGGCCGTTGGCGAATCTATCGACGAAACTCAAAATTATACATATAAGTACACACGCTAATACATCGCTTTTGTAGATGTACTTGCACAGAGAGAGAGAGAGCATTACTGAAGGAAGGAGCTAGCCAGCTAGAGGAATGAAGAAGAGATGGGCTTGTAGTTGTTGGGGTCATCTCCAACACCAAGTATGCTTCTAAGCAGACAAAAGCAAGTGCGCAGATAAAATCCAAAAGGTGTTTTTGCTTGTGGAGCTTCAAAAGCATTGGTGTCCCCTTCTGCCTCTCTCTCTCTCTCTCTCTCTCTCTCTCGCATGCTTTGTTGAGGTCAACAACATGGAATTAGGAGCAGCAAATGAAGCCGCCAAAGGAAGATTCAAAAGGGTGTGCGTGTTCTGTGGTAGCAGAACTGGACACAGGTCCACTTTCAGTGAGGCAGCTCTTCAGCTCGGTCAACTCCTGGTATTTCCCATTCTTTTGTCTCTCTACTATTCTAAACCATGCTAATGTCTATGTTCTCAAAGAAATATTACACTTTTATCAGGTTGAAAAGAAGATCGACTTGGTGTATGGTGGAGGTAATGTTGGTTTGATGGGTCTAATATCCCAAACCGTGCATAATGGAGGTCGCCACGTTCTTGGGTAATATAGACTTCCTTACCCTGCTTTCCATTTGATACTTTAAGTTTTTCTGGTAAAAGGTTTGACTCTTTTGATTTCGGTTACACTGTTCCGTTCTCTCTTTTCTTTAGGGTTATCCCTAGAGCTCTTCTTCCTCATGAGGTATGTCACAATATCAGTCCATTCATTCTTTTTGGTCAAGCTCTCCCTATGAAATGGATATTGAACGGCCAAGTGAACTCATCCATTGCAGATATCTGGACAAACAAATGGAGAAGTGAAAACGGTAGCAGACATGCACCAAAGGAAGTCAGAAATGGCAAAGCATGCTGACGCATTTATTGCACTACCTGGTAAATGAGCACTATTTTTTTGCATTCGGAAAAACCCTCATTGGGTGTCACCAACTACCAAGTACCCAGTAGCTTCTAGCTCTTTCTCCCACTTTTTTTTTTTTCTTGTAGCTAGCTAATCGATGTAGAGCAATAAGGAATGATGTTATGATTTTTTGTACTTAGGGGGATATGGAACCATGGAGGAACTCCTAGAGATGATTACCTGGTCTCAGCTAGGAATACATGAAAAACCGGTAAGTTTCTTAGGTTTAACCTGCAAGCAGGTTTTAATGTACAAGAGAAATGTTAATATGAATTCTTTTGATGAACCGTGTTATAAACAGGTGGGCTTACTGAACGTAGATGGGTATTATGAGAGCTTGCTTGCCTTGTTTGATAAAGGAGTTGAAGAAGGCTTCATAGAGGACTCTGCAAGGCGAATACTAGTTTCAGCCGATACTGCAGAGGAACTCCTCAAGAAAATGGAGGTAGGCGAGAACGCTTTCCTTTTATTTGTAGTATTCTCTTGGTTGAGCTCGAAAGTTAGTGGCCACAGAACAAGCTAGGGTTGAATGCTGAATTATTGAAGAGGGATGACAGTAAAAGAAGTTGCAGGCAAAAAGAAGGGGAATAAATTTTGTTGGTGTTTCTTGGTTGAATTGGTTGCAGGAATATGAGCCAGTCCATGATAGAGTTGCACCCAGACAAAGCTGGGAAGTGGACCAATCATTGGAGTCTACTCAAAGTGGGGAAACCCTAAGGTCTTAGATCTTGTTAATCATCAGTGTTCTGTGTATATACTTTAGATATATGCGCTGGTGTTGGTTTTACTTTAGTCAAAAAGAAAAAGAGACCAAAAAGTAAACTCTCCCTTAAGTGGGCAATCACCAAGATCCCAAATCCTAATCACTCATTTGTATATTCATGATGTTTCAGTTGATACTCCATCTTCTACTGTTTGATAGAGTTGAAGAATTTCTCAGAAAAACTCTCTCTCTCTCTCTGAGAAGAATAGTTTTTTGGCCTTGACTATGTCAAAAAAGCAAGTAAACGCGACATGAGGGCACGGGCGAGTAGGGAAAAAGCAGGGAAAGAGTGGGGTGGACTCGGTGGAGGGCGTCTCCCAAGGGGTGTTTTTATTTTATTTTCTTTTTTAATTTTCTCTTTAGGCTGGGAAGGATGCTGAAGCTTTTTGTCCACTTCTTTTCAATTCTTACGGCATGCGACAATTGTTCATCAGATTCTGACGTGTGGAATCAGAGCCTTTGGATTTGGATTTTTGGCTCGATCGTTCACTGAACTCCTGTGAGACTTTGGTCCCACTTGCATAATTGAACTTTTGTTATTTAGTGCCTCTTCAGCCCCAGTTTTCCAATTACAATTGGCAGTGTATTCCCACTTGTCCCGGCGGTCTCACGCCATTATTCGTTTGCAAAAATTCTAAGCAAATCCCAAAAGCATGAAACGATAGGCACAAAAGTGACCAGATGTTATCTGATTACTCAAGCTCACCCAAATGCCTCATTGATGGCAATTAAGACGTAAAGACCAAACTTAGCCTTTTCTGAGGGACTCGCAAGAAAGAAAGCAAGCAAAAGAACAGAAAGAATGAGCCCTGGTTGTTGCCTAGCCCCTGAAGGTTTCTTTCTTCATATGACCCCATTCATCTCACTGAATACATGTCGCACAGTACACAGTACTCCGCCACACCAAAACAAAAATGACACTGTTAAGGCACGGGCACTACATGCTCAAGGGTAAATAAGTACTATTAATATTCTCATTCAACACGGTTGAGGTGAGGCTATTGAAGTAGGAAAAAATAACAACACCATCAGAAAGATGAGTGACGAAAAAGTAATACTTTTATCATTCAGTTGATATTCCAAGCTCATGTTAGTTAAGAGAGAAGATTGACTTTCGGAAGGCCAATAAGGTCAAAAGGCTTTCACTTCGAATAAGATTGTCATCCATTCTTGCACAGTAACTTAAAACCCCAAAAGTTTCCAGGGACCTCTGGGTCTACCACAGGGAAACTTGGGGAAGTGAGACATCTGTAATTGCACATCTCTAGGAACAACCATCTAAATATTAGGATGATGATATCCTAACATTAATCAACAAAAGAAGATGAGACGATAAGATTAGAAGCATTTCCTATGAACAATAGAAGGTCCAGTTTCATCGTAGTCTGCTTTAGTAACATGCTGATTCTGAGGGAAAACGACTTTGGCAAGTATGGCCCCACCCACCCAAGCCGAGTAGAGTGTCAAATTCTCTGACATGTATTCTGGAGGCTGCAATCGATCAAAGAGTCAACATTTAGGTGCCTCGCAAAGAATGCAACAAATGCAAACAGAAAGCTCACAACATATTCTAATGAGAAATGGGGAAAAACAGCAGCCTGCAACATGGAACAATCACACCTTCATGACCTTATTCAGCTCTTCTTTAACTTTTTAAAAGAAAAGGTGTTGAATAAGGTCGACAAGACAAAATCAAAACAAATGAAAAAGTGCATCAGCTTAAGACAAAGACCAAAAGTTGGCAGTATTCAATTAAAAGCAGAACTACCGCCGGCAGAGTGGGTTAAGACAGTAGAACTTCCATTCGTGACAATATTAGCAAGATATGATACCTTTACTAATGCGGGACGAATAGCTGATGAGCAGAGTCCAGCTTCTCTCTGAAACCTATCCTCGAAACCTGTAGATAGCATAATGACAAAAGTCACGACTCCAGACCGTCCGATCTCCCTCAACTGTATTGCAACAGTTGTCATGTGTTGTTAATTGTTCTTTTATTCCAGCCTTTCAATCGAGCCCCACCCTCGCCCCAAAGAGGGAAGAGCAAAGCAACTATATAAGGGCAGGGAGAAGACAAACATAGGCTTAAAACCAAACCAGCATGATTTCTCAAGATCAGAATATAAGACTTGAATGATTATGAAGCAAAAAACTACAACATGATTTCTTTCCAACCCAGAACAGAACACAGCACAAATTGCATCATATCAACCATTAAAAAAAAAAACGAAGCACCTATCGGTGCCTCATGCATCCATCTATTGACAGAATAGCAGGAGAAAGGCACAGAGCAATTTAAAGGTTGTAATTCATAATTGTCCTGTGCAAAGAACTTAGCTGCAATTGCTTTTTCTTTACAAGTTCCACACTGGTCTGGCATAGCCAGGGACACGCATGGTTTCACACGGGGACATTACATGTTATCCAAACGGAACAAGACCAAGGAAAGCATAGCTCCACAAATATAAGAAACTTTGTCATGAATAAAGATAAGAGAACTTAAATCAAGCCTCCATCGACACTGTACCAGTCATAGAAGCAGTGCTGCCACAAAGTACAGTATTTTCCAAAAGCTGTTTATGATTTTCAGATGATACAGGTGTAACACTTCGTACAAGCTGTTCGACAATACCGTGTGCCTCCAAACCGAGTATTGACGGCTGAAACAGAGCCTCACCCACAGTGTACCTTTCTCTTCCAATTTTAATAACCTGAACAAGTAAAAGTTATGTCTGAACATCTCAGATAGAAAATACACAATTAAACTCTTGTTGATCTCAAATAGAAAATATACAACTAAACTTTCTTTCTACTTGTCGACTAGAACATCAAAAGAATTAAAATTGAACCAGTTGCTCCACTCAAACTACTAGGCTGTAAAACATTACCTTGTCCTGCACAAGCTAAAAAATTTTAAAACAGTTTTCTACCTAAAGCAACAGTAAAAAGCAAAGATGACCCGGACACCTCGATTACAAAAAAAAAAAAGAAGCAAAAAGCAAGGAATTTCAAAAGAAAATAGAACAATTTAATGCACACGTCATCAGAAGCCACAATATTATGAAAATAATTCCATCAATGAACAGGTAAATGGCATGTGCGAAAGTAAAACTACTCAAAACTATTGTCTTCATTGTCTAGAAATTGTTTTATTCCCCCTGATAGGATCTGCAAAATGGATAACAAACACAAAAATAACTACCTCAGCTCTTGTGCACACACAGCTAATCCTTAATTCATCTTTCACTGAAACCACGTGTCTTATCTTGACCCAACAAGAATTGTGATAAATTCCTCCAGGGATGACGAAAAGGGCACCGTCTCCTGAACTTTCTAGCGATACTCCAATACATGGCAAAATCCATGCCAAGAAGCTCAATTCCGTTAATGCCTTCAACTAAATCAATCAAAAGATTTCATCCCCCCAATGAGCTGCGTCTACAATGTGAGTATGAATGATAAAAGAGTAACTTAACTTTATTTCAAAAATAATAAGAAGTATTTATACGCTTAGGGTTAAGCCTAATACACTTACCTAAATACCCCCAACTTGATAATACCCTAAAGTAATAAACTCAACACTCCCCCTCAAGTTGGAGCGTACATATAAAAAAGTCCTAACTTATGACAAATATATGAAACTCGTACGCCTCGAAGAGGCTTTATAAAAATGTCTGCTAGTTGCTCTTCAGAACACGTGTGCACCAGTCGTATATCTTCAGAATTCACATTTTCTTGAACAAAATGACAATCCACTTCTATATGCTTGGTTCACTCATGAAACACTGGATTGCTAGCAATATGCATAGCAGATTGATTATCACAACATAGAAGAGATGGTCCGGTCATTGGTAGTCCAACCTCAGCTAACAACATACGAACCCACTGAAGTTCGCTGGTAACATTAGCCATAGCACGATACTCAGCCTCTGCACTAGATCGAGAAACAACAGATTGTTTCTTACTTTTCCACGACACAAGATTACCACCAAGAAATACACAGTATCCCGAAGTAGACCGGCGATCCATAGGGCAACCAGCCCAATCCGCATCAGAGTATCCTGTCACCTCCAAAAATTCAGGACTGGAATAACGAGCTATATGAAGATGACCTCGATTGCGGAACACAAGTCCTTGACCTGGAGCTCTCTTCAAATATCGAACAATTTGTAGGGCGGCTTGCCAATGAGTAGTACGAGAAGAGCTCATAAACTGACTCACCACACTAACAGCAAATGAAATATCTGGACGAATAATGGTAAGATAATTTAACTTGCCTACTAACCGTCGATATTTTTCTGGATCATTAAGAGGTTCTCCCTATTCATCATCAAGCTTCACTCTAGGATCCATAGGTGTGTCACCAGGCTTGGAATCATGTAAACCAACCTCCTTAAGAATGTCAAGACAATACTTTCGCTGAGAGAGAGCAATGCTATCACTAGCACAGGCAACTTCAATGCCAAGAAAATACCGCAGACGACCTAGGTCTTTAGTGTTAAACTCATTCTTAAGAAACTCCTTGAGTCGTTGTATGCCTTCAACATCACTCCCTGTGACAATGATATCATCAACATAAACCACAAGAAGAACACACCCTTTAGATGATGACATACTAAATACTGAGTGATCCACACTACACCGATGCATGCCAAAAGAAATAACTGCATTACTAAACCGGCCAAACCAAGCACGAGGAGATTGCTTAAGTCCATAAAGAGCTTTGCGCAATCGGCATACTTTCTCCTCCTGAGCAACAAACCCAGGTGGTTGCTCCATATATACTTCCTCGTGAAGATCACCATGAAGGAATGCATTCTTGACATCTAGTTGATGAAGAGTCCACTGAGACCGAGCAGCCAAGGAAATAATGATACGAACAGAAGGAATCTTGGCTACTGGAGAAAAAGTCTCATCATAGTCAATACCATAGGTTTGAGTGTACCCCTTTGCCACAAGATGCGCCTTTAAGCGCTCAACTGAGCCATCTGGATGGTACTTGACAATAAAGACCCAGCGACAGCCTACCAATTGTTTATGAGCCGGCAAAGGAACAAGCTCTCAAGTTTTATTATGATCTAAAGCAGCCATCTCTTCCTCCATAGCACGTGTGACGGCCCGTTTTTGGGAATTTTTGGGAATATAATTTGGGGAAAATTGTACTCAATTTACCTTGGGAAAATAAAATTTGTGCTTAGGAAAAATATTTAATTTTCCCCAAAAATTTCGGAATTTTCCCTTATTTTTCCCCACTTTCTTCTCTTTTTCCCGAATTTCTTCCCTTCTTTCTTATTTCCTCTATTTTCCTATTATTTTCCTTCTTTCTTCTGCGCGTGCCCAGCCCTTCCCTTTCTTCTTTTCTCTCTTTTTTTCGACCCAGCTTCCTTCTTCGGCCCATCTTTCCTCAACGCATGCCAGCCCGTGGTTCCCTCTGCACACACGAGGCAACCCCCAGCTGCGCTAGCTGC
Organism: Melaleuca alternifolia; assembly: GCA_019926035.1. NCBI lineage: Eukaryota > Viridiplantae > Streptophyta > Magnoliopsida > Myrtales > Myrtaceae > Melaleuca > Melaleuca alternifolia. The sequence goes on from JAGKPW010000288.1 coordinate 302,370, forward strand.
CAGCGAGGCGCGGCCCAGCCACGCGGCACGCACGGATGCGGGCCTAGGCCATTTGGCAGCCGCGCACACGCCAGCTGGCCCAGCCCACCAAGTCAGCTCGTCTTCCTCACGCCTCTCCTCTCTCCCTTCCGAAAGAAAACCCTAGCCGAGACGAGCAGCAAGGGGGAGCCTCCTTCATCGTTGTTTGACTGTAAAAACTCGATTAATCCCTTGTGGGGCTGCGTCCAGGTCACCGGAGTCTAACCCCGCCGTCGTGGAACTCGCCATGGCCTCCCTCGCCCACAAACCCGAACCCTAAATCCCTAAGTTTGGTCGCGCCTGCAACTCGCCCGCCGTGACGAATTAACGCTCACCGTCGCTCAAGGAGCCTCCCAACGCCGTCCAGCCGCCTCCCCCGTCGCCATCGTCGAACCCAACTCCCCTCCTTAGCTCAAATCAGCCACGAACTAAGCTCGCCAAAGACACGATTCTACTCGCCGAGAAACCGCAACAAAAAGGGCAAAAACCGCAGCTAAACCCCTAAAAACTGTAGCCACAGCCTTGCTTTCAGCTCGCTGGAGTTTTTCCTCGCCGTTCAGCCACCACAGCGTTGTCCAGCCCCGAGCCATGCCACCCAGCCGTCCCAGCCAGCTCGATCAGCAACCCAGCAACTCGCCTAGCCTCCGTCTGCCTCGCCAGAGCCAAGAATCCCGTCGCCAGATTTCTCGCCGAAGCAACCTGCCGAAATTTTCGCCGGCGACCAGTTAAAAGCCCGCCGGAAAATCTGCCGTCGTCGTCGTCACATTGCACCGAGCTGAGTCGTGGAGAACTGGAATTGATTGTGCGCACGGAAAGCGAGGATTGTGGATTGATTTGATTCGCCGTGGACTGTCGTCGCGAAATTGAACTGAAAAGCTTGGATTGGAGGTGAGTCGCCTCCTAATCCCCAATTAGGATGGTTACACGCTCTAGTAGTTAATTATTGGCTTAATTGAGTGAAATTGATAGTCAATTGAATGATTAGGGGGTCAATTGATCGATTAGGTATTAATTTAGTGACTTTGGAAGATTTAGGGGTAATTTGGTAGTTTTAGCCAATTAAGGGTGATTTCGTAAAATTGGATAGCTAGAGGGCAAATTGGTAGTTTGCTAGCTCTAGTTACTTGATTAATTAGCTTCTGGAGCGAGGTTAGTAATTTCGGAGATTATTATTTATTTTTCCTAATTTTGACTATTTGTGGCTTAATTAGGGCTTTTAGGGGTATTTTGGTAATATGAGGATTTGGAGATAATTAAGTAATTTAAGGACTTCGGTTAATTTTGCTAATTAGCTGGGTGAGATTAGATTGGTAATTTACGCAATTAGAATTTATTTACTACAATTTTGCCTAATTATGGGTGAATTATCTAAATTGATATTTATTTTGGAAATTTAATTATCTTGTTATATTGGTTATTTAATATCAATAATTGCGCAATTGGATGTGATTGATAATTGATTGTGATTGACAATTGATCGTGGTTGACATTGATTGTGGTTGATAATTGGTTGTGGTTGCTAATTGATTGTGATTGATATTTATTTAAGTCAATTTTAATTGATTAATTTCTTGATTGGGACTAGTGTGAAGTGAGGACTAGTAAGTTAATTAGATATTTAGACCAAGCAACCATGATACGAGAGTTGGGTTACCTAATTGGATAGAGACCCTAGAGTGAGGGCCTTCCTAATCGAGGATTAGGTGGTAGACTCATTGAGATTTATCACATTATTGTTGTTTAACCCTTTTTACAGGTCCAGATCGTGGAGTCCCTCCTTGAGGGCCAGGTGAGGCTGGAGGAGCCTAGTGATGCCAAGAAGTTAGCTTATTTTGTTGTAATCAGTTAAGGGTATTTTTGAGAGACACTTGATTAACCCCTTACCCATGATTTTTTATTGTATTATTAATGGGTTTAACCTTCGTATGGTTTGTTTGTAATTACTGAATCAGTTTGTTTAAATTAAGGAGTTTTCAAACACCTCAGGATTTGTCTGGGATGATTTATTTGTTTACGCTGACTAATTATTTAATTAATTAATTAATGAGTTTTTAATTGGTCGACAATTATTCCTGAGAACATCACGAATTTATTGACCGGTGAGGACTATCTTCGGGGACTGTCGCGAGCTCGGGACAGGGCCTTACAGCACGAGCCCACCCTGGATGGGCCAAAGCCTCCTCAACACTATTAGGCACAGACACAAAAGCAAGAGAGGACACAAAGGTAGACATTTGAGGACTTAAGTTATGATAAGACACAAAATGAGAGAGAGGATACCGAGATCTAGTACGGTGAGCAATAGGAGAACTGTCAGGAGACTGTGGAAGAGGATCAGAAGCCTAGACCAAAGTTGGTGGTGGTGGTGTAATACTGGCTGGTGAAGATGTAGTACCCCAAACAGACCGAGAACCACGTGTAGACACCTAAAGAGGAAGCGGTGCTGCTGAGTCTGGATCTGGAGATGGCTGAGACATAGGTGCAGATGGTGGTAGAAGATCCAAGGTTAATGGTACTTGAGGACGATCATCGCCAAAGAACGCTTTATCCTCAAAGAATGTCACATCATCAGAAACATACTCTCGACGACGAGTAGGACTATAACACACATATCCTTTTTCAGTACGCGAGTAACCAACGAAAACACACCATCTGGAAAGGAGTATGGCAAATGCTTCCTAATAAATCGGCCAAAGAAAAGTCATTACTCGATACTCGTACTGTGCCTAGACCACATAACATAAAAAAACTCGTCCAAATATTATTCATTTCAGCATCGTATGACTCACTAAGTAGTCGTATAACAACTTATGCCGAAAACAAGCCAAATGATACATTATTCAGAGCACTATTCGATTTCCCTTCTCCAGAAATCTCTTGGCAAACAAACATAGTTGAGCACAAAAAGGGCAAAACACTTATCGAACCCCCTAAAGGTTGAGAATTTACTCTTTAAATAACAATTTCCATAGAAGATAACTAACCCCTCGCTTGCAAAGGCGAGAAAATGCTTCCCACTTGATATAATTCGAGCTTGTTCCGGTCACCGAGAAACAAGAAACACAAGAAGGGAGCAACTAAAATAATTCCATCACAACACACTTTTCAAGCGCTCCAACCGAGTGCCCGTTTTCTCAGCAACAACCGAGGGGGAAAAAGGTGGAACAAATCGTGAAAGTGGGGAAAGAAGAAAGAGGAGAGCTTTAGTACTACCATAGAAGGGGCATGATCAGGAACCGCAGGTCCCGCTTTGAGGAGCTTGGAGCCAGCATCGACGACAACAGCTTCCATGGGTTGCCCCTAAAATCACCGCATAAAACCCTAGCCCACTCGTTCTTCAAGATTCCAACTCTTAAGGGGTCTACAAAGGTTCGGCTTTCAGCTTACAGGCGCCACTAAGCTCTGCTGAAAGCCAACCTTTCCACTCCCCACTTCCTAGTACCGCCTCACTATCTCCTCCTTCCCCCTTTGTTTCAAGACACTCGGCGAGTGGGCTGATGGGTTTGAATGTCTGCAACTGCAATGGTCAATTGAGGTTAAAAAAAAATTCTCTTTTCCGTTTTCCATCTTATGTGTTGGTTTGACGGAATTTAGCAGAAATGAAGGAATTCAAGAAAATTGGGAGAAAAGAACGTGAGAGAAAATTACACAACTCCCACGAGCAATGCACGTTGTTTAGTCTTTTTTTGTTTTTGACGGGGGAGTTGCCAGTGACAAAAATTGTTTACTTCTGTGTATATTTAACGGACTAGCTAACATAAAGTTTGATAAATAAAAAAATATTTTAAGGAATCACAATGGAAAATGGCATTCCCATTCCGTCGAAGAAAATAATCAATCGAAGTATAAGATGATTTTTTACAACTAGATTTTATTGTCCAATCATTATGTTGCATTAGTTAACTATTCAAATGACAATCCATTTTTTTAATAATTTGACCCATTTGTTGTAGAGATTTTATCCATTTTACTTCATCACGTTTCTTATTCTCAAATTATGTCACCAATCACAGGTGAACAAGTTGGACCGATCGAATCAGGAACCACCCAGACTAGTTTGGATCGGTGAGTTTGATCTGATTCCCAAAGGTATCGGTCCAGTCCCCGATTTTCAAAAGTGGAACCATAATAAATTATCAGGTATGCTTTCCCACACGGCGAGCCACTTAGCTCTAGTCTCAAGGGACCGCCTTTTAAGGAATATACATAATACAGAATCGAATAACCTTGTGCTCAGTACTGAAAGAAGCTGTCGTTCCAAGAGACTCTTACTAGGTTTAGAAGAAGAAAGGAGAAAATTTAGGGAAACATGGATGAAGAAAGGATTTTTGCTTTCATCCGGGCGGTCCAATTCCCAATTGCTAGGAGAACCAGACCAGACCAATTAAGTTTGTTTATAATTTTTTATATTTTATTAAAGATAAAGATATAAAAAAATGAAAAAGAACCCAACTTAAATTTATAAGGTTTTAATCATTATCCAACTATGTCGAAAAAAAAGTAAAGAAACTCAATTTTTTTTAGAATTTTCACGATCCCATGGGACCGCCCAAGAACCGGCTTGCCGGTCCCAAGACTAGTTGGTCCAATTCCCGATTCCAAAAGGGTATCGGACCGCCCGAGAAACCAATCACCCCTATCGTCAATCCTATTAACATTTTCATCAATCTTTCAAGTTTTTACTTTTAATACAAACATCGATAGCACTTTTTATTGATTTAAAAAAAATTAATTTACTTTTACCTAATTGATTTTTTAAAAAAAATTCAACAGAAACAAAGGGTAAAAGGGAGATTACCACTAAAAATGAAAGAAAAATGCACACTAATACTTAAGAAGTGTGTATGGCACATATTAACAGCTAATATAAAGAGAACTTAACGTCTATAATAAAATGAAAGTTGGAAATGATGACTAATGGATGAAAATATTGCGGAAAACGTGTATCGGTTCCAAAATCCAAGAAAATTAAGGTTTGAATAGTTGCCTCACAAGCAAAGCGAGCTATTATTTTTTAAATCAAAGTCAGTTATTTTTTTCATTAAAGTTAACATGCAAAGTTATCTTGTAACATCACCTGTTCGATTCCCCTTGTTTCTTTGTACTTCAATCTGCATTCAAACAGTACAAAGTAGTATTATTTTCCTTGTTACGTTCTCACCATTTCCTTTCTCTTCGTTTCCCTTTTATCCTAATTTCCCAAACAAAGTGTGCAAATTAGGCAATGCATTCCCTGCTATCTGGTTGACGAATGCTCTCTAAACACTTCTTATCTCTGATTAATAAGAACGTTTCAAGTTTCAATTATACAAGAAAATCGGTGTACTAAAAACTGCAGTATATTCTAAATTGCCGCCTAAACCAGTGCTTCTAAAGACACTCTTTTGAAGAAAGAATCTTACTGTCGCTATGTTTGAGAGTTCGATGTTACGTGAGAGAGACCTTTAATGATTTCCCCAGTGCATCCACGACGCGGACAGATCACAGAAAATAACACTTAAGTTATCCTATGTGAAAACAATCTAGAGAGAAGATGAGTTCTACAGATAGCCAACTCATTGACCACGGTATTGGAAGAGAGAAGGAATAAGCTCTACAGCCATAAGGGTCGATCATTACAGTAATCTGTAGGCATGAGAGTTCAAAGAATGGGAAATTACATGTTGACCAGCACGATAGCGACTCCTGACCTCAGAACTATCTACCTTCGAAGCCAACAAATCAAGCCTTCCCAATCTGCTATGGAGAATGCTAACAACACATCGTACTCTTAACTACAATGACCATACACAAAAAAAAAAAGGATAAAACTAAAAATGAAAACCAACACTTTGCTTCTTGCCTAAGCGCCTACTTGGTCACAGAGGACAGATACCTAACTACAAAATTCAAATTAAAACCTAGAAGAAGCTGAAAGCTAACCTATAATTGTGAAATGGGAATAGAAAAAATTGGAAAGACCTTTGCAGAAGGCTAGTAGCTCCTGAGGAAAGAACCAGACCACAAGCAAACAATGCTCCATTAGAGAAATCAAATCCTCGAGCTCCGGACAGACTTTATCTACCAAGGGACGACACCTTATCTTGGTGCTTTACTCAACAAAGAACATCTTTGGGGCTGTGTCGTCAAAACCCAGGATGAGAAGTTCGCACCATCACAAAGAATTTCACATTCATTTCTTTGACCTTTTTCACCATTCCAATCATGTCTTTGACCTCTTTCGCTTTTGAGAAACAAAACGCACACCCTGCTTCTCAAGTTCCACGGTCTTCACTCTTCCATCATCCAGATCAACAGACAATGTAGATGTCCCTTCTATAATATTGGTGACCACACCCTTATGCCTGCAAAAAGTTGGAACAGGACAGAAATTGACATCTAAGAGGATAATCTAATTCGTATGTTTTTGGTGCAGACAAAGAAATCAATCAAAGGACGCAATGCCAGACTTTCAATGTCCCTTCTTTTTTTCAGTGCTGAACACCATGTTTCATACTTTTCCGCTTCCCTCAAGAAGTACAGATATCTTCTTGACGAGCATTAAATGGATCCCCCCAAAAACATGCCCTCCCCAGATACTTTAACAGTTTATCAATTTCTAAGGAAAATGGCATAGGAGCCAAGAAGCATACACATTTTTAATTCCTATGAAGAATGTGATAATCACCTTTTCACAAGTGAGATATTGCAGGATCAGTTCGATTGAACAAATATAATCCTCAGCTTGCCACTTACAACATTTAAATGACAGAGGACAGAAATTGAAAGAGATAAAGCTTTTACCAAGAATTGTCAGATAACTGGTGGACCTCAACTCTCTTTCCAATTGCATCTCTGCCCAGTTTTTTCAATATCCAATTTGCATCCATAATCTCATCCAGTAGGTTGTCTTGATGCAGCCGATTAACATCTCCATCTCCATCATTAGAGGCTTTGACCATAAATGGTGATGGTCTCTTTCTTTTAGACCTTTGGCCCTTGATAGAACTCTTCTCTTCATCCCACAGGGATAGTTGGGATGTTGGATTTTCACGATTAATATTCTTAAACTTCAGCTTCAGCAATGGCTTAGAATCTTTTGACAAAGATTGCGACACGGAGGTATGAACATGATCGCTGTTGCTTTCAATGTTCATTTCAGGCCTGCCATCTCTTTGCTTTTCCAAAGATAATTTCTCGTGTCTAGACATTTGCATTTTACCTGTGGTTTCAGTTGCAGGAACACTTCCTTCTGCATTTCTTCTTCTAAATACAAGACGAGTGTGCTCTGGAGGCTTAATTCCAACTCTATCGGCACTACTGCCCAATCTTGGATTTATGTCATGAACTTCTGATCTTATTTTCCCAAACTTAATGAGATTTCCTTCTCTTCCCCCGGGCTTGACAACATTCGATTGGCCAGAGAAATCAGACATTTCTCCTGCAAAACAGAGAAACTTCTGATTCATTTCAACTTCCACACAAGTTTCAATATAGAGAAATACCATAAGCCAATACCCTGAAAGGATTACATGAAACGATCAAACAATCATCTCAAAAACACTCAACATACCAGTGCTGTCATTCCTATCCACCAGAGATCTCTGATGGCTCGTATATTCACTTCCTGATCATAAAAAGCCAGAGTGCAAAATAAGCCAAGCATGCTATGATAAATACAAGAATGTAACAAGCTTGTTCTTCAGCAACCCTTGAAATAGTAAACTCATATGAACAATCAGCACATGCACACCCTTCCCGTTCCTCCTTGTGCTAAAAAAATTGAGGAAAGCATAATATATTTTACTCGATTTCCAGCAATGAACCTAGACTATAGTTGCAATGCATACCGTTGGAAGTCAAAATATCTTGTTCTCTTTGGCAGCTAGAAGCATCGGATCGGGGCGAATTAGTAGCATTTCGGTTTCGAGCACCCAAATGTATGACCAACTTTTTTTCATTCACATTCTTTAACTTGCTAGCATGCTGTCCAGAATCAACTCTAGAATCCTGAGGCTTGCTGCTCTTAATATGGAGGACTCGTGGCTTCTTCTCTTCAGTACCAGCAGTAACTTCTTCAATGAACTTATGTTTTAATACGCCTGGCGCATCGATAGAACACATTCCCTCAGCATGGCTTGAGCTTCTAGCATTCGGAGAAGTAAATTCATTGACCGATCCTCTGCGTTCGGAATGTATATCATCATCCTTGTCCTTGTTAAAGTTATGGGCAAGAGATTGAACATCATGATGTGGTTCAAAATCTTGATGAGGTTGCAGAGTCCCACCAGAAGATTCTTGATGTGGCTTTTTCTTACTACTCTTTTTGCTAGATTTCTTCCCATGTTCCTTTGGTTTTTTTGGCGATTTCTCATTTAAACCTTTTAGAGAAAACTTCAAAGACCGTCCATATTCACTTTTGAAGACAGTGGGACCACTTTCTTCATCATCCGAGTAAGGTGAAATAGAGAAGATTTCTTCCTGAGTAGGCAATCCAGCAGCAGCCCGCAAACTAGCAATAAGATCTCTATCGGCAAAGTCTTTCCTCCTCCAGAGCTCTTGAACAGCATCCTCAAGATCCTTGACCTATCCCACATATTCAATTGGGAAAAAAGATCAATTCCACAGCAAACACTGCAAATGAGAAGGAAAAAGAAAAGAAGACCATTGAAGAAGACAAGGAACATCTCCTTGTAGACATACCTGGTAGCACTCTCCACGGCATGTGGGGCATACGTACTGGAGATTCCCATCTACTTGGAAACTTAGATACTTATCGTCACTGTAGGAACATGCAAATCACCAATCAATTCTTTAAGTACATAACCAGAAAAGGAAAAAAAAAGTCGTGCGACGCAAAACCATCAGTCAGCATTGAAAAGACAATTTGACTGAACTTTGACGGGACAACTTCCTTCAAGAACCAAACTAGAGCAATCCTTGACAACCCAACTACCTCACTTAACAAGCAGCAACATCATCATAACCAAAGTCATCAAAAGAGAACAATAACCAAAGTCAATAACCAAAGTCATATAAAAAAAGAACAGAAATCATTAACCAAAGTCATATAAAAAGAGAGCAGACATCAATAACCAAAGTCATCTGAGCTATACATGACCTTCCACACAATAGGACAAGTTCACCGGAAGCTAAAACGGAAGTTCACAGCCCCAGTTACTAACCTGATGCCATCACAATGAGTGTGAACCCAACGCTGGCAATTATCACAACAGACCATTGGCGTTGACTCAGAATCTCTATAAACCTATAAATTTCAACAATAATAAGTATCCACCATGTTTTGATACATATCGAATCCTCTTGCTCCCAGGCCCCAAAATACAAAATTACCTTCAAACAAACGGGGCAATAGTTCCCCTTGACAAACAATCTTCCACATGCATCACAGCAAGTATATCCCAGAAACCACCTGTTCCATAAATTAAAATGGTTAAAATATTAAAAATGGTCTGTTTCAGTCTATAATACCTAAACAGATGCTTTAGATCTATCTTAATTGCCTCTGGAAAAATGTTGCGACATAGTCATTCCAGGCAGAAATGGTACCTCACACTCAGGCCATTTCCAGGGACATTGGATCCACAACTATGGCACCTTGTATGTTTGGGGCACAGATAAGGTCCAGAACTGACGTTCTGCAACGTCCATAATCATTATGAGCACTTTAGAAACCATGTAAGTGATGAGTGAAAAATGCATACTCACCTTGTGCGGGGGATGCTGGCAGTAACAGTGATATGCACCATCACACCTCTTGCAAAACATGAATTTTTTAGGATCCCCAGCTCTTCGGCATATCTTGCATAACAGAACAGAAAGCAAAGCATAAGGGCCACATTCACCTTTGAGTTATGACACACCCATGAGAACGGAACAGAATTAATGGGCCAGCACCAGATACCCAGCACAACAAAGTAAGTAATTAATCCCAGCATGTTCATAAGGAAAGAAGAAACACGGGAGAGAGCCAGCACTCAATGGACAGTGAAGATTCAAATTCTGAAACTCAACAGAGTACAGAAACCAAAGATCTGAATCCAGATCTTGAGATTGGTCAATTGGATTAAATCAAAGAACAAAATCCTGATAACAACACATTCACGCGACTTAATAATAACACCAGATTTCGCATATTACCTCACAAATTCGGCAAGAGGGGCAGGTCCATGAACTCCAGTGAAAAAGATCTGCAGCAATTTGACATTGATAAAAAAAAAATTTAGAAAAAAAAAAGGTTAGAACAAATAAAAAGATGGGCTACGCAGAGCGATAAGAATTTTAACAAAAAATCTGTACCCCTGTTCTGAGCCCAGCTTTTAATGCAGCTCCGGTGGTACTTCTTGCCACAACTTTTGCATGAAAGCATCTTCTTTGCTCTCTCACTCCCTTCATTTTCCCCAAAAAGGCACATCCGGCACAATATTTTCGAGTTGGAATGACCTTGGCCTTGACCATGGTCTTCTCCAACGACATCTAAAGAGGAGTCCTATATGCGAGCCGAATTAAAGAAAGCAGAATCAGAGTAAAGCACCAAGTTGCAAATGAACCATGAAGTAGGCTAGAAACCCTTGATCAGGAGCGGCACTCAACCCTCATGCGCTTAAGTGGTCACTCCATCACTTCTACAGATCTAAACTGAGTATACAATCGTTTTACATCACAGCAAACCAGAAGCATACATGTGCATATGCGTGCATATAAATAAATCATATACGCCGCCAAATACACATATACTAGAATAACGTCTAATGTAGGTGCTTATAAAAAAGACGAAAGCCCGACGAAACAGAAATACTTTGTCAAGCAAAACCAAAAGGGGACAATTTTGCATATAAGAGGAAATCCTCGATATATATTCAATGGAGAAATTTTGCCATCAAATAGCCCAATGACCTCCAATCTTGAAAATACCCAAAACACTAAGAGAAATATACATATGTAAAAACTAAAAAAAGACGTCTGATAGTTGCATATTAAACAGGTCTCCAAGCACACTGTATATTGATTAATTAACTGCCCACCCTCATTCAATAACGACGTACGTACTGACACACAACTTCATCGAAAGAAAGGGACCAAAAAACAAAAACAAAACGGAAAATAAAAATAAATCCAAGCAATCCCCGTAAATTGAGAGGAGGACCTTACCGCGAGGTCACCAGACTCAAATCGCCGAGCATAGTCCTCGGCCGCGACCATAGCGGCGGCGGCTTTCTTCTGCAGCGCAGTGCGCTTCGCCTGCGCCGACACGGCTGCCAGGGCATCGTCGGCCCCATCGGCACCACCAGCGCCGGCGCCGGCGCCACCACCGCCAACGATCCCGAGCGCATCGACGACGGCCGCGGGCTGCGGCGGGGGCGGGGGAAGCGGGACCACCTTGGGAACGGCGACCTGGAGGGTACCGGCGGTCTCCCGAGCCCTAAATCCCCACGGATCGTCAAGAAACTCCTCGAGCCGCAGAATCTCCTGCGCGAACGCATCCTTGCGGAGGCTCCGGGGAAACCCTAGGGAGCAGTAGCAGATGCGGCGACTGCGGAAAACAACCACCGAACAACAACAGCGCGAGAAGTGAACCTCCGGGGCCAAACCGAAGAAGAAGAAGAAGAAGAAGAGGGGGAAGGGGAAAGGGAAAATAAAGGGGAGAGGGGAACCACGTACCATGTAATTGGGCAAGCTACATGAAAGGCCATAAGCGGAGGGAGACGATATTGGATTTGAATTATTCGAGTTTTTGAGGGGCGATTAGGGAGTGCGGGGGAGGGGCGCTTCGCAAAAACTCTTTTTTTTTTTTTTTTTGGGGGGAGGGGGGCAGGGGGTGGATCCTTTACTATTGTTATTATTTATTTATTTCCATTTTCTTTTTTTGAAATTACGCTATAAAGAAGTTGCCCGATGAGGGCTGCTCTCCAGGATCACGCCACGAGTCGTCTTCTGGTTGGGCGCTGTCCCTGAGCAGTAGTCTTGCTTGCTCCAATGTCGACGAAGGGGTCCCCGGATCCAACCCTCGCTCTTGCGGCTTCATCTTCCTTCTTCTTCGAACTACTTGGGAATTTCATCTCTTCTGTTTCTGTTTCTTATTCTTTCAGTTTGTAGAAACTCCCTGGTTCTTATTATGAATATCTCGTGAAATTTAAATACAGTGTACCGAAATTATTTTCATGCAAGAATACGCATATTAATCGATAAGTAATGAATTACGAGATGATATTATTATCTAATATTTCTACGGAGTTAAAATTATATAATTATCGAATGATTGCGATCCAAATCGTGCAACGTCATATCTTCTTGAGTTATCACCTAACCCTAGATCGTCTGAATACATGTATGATTTCACCATAAAGAGATTATATAATAGTTTTGAAATATCGGTGCATGCATGACTCGATCGTTTTGTCCACGGAGATAAATGCATGCAGTCCAATCTTTTCAAAGATACATTACGTCGAGAAAAGTTTTCTTTCCATCTTGGGTATCCAAGAAACGGGCTAAAACTGGAAGGATGGTCATTCTTTTGAATTTGGTGATAACTCTGTCGATTTAGATCCGATTAATACGATCACACGAGTTCGAAGAACTTTGATATGGTAATAATGCGGCTTCCCGTGATCATCAAACTTGCGGTGCATTCAAATACGGTTGAGAACTTTAATTGTGTTCCTAAGCCAACCGAGCCCTCTTGACTTTCTCATTACGTCAAATATTCAATTTAAATCATCGACCATGTTAGATATCAACGGAGTTTACCACTTCTACGAACAACATTCAAATGGCTGCTTATCTTTTAATTTCTTACTTGATAATAAGAATAATGGCGTTCGCACCATTAGTTTTGCCATATAATGGATAAGTGAAGAAATGGTTTTATAAGGGAATAGTATCAGGGAAATCACCAAGGGTAGATTTTAGCCTGAGACCACATTTAATGTCATCAATGAAATAAAAACTTGTCTTGAATTGGATTCAAGGAAGATAACAACGCGACATATTTCCCCCATTTGCATGGAAGAGCTGGATTGCCCCTTTTCAGACAATGACTAGGATGGACCACTGGCGACCGACTTTCATACTTGCATGTTTTCAGTACAGGACAGCCAATCGAAATTCGACTCCTCATTGAAAAAAAAAATTATGTTTTGGTCCACCTAGGCATTATTCTCGCATTTTGTCTTAGAGCTCAACCCTTTGTATACTCCATTAACCCAATTTCATGTTCGAGGGGTAGTCGAATCGAATGTTACCTGAAATTCAAGGATCGCCGTCTATTGTTCTAGGGATTTCAATTTAGGCACTCTAGGAAATATATGGAAGCTCACATAATTAGAGGATATGAAAAGGGACAAAGATCGTTAATTCCGTGTAACGCCTATTAACTGACTTGACAAATCATAAAAATTAATGTATCAATCATAATTTTCATAACAATCGACATTTTTCTATGGAATAAGTTACGTAACCACGAAAGTACCAATATTGTTGTGAATTAATAGTTTGGATAGCTAAGACATCTATTTATGAAACAATTAAAAATAAGTTTGGAACATAGTTCTCTTTTCACACTCTCTTTGACTCTCCTCCAACCCATCGGCTACCCATAACTGTTGACCACGTCAGTTGTTGCACCCTATCGACTAGTAGTCATTGAAGCCATCGCTCGCCACCCCTCACCGTCAACCATCGCTCATCGCGAGTTACTACCCGTCACCGCCATTGGCTAATCACCGAGCACCATTGGCCACCCCTGCCTCAACCATTGACCATTGACCATTGTCAAGCACCGCCCCCCCCCCCACCCATGCTAGCCACCACTTGCCATTAGCATCCCTTGCTAGCCATTAGCCACCACCCCCCACTCCTTGCTAGGTGTTGACCACCGCCATAAGCCACCACCGCCAATTGTTCGTCACTGACTATCACAAGCCATCACCTGCCTCCATCATTAGCACCAACCATCATTGGCCAACGCCCCTCGCCGGCCCTCACTAGCCATCAACCACCTCCTGCCATCACCATAGCTGCTAGTCCCTACTCTCTATCACCATCACTTGCCACTCACTGCCCCTCGCCGCCCTCATTGCCTACTACCGTTGCTTAGTACTCTTTAATAGTCGTGATAGAAATATAAATTTCGTGTCTCTATAAAAAAAATTATATTACAAGAACACAAAGTTTGTGTCCTTATAAAAAAAAACTTGTATAGTTACTAGAAATGGCCAAAAATATATTTTTCCGAATTCATATGATTATTGTTCACATTCAAAATGATCAAAATTTAGATTGACTCTACTTCAAAGTCATCAATAGCTCGATCCAACACCTAACTTTCCTGCTCCAATTTCAATTTGATAAAAAAAATTTGATATAGTCGAGCTCGGTTAGATTACGAATTTTTGTTTTTTATTTTGTTGAAAGAAAGATTTCAATCATTTCTCAAAATAATACATGTGAGGTACATGGAAATCTTTCAAGTCTAGCAAACCTACGCATAACAAAGCATAATATGTAGCGAGCACACTCTTATCTCTCAAGAACAGATTTGCCAATATAAATTTTTGGCGGCCAATCACTATATTCAGTGATGAGCACACGCCAAGATCTTTACTTCCACTTGCAATGGTTTGCTATGTGCATTTAGGTTCAACGCTCATGCAACAAACTTAAGCTTGAGCTCAATTAGGGCAAACTCATTACAATAGAACCAAGTTGAGCTCAACCATATATCGACTTCACTGCTTCAGTTTTCGACTTGATTGAAAAAGCGAGATACTTGAGCTCAACTCGATTGTGACCGATGAAAAATAGACCTAAGCTTGAGCTCAATAAGTTGAAATATCATGTAGTTTTAAAGGATAAATCTCGTGTTATGTTGTTACACCCGCTAAATATTATTGACCAAAAATAAAAGTAAAGTTAGAGTAGACTCACGAGCTTGTCGAATTGAAGATCAAAATTCCTAAGCTTGACTTGAAATTAAGCAAGTCAAATCTTGTGATGTCAATAAACAAAGACGAGCAATTAGCGAGTAAATTAATTTAGTTTCACTCCTATTCGCGAGGACTCGTGTTGGGAAGTCTAATTTGACCTAATTAAATCGTGATAGACGTCCGGATTTCCTAATAATTCCGGTCCGGTCCGGTCCGGCCACTTTTTCATTGGATCGAGGAGTGCGGACTCCGCCACTCTTTTTCCTCCTCCTCATCAAATCTTGAAGTGGGTGTTCCGCTCTCTCTTTTCCGTTCAGAATCAAAATATTCATCGCGCGAGAGAGAGGGAGAGACAGAGAGGGCGAATAGTCGAGAATACGTGCAGGGTAGGGAACCATGAACGCCCCTGATCGTTACGAGAGGTTCGTCGTCCCCGAAGGCACCAAGAAGTAAGTCCTCTCTTGCTCCCTCGCTCGCTTTCGCTCCCTAGGTCGCTGCGTTTTGCTGGATTCCTGCACCATTCTTTTGGGCTGCCTGATCGACTGTCGACGTTTTCTAGGGTTTCGTACGAGCGAGACACCAAGATCATCAACGCTGCTTCCTTCACCATCGAAAGGGAAGACCACACCGTCGGCAACATCCTTCGCATGTACCATTTTGCATTCTTCTCATTTTTTTCTCGCCATGTTTGGTTTTCCGAGTGTCTTTCCTTGCCCTATTTGCAGTTCGATTGAAAACCCTTACCCTGTTTCTTATCGGGCGTTTTCTTTTTTTTTCTTTTTTCTTTGGCGCTGTTGACTCAGGCAATTGCACAGAGATGAGAATGTACTCTTCGCTGGTTACAAGCTTCCTCACCCTCTGCAGTATAAGATCATTGTCCGGGTAGGACATTTTGACTCGGTCATTCGCCGTTCCTCTGTTCTGTCTATGCAATTATATAGGTGATAATGTATGTGTTTACGCATGCTTGCCATGCGTGTTGGGGCCGTCTGCATTTGCAATCACTTGGTGCATTATGTTGGGTTACAGTACTTAAGTTTCTCCGAGTTAGTAAAGTTTTCGCAGGCATGTATGACTGAGTAATTAAAATGAAGGTGGTCGTCCATTATGCTGATGCTCTTTCTAGAGTTTTTTTAACATGAATAGCAGGTTAAGTGATTACATGCGGCTTGGTGTTCCTATTGTGATTCGAAAGGCTTTTGCAGATTATGCAGGCGATGTTTAAATTTCAGGTCTTGATAATTTTCCTATTAGGGAGATTGGGTTTTTATGGCGTAAATTTGGGCATTTCGTATTTCTAGACTTTCTCATCTTGAGATCTAGAAGACACTATTTCTGGTCACAAACTTGCAGCTTTTGGGTATCTGCCTATCAATTGAATTTTAGGACTTGCGGCTTGAGCTGTTGTCATTTGTGCCATAATCTTGTGTTGGTTGTACGAAAACTTGCCTACTGATTAAAGTCTCTGTATCAGCTGGTAAAGCACTGACTATGACATCATTTGTCCCATAAACTTGGGCTGAAATTGCGCACATGTCTTTGGCATCTCTTTTTACCCTTTCATTTTTTCCTAGCTGAGAAGCAGTCTTATAACTGGATTTTTCTTTGGCAATTTTTTCACATATTGAGATTTATGCAGTTCGATTGATTTTGTAGGTACACACTGCGAGCCAATCATCGCCCATGCAGGCGTATAATCAGGCTATTAATGATCTTGACAAGGAACTTGATCATTTAAGGAATGCTTTTGAGGTGTCGCTTTCTTCTTTTGTTGGCTACGGAATCAGATCATTGCAAGAAATTTTGCATATTAAGCAGCTCTTATTTTGTTTTAGGCTACTTTCATGCACGAAAATGGGACTAACTGATAGAAAACCAAAAGAATTATAGTATTTTTCATCTAACATGCGGATCTGAAGGATGTGATCAGAACTGCTGGGAAAAGTTGTACATGCATTTCTTGGATTTCAGCTTAACCTATTCTGATCTGCTTCTAGAGAAGGATTATAGCATGAGATCGCAGTTTTCTTCGTCTTGTTCAACTCTTTTGCATTGTTTGGGACATGATTGGGGTTTGTGTCACGTGAGTTGCGAAATAAGAGGGCATGCTTTATTGAAATATTGCAAACCTAGCCTAGAGTTAGAAAGATTCAGGGGTGATTGAGAAAGAGGTGTTATTATCTCATGGATGACCTGTGATCTAGATTGCTAGATTGCTGGTGTTGGAATTGGCAAAGAAGTGTGGACTGGGACTCATTGTTTGCCTGTTTTATAGGGCTCTAGTGGCTGTGACTTGTGATTTCCACCCACGAAATGTACCTTACCCTCTTTATCCATTTATTGTTTTGCAGACTGAGATGGCTAAACATTCACGGGACTACTGAGTTGCTTTGGGAACAGCTGTTTTTTCTTGTTTGCTTATGTACTGATAGGTGGTGGTGTTCTACTAGAAAGGACTGTCTTAGTCATGAGGCAGATTCTTGCTTTCAGAAGGATGAACATGATGGATTCTCAGAGTTTTGTTCTTGCAAATTGGCATATTTAGCTCTTCAGTTTTCTAGCTGAAGGTTTAAGCACCATTTTTATTGACCTATTGTACTTCTCTTTGTCTAAAGATTGCCATCAACTATCGCGACATTCCAGTCGAGTTGTATAGAGTTATATCGTTTGCATGATCATTCAGGTTTCCATTTGCCCTGCATTGGGTTATCTGCAGTTTGCTTGTTATTTGCTTTCCTGATATTGGCTTGCAAGGATATTCTTTCCAGAACCCCAGACTTCCCATGTCTCAAAGTAGATGTGCAGCCAGTGGGTCAAGGCCTTTGTTTGTGCTGTTAATAGTTGCTCCGGTTTTTTTAGATAGTCAAAAGACGATGAACAGCACACTAGGAGTCTCTCATGTGGATGCTGACTTCTGTTGGTGAAAAATTTTGGTAGATAGCGCGCGCCAATTTTTGAAAGACTTGCCTCTGTAATGCATCTCGAGCAAGCTTTGTCTGGTGCTAATGTGCCGATGAATATGCCAATGAAGAGAATCTATGACTGAATATGGCTGTTGTTGTATGATTCTCGTGTCATGGTGGTAATGCGATGATACTGTTCTCGATAGAATTAAAAGTATTCCTAGTATTACGTATTGGGAGTTTTCTTGGTGAAACAATCTTTGAATGCAAAATGGGAATGAAAAAAAAAGAAATCTCCACTACCTATATAAAAATTTGCAGAAAGGAAACAGCTTAGCCATGTCTCTTGTATTTCACAAGTTGTTATCTCCAGTCAGGTTGTTAATCTGAAACGCCAAAGCTGTGTAAGTGAAAAATCTCAACAGTCATGCACGGTACAGAACGTCCTTGGTGCATTTTCGTTGCTTCTCTATCCTTTTCCCGACAAAAATTTGAACTGCTTAGAAGTAAATCTCTCTAAATTCCAAGACTATGAGATGTCAATGATCTTTGTTCTTGTTCTTCCATGTTCCTACCAAGAGTAAGATTCCTAGCTCTAATTTAAGTACATGAAGCTGTTAGCTAATTCTTCTAGGATTGACATTTACATGATGGAGAAATCTTCATCAAGACCCTCCAGTTCTCCTCTAAGATTCGGTTGTTGTATGATCAAAATGGAAGTTGATACAGAGAAATCAGACCCCGAAAGGACATCTCCTATCGGTCCCAGCTCAGGGCACTGCTCCAAATCATTCATACCCGCGGTCAACACCGAATTTACCCTTCCTCCTCGGCCAACAATGATCAGTGAGTACTGCCCCTCTAGTGACTTCAAAGTTGAAAATGTCTCTGCAGAGTTAGCAAGATGCTTTTCTAAGTAAGCGACAGGACCGCCCGCCACATGTTTCTCATAGAAGTTGGCGAAAAACTCATCATCTAGTTTCATCTCCTGCTCCTGCTCGGCAGCAGTGTATCTGTAATTGCTGGCTCTCTTTGAGGAAATGTCCTCGTCAGTTTGCACAAGGAATCTGATGACGGTGAGTTTCACCCCTGCATGCCATGCCACGCGACCGGCATAGGCAAGTGCCTCTCGATCATCTTTGCCACCAATGAAGATGACTGCTATGTTCAGAGACACATATGAACCTGAAATTTTTTCTGTCAACCCAAAGCCTCGATCTACTAGAATCCCAACGGAGCACGGAGCATGCCTAAGCATCTGCATCCAAACTAAATATCGTGAATACCAAGTTCAGAGCCCGATCGGGTGTGTTTAAAATCGAACATGTCATCATGAAGAAGGGGTATCATCAATAAGATAATTGTCTGTAAAGAACAGATAACTTCCCACTGTGCCAGCTTTCTCACGATGTTTTTAGTGCTTGCTCAGACTTGCTGCTTATATCAGACACGAGAACATAGATTTGCCTCTTCTACAGGATATACATGCCAGAGATATTGAGACAAACTCTCCATCCTCTCTCTGTCCTCTTTGTAGCAGTAGGGAAATGGGTCTAAGACTACCTGATTCTAGTCCTGGAGCCAAAGTCTAGCTGGCTCTAGATAATTCTTCTTCTTTTATTGTTTTTTGCATTTTGTTTGTTTGATCTATGTTGTCTATTTACGAATATGTTATATCTCTTCATTAAGAAAATTGTTGCTCTAATGATCATAAGTTGTGCGAACAATTATTGATCAAAGCAGAAGAGTGATTATTTACAGCTGTTAAAGGCAAAGAGTGATCTTGAGATATGCCAACACAAGCATACATGTCACATTTCCATACTTGACCATCTCCCTTCTGATTAAAGCTGAACCTAAAATTTCGAGTGTAGATGGAACCTCACAGAGTTAAAAGCATTGGAACATCTGGGAGATGGTATTACCTTACGGTTCACGAATCTGAATCCTGGATGCCCAGCGTCAAAAGTTCCGTCTGCACACTGGCATTTATGGAAAGGTAGTATGATAAGAGAGATCAACAAATCCTCTGCCAAATTGCAGATATCCCGGGGCATGACGCTGAATGGTGAGAGCGCAAGCATTCTCCGCAATGTGATTCCATCCCCATTATCCTCCACAAAAGATTGTACTGCAGAAGTTATTTGATCTCTCATCTCTGTCACTGCCTTGTCTGTAACAGTGATGTTATCCACCTCCCCATGCACCAGTGTTGCTGCTATCTGGTCTGTAAGTTCTATTATGTCAGTGACGTAGACCACGAGTCCGGGGTCAGCAGTTCCTCGAGATATCTCCATGAAGTTGATGATAGAAGACACATCCTGAGGCCCTCGAAGGCATAACAACATCCTGAGTTCGCTCGATGGGTCAAGCCACTGAAGCGCCATGCGGTGCGTTGGCGAACGTTTTCTCGCCCGCTTGATAATGTTTGCGACGACAGATGGCGCATGGACCACGGTGAAGAAAATGACGAGAATCATCCCAATGCTGGTTGAAGGCATCGTTTTGCCAGTCTGCATCAAATTTTATAAGACAATGGAGGAATAAAATATGGAGATGTGATAAAAAGCATGAATGTTGCATTTTGCTGCATACATTTTCCATTTTTTTTAAGGGTTTTCATGTTAATTGGCTGTAAAAAAAAAGGTTTCACATAGTACGCTCCTTACAATGGGAAGGCCAAAGGTTACATTCTTTGACTGATAAAATCTTAGACGTTCTGTCAGATGTTTAACAAGACACGATAATTTAGTGGATGATAGTTGAACAGTCAATTTCATTCTCATGTAAGCATGTAGGTTGTAACGCCAGTAACTCTGTCCTCTCTAAATTCAGAATCTCCCTGCCGTGTGGCGTCTTCTCCCCATTGATGAACAAGCATTGCAAGTTTAATATTACGTAACCGGCAGAAACTCACACAAAAATTCTCCCCAGTGTTAACTAGACTACGTTACTGAATGATTCACGAGATTGTCGCAGGGCAACATCACCTTAATCTTTGTTTACAATTTGCAGAAAATTTTTTGGCTTGAAGCAGTTGTCTGGTAAATGAAATCTGAAGCGCAAGCAGATCAAGGAGGAAAACTTACTTGCTTGGCAACAACAGCCAAGAATATGTGGAAGTGGCCCTTGACAGTCAGAAGCAACCCAATCATGACAGCCTCCGGCCAATTAAAGCCCAGAATTGCCCCTGAAATGGTGATACCGACGACCTTGCCAGCAGTCACTATTAAAAGAAGGATCGCTAGCCGTGCCCACGTCATTAGGTGTCCAGGCTCGAACATTCTGAAATCAGCTTCATATCCCATCCAAAAGAAAAATATTGGATAGAAAATGCTGGTCAAGAAGTAATTGATTTTACCAAGTGCCCATTTAGAAACTCTACCCTCTCTAGGCATGAAAATCCCTGCCATAAATGCGCTGAGAATTGGACTGTACCCAGATAAAGTCGAGCAGCTGCATACAAGGACCATAAAAGCCACAGAGAGCACAAGATGTGAGCCCTTAAGAGGCTTCCCTTCCGGGTTTTCATTATTTACCCAGTTCAAGAAAAAAGGAGAGACTATAGCCGTGAGTACAGACTGTACAAATAGCGCAACGCTCTGTATTATTGCTCGCTTAATACGAGTACCGTTGGATTCGTTCGCATCTTGAAAAGCAACATAACCAACGGAAATCAGGAGGGTGGAGACAAAATCAGAGTGCATTCCCGCTGCTATAACGAGCTGTCCTATGTCTGATTTACCTATCTTCTGACTGGTGATCAAACGAGTAAGAACCGGTGAGGCTGTACCGGAGAGAGCCGTGGAAAGGGAAAGTACCCGCACTATGCTTGGAACTTTGAAGAACTGTAAAAAAGGAGTTATGATGCTGGCTAATATGAAGGTCGATAACATTCCGGCATAGGCTACTTTGGCAGCCCGGTTTGGCCATTGGAAGAGAATGTAAGGATCCATCTCCAAACCAAGCACAAACATGTAGCATATCATTCCAAAGTGGATTATGGAATCCAGTGCCTCTGGTATAGAAACTATCCAATGCTTGAGAGGTCCAATATTGCCAACAGTGAGACCTATCTACAAGAAACACGACAGTAAAGCTCAGGTCAGGTAGAAAGTTCATTATGATCAAACAAGACTAATTAGACTTGCTTTTATCTTCCCTATACATTCTCATCAATCTTGGAACATTTGCAACATTTGCCCCAGTCATATTAGTTGTGATTCAACATGGCAAATGGATCTAAAACCAATTTACGATGCCTTTCATCTGCTTTAGGTTCAGGCGGGGGGACAAGTTCAAAGAGAAAATGCTTAATGGTTAAAGCAATCTATAATTAATTAAAGAATAACAAACTCTCCTAGAAATTCTTGAAACCATGCTTCATGTGCCAGAAAAATCATAATCACTGTTTCGAATGACTTTGTGATGAAAAAAAGAAAAGAAGAAAGGATATTTGGCAGGGCAAGATTCAGTTTTTTTTCCTAATCATTTCTCTTCTGAAAAGGGAACTGCAAAAACAATCACTAGCAGGGAGAATTAACAGCCTCTTTTTTTTTGGGTTTATTGAGCACTTACTACGAGGTCAGTTGTGATCCGGGGTTGGGACCAAGGCCTCAACAGATGGTGAAAGAGATTGCATATGACCACCATACCATAGAAGGCCAAGATCTTCAATGCAGCATCGGAAGCGTTCTTTCTGAGGTTCTCAGTACATGCTTGATCAAACGCCTTCTCCGGATCAAAGAGTCCTGGCATTTCTCTTATCCCTCCCTCAATCAGAAAAGCTCACTTTCTTGATCAGAAAGCTGATTCTCATGGAGACACTTTTTTGGAATTTCTCTTTCTTTCATTTTCATTTTCTTGCCCTTGGGTCCGAGTGACCAACCATCCTCACCTTCTTTTCTCCGTCTCCTGTTTTCACGGTTCAATAAGTGGCTGTAACCGACTGCTGCTGCTAAAATTGAGGACATAAAAGGTGTGCTCAACCTCAGGAGAACGAGTCCTGTACATCCCATATTTGGACGACAGGGAATGAAACTCACCTCCCACGACTCCTTCAAAACTCGAATTCGGATGGCGGAGGATTCGTCCCTGACATAAGGAGTCGTCCAATTAACATCGGAGGGCCCTAATTAAAATATCAAAAAAAGTTTTCTTTATTTCAGTCGTCCGATTCAAATCAAATGATTAAAACCTGACGTACATCATACGATCCATTTCCTCAAAACTCTGCTCGAACTCAAAACCCTATCCTCCCCTCTTTATTATGGCCATGATTAGCAACTTTTCACATTGACATGGACCGTAACATTCAGAAATCAAGCAAACATGGGCATGCTTTACCTAATAAAGAAACAAAAGTTTTGTTTTTATTTTAAATTTGTCCTTCTTCTTTTGGCAGCTTATGGAATATCCCTCTTTTTACCAACGAGTCTTCCTTCCATTAACCAATTGTTGATTGGTCTCGTTAAGCAAAATTAACTGAAATAGTCTCAAGATCAATCAAAATTCAGATTGACACTCTTGGAAATGGATTTTTTTACTCAAATTTAGACTCTTAAAGGGCGTGTCTTTAGCCATCTGGGTGTGGAAATAGTACTGTCGCTAGTACTGTCGCCGGCTCTTCTCCTCCTCCTGGTCAAATTACGGTTCCTGGATCACACTTCCTTTCCATCTAGAATCTTCTGCGATAGTCTCGAAGCCAAGATCAGTTCCGCGCATTTCCCTTCTCTCCTTTCAGGTCGGCTAAGCTCTGCAAACGGTGCCTCATAATCCTGTAAACAACTCGACTTTCCTGCCTTAACTCCTTGTCTTGCTTTATGGTTTGACCCGTGTGGAGTAAATTGGATGTTGTGCTCCCTTCATCAATTTTTGCTGGATCAATGGAAAATGGGTTTGATGCAGCAAATGAATCGATTGAGGGCTTGTAATTCTTGACTTGGTTGGTTTTATGTGTTGGGTAAATCGTAAGCATATGGCGTGTCCTCTTAAATTGATGTTTCGTTATGTGCGTGTCTGCAGGAGGTAGGAAAAAGAATATTGGGTTTTTCTTGTCATTGTCCGATGGAGGAAGT
Source organism: Melaleuca alternifolia (assembly GCA_019926035.1). NCBI lineage: Eukaryota > Viridiplantae > Streptophyta > Magnoliopsida > Myrtales > Myrtaceae > Melaleuca > Melaleuca alternifolia. The sequence goes on from JAGKPW010000288.1 coordinate 326,295, forward strand.
TCAAGGGGAACAAAGTCAGCCGCTTGCGGGTAATGTGTCTTCCCTTAAGTTCTAGCTTTGCGAACAAGTAAATTTGGGAGCTTACTTGGTCTGATCCTTGTAATTCTTATCAAGTTGAGGCTGTGTAATCCCATCACAAACATACCGCTTTGCATTTGTATGATTGATTTCCCAACCCGGATTAACATGTGAACTAGTTAAGGTCAAGTTACTCACCTTAGTCATATGGTTGCAACTAGCCAGAAAGAAGCTTCATAGTATTGATTTTGGAGGTCAAAATTTTATGAAACATCTCCCACGCCTTGAAGTAAACTGATTATGACTGGGAAATAAACTTGGAGTCTGGTCAATCTCACAGGTCAAGATAGTGAAAATGAGATAGTTGCAGAAGGTGCTTCGTTTGTGCATGGTGCGCCACCTCAAGATGGTGATAGTCCTCCCAAAGTTGAGTCTGAGGTGGAGGTCCTTCATGAGAAAGTGACAAAGCAAATTGTCAAGGAAGGTTCTGGACTGAAACCATCAAAATATGCGACGTGCTTTGGTATGTTCTACTTTTACTGAGTTTACATGCTTAACCAGGCTACCTGTTTACTATTGTTGCTAGTCCAACTCTATTATGGAAGCATCACATGTCTTTTTATTTTTTATTTTTAATGATGACATTCATTCCTTATTTCTTCTACAGAGTAGGATCTAGGCATTTTTATATCTTAGGTCACCCTTTGCCCACTGTACATATGACAAGATGCCTACTTCAATTTGTTCAGGTGCTATATTCTCATGGTTTTCCTTGAATGCATAAAGTAGTAGATCAATATCCCAAATTCTGATGTTTCATTGTTCTGTTTGGTTTACATCTTGTCTTGTTTTGCATAAATGTGAGTTTTCTTTTGGCTGGTGGCTGAATATCTGAGCGACTGCATGCCTTACCACAGTGCATTACAGAGCATGGACTGAAGGTACGCAGCACAAATTTGAAGACACGTGGCATGAGCAGCAACCAGTTGAATTGGTCTTAGGAAAAGGTACACTGTTGGATACTGACTTTCAAAGTAGTTCTTGTTCTTTACTACTAACTGTAAGACACCGATGAAAGTAAAGAGAGCCCATTTCTCTTTCCCTTTGAAGTCTTATCTAAAGCCTACAATAAGATTAATCTGAAAATGTGAGGTCCATAGAGTTTAATGCTAAATGGAACCTTATAATTCTCTAACAACAGTTAAGGAGCAAGGCTTTTGTATAAATCATATCACCTTGCTTCTCTACATCGAAGGATTGACATGCACTAGGAAGATAGGCCTTTCGATGATAAGGAAGTTATTCCGCACGTGATAATGTAAAAGAGAAATGCATTGTGACAATAGAAATTTACAATAATGCGGCCTACTAGGAATGTTGTTTTGTCATCTTTGCACCATCGCACTCTTGATCAGTGAATTCCTGAAAAAATTCAGTTTCCTACGTCCGAAGTTAAGCTTCTAATGCAGTATTTTAGTTTAGTTGACTGCGTTTTCCAACTTTGATCTTTCAAAGTTTTCAGATAGGGGCAGACTGCAGATTTGTGGTTTTTCTGTATCTTTTTCTACTTGCTGTCCTGCCTGATATCATGTCACTTCTAACAGAGAAGAAAGAGTTGGAAGGCTTAGCTATTGGAATTTATAGCATGAAGGCTGGTGAACGTGCACTACTACATGTCGGTTGGGAGTTAGGTTATGGAAAAGAGGGAAGCTTCTCTTTTCCTAATGTTCCTCCTATGGCAGATATATTATATGAAGTTGAGCTTATTGGATTTGATGAGACCAAAGAAGTATGCCACTATTGTACCCTGCTTTTGTGATTTATTCTTCCTATTGACCCTAATGTTCGTCCTCTTTCTCAATGTCATGCATCTCCACTTCTAATGGTATAAAATTGCTAACATGCTGATCATTTCTTTTGTGGCTTTGAGTATAAAGGGAAAAGCTCGAAGTGACATGACTGTGGAGGAAAGAATAGGGGCTGCAGATCGTCGAAAGATGGATGGAAATGCTTTGTTTAAGGAGGAAAAACTGGAGGAAGCTATGCAACAGTATGAAATGGTTATGCTCTTGCATTCCTAATTGAACTGGACTTTAAATATGTCTGCATCAATGACTCAGGTGACTTTCTGGTTTCTGATGATGATATTTTTTTTTCATGTCAGGCCATAGCATACATGGGAGATGATTTCATGTTCCAGTTATTTGGGAAGTACAGGGACATGGCTTTGGCTGTCAAGAATCCCTGCCACCTTAACATGGCGGCTTGTCTGATAAAGCTCAAGCGTTATGAAGAAGCTATTGGACACTGTAGCATTGTAAGCGCACGATTTTATGAGGATAAATTTCATTGGAATTCTCTGTGGTTAACATATTTATACTATCATCCAGAGATGGGATGTCTTGGTAATCTGATAACCTGAATCAATAGAAACTCAAGTGCTGGGACCTTGCTTTTGAGTTTTGTACCTGCAATCTTTGATTTTGGCATTGACGCTTAATTAGACTTGGCCCATGCCAGCACAAGTGCAATCTTTTTCCTCTTGTTTTCTCAATTTGAAGATTTTAGCAAGAATACTTTAACATTGTACAAGGTCTACCTTTCGTGATATTTGTCTGTTTTCGTCACTTCCTAGAGGGTTCTACACTAAGAACTGGTGGTTGTGGTACACTATCAGTTTAGATTGGTCATAAATGAATCTTGATCTTTAGATTGTACTTCCAGACTTAATTTTTTAAGCTGTTTTAAATGCTGCTTGTCGACATGCTTATTGTCCTATGCTAGTCCATACTCTGAAATGCCTTCTTCCTGCATGCTGACATGTTATGTGGAACTCTGGCCTGCTTTATTTATTTCTTGCGTCATTATAGATTGATTTTTAAAGTTGCCCCCACAGGTTTTGGGCGAGGATGAAAACAATGCGAAAGCCCTGTTTAGAAGAGGAAAAGCAAGAGCAGAACTTGGGCAGACTGATGCAGCTCGTGAAGATTATACCAAGGCGCGCAAATATGCACCCGAAGATAAAGCAATCGTGAGGGAGCTACGTGTCCTTGCTGAACATGATAAGGCTGTCTACCAGAAGCAAAAGGAGATCTATAAGGGAATCTTTGGGCCAAGACCTGAACCTAAGCCCCAGCGTGCTAGTTGGCTTGTCTTGATATGGCAGTGGCTGTTGTCACTGTTTTATCGCATCTCCAAAGTTAAAAGGCAAAAAACCGAGTGATTGGAGGGTTAGTTTACCAGGCGCTAGAGATCTGTCTAAAGCTTAATATCTCACAGTTCCTCAATTTTATTTTATTTTTTAAGTTGGAGTGTGCATTTGTATTATTATAGTTACATTTTGCTACTGTTAGGACAGCTAGTCTTTTGGACATAATGCGAGGAATTACAACAATTCCACTCGTGGCAATAGATTTCAGTTGACTTGCTGGCAGCTGAAGAGAGTGATGATCCAGCTTGCGCTCACTGCACCTTTCCAATGAAATTTACTTGAGACGTTTTCCCGGTTGCTGAATGTAAAGATTTTCGGAAATGGTTTTCTCAATTGAAATGAATTATGTCATGGAATGGAACTATACTTGCTATGTTGAGCTGACCGACAGTAAGATCTGATCATTTTTGGTCCCCATTAAATTTCTTGTCCATCTCTATTTTCCTTGAGAAGTTATATGTACATGGCAGGATTGGCGCATTGTAGTGGCAAAACATTCCTCTTGTCTGATTCTTTACTGGATTGATGCTAGTCTGGCATGAAAAGAGATAACTATGAATGTACTTCTTCCCAGAAATTAGAGTTTCTTATATTCCTGTGCTGAGGAGAATCTATGTCTGGATCAGTGTTCTGCTCCTTGCCTAATTTGTTCGTTTAGCTCACGGGGCTCATGAAAAGGCACGAGCTTTACCTGATGTTTGCACCCAATCCGATCCATAGTAGAAAATATCCAGAACTTTTGATAATTTGTCCTTTTGTGTCCTCTAGACCTGGCATTTTAGATAAAGGGTTGTGACTGGCCTCCTTTGATCACCGAAATGGGAAGGGTGAGGTGGCATCATCATAGCTGCCGACAAATGTTAAGATAATGAGCGTCACATGGGACTGAGATTGGATTCTTCCACTGATGTCTCGACTTTGTTGACCGAGTGCATAGGATCGAGATCTCAGGATGCCCCACTCCGGACAGCCGCATGTGCATCATGTCATGCTCTCGGTCTTCGCGTCCTCCGTCTCTTCACCAAACCTTGGACACAACACCAAAAGCAATGACTGATTTTGATGCGTTGTGAGTCCGGACCTGTGGTATTCGGATGGGGCCACGATAACGGTTCATTCAATTTTGGATCCATGAGTCACGGCAGTGTAAAGTAATCATGACACGGTTTGAATATTTCATTGCAAATGTGAATCCTTATAGTATTATGCCGATTCCGATTATTCATTCTCGCCCTTTTAATCAATAACTAGAAAATATTTTATTTTGAAAATTAATTATAAAACTATGTGACGTCCGATGTATGATTCATATATTCAATGAGAGTTTATAAAACAGTTACTAACACGATTAATTAATAATTTCATATGTGAAAGGCTCCTCAATATAAATCTTGATAATCTAATGAAATGACTATCGTTTATCGTCTTTCTTTTGGCAATCATCTTTCTTTCTTTCTGATCAAAATTAGAATAAAGAAAATAGAGGAAAGGCATTAAGTTTCCCCATCTGCTCAAGCTAAAACTGCTGCAGCTCTTAAGAGAAGCCAGCCACCATTGTCATCCCGACGGACCAATTTTATTATCCTAACTGCATATATTCAAAGATCCTTTTTCTGCACTGACAGATATTTGAATTTTTTTTCCGGCGATTAACAAACAAAATAAAAAAAAAAGGCAAAAAAGCTGATGCAGTCGTAGATCCAGTGACACGAAAACTGTGCCTGGTAATGGTAGTCACAGGAAAGCATCACCATTCCCAAATACGAATGCCTTCAAATATAAATAAACCAGATAGAGCCAAGCTCTGTGGAGTTGGATAAGGCGTCCATGGAATGGGACCTCAAAGAGCGTGTTTCATCACAGTAAAATCGGCAGCTTCCATGTGCTGGATCTACCATTGGAGAAGGCCTGTCCTTTTACAGAAAGAACAGATTGGTGCCTTTCCTAGTGCCCAGTCTCCAATTTCCGCATTTATTGGGTGAAAACACTGTGACAGAAAGAGCCGGTCTACTGCTAATACACCGATTGGGGAGAGTGGTCTCCTCCCTCCTCGTTGGGTTAGGGCCACGTAATCTCTAACAGTAGGACTTGGTATCAGACATAGATCTCTAGCAAGTCATTGGGACGAGGACTTGGGTCTTCAATTGCCCAGCCAACATGCTAGGCGCTACTGGGTAGGTTGTATAAGTGAAGTTCCTCAATTATATCAATGTCTGTATCAAGCAAAATTGTATTTAATTATGCAAAGTAGGACTACCTGCTGTCAATAATATATCGAGCTCTTCTAGAATTATGATTTTATATAAATAAAAAATGACCCGTTACGTGGGACAGTAATTATGCGAATTCAGTCCCATGAAAGTTTAGCTATCAGATAAAATGGGCAAAGGATAATGAGGTGTAATGGGACAGAAGGTCACAGGAGTAAAGTTTACTGTTGATATAGTGCAGAAAGCGAGCATCCTAAGACCGGATTGCCATTAAGCAAGTAGGAAACTCTATTCCAACTGACTTCCAGCTTGAAAACACCTTTTCGTAAGTTCGTAGAAAATACTACTTCCGCGTTTAGTACTGCATAAGACAATTAGAAAATTATTACAAGAATGTCATCAACATGAATTAAGGAGAAAAAATCGGTCTCAGACCAAACGGACGGCCACACCGCTACAGAAAAATGCCACACTCACCCCGGGACCAAGCAAGGGCCTTGCTTCCTCAACGTGATTTCTGCCAAGGGCAAACCCTTCCTCTCTCTCTCTCTCTCTCTCTCTCTCTCTCTCTCTCTCTATAAATCCCAAGTCACCACTGAACATCTCTCCTCCATACTAAGCTCATCTCTTCTCTCTTTCCTCTGAGAAATGGCTGTAACGAGCTCAGCTGTGCTTGCTTTCTTGCTGCTGATAGCTGCTTCTGCTTTTGCAGCTCCATCTCCACCTTTGGAAGGTAAAATAGACAATGTGCCTCATTTGGCTTATAGCTAACTAAAAGCATTAACCTTTTCACGCTCATCTCACCTGGGTTACTTCCATTTCCCTTGATCTGTTATCTGCTCCTATAAAGTTTGGATCTTGACATCTTCCTTACTTCATTTCTTGGTTTGTCACTCGTTAATCCTAACAGGGCTTTTACCAAATGGCAACTTTGAAGACCCACCAAAACGCACTGACCTCAAGAAGACAGTGATCCAGGGAAAGTATGGCTTGCCCAAGTGGGAAATCAACGGCCTCGTCGAGTACATCCACGGTGGTCCCCAGCAGGGCGGTATGTTCTTTGCCGTTGCACACGGCGTCCATGCCGTCAGGCTTGGCAATGAGGCTTCCATCTCACAGTCAATACCGGTCAAGCCGGGGTCTCTGTACGCGCTCACTTTCGGAGCATCAAGAACCTGCGCCCAGGATGAGGTGCTGAGAGTGTCCGTGCAGCCACAGACAGGAGATCTTCCCCTGCAGACGCTCTATAGCAGCAATGGTGGGGACACGTACGCTTGGGGGTTTAGGGCTTCTTCGAATGTGGCTAAGGTGGTATTTCACAATCCTGGAGTTCAGGAGGATCCTGCTTGTGGCCCACTCTTGGATGCTGTGGCTATCAAGGAGCTCTTCCCCCCGAGGCCAACAAGAGGTAAGAGAATAAACAGAGGAAAAATCACATCTTGATGCGCTGAAAGTTCCTATTATTTGGCTTAATACCTCAAGTGCTCATGTCTGCGTGTTTCGCAGAGGAGAGTTTCACTTCATTCTTTGATGGTTCTTGTCCTTTTTCCATGTGGGGATTCGTTTGATCTGTTATGAACTAATATTGTTACAATGTCATATTGTGAGTATTTCCCTGGGCTGCAAATGTGGTAAATGCCCTATTTTTTACTTCCTATTTTGACGTTTCTCTGATATGCTAGATTCTTATTCTTTTACTCCAAGAGACAACTTTCCTCTAGTTTTTTCCTGGATCTGATTTTTTTTTTCAATGAGATGTTTGGAATACAGCTTTCTTTTATTTAATGGACTGACTGCTGTTTGTGATGGATTCAAGCTGGACTCTGTCTCTCTAGGCAAGACAAGACTCTTTCTTTATGAACCGGAATTTTCATCATCTACATTACGTGGTTATATATTTGGCTCCCTGTAAAAGTTCTAGTCAAGTTCCGCCACTCCTGACCTATGAAAATGTACAGATAACTTGGTGAAGAACGCCGGATTTGAGGAGGGTCCCCACCGTCTGATCAATTCATCGAATGGTGTACTCCTTCCCCCAAGACAGGAGGATCTCACATCTCCCCTTCCTGGTTGGATCATTGAATCGCTCAAGGCGGTGAAGTTCATAGACAAGAAGCACTTTAACGTCCCCTTTGGACTTGCAGCAGTTGAGCTAGTTGCAGGAAGAGAAAGTGCAATTGCGCAGGTCATAAGAACCGTCCCAAGTAAATGCTACAATCTCACCTTCACCATTGGAGACGCAAAGAACGGCTGCCATGGGTCGATGATGGTGGAAGCTTTTGCTGCCAAAGACACGCTCAAAGTCCCTTTTCAATCGCAGGGAAAGGGGATGTCCAAGACTGTCAGTTTCAAGTTCAAAGCACTTTCAGCAAGGACAAGGCTCACTTTCTTCAGTTCATTCTACCACACCAGGATTGACGACTTTGGGTCTCTCTGTGGCCCTGTGCTTGATGAAGTTAGGGTTGCCCCTCTTTTTAGATGTTAGGGCATAAGATCGATTCGTCTTCTGAAAAACATCGTGGAGACTTCACAGGGAGTTCTCATAGGCGTGTCTCGTGTGTTGATTTCAGGCAAATTTTCTGCTTGAGCGCTTGCTTCTTGTTATGAGTAATGTGAGCACAAACTGCCATTTCCTAGGAGAGTATACGAGTAATGGAGTTGATAAGAAACTCCAATAGGATCGACAATCTGTCATATTGAATAAGATGGCAATGTTTTTTACGAACGACACCTCTTGTTTCTGTGGGTAGAACCGTCTTCCAAACAAAAAGGGGAACACTGACTATTTTACCTACACAGCAAATAGTTTGTCATCTTTACAAAGACTGGTATAAAATAGTTTTTATCTGGTGCGCAAGTGACCAAGTTCTGGGGCATTTCAAGTATTCACTATAGCTCCCCGAAGATTCTTGAGCAACTTTGGACTGCAGTATAGGCAGTCGGCATTAGTTTCTGAAATGTCATCACGACGTACAACAGAATCCATATTTAATCATGATATAACAAAATTGACAACGAATTGCCACCGGCTGCTTGTGGCATAATCTTTCCTGATGCAACATGGAGATAAAACTGCTTGGGCACTCAATTGCTCCGGATTTTATTGCAGAAGCACATGGCTGTCTCACCATCTTCCAAAAATAGAAATGAGAGAAACAATCAGTCATTCATGTACTGTTGTTTATTTGTGGCTATCATCTAATACTCCAACGAGGCATTTCTCCAGGAGGAATCCATCATTCACCCAGGCGTGGTATTTGTCTGAATAAAAGCTAAGGATCACAGCCACCATATGCAACTTTATAGGAATTTAACTACTTGAATTCATGAAAGACGTGCAGCTTGCAGAATAGACATATCAATCAAACTATGGTTCGAGCCCATAATATTCTTTGCAGTGTTAAAACAGATCCTACTAGCTGCTCGGATTCTCTGAAAGAAGTTTATTCTTTCACCTTTTTCCCCTCTTTAAGATAACTCAGTGCAGGGACATACAGCACGATAGAATGCAAATTTCATGTTATTTTACCAAATTAAATTATCTGAGACTTCTGTGTTTAGCACTTTCTTTCCCTCTCATAACTATATACCTTCCTACTTCCCCATTCCAAGAAGTTTGAATAACTAGCCACATTTAAGACCAGCTTCCAACCTGATAACATCTTTATTAGATTGGTTATTAAATTGGCTGTAAAACAAGAATAAATACTATTGACTGAAAAACATGGGCAACCACTGCATGAAGGTGAAGGCCTACAAAGTAGAGAGCGGAGTTGAGCATAGTTGGTAGAAGCAACTTAGCCTCAGGCACAAGGCCTGTGTGCTCAAGTCTTACCATTCCCTCCCCACCTTATGCAAGGAAAATAACTGTTATAAAACATTTTCCAGCAAAGGATACTAAATAAGGATGTACAGTCTTTTCCCACAGCCTTCATCAACATATCAACACCTGCGTAACATATTCCACAGGCAGCACTAGTCATTCAACTGCAACTACACCACATAATCAAAATGTCGCCTTAATAGTAACATTTGTTCAACTTGGCATCATGCACATATTTACTTAAGCTATATAGATCTTCATGGCTGTCAGTGAGTTTGATTGGTTTGAAGCATATAACAAGAGAATCACACGGTTTACTACAACAAACATACAAGCAAGCGAATAACATAAACCTTGTCTAGAAAACGGATACACAGAGGGATACCTCCAGGATGAAACTTCATATATGGTGATATATTGTAAACACGGCCTTTTAAGACAGTCCACATAGAACCATCCAATTGGTGCTGTTTGACTTCCTCCATTGATACAAGTCTGCTATTAGACTGTCCCTTTAATCCTGGAACACGTGATGTCACAAGAATGTGGCAAAAAAAGCAGACTCTTTAAAAAGTAGATGCTTGCAATTGCAAAACTCTATGGAAGGAAGTTCAAATCAGATCAAGAGGCCTAATTTGAAAGATAAATGACAATTGATCAAATAGCATACATAATGGTACAGAATGTTACCTTCTTATGCCTACTTCCTGAAAACTAAAGATAGTATTTACTTGGCTTGAAGTAATATGCAAGCAAATGAAATCATCCTACAGTTTTGATGCAATATCCACACACTGATATTTTGTGTTCAGCTGCAACCACTCAAGGCTAATTAGTTGCGAATAAATTAAAGTCCAGGGATTTCAACTTAGTAGAAAGGGTGTCTCTTTTGAGATGACCCGAAGTGAGTGGTGTTCCTTCACTTTTCACTACAAGGATTCATAACTCATACACAAAATCATAATGGCAATGGATATATATTGTATGGAGAAGTTAAGTATGCAGAAATTATCACAAGCAACACCCACAATAAAATTCATCTAAAAAGGTTTTAACACCCGTCCTCATGTCCATCTAAGGACGTCCTCAACACCATTCACTAAGAAAATTATCTTCGATCCAGCAAACAATGTTGGCAGCTGCTTAAAATTATTTTGATGGTCATAGCAATATTACAATCAAGTACGATCATGCAGGGAGGTCATTTGACAACAGGGCAAAGCTATGTCTGCTAACTCCTTTTGAAACTTTAAAGCAATAATTATTATAAGATACCGAAAATAGGCAAATAAGGGATGAAAGCAGACAGCCTCACAGCCTCACAGTGGTCGATCTTGGTTTTCTTTGCTGCATGATATGGCCCCATTTTCATTCTACTACACCCCAAAATCTATATAACAGTGAGAGTCGGGCAGTCTGCAGAGATCGATAGTCGGATAGCAGCGTAACCTTGTGCTTAACTCCAACCAGTAAGGCCATATTTTGGGCTCATTTTGACTGTGTAACCATAAGGCACTTGAATAGACACTATTCGTGCCACGTTAAAAGTGATGCCATCTCAATCTTGTCTAATGGCCATCTTAACAAAACAATTATAACTATTTACCCAGCACATGACATTCAGGTGGAAATAGCAAGACATATAAAGTACCTGCAAGGTCAGGATGAGTTCGAGTGAGCTTCAGCCAATCCATTTGGCTATAACCCTTCTCAAAGGGAACCTTGGCGCGAGGTGCAGCCTTCCTTTGAGCCGACTTCTGCTTGCCTGGATTTTTAACCAAAGTGGCAGCCTCGGTTGAAGTCGTTCCTTTCGGAGATTTGTTCGCATTCTCTGAGGAGGACGTAATGATAACATTGTAAGTCAAAGAGCCAACTGTTTCCTGCCGTGCAGGGATGGAATTATCATCTACTTTATTCTTCCAGAGAAAACTTCCATTCTGACTGCCTCCAGAGACACTTGAAGATTCCTCGCTAATAGATACACTGTCAATATCCAAATCACGCATCTTCTCCTGTGGACCTTCTCGTTCAGCAGGTGGAGCCACCTACAGAAATGAAGCACCACCAAGAGAAATTATCACAATATATGAAAAGAGAATAAATTCAACAGTTTCACAATTCTAATCAAGCCAGTACTGCAGCACATCAAACTTACCTGACAGAAGGTGAAGTCATCGTCATTGTCCATTCTTGAACAATGGAGTAGCGAAAGGATTGATATTTAGCCTATCCGTCTTCTTGAAGTCAGACTATCTCAGCTTCATGCGCCACCGGGGGTCTAATTGAACTGTATGAGAACTAAAAATCATTAGGCCATCTGATGGGCACAATGATCAATCAACCCGAAGGACAAGGGGTCTACGGGTATCAATCACGACATTTAAGAACACGCTTTGAGACTAAAACCACAGGCAAACAAACACGACCCCGGTCGAGAATCAAATAGAAGAATTCAAACGAATTGACTCGATCACCTTAAGATGGACGCAAACTCGTGAGTGATACTGGTTGTGCCACCGTTTCATCCACTTCCGGACAACATGGAGCTAAACTCCTCGATCTTTATAGGAGATCAAGGAACACAAAACTCACGAAACCGATCCCTCGCGAGATTCCCTTCTATCCCAATTGCTCAACTGGGTCGTGGTCGGCGGGCGGATGGAGCAAAGCAAGGATTTTGACGATTTTGGGAAAGGCGGAGGGTCGAGAAGACGGTCATCAACATTGAAAGTAAATTGGTCGTCACGAAAGAAGGAGACCGAGCTCTGGGTCCAAACCTGGTTTCGTTCAAATGGTAAGAAGAAAGGCTTCCTCGTTTTCGGTCATACACATTAAAACAAAGCATTGCTACGACACAGGCCTTAAGGCCCAACAAGCTACGAACCCCTTCAAAGCAAGAAGCGTAAGTGGGCCACAAGCTCGATTCTAGAATCCTGAATAGGGTCGAGTTCGGATCAGATCGGATCGAAAATGATTCGACCTAAATAGATCCATTTAATCTATTCTGGATCATATTTTTCATATAATGCAAATTTAAGAGCTCACAATTGATCCAATCCGACTCGTATTGTTATTAGATCCAATTTACACAAGACCCACTTCCAAAATAGAAGTGAAAGTGTGGCGTGGATGAGTATGAGATCGAGAAGAGCAAATGAAGAGAGAGCCATAGAGGTGGAGTAGGTTTAAGTAACTAAAAAGATAAATTTATGACCTATTTTAATGGATCTACTCAGTACTCGAGACGGAGCTCACCGGAGCTTTCATTTTTCGAGCTTGTCCCGACTCGATTCGTCGCGAAGTTCCAGTCCACGAGTTGCGCTCGTGTTCGAACAGAAGAAGCAATCTGCCTGACGACTGCAGTAGAAAGACTAAGCATGTTTTCTCAGTTCTCGGGCCTCAAGAACGAATCATCATCGAAGGCCCATCTGGGATTTTTAGTCGGGGCCGCTCATCTCAGGCGGAGGGCGACGTGGCGAGATCTCTGAAAATGGGTGGGTCGCGGGGACCAAGAAGACTGTCCTGTTTCTGCGCTGTCCCCCACTGCACAATGAATATTCCCGGTGGATTGTCCATCCACTCGCCCACTTCCTTTTATCTTCTCTTTGTCCCTTTTCATTTTTCTTTTCCTTTCGAATTTGATGCTTCACGGCATCGCCAAAAGCTAGAAGCTTTGCCCGATTCGATGGGGGAAGACGAGGTCTGAGTTCGATAATGGCGGCAGTTTTGGCGATCGAACTGGTATCGGGCACCCAAAAAAGTCGTACTCTTTTGAAACTCTGCAGAGCTGATGAAATGGCAAGTGATGGTGTATGATCATCAAACTCACACCATCTCGAGCTCTTGCCCATCCGGCGAAATTAGCAGGAACGGGGCTGCAAAAAGGCAAATTGCAATCGATCGCCTCGGAACTGGTCGACAATTGATAAGGATGATGTCGTGGACACGTCGAATCTTTGCCATTTTGGGGCTCTCCCCATCTCCCCCTTGGGTCCCATCCCGACATCGACAGGCATCATTTCTCGGAACATCGCTTGACTTGGTTGCCCTGTTTTTCCTTGCACTCGAACGCACGTCATTCATTTCTTCTAAGCACCAAAATAGCCGGCTCCCCTCCCCAAAGATAGGACCCCATCGGCCGAAGTAAAAGCCAAAATGTATAAATAAAATGAATGAATGAAGGAAGAAGAAAGATAACAATCTCCTCACATCACGTGACTAACTGTCGCTGCACGTGTCTAGCCTGTCATCGCCCACCCTCGGGATCCCCCCCTCCCACGTGCCACCCCTGTCTGTCTCTGTGCTTAGAAAGAACATATATAAATACCAATGGACAAAAAACTAAACTTTAATTGAAAAGTTACTTGTCACCGTCTCAAATCGACGGGTCACAAACTATAGACGCGACCCGAGTGAGAATTTAGCCAAACATAAACGTGGGTGGAGCTTTAATTTCTATCGATCCTTCAAAAGCTTGATGAAATGGATCATTGCTCTATTGAAATATCTTATAAAACGTGGGGATAAATGTTTGGTTGGACTATTTATCACGGGCTTGCGTTTGCGCCTTACTTTAGATGATGAAAACGATACGTCGTACTATGTCTCCTGGACGACCAATCTTGAGAATTGGAGAATCTATCGGAACGTCACGCGACACACATCCGGGAAGGAATATACCGAATTTAAGAAGGAGAGAAGTGTAAAGTAACTCAAAGATGAAATCTTTTTGATCGGTGGGAGCCGGTTACATGTGTTTGGCGTCGAATTCGTGGTATATTAAGGAGACGGCGTTTCATTTTTAGCACCGGGCTTCTTCTTGCTTCTCTCGTTTTAGGGTTCTGAAGCCGATCCTCCTCCTGCATTGTTCTTGTGACCGTCGATCTCTTCGAGTATGCACCTTGTCGGGAATCTGGGTTTGCATCGTCGCGTTCTCTTTTGCGTGGCGAAGCCCGAAAGGTCTTGACTTTTTTTGTTTTTTTTTTGTTTTTTTCGCGTTTTCTCTTTGCTCCTTGGTAGATTTTCGGTGGTGGCCACAATGTCGAAAGCAGGAGCGCTGGATCTGGCGACGGGTCTCGGCGGGAAGATCGGCAAGAGCGAGGTCCTGTCCGCCGTCGACAAGTACGTCTGCGTTCTTAGTTTCGTGGATTTTCTCTTGAAAGTTCCCGTGAAACTGTGCTGGGTCTCTGTGTGCGACGAGGCTTTATCCACTGCCTCTTTTTTTTTTTTTTTGACTTATGCGGCGATGATATGATTGCTTCGATTCATGCAAGGTTCTGATGCAGAAAATAATCTGTTTTTCGTTAATTCATACGTGATGCGCTTCTGCCTCTCAGTCCATTTGATCTGAGCGTGGGTGTTTGTGGGGTGACGTCAATCTTTTGGGTTGGTGAATGGTGAAGAGTGAAGATGATGCAATTGAAATTGATTGTCAAATGGGATGACGATTGTTCAGATTCTGTCCCTCTCCATTCTTCTGGACACGTGTCTTCCTCTTCTTCTTTTTTGTCTTCTTTTCCTTCTTGGAGAGAAAAACATGAAGCCATTCATTCATCGCACCGAATTACATCATTTATAGAATGTAAGACCACAAATTTCTGGGGCAAGTGGTTTTCTGTGGTTGTGGCAAGAGTGATATTTATGCTCCTAGATTTCACTTGAAGATATTCATCCACCATGAGGGGACGCAGTCGATCAAAATGCAAGACCTTCTGTGCTATTGAAGCGTCGCATTCGACATAGCAATGCACAGATAATTGAAACGCATCCCTCCCTTGTATTTTAAGGAAAAAACAATTGGCCCTTTTCATATCAAATCCACTGGCAACTAAGTCCACGTTGAATCCCTTTATATGTACTCATGTAAATAAGTATTCTTATTTTTATCAAACTATGGCCAAGGTTTTCACCGAAAGAAGAATCTTTGTCCTTTCTATCCCTTTTCTGCTAGCTTTTCAGAATGATTGAAGATACACAATCTTGCACTGGACTGAGAAACATGTTTTGCTTGAATGTTATTGCCTTGTTGGATCCGTCTCTCTACTTCTTTTTGTCATTCCAAAAGCTGTCTGAATTAGTAACCCTTGGGTTGTTCGAAAATTTGATATGAAGCACTAAAAACAGTAGGACTGCTTTAATAACCAAATCCCTGGTCATAAAGGAGATGCACTTTTTTCATGAATGATTTGTGTAACCGAAGACCAAACTGTACTTGCATGTCTTATGGACATTGAAAGGTTCTGTTTCTTTTTTTAGATAATTGATAGACTAGACGTAAAGTTTAAAGAATCAGTGGGACAAAGCTTACATTTAAGGGATAGAAATGGAGAAGTATATAGAGCCTTGTACTTGGAATGTTCTACAAAGAAGCCTTTAGAGAGAAACTAGAGGGTGGTGGTTACAGGACTGACACAGAAGTCTTGATGATGAAAAGAAAAGAAAGGGGACCTTGAGGAGAAAGTTGAGCATCCATTTATTGCGATCATATCAGAATGCTGAAGTTTTAAGTTTTTTCAGATATGTCAAATGTCAACAGGGGCATTCTAATATCTATGAACGCCCTGATATGTAGTTTGAGAGACCATATGCAATATTTACATGAGTAATGATATTACTTGAATTCAACAAGCAATAAGGAGTAAAAGAAAGCAACTCGTGTTCCTGTGAAAGCCTTTTCCATTTGCTCGTGATCACCTTCTACTCCATGTTGCAGCTGAAACTTTCCCTGTTCTAGGGACCTTGCCTCCTAAAAACTGGGTATTATTTCCTAGTTTTAACTATATTATTAAAAACTAGAAAATTGAAATATCTTTACGTGCCTGAGCAATATCTCTCGACATTTTGCTTTAGAGAATTTCCTAGACAGGTGATATCATGCATTCGCCTATACTTAGTCCCTAGGCCTTTTGATTGCTATGGTTGAGTAAATAATTTTTCTGCTGGTTTAGGTATGAGAAGTATCATGTCTGCTATGGAGGTGAGGAGGAAGAAAGGAAAGCTAACTATAGTGACATGGTAAGATATCATCCATTGCAGCTTTCAGGCCTCATCATGCACTTGCTTTTTAGATTGCAATGCAACCTTGCTAAATGATTAAGATGTCTTGTCAATTTGATTTCTAATGCTGACGCTAACTACAAATGCCTCTTCAGGTGAATAAATATTATGATCTTGTTACCAGCTTTTATGAGTTCGGCTGGGGAGAATCTTTCCATTTTGCCCACAGGTGGTATTGCTGTTGGCTCTTGATTTCACTTCCATTTCATTTGTCATCGGCAGAGCCTTGTGCTTGAATGGCTACTAAATACTAATTCTGCTGATTGTCTTGATTTCTCCAGATGGAAAGGGGAGTCTCTACGAGAGAGCATTAAGAGACATGAACACTTTCTTGCATTACAGCTAGGTTTAAAACCTGGACAGAAGGTTTATTCCTCTCAATGTGGATAGTTGATTATGAGATTCATTACGGCAATTTATTTGGTTCAAAAGGTGATTCGAGTTTCCTACTCTCTTTCCCTCCCATTTCAGGTGCTGGACGTAGGGTGTGGAGTTGGTGGACCGCTTAGGGAAATAGCTCGATTCAGGTTAGAGTTAAAACTCTATGTCTCATCATGATGCCATTGTCCAGGTTATGGTGAAAGTTACAATTATAATCTCTCTCTTTCTCTCTCTCTGCTCAGATGACTTGTTTACTGAACAGAGAGAGGCATAAGATTGTCACAATAACTCTTTGATCTGCTTCTTTAGTAAGGAACTAGCGGGGTCTAGTGCATGCAACCATCCACTTACAGTTTACTGTTCTGTCCGTCAAATCTAGTGTACAATGCGTGATGCTAAGTTAAGTGGTGTTGACTGAAGCTGAACAGCTGGTCTCATCGTTGTAAATCTCTTTCGTCTGTTCCTTAGAGACACAAACTGCTTAGCTAGGAGTTATGTGCATATATCTGACCACAAGTTTATTTTACTCTGTGGTTCTTGTAGGCTGACATTTTCTCTCCTCCTTTTCACAGCTCTGCATCTGTTATAGGATTAAACAATAATGAGTACCAGATAACAAGGGGAAAGGTGCCTTTATTTGCCCTTCCTTTTGATAGTGGTGAATTTATTAATTATTTCTTTTTGACAAGTTTTCTTGCTCCATAGGAACTGAACCGTGTTGCAGGCGTGGACAAGACATGCAGCTTTGTTAAGGTTGGTCAAATCCCAAAAGAAATCTCTTTTTAGTGGAGGCTTTGACGATTTCTTTTCTTTTTCTTGTTGATTGGTGTTATTCTTCAGTAGGTAGAGAGAACTTGAAACAGGTCATGGAGAATCACAGACAATATGTCAATTTTTTCCTGTTATTTGTGATCATATCATGTTTTCTATCTGGTCGTGTGTTTATTTACTATTACATGTGGATAAAATAGGGTCTACGGTGAAAGAACACTTTGCAAATCATTGTTTCTTGGTGATGCAGGCTGATTTCATGAAGATGCCATTTTCTGATGATAGTTTTGATGCAGTTTATGCAATTGAAGCTACCTGCCATGCACCTGATGCTGTATGTTATCTTTAGCTTCGTTCTTGGTTGTGCACCTGTGCTTTTCAAGCACTAGAATTACATGCAATTAATATGTTGGTGTTGATTTATATTGCCCTCTGAATGAAACAGTATGGGTGTTACAAAGAGATTTACAGAGTATTAAAGCCCGGTCAGTATTTTGCTGCATATGAATGGTGCATGACTGATTCCTTTGATCCCAACAATGAAGAGCACCAAAAGATAAAGGTTAGTATGATCTACTTTTTCTCTCTTTTTTTTTTTTTTTGGTGTGTATTTATGATGCAAATGTGACAATATCGAATTGTTGCAGGCAGAAATTGAGATCGGAGATGGCCTTCCTGACATCAGGCGGACTATACAATGCATTGAAGCTCTAAAACAAGCAGGTTTTGAGGTAAGGATTTTCACATCTCGTGTTAAAAGTGGACTAAGATTGCAAATAGAAATTTGGACATGTGAACTTAAGTTGTTTATCTGAAGGTCATATGGGAGAAAGATCTTGCGGCTGAGTCTCCTGTCCCTTGGTACCTGCCTTTGGATAAAAATCACTTCTCCTTGAGTAGTTTCCGCCTCACGGCTATTGGGCGTTTGTTTACCAGAAACATGGTAAGCTTCATTTATGGCAAACTTTTGATATTTGGTGTGCTTTGATTTAAAGTTAATGTGATCTTTTGCTTTTAAGTATTCGAAGTTATTTCAGCAGATTGTCTCGTGTATGGTGATCACGCGACCAATGTCTCACTATTTTTACATGCATAGGTCAAGGCTCTAGAGTATGTGGGCTTAGCCCCTAAAGGAAGCCAAAGGGTTCAAGATTTTCTGGAAAAGGCTGCAGAGGGCTTAGTTGAAGGTGGAAGGTGAGGGATTCAATTATATCATTCTCCTCAATAACCTGTCAACTCTACTTTAGGTTATCTCGGTAGTCCTACTCAGAAGCTTGTGTGGTAGTCTCACGATCCAAAAAATAGTAATCACCGTGTCTGTGCCTGCTCAATTTTCTTACTGGGGGTAGACCCTGGATTTTGTGCTGATTATTTCCCACGGAAAGGAAGAAAAAGACTGCTCTGATTGATTTCTATAGGCTTATAAAGTTTATACTCCCATCCAATGTCTAATGCATAGCACTGATGAGTCTTCTGTTGACCATGTAATCCAGGAAAGAAATTTTTACGCCAATGTACTTCTTCTTGGCCCGGAAGCCACAATCGGGGAATCAGTGATGTTGAGACAGTGCAAATTTAACTTAAGCCAAAGAAATGGGGTCTTTCAGAATCCGACTAGTTGGTAGAATTTCATGTGTTTAGATGACTGGGACTGTGTGTTGCCTGCGAGTCGACATTTTGGCTTTTTTCAGTTGCTTGTATGAGTGCCTTCTGCATGTTTCTTTCCTTTAAAATTTGTATCAGATGTAGCCCGAGTTTTGGATCTTTTCCAGCCGTTGAATGGACCAAACGGCTTTCTACTGGTTTCACATTTATGACCATGTCGCATGTATTTCTGTACATAAATTCCCGGTCATCGCATGGACGGCTCCCAAATGTGGCGCTATTTCAAATTCAGTAAAGTTCAGATTAAACTGCCTTTTTTCTCAATGTAGTACGCCCTCGAACACCATTATGGATTCGTTATCTCTTATGCCGGGTACCACCATATACCTATTGATCAAACAGAGTTTTACCCCCTATAGCTCATTATTCACGATCAACATTGATTATTTGTAATGGGAATAGCTATTGAAGATAGATGGTGGCTGAGAAGAAAATCCACCCGTCAGTGGTTATGATCGTTTTGACATTCTTCGACGCCATTGGAAAATTCCCTGACACTTCCCCAACCCCAACGTCTCCCCATATCTCTTGGGGAGTTTCACGTCAAATAATTGGTGTGATGTTAGGCAGTTAACATACAATGGTTGGTCCATAAATTCATTTACTTGAGTTTCTAAGTGAATATTGGTCCAACTGAATATATCAACTGAATATATTAACTGTTTCGGACTAAGGTTTCCTTTTAGCAAGATGAATGTATCTGATTTTTGTCGCATGTTTTAAACAAATGGTATCAAAGCCAAGTTGCCAACAAGTTCGAACCCGGCAATCATATAGAATAGTTACAGATTGTTGCAGCTCCAATCAAGATTTTATGCGTTGAAGGGGAAATTGTTGAGATTGTTCTATATCAATTGTTGAAGATGATGGTAGTTGATTTATAAGGGTGAGAGGAAGTGTCACCTTTTGAGTTAACTTTTGGGGTGAGAGGAGTTTAATACCACCAAATACTGTTAAGTTCAGCTAAATATATTGACGGGTTTGGACTTTACAATCTCCTCACGTGAAGGTATTGAACTTTTTTCTATACACTCCTCGCTAGTGGCATCAGAGTTGATGATAGATTAGTGGTAAATATCTCAAGAAGGAATTTGGAGACCACATGGGCCCAATGGCAAACTTCACTGTTCAGTCTAGAGAAATAGAGTACGGTTGAAGTTGGGCATTGGAGATTTAAGTTGAAATTAGTTAATGCAAAAGCATATCTAAAGTAAAAGGGGGGCAAACTTAACATTAGATCTTACGGGGAGATTGTTAAGATGCACGTGTAAATAGTGTTAAAAGTCTCACATCGAAGAATCGGTGTGGCATTGAGTAGTTAACATATCTAAATTGGCTTATAACTAATTGATTTAAACATTTAAGTGAAAAGTAGATCCAAAATATGTTGATAAGTTCAAATCTAAGTTCTCTCTCAGACCTCTCCTAAGGTCAAAGTATTGGATTTTTATTGCACCATTTCCAAGAGTTGCAAATGTCATAG
This sequence comes from Melaleuca alternifolia, assembly GCA_019926035.1. NCBI lineage: Eukaryota > Viridiplantae > Streptophyta > Magnoliopsida > Myrtales > Myrtaceae > Melaleuca > Melaleuca alternifolia. The sequence goes on from JAGKPW010000288.1 coordinate 346,913, forward strand.
GGAGAAGATTATCCAAAAAATTTTAAACTTATGTCAATTCAAATTTAATTTTTTATCATTTGAATCCTAAACCTTTTCAAGCTAGTCTATTCTGCCAGTTTTGTTTGAAAATCGATGACATGAATGTTAGACTTCCTAAGTGGTCCGCATTGATATGAATAATTTTAAATAATTTTAAATATTGTTAATTTTCATTATACTTTCTTTTTTCAATTTTTTTAGTTTTTTTTTTCTTTTTAAGAGCCGACAAGAGGCCGCCAACCATAGGCTGAGGCCCAGCAACCCCTGCCGGTCGGGGGAGGGAAAAAAAGAAAAAATAAATAACGAAGGAAAAGAAAAAACAAAAAAAAATATTAAATATATTGTTAAATATTTTCTAAGTTGGTGATTACTATGTCATGTAAGACAGCGAAATCCCCGATTGACAGGAAAATCTCTGTTTGGTGTCATGTGTACACTGAAAAGGCTTGTTCCTCTCTCATCTGAAAAGTACAGCGTGCTCTCTATTCAAGGAACACAGACCTCCTTTCTCTTCCCGAGTGCTGATGCAACTGGGTTAAAGCAGCAAGCAAAAGCAATGCACTCTGAGTTTTAGTCGTGGCACTCGGGGTCGTGGGTCGTCCTATCTCTTGATTTTCATCTCATTTTAACCTGCATTATTTGTGGGGTTCACGTTCAATCTAGCGAGATCCCCCATGTGTCGCATACGTTCCTATGTTAACACGTTCTAATACAGGCAGCGAGCAAATCTGTCTTCTATATAAATGCTACAATGGAAAGAAAATGATGGAAGAAACATAAAGAATATTTCCACTTTAACGGACCGTTAATAGCTAACGTTGTCTTCTTGGCTTAAAAAAGCCTTTAAACACATGTTTACATAGACTAGTGATTGAGCAGAATTCGCGGAACGCTGTGAATAATAATACCATCTGAATTCATTGGATACATATTCTGCTGGGGTTAAGAGTTCATCTGCGTCGGAATAAGCATGTTATTAGCAGTCCTATATACAACCTGAAGACGATGAATAGTCAAACTTACTTGTCCTGGCATGAATATAAGTTGTCGCTGCTCGACTGTAGCCCGCAAGCAAGCTCAGGATTGGCCACAACCGCACGTGCGCCGTTGCTTACTTTCTTTATTGTTGGATTAATAGCACGTTCGTAAATTAAAAAGCGAAAAAATCTGAAGTTTTGCTACGCTAGGACAAATCATTTTGACTTGAGAAAGTTACTAAGTCGTCTTCAGGTTGGGTATTAGACTAAAGTAAGCAACATGCTTGCTTAGGCGCCATTTAGTACTGTCTTCTCCAGACCCTCACTTTGCTTTGCATAATGTTGAAAAAAGGCCTGTTTCTGCTTTGATCCTACCTACTACTGCATTAATTCCTCTTGTACTAATTGTAGAATCTGGGTGATCTGTGTCGTGCATGCGATGAAGAAAGCTCCAAATTGAGCTAATTCTTTGGCGAATCTCCTTGGTTTTGGTAGGCATATAGAGAGCAAAGTTTATAGGTGGCGGCAATTATGTCGGAAACCCGGGAGCGCTGGATCTGGCTGGGGGTGTCGGCGGTACAATTGACAAAAGCGAACTCTTCTTGGCCATCGACAGGTAGGCTTCTTGAATGCTCTCTCTCTTAAAAATGCCTGTGTGGTTATAACGAATGGATCGGGCCACAGCCGAAGCACTAACTTGGTCGTCTCAACCCATCTCCATGAACTTCCCCCCGATTGTTTCCCATTGTTCGACCCTGGAGCAATTGAGGAGAAGCACCTAAGCGGGTGCTGCTCAAGCCTCTGCAGAATTTGTCACCAGCACGCTAAAGGGCGCCACACACCCAAACACATTTGTTTCCATTAAATACTTCCCTTGTTCATTGGGAAAGCGAAAATAATTCGAGAAGTGTTGAGTTTTGAAACCATCGGGCATCAAGTGACGTTACCATATAGCGGTTAGGTTTGAGCTACTTATTTTTCCCACCATTGACAATCGGAAAGTCAACTGTCTTTAGCTTTTAAATATTAATTTGACAGCTGATGGCTTATGTAATGATGACTGATGAGAGGAGGAAGAAGAAAGATCGCCAAGTTTACATGTCCAGGTGATTTTCCCGTAGAGTAGGTTGGAGATTCCTTGCAAATGTTGCTGCTTCCAACTTGGTTTCGATAGATATCTTATGGGCTCTTATGGTAATTTTCCCCATATCTTTCCTAATGTGAAAAAGTTATCTAGTCTGTCAGAACATTTTTCTGGCTTCATCGGTGACTTCGAGCAGGCACCTCTCAGCCTCTCAGTCACTTAGTTCGTGTATTCAAGTAAGCTCTCAGAAAGCCTTTAAGGTAAACGCACACATCCCAACCCAAACCCTTTGTGGCAACACAATGAATGATACAGAGAGGGCCTTTTGCTTGAATGTTTTGCCATTGTCGGATCTCTGTCCCTGAGGTTTTTCCACTTAATTGAATCGCTAGATGCCGTTAAAATGAAAGAAACCAATCCCTTTGCCAGATGCCGTTAAAATGAAACAAACGAATCCCTTCTTTTTCCAGCTGCAACTTACCTGTTGATCTTGGGCCCCTTCTGATTTATCTAAAGTGAGTTTTACTATAATGGCAGAGACTATGAGTAAGATCTTTTAATTACTTTGGGTCGGAGGCCTCGGTATGATGTTTCGGTGATGATGTGCGGATTGAGCTAATTGAATTTGTGACGAAGAAATGGTGTCTTCTGGAGTGTGAATGGGACAATCGAATCTGTGTTGAATTTGAGTGTGTGAGGATGGCATGTGAAGTTGGCTTTTCAGTTGCTTGTAGAGTTGCGTTCTTCTAAGACATGGTGTTTGCTGCGGTTTGATCTCAGGAACCATCTTGTCGCACAAAACATCCGTCACCACGTCCAATTAAACAGATTGCAGATTTCCTGCATCTGCGGTGTATGCTATACACGCGATGCACCAGTATCGATTTTGGTTCACGATGAAACCGCAGTTTCCTCCGTACCCCGAACCACAATCTAGCATACCCTTTAGCACAACGAGAGTATGAATTTTGCGCGTCTAAGCCATCTCTCTCACCCGGATCGTAGAGACTTTAATAGCTATGGACTTGCTTTTTCTTGATAACACGTTAGGTCTATTGTTAATTACATTACGATATGACTATCCCATCTTTAAAGCAGGCATTCCTGCATTTCTGCAATTGCCTACGGTTCAAGTTAGTTGTGCCCTTCTGTAGAAAGTCAGCAATTGATGGAATAAAGAGCAGAACGAGACCAAACTTGACAACTATCATTTTCAACTCATTTTTGGCAATATGTCCCTACCTAACATTGGCAACCACCAGAATTAGCAGATAACTTAATAGGAGAAAAGTCGATAAATCAATTAAATTAAGGTAATCAATTCCATACAAGAACTTTTTAAATATAAAACGCAATTAAGACATGTAAATAAATGTTAATACTAGGGTAAAAAGGTCGAATATAAACTAAAAAATAAAAAATGAGAGTTCGTAAATCGATCGATAACTTCATCGAAGGACAGCCCCCCAAGTCATGCAATGAATAAATGAAGACAGGAAACTGTGCACAGAGAAGAAATTCGTCCAAAATTCCACTGACCATGAAGAATGGAACCAAAAAACAACAGTATAAACAAGTAAATAAAGATCGAAGCTGTACGAAAAGATTCGGAGGACCACTTTGCAAATCCTAGCCGGACCCCATCTACTTATTGATCCTGGGCCACTGGCTTGTCTAAGGTAATTTGCAGATCTCCAATTTCCAAAAGAAAAGCATACCTTCTCTTCTCTGAAAAAAAAAGGAGAAGAAATAAACCCACTTGGGATTTCTTTTCGACCCATCTGACAATGGGGGAGGGAATCTTGGAATATTATAATGTTCACGAGAGAGACTAGAGAACCATTGTTTGTTGGTTGGTCGGCCGGCGCGCCGGTGGCTTCTTGGACCATTCCAAAATGCCATTCGTTCTGCTGCGTATCGCTTCCAAAAGTCATGAATCCGAATCGGTCCACATACGTTTTTCTTCTAGGCCTCCTGCTTCTTCTGGGGCACGAATTTTCCCCCATCTTGATAATTTGACATTTTCCATTTTAGCTGTGGTGGTGGTGGTCAACTTGAATTGATTGGACCGGCGGGATTTTTTTTTATTTTGGTAGACTCGTCTCGTCTCGTCTCCATTCTTTTCACACGTCAATCAACTCGCGCGAAAGATGGCGAAAAATCTTGGATGTGTGGAGAGGAGACCCTCTCTTTCCGAGCTGTTTCCACCACCAACCTTCGAATGCACAGCCCTCGTCAGAATGATGCTCGAAATGATAGAGATGGATGAACATAAGGACTTGTCTCTCGTCCTCTGACACGGACACTTCCGTCCGTGAACGCCACGCATTCGCTGCATATCTACCGAATTATCGATAGGGAAGGGTCCCGAATATTGGCCACGGTCACTTTCCCACCATCAAGCCTGCCAAAATTGGCCGGTTCTCGAGATCATAGACAAGAAGATCTTTTCTCTCATAGCCGATACCGGGCCAAGTTTTGGAACTTTCATCGATTTGCAGAGTAGGTAGGGTGACCTCCACGCTTAATGTGCACAGAGAAGGTAGATTTCCAACGAAAGGATTGGCGAGCTTTAAAGGGTTCGCGCCGAATCTACCATTCAACTACTCGTTTATGTTGTTGGAATTACTGAGAAGAGTTAGGAACAGCCGCGTAATGAAACTACGACAAACGAGTTCAGACAAACCGATTGGTTTTGGCAACAAAAGTACAGCACAGCAAAACTATCAGGACTGTATGTAATACATCAATAACATTTGACTTCTTTCTTCCTCCATCTTTTTTTTTTTTTTTTTTGCCTTTTCTTGATATAGGCGGCGTGTGAGAGATCGATAGGGGAATCCAATCCAATCAAACGGAATAAAGAATGAACTCCGCGGTGTCCACCCCGCCGAACGCCTTGTGCCCGCAAGGGCGCATCTGGACCGGGCCGCCCTTCGCGGCTCCGACGACGACGACGCCGACGCCGACGCCGACGCCGAGGGGGTGAGGGTCGCCGCCGACGCCGAGGGGGTTGTGGGGGTCGTCGGAGTTGGAGGGAGGGTGGTAGTAGAGGCGCGCGGTCTGGGGGCAGTGGGAATGGAACCTCGCAGCGATCCTAACTCCCGCATCCAGCATCTCCACGTACTTCCCCATCTCTCAATCGCCGTCCAAAGAAAAACAAAAAACTTTCCCCCTTGCCTCCTCTCTTCCTGGGATCTTCGGAGAGAGAACAGAGATCGAAGAGAAGAGAAAAGAGGAAGAAAATCGAAAGGAAAAAAAAAGAAAAAGAAAGAAAGAAGAGAGAGAGAGAGAGAGGAAGTTGCAGGAGCAAGAAATGCTAGAAAACGTCCCAACCGTGAACGCCCATGAAAATGGGACTCGAAGCGAGGGAGGAAGGGAAGGCTTTAAGGAGGGCGTGGCGTGTGGCCACCGGGCGGTGCTGCTGCTGCTGCATTTAAAGCGATTGCTGCGCTGTCCTTCTCCGCATTTGCTTTTCCACCCCCCCTCGTTTGTGTAAGCTTCTCTTCTTTCTTTCTTTTTCTTTTGCAAATGTGCCCCTGCACTTTAGCATATTCTCGCGTAACTCGGGTGCCCTTGTTTTATTTTTTCCAAATGTGCCCCCGGATTTGAAGCATATTCTTTGCGTAACCTGCGTCTCCTTCCAGCTCTAGTCTCTGAATCGGGTCATTGCTAGCTAAATCCGTTGCGTGCGTGCGACCCCCATCTCCCTAATGGACTTTGTTCATTCGTGCCAAATGCGCTTACTGGACCTTCCGAAAAGGTGGCGGAAATGACAACTTTTGCACAAGCTACAATGTTGGAATCCAGATTAATTTAGTTGGGTCCGATGGAATAGCGGGCACATGAATAGGAATAGGAATGGAATGAGGGGGGTGTTAGAGACCTAAAGACGAAGGAATCTCTCTCTAGGTGGGGCTCCTAATCGATCTTTTACCATTCATGCCCATGTTTCGCGATTTTGTTTCAATCGGAAAGAAATCAAAACCTCGTTGCCCACCTCCCATTTCGCATGTGTAGGGGAAACCTTAGTAAGCAGAGCTTTTAAACCGCAAGGGACAGGGCAATAATATCTTGTAAGGTTCGTCTTGGAGACAACGGACACATTCGGAGGAAAGCGCGAGATGCTAGACCTTCAAGCGAAAGTAAGCGGTGAACCGAAAAATTGTTAAATAAAAGTTATAAATTTATTGGGTTTTGGTCAATTTGATCATGAACTTATTTTTTAATTGTACTAATTTGGGCCCTACAATCTTTTTCGTGCTTTGCTAATTAAGTCAATTTGATCAATTTTATTCCGAGATTGCTGACATAAATGCCGTCCGTCCTACATGATACAGAAAGTAATAACGTGAAGAATTTTTTTATGACATTTTTAAATATTTTTTCAACTCATTTATTTATTTTCCTTTTCCTTTTTCTTCATTTTTCTTACCCTTGGCCGGCAACCCTCTAGTCTGGACGGAGACACCGCAACTCTCCAAAGTCAACTAGTGAGGGTTGTGGCCCTTGTCAGCCAAGAGTTAGGGCAAAGATTGGCTGAATACACTCGATCGACACTCCTTAAAAAGAGTTTAAGACTCGACTGACAAGATTAAAAGATTTAAGGTCGAATTGACAAGAATGCAACAAACTTCGGACTTTCTTTGTAATTTTTTTTTAAATGACGAACGGCAGGGGTCATCATTACATAGAAGTATAAATATCAAGAAGCACGAGGGCTTCCCCGCAAAAACGCAAAGAAAAAAAGACGAGAGAGAAGGGGGACCGCGTCAACCGTTGAATGAAACCTGCGATGACAGTCGCCGCGTTGTTGAGACAGGCAGCACTCGTGGTTGAGTTCTTTGACCAAAATGACCTTCCCCTCTTTTTGCCTTTTCTTTTCCTTTCTTTTTTTTCCGTCGTGGAGGAAAAGGCACCGCGATTTCTTTGACTCCGCGCTTACCGTTCGGGGGGGTAAACTGGGTAAATTCAACAACCTCCGGAGTCTATCCTGGCATAAGGCTGGATTCGACTGTCCAGCTTTCAGATGAATTTGTTTCTTCTTCTCATCTTAACTTTACAGCAATCAATCGATTAATTAGGGACAACTTTTCGTGGAACACGTTTATTACGGGACTCTTTTTATTAACAGTTCGAGATTGACGTGCTCTGAAATCAATGAACAAATGGCCCCCTTCCCATGGGATGACGGCCGAACGAGAAAAGACAACGAAAGGGAGCGTTCACAAAAGACTGCACCAGGTCGCACCTCCCCCGACTCTATTTTGAATTTTATCTTGCATTCCCTCCTCCTCCTCCTCTTCCTTCTTCTCCATTGATCTTTCGTTTCTTCTTTTGGGTAAATCATTCCCCAATTTCCCCAACTCTTTTCGTGTCACCAAAACCCGAACTTGTCAATCGCGACACAAATACCATTATCTATATTTGTATCGCTAAAAAGAAAAAAAAATCCAAATTTATACACGATTGATATATCTAATCTCTCTATTTACTTTCATCCAAGATATATTATTGTACCCATATAAATTCAAGATTATTTTATTTAAATGTAGGGTTTTTAATAATATAATTTTTTTTGGAATATCTGTGTAATAATGGCTATGGAATAAAGTTGTCCTCTCTCTCTTCTGCGTTTTGTTTTATTGTTTCCGTGATGCAATTGAATAATCGAATTTCAGAAGAGAGGAATTCCCCCACCATATGCACATGGCGCCGTCCATGTTCGACTATAGACGATCATTCTTTTCTTTTCTTTATGTCATTTGGGCCGAGCCTTTGACCTTCGAGTATATGTGCATTGGACACCGAACCCACCCACCATAACAATTCGTTTTAAATCGAACGATGCGGCTCAACCGCCCCCACCCCAACCTTTCTTGTTCAACAAGGTGACCCGATCGCATTGCGAAATTCCTTTTAAGTTTAGACCATCCACCAACTCCTGTCCCCAAAAAAAAAAAAAAAAAAAACTGATCTAGAAGCTATCGCCCATTATCGTATTTTTCATCAATTTTTCACAATTTCATGAGGTGATTTACTATTGATTTGATCACTCTATCTCATCGGTATTGATTTTGTTCTCGATTCGTGGGCAACGTTTACATGTGCTTGTTACTCGATAAATCTTTTATGGGTGCGATTTGATCAAATCGGTCTCATTGGTCCACTCGGATCCTCTCTCTAATCTCTTGATTAGGGACATAGCCGAACCATATTCATGTCCCTGGAAACCTAATTCCCGTCTAATGTTCTTGTCCGTGGAAGTCACTATTTTCACTTGGCATGCGCTGCTGGAGTAGAAAGCACGTTCCTTTGAACTTTACCTCGAACAAGCGCAAAGAATACAAAAATCTTGGGGGTGATTCCAAGGACGACGACATTGACGCAGCTGCATGAGCACGACTTTGTTCAATTTATCGAACGATTAATGAGCAGTAAAACCTCGATAGTCAATGAGCTATTCGAAAAATTCGGTCTATATCTATTAGCATTTTTGTTTAAATCTAAATTAGCTTAATGTATGATTTCACATGGCCTTTAATTTATTACATAGACATTGCATGTAATCAAATTTTTTTTTATTAAAATGCATACTTTGTTGAAGTACGCATCACTCAATGATTCAAGCAAAAAACAAAGCATAATTTATAGGTATTACTTCGTTGAAAAATCACCGCACTGTCCATTTATTTCGTAAATAATTTGAAAAATATTTTGTTGCATAAAATTATTTGTTATTATTTAAAAATTGATTAACAAAAAATATTTTATTTTCGACAACAATTATATTTGACCGTTTTCTAAATGATGAAAGTTTTTTGGTTCGTTCAATTTGCAAGTAATATAAACATTAATTAATAAATATATTTTTCAAATTTACAATATTTTGCGAAACTTGTAAGATTTTGTTTTATTTTTCAGTATGCCTAGCATTATTTATCTAAATACTTAACGTTTATCATGAAGGAAAATCATGACTCGATGAATTCGACGGATGGATAACAATTCGAAGCTGCACCTGAAAAGTTTCCTGCTCTTTCTCGTTAGTACCGTTATGTTCACTCGAAAAAGGATCATCCTCTAGTCCAAGCAATCTCTTGCTCCTTTGAGCACTCTACCTCTCTTGCTTCAACTCGCCATTCATGGGGCCTAAGCCCTCCTGAACACCATCCACCTCCTTCACGGATCACGCTTCCCCTCCATCAGTGCACCGAAAATGCGACCTTTCTCCTTAGACTCCACTGACCCGCGTTTCTCATCCCAATTTTCCATCACCTCCACCACTCGCTCGACGAAATTCCCGAGTGAGCTTCGCGACCCTCACTACCCACCATTTATACTTTGTCGAGCATCTAAACGGAGGTCGTCATCGGGTGGCGTGGGGCTGCAGAGGAGAACCCAGAAGGATCTTTCTCGGATACTGAGGACAGAGTCGGCCATCAAGGAGATTGAGAGGAAAGCCAACTCCAAGAAGTACAACAACTTGTGGCCTAAAGCCGTGTTGGAGGCCCTGGATGAGGCTATTAGAGAAAACCGTTACGAGTCTGCTCTTAAGGTTTGTGAATAACTCGTTCTCTATTTATTTTTATTTATTTTTTGCTTTTCCCCTTTCTATCTGCATTTTGTTGGCACTGGCTTCAAGTGAGTTCATTTCATTGTCTCGTCTCGTGCTAGGCTATTTATTATTCTGCAACATTTCCCTAGGTAGTTCTCTAAAGTTGGAGAAGTGAAATTGAAGCTTGAAAAACGCGTTGAGCTTTGTTATGTAGAGTGGAAGCATATATAATCAGAGATAATCTATACTTGACAGTCGTATGTGAATTGTGTACACAAACAGTGAAGACTGTGCTGCAAGCAAATTCATGTAGCTCCTGATCAGTGGTTGTGTGTATACTTGCTAGTTTCCTCTTCCGAGTTTAGGTAGTTATGACATTACTTTGGATTTACTCAGATAGCTGAATAGCTTGAGCTGTCTTTTCTAGCAATGGAAAGGGAACTTTAATAAGTAGCGTAGCACCATTGACCAGTGTCTTTACCAGATTATCGTTGGCAGAGCTACATTTGCTGATGCAACACTATTTCTTGTTTCATAAAGGTAATATTATGTTTAAATCTACTATAACTCCCAAAGCATTTAATTCCCTTCTTCAGATATTCAGCCTTCTTCGTAAGCAGCACTGGTATGAGCCAAGATGCCAAACGTACACAAAGCTTCTGATGATGCTTGGCAAGTGCAGGCAGCCTGAGCAGGCAGGTTTGCTTTTTGAGCTTATGCTGACGGAAGGGCTCAAACCTACTCTCGATGTCTACACGGCTCTAGTCAGTGCTTATGGTCATAATGGCCGAATCGACGAGGCATTATCTACTCTAGAAGCAATGAAGTCTGTCTCAGATTGCAGGCCTGACGTGTATACATACACTATCCTTATGAATTGTTGCACGAAATTCCATCAGTTTGATCTGATTGAACAAATACTTTCTGAGATGTCATATCTCGGAATAAGTTGCAGCAACGTCACATACAATACTATGGTTGATGGATACGGCAAGGCTGAAATGTTTGAACAGATGGAGAAGTCATTGATGGACATGATTGACAGTGGATCCTGTCTTCCTGATGTTTTTACCCTCAATTCAGTTGTGGGGGCTTATGGGAAGAGCGGACAGATTGATAAGATGGAAAGGTGGTATGAGGAATTTCAACTCATGGGTATAAGGCCTGATATTGTCACGTTCAATACCATGATTAGATCGTATGGAAAGGCAGGGCTTTATGAAAAGATGAGTTCTGTTTTTGATTATACGGAGAAAAGGTTCTTTTCCCTTACAACTACAACCTATAATGTAATCATTGATATCTATGGGAAAGCTGGCAATGTGGAAAAGATGGAAGACTACTTCAAGAAAATGAAGCATCAAGGAATGAAGCCTACCTCTGTCACGTACTGCTCTCTGGTTAGTGCATACAGTAAATCTGGAATGATCATGAAGGTGGACTCAATCTTGAGGCAAGTTGATAATTCGGATGTGGTGCTGGATACTCCTTTCTTCAACAGCGTCATTAGTGCTTATGGTCAGGCTGGTGACATTGAAAAGATGAGGGAATTGTTCTTGTTGATGAAAGAGAGGAAATGCTCACCTGATACTATCACCTACGCCACCATGATCCAAACATACAATGCCCTAGGCATGACTGAGGCTGCTGAAGATTTGGAGAACAACATAATAAGAACCAAGGACCAGCCAGGTATCTTGATATCATGTACCATTGTAACTGTCTGTCTATTTGCAAATTCGTACTCTTCCTTCATGTTCATTACAAAACCTCATGTAATGTTCAATTTCTTGCACTGGATGGGAAGTTTTCACACTTCTCACTTTAGGGTATCAGAGAGGTTATGTTGCACTGAATCATAGACCCCATTAGTCAACATAACATGTTTGCTCAAACCTTGCATGTTTACTCCATATCTCCTGCTCGGTGTAGTGATTTTAACTGATAACAAGCAAAATACTGATGCCAATAGCAAAAATACTGATAATCTGATCAAGCAGCCAAAGTGGCTTTGGTACGTTATTCACAACAAGTGGATTTAGTTGTAGAATCATTATGCTATGGAGGACCTCACTCATTGTGGTCCAAGAATGAAGCATGCTGATGAATCTGGAATTGCAGCATGAGATTCTTTACCTTCGTGTGATGTTTTCTGGGGTATATAGTGGCGAAAAGATGCTTTTAGTCAAACATCCTGAAGATTTTGGTGTCTCTCCTGCGTGTGCTGCTATTTATGGCAAGCAAATTTGTTCGCTCTCTGCTTGTTGCTTTAGCTTCTGACCAGTAAGTGAACTTCACTATATTTATATGCTTAAATTATATTTTCGTTTCTGCTCAGGCTTGAAGTTGATTGGATGCTAGCATCAGTGATTGACATGGAAGGGATCTCAATTGATGGAGGACTAGAATGTTCAAGATTCTCGAAGCATAAACCATGATTGCTTACTTCTGAGACCTTACCTGGTATGTAATGTTTGTTATACCTTTTCCTTTTCTGTTTTGGAGATCGTAAATATTATAATCACAAATTTTATAAAGTTCCAAATTACAAGTCTCCTAATGCAGGATTGTCTTTTGATTAGCTTTGGTGTCCATGAAGTCACCGCTCACCTCAACCCCATCCTGGCATCAGCCTGGGGATATCAGTTGGCTCAGCAAGATTGCAAGAAAGTTTCATCAGGAGGAGTTTAAGATAATTTAGAAGGTGCAAACTGTTACTAAGACAGCTTCACTAGATCTTTTGGAGGCCTCGAAATGCCACTGGATTTGTTGGATACAGTTTGGTAAAGTTACCTTTTCTTTGTAGATATTCTATCTATTCTTCTGTCATGGCGACTGCAGCACTGTATTTCCATTTTTCAATATAAGAACGCCAAAGAGCTCTCATGTGCATGAAGTTTACTAAAATTCTGGTTCCCCAAAGAAGCGAGACAGAATAGACAGCGGCTAACAAGGATGCCAATTTCCACAAGTGCCAAAGGATTGTGCTTGGAGACCATTCTTCTGGAGTTCGACCATGAAGCAGTGCAGTTTTTCCAGCCATTGGGCTAAGCATACAGGCCCCTTCTCTTCGTTGATGAAAGTTGCCATGAATGACGTTCGGGAAATTGAGCTGGAATCTTGGGGGCCGAGTCAAAGCCCTGGACACGACGTAGACATTAATCAGGCTCCGCTGACTAGGCTACTGTTGAAGTCTTCCATTTTAGCCATATTCTGCTATTTTTCTTATTTCCCTTGCTTGTAATACATTCATATGTAAATATAATGATTTACATTCTGAAATCGGGTCAGTAATTCTTACCGGTCGATATCAATTTATGCATGGCCACGGTTGACATTGTTGGATAGTACCGGCACTGTGGAACTCCTGGGCGAAGCAGATGTTTATTTCCCAGAGGAGAGTTTAAATGCTTTGTGCACTCACTTTCCAGGCTTTAAGAATTTGGGCGGGCTCGAAGAATGAGTTTAGGCCTGGCGTCCTTTGCATATTGATGGTCGCCCACCTTGTTTTAGACGAAATTTGCTGAGGAACATTGTCTAGCCCATGACCCAAAACAAAAGGAGAAACCTTTCGATTTGTCGTCCAGATTGTTGTTCATGTTGTGGTCATGTGGCCGTTTGGTCCGTCCTTTCACATCCTAGATCGAGTCCATTTTTGCAAGTCCTTTACGTCGGGAGCAAGCAATTTATGGAGATATTATATTCTTCCCCCTGATATAACTTCCAAAGGTTAGTTTGAGTGGGAATCAGATATGAGGCGCTTACTTCCTGAATCATTAGGGTCCATATCTACCATCGCACAAGAACGAGAATTTCCTAGATGGACCTGCATCAGGACGTCTCTCTAAGTGGATGACGTTCCTGAAAATTATACCTGTGATTACAGTATTTTGGCCATTTATCGTCTTATCAAAACTCTCCCCCAAGTTACACAAGAGCTCATCCTTTCTAACTTAATTTCCGCCCTGAACATAGGAAGCACAATAGAAGTGATTGGAGGCAAGCCAGCTTGCAAATTGTCTGCCTAAACAGAGGGCAGACGCAAACGGAAACGCCTTTGCGGATTTGGGACTCTCCTCCTCCAGAATTCAGCATTATTTTTTGATGCCCACCAAAAGTATTTTGCGCTTTGGAGGACAAGGAACTTGTCCTGGGAATATCTCTGTTCTGTCGTTGAGAACCCATGAACCCATGCCATTTGTGAAATTACATAACAAGAACCGCTACGGGTGAATTCGAAAGACCAAAAGGATTGGCGACAATGAAATAGAGGCATGGCCATTGAATTGTCGTAAATGTTTTGGAAGATCTCAATTTCGTGGAACGTAGAATTAGATTCGGCGGATCTTAAGCTAAATTTTCCTCTTAATGCATTCGTCATTGACTTCAACTCATCTAATTAATCCACTGAAAAAACTCTAATTGTCATACGATAATCAAGTAAGTAGCATGTAAATCTCAAAATAGTTAAGAGTCCAAGAGCCGTATGAAAAGGGAGAAGAATAACAGAAGTGCCAAAAGTTGTGTACGACGCTCACTTTAGTGCTAAAAGTTTCAAAACACTCATTTCAGTGCCAATTCCGGAAAAAACATTATCTTTTAAGTGCCAACGGCGAGAATTCCGGCCAAAAATTGACGTGGATTTTATAATTATTGGTATTATCTGACGTGGTAATTGTTTGGCCAAACTAAAATCAACGTAGGTAATCGATTAAATTAGGGTTTAAACTCAAATGTTAATTAACTTAAACTAAAAAAAGAAGAAGAAATTTTTTTTCTTAAAAAAAAAAAATGCAGGGGAAGGGTCGCCTGTAGCCGCCGCCCCAACGTTGGTGGGTGGCGGCTGTTGCCGGCGGCGAGGGCCAGCGGGGTCGCCGACTCCTTGGCGAGGGCTGGCGGCTCTCGCCAACACCAATCAATCAAATGCTCTATTCGATCTTGCCAGTAAAGGTGGAATATTTAGTTGAAGCCGTCGCCGGATGCCATGAGGATCGCCCTCCGCGAGACTAGCGTCGATCCTCGTCGAACGGTAAACCCCCCCGCACTTTCATCTTTCTGACCAATCAATCAAATGCTTTGTTCGATCTTGCTTGTAAAGGTGGAATATTACTCGCCGGCTTGCGAGTAATCAACCCCTCTCTCTCTCTCCCCCCTCCCATGCCATTTCTGATTCTGTAGGCTTCTTGTGGAATTTAGAGGAGTCGATTGAATGATTGACTATGTATTGCTCTGTGATGCTCGCAGGCATCACAGCTGCGCAATCTCTTACGCAGCATCACCCAGAGGATAATCGTGAGTTCGATTACCTAGTGAAACTTTTCCTCCATTGGTTGAGAAAAAGCTATTGTTTCCTAAATTAGCGCGTTCTTCGCCTTGGGCAGATCTTCACGAATTCGGATAGGATACACGCGATGAAGGCTCTGAAGAGGCTGGGACTAAAGGACTGCTTCGACCAGATCGTGTGCTTCGAGACGATGAACCCGAACCTCTCTGAGTCCGCTCGCCCCGGGGAGTTCCCGGTGGTCCTGAAGCCGTCACCGAACGCCATGAGGATTGCCCTCCGCGAGACTGCCGGCCCTTGCCGAGGGGCGGGCGACCCCGCCGACCCTCACCGAGGGGCTGGCGACCCCGCCGGCAACAGCCGCCGCCCACCAGCATTGGGGTGGCGGCCACAGGCGGGAGGGCTCCAGCCCCCCTATTTTCTTTTCTTTTTTCTTATATTTTTTTGATTTTTTTATTTAGGGTTTTTATTTTTGGGAAAGTTGACTACACTACGTCGTTTTGATGTTTATATGCCGACTGGGCCTCTGGCAAGCCACATTGGACTTGAAAATTAATAAACAATAGGCCACATCGGATTTCCGACAGATATATCAGAGTTAGCACTGAAATTTTCGATTTTTTTGAAAAAATGGAGTTGAATTGAGCGTTTTGAAACTTTTGGCACTAAAGTGAGCGCGGTACACAACTTTTGACACTTCTAGTGTTCTTCTTCCCATATGAAAACGCAAACTGCCAACCCTCACCCAAAAAGACATCCAATAGGTCATGCGTATCCGAAGCTGATGCAATGAGACATCGTAGAGGATTTATGTGTCTTTCTTTTTTTGGGTAAACGTAAATATGCTCCAAAAACCACCCAACTCGGCATGTTGGCGAAGGTCCTACCCTTCCCTTTTCTTCTAAGACAAAACCATTAAAAAAGTGGGCGTCCCTTTGAAACTCCCTTTGCGAAGATTACAAACTGAAACCGAGAACCATAGAATTCGAGGACCTCGCAAATGGTGCCACAGCAAAAGTTCAAGGGAACCTCATGGGATTCCAAGAACATGTATGATATGAACGGAATAAAAGAGAGAGGAGGGTGGGACATAAACGCTGAAAATGAACAGAGAGAGAGAGGGTGACATTTCTGGGGTCAAATCCCTTGCATTAAGGAATTAAATAGAAAAAAAGTGAATCTAGACGAAGTTGACCCCCCACTTTCACAAGTGGCATGACCGGCCGACCCAGAAGAGCGCAGAAACTTCTGAAATGGGGGAGAGATCAAGGATCGAGAAGTGACTTGGAACACAAAGCGCTGGGAGGAATTCCGGAAAGCACGTTGAAAAGGGGAAGAGGGACGACGGAAAAACGCCATAATTTAATCATACGAGGAACGGAAACGTCAAGGACAAACATCAAAAGGACATCATTGCGTGGGTTGAAAAGGGCACAACCCAATTTGACCATTCCAATTCCTCCACATCCCTCCCTCCCAACACTCTCGGGCGTGTAGGATACGAGGGTCGATTCTCGATTCGCCCCCACCACTCCCCCTCCCCCTCCCCTCCCCCTCCCTCCCATCGTTCTAGTTCGGTACAATTGCATTGCATTGATTACGTTGGTTGACGCCGGACACCGCCCCATACATCAATCAATTCATGAAATGGGGAGGCTCGGCTTGTAGGATTTCGCAGCACCCGAAAGCGACCGCCCCATGCGTGAACCATGCCCCAAAAAAGGGGAAGGGGGGAAAAAGGCGAACCCTTGATTGGTTATAGCACTCTACAAGTCGCTTGACTAGAGACCGACTAGGCTTTCGAATTGTATTGGCCCGACCAAATGTACACACGTGTGAGTCGTCGTTAGAAAATCTCACATTGAGAGATTACTTTGGCGTAAAAATTTGACGAAAGAAAATATACAGACAATTGATGACCTAGTCATGACCCAATGCAATGAACATAAGCGTGTGATTTGGAGGGGGGAGGTGTACTCGAGAAGTAATAATTGTGATTGAACTTGAGATGGCCTCTTTCTTGTGGATGTTACCGCGTATTTGTACAAAAATTAATTGATGCCTTCCACATTTGCGTAGATGGATCGATCTAGAAAACATCACCACATGCTTGCCTTGGATTCACATCTCTACCCTCCTTGTAATACACCACATTTTGAAACTACTTGGCAATCAATATGGGAAGTTATTACAAAAAGCATAAACTTATTATGATTGTATCAATTTAGTTCTGAACATTTTATATTTACATCAATTCAGTTCATAAGTAATTTTGACAAACCAACAATGATGCGGACACTGATCGTCCTACATGGCATGATCGACCTGTGCTGGCATGAATAATTTTTTTCCTCTACTTTTTTCCCCATGATGACTCACAAGAGTTGTGGCCCTTGCTCGGCCTCACTTAGATCTAGATGAGGCTAGCCTCACTGCTGAGGCTATGGTCGCCTTCACTAGTAGCCACACCTCACGATATGGGCGAGGCCACCTCACCGGCCATGGGTGAAGGTAGCCACTTTAAAAAAAGAAAAGAAAAGAATTAATGAACAAAAGAAAAAGAATAAAGTTTGAAAAAAAATTATTATAAATTTTCCGTGTCAGCATCGTTTGAATATATTGAAGTAACGCAGATATATAAATTTGAGGACTTAATTGAGAAAAAAATAATTGAATTAACACAATCACAATGATTTATTAATAATTTTCTCACAATTTTCTCTACAATAGATTTAAGACTTTCTTAATAATTTTCTCAATTAGCATGTATTTTCTCTATTATGTTTCTCTTCCACACTACCAATTCATAGTTGTCGATCCCCTGGTACCATTCGTACCACAAACGTGCACGCACTCCAGGGATTCTACCTCATTCACAAATTGAGTCGATCGAATTTTCTCAAAATCGCGATCGAATACATAGGTCGAAACCCCATCTCCTCTCGCGGGGAATTGTTTGCCACATTCTATTACTCATCCCAACTCCAATGGCAACTAGCTAGGAGTAACTTATGGAGAGACCACCACCACCACCACCACCACACCTCCCCATCAATGCTTTTCTTTTCCCAAGAGCATCTCGTTACATAGTGGTGTTCTTTGAATATGGTACCTTGGGAATGTTTGATGTTACATATGCTTAAAAAGCTTTGGATAGATTAACGCTCCACAAGCATGTGGCAAAGCAGAGAAGAGAGAATTTTTGTCGACTTTCAGGCAAGTGATTCGGTTCTTCTCCACTGCCAAATTTGAGCCAGAACATTCCTTTGAGATAAGAAGGCCATGTTCTTCATATGCCCAACTGATGCAGGAATCAAAACACAACAACTTGTTGCCGCCTAGTACCCAATTCAATATCATCAATACTCACTCGTGTGGAATCTTCAGAATGGTATCCGGCTGCATGATTATGCTTCCAGACTCAATCCGACGCTAGAAGACACGAGATGTCTACTCGATAAAGTTTTTCCGTGGAGGTTTCATTTTTGAAGAGTTCTTTCAGTTTTGAAGAGTTCGTCTCACTCGCCTTCTATGTGTCGCGACCTTAAGATATGTATTGCCAAACACACAAGTCGCATCATTTCATAGTATCACCGCATTGCCATGGTTTCTGTTGAACTGCAGTTGCATTGCACGGGCTTAAACCCACTCTAACCATATGTTTTCCATACTCAAAGTGGAGAGAAGATAAATTAGAAGTAAACTTGTAAAGGTCTAAACTAATTAAGCCATGAGACACACACTCAAATTCACATGGAATCTTAAGAATGGTACTTAGCTACATGATTATGCTTCAAGACTCGATCTGATAGCATAAAGTTTTTTTCCGCGATGGTTTCAGTTGTGAATGGTATTTAGCTAAGCCATGAGGCACACGGTCAAATTCGCGTGGAATCTTAAGAATAGTATTCAACTATATGATTATCCTCCGAGACTCGATTCAACGCTAGATGACATGAAATCTCTGCTCGATAAAGTTTTTCCACGGTGGTTTCAATTGTGAATAGTATTTAACTAAGCCATGAAGCACACGCTCAAATTCACGCGGAATCTTAAAAATGGTATTCCGCTACATGATTGTGCTAAGAGACTCAATCCGACACTAGAAGACATAAAGTGACTACTCAATAAAACTTTTTTTGCAATAGTTTGAACCCACTCGGCTTTTAGTTATTATGATGTTGAGGTATGTATTGCCAAATACACAAGTCGCATCATTTCGCAGTATAACCAGGTTGCCATGGTTTCTGTTGAACTTCGTTTACACCCAGGCCACCGCCACCCCTATGTTTTCTACAGTCAAAGTGGAGGGAGAAGATAAACTAGTAATCGTAACTCGTGAAGGTCTAAGCTAAATCATGAGGCACACGCTCAAATTCGTCTAACGTTCTAGAATACTTACTTCCTCCACTCGAAGCTGAATTGTTGATGTATCGCCGTCGTCATATCTGACAACGTTGTCAATCAAACAGCATGTCAGTAGACAACCGAGCAGTTAACGCTCTAAAAACAACAATAAATACCATCGCAGTAGGGCACCTGAACGAATCGACAAGAATGCAAATGCAAGCAGGACAAAACAGGTCATTGTTGAAGACGACCCGGGTTTCGGAATTGCTCCCCGTCGCCAGAGAACTTTGCCTATACCTGTCCCGGGAAAATCATCTTGTCTCAAATAGACGTCACGCCTGGGGAGGAGTCTTGTTTCCTAGTCATATCCGGGGTCGTGGTAACCATGGCACACGATAGTGATTTCACTTGGTGCCTTGATTTAGACGAGGAAAAGTCGATTGAGATTAATGCCGAGTTATGCGACTGTTTGAGAATGATTGGGATCGATGATTAGCTTCATCTTTATCCTCGGCCACTACTCAAGCTGTACCGTGTGAGCCAAGCTAGGTAACTTCGTTTCGAAGAAGAAAACACAGAACTGTTCAGATTCAACTGTGTACAGCAATTATTTGCTCAGTTCATTCGCTGAATTAACCTTGTGCGATACGACATAGCTTTTCGGCTAAGCCTATGCTAGCAAGAGAGATCATTCAAGATGGAGGACCCGCGTCAAATCTTTTGAAGTGGGATTCTTCTTGTATTCAAAAGCGTGCCACTTTTTTGGACGACGGAGTTGCATTCCTTCTGGACGCGTCAACTTGTTCTCCAACCGAGACACCGAGTCAATAGGAAAGCACCAAGAATTCATACGTTCAATCTGTCTCAATGCTGTTGCAGGTTTTGATCATCCCTTGTTCTCTTTTTTCTTTCTCTCCATAGATGCATGTGTGAGGCACGAGAGAGAAGGCCGATTCCTAAATGCCCGTATTCATGAGATATATACAGTCATATATTTTCCGTAAAATAGACAAAGTCTTGAATTGTAAAATTATTCATAAATGCGTTGTTGACTTAGTTATTCGAAATATGCATTTGAATTTTAAGTAGATCGGGTAATTTATCAAACACGGCGGATAGGAAGTGTTGTTGGACGGAGAAATGTTCAACATCTTATTTATCGTGGTTCGGTGCACACCCAGTCCACTAATATAAAGCACCGAGAAAAGTCTGTTGTTCATGGAGCCAACTCTCAGTGATCAACTCTCTTCCCTTCCCAATAAATCAACCATCGTCATTATGATGTTCCTTTGACTTTCTGCTTGGTTTGGTGTTCTTTATCTGGTTATTTATCCCTTTTTGATTTGATTACGACAAGGAGAGGGGGAGAAACGCGATGCTTTCGTGGTCCCTTCGAAGAGAGAGTTCATGGGATTTCGGCAAACCAACTTTCGTACAAGCTTTCGACTAGACCGGACCCGCTCAGTGGAGCAGGCACCAATTTGAGTCGAGCCACTAAAATTGGCTAAGCATTTCTTTGTTCCTAGTCTCTTGATTTATACATATATCAACAAATTTACTCCGATCTGAAAGCACGTTATGAATATTTGGACAACAATGTAAAGATGAGTCAAACGTCACCGTACCAAAGTATGTAGTTATCACGTGTACAAGCACTCGATCGAAACGTAATTTACTTAGTATGTACAAGGCACAAAGGGGGGGTATTGATCACCATATACATCAGGAGCATTACAAGCATATATCATTTTCCATACAAATGCTTCTCTATGGCATACCAAAGAGTGACGACATATATCGATTGTACCGAGATTTTGGATAATTTATTTATTATTGGGATTGAACTGATATAGACAGCGATCGAATCATATGAGATGGCCAAGGGAAAAGGAAGGGTTAAGTCTAGATACACTGAATAAATTACTTTGATCGGTTCACGTTAAGCGATTTCGTAATCGCTAAGAATTCACGCACCCTCACTACATCGCCAAGCCAGATTAGAGCAACAGTCCTAAGGAAACAATTAGTCACGCTTCCTCCAACTCCCAAGTAAATGGATTTGGGAGGGGGAGGGCATCGTACGTTGCCGGTTCTCACTTATCCATTAACGACGGGCTCTGTCCCTTCACCCATCATCGTCCGACTTGACGAAAAGTCTCGGCAAATCGATGACGATCGTCACGAATTACATGGCGAGATCTTCAAATCAGGATCGAATGCACATCGCATCGACAAGCCATGTCGGCCCCCTTTCTTACAAACAGGAGGCCAAAGGGTGAGCGTGATCATCTCGGGGCATCAGGACACGAAACGCCCAGCATCTTCTTCAACCCTCGTTGGATGGATGCAATTTATAAAAAAAAAAAAAAAAGAGGAAAGGAAAGGAAAGGAAAGGACAGGAGGGAGTACGAATGGCGTCGCTAAATCTCGTCCGACTTCTTTTCGCTTCGGCGGAGGTAAACGACGTGGGAGGACGGGACCCATCCAGGGGTATTGCAATGTTGACATGCGAAACTTATGGAGAAATGGTCGAAACCATTACTAGAAGATTAACCGATTATGAGCAGTCATGTTATGTAGACTACGAAAGTCAATATAACGTATTGTGACGGGATCCACGATCATCAACCCAATCCTATGTATTTTTTTTATGTTCATTGACATTTCGATTTCGAACGATTGCATTTCTCTTACTTTTAAATTTATCCGTTATTCAACATCGTCGCTCGAATTGATTCCTGTCCAAATCGTTATCGCACCCGTCAAACAAGAAACCTAAACAAGATCAACTTTTGGTGAAATGTATTTCATTGATCACGTCGGGATTCATCATCTCTTAGAAGCTGCGCAATTGACAGGAAAATCCGCAAATATTCATAAAATCTAAAAAAAAATCGAGGTTGTACCAAACTCATTTCTTTTCTCTCTTTTTTATTACAAGAATAACAGTTATCAAATACATTTTTTTTAGTAAAAAAACTCGTTGAAGAAATAGAAGTAGAAAAAGATTATTCCGGAAGAGAAATTATTTTTTAGAAATAGAAATATCACCGAACGTACCATAAGCGATTTCACAATTAAGCGATCAGTGAATTAAGGTACAACGTACACAAAGCAAAGCAAAGTGATCGATACCGGTCCTATTTGGACACAAGAGGCTATTTATGATTTTGTACACATAATGTACGGTGAATTATCAACATTATCCAGAGAGAATCAATGCGAACGGACAGCTTCGAACGGGAGAAGGAACGACCTTAAATTGTGAAATCTCCTCGGAACAGAGAGACGATTTTACCTCTTTGACCCGGCATTTCAGAACCCCGGTCGAATTCGCGCGGGCAAAAGATCAATAATGACAAGAACGCCCCCCTATACGCCGACCGTCCCTTGAAAACCCGGTTGAAATAAATTTCCGGATCTGCCCCTGTTAAAAAGACCGTGATGCCCTCCACCGCATGGACAAACGAGAGTCGAGAAAACTATATAAATCCCCTCCACGCTGTTTCGGTCCTCTCTTATTTCTACACAATACATCTCACCACCTCTCTCCCTCTCTCTCTCTCTCTCTCTCTCTCTCATGGATCCTCCGTCTCGCTCCTCCGTGATCATCGTCGGCGCTGGCGTCTCCGGTACGTACGGAAGCACCTATCCCGCCGCCAAGGCGGCGTGTCTACACCTCATTTTTCTTTTTCTTTTTTCTTGCAAGCTGGCGCGACTCGTTTTGATGAGGTTTCGTGTACGTGCGTCGCATGACGTTGCTTCAGGTATCTCTGCGGCGAAGGTTCTGGCGGAGAACGGAGTGGAGGATATCGTCATACTGGAGGCGACGGACCGAATTGGAGGCAGGATCCGTAAGGAAATGTTCGGTGGCGTGTCGGTGGAGCTCGGCGCCGGCTGGATCGTCGGCGTCGGAGGCAAGGTGCCCAATCCTGTTTGGGAGCTTGCCGTCAAATCTTCGCTTCGGACGTGCTTCTCCGATTACAGTAATGCTCGCTATAATATCTACGATCGCAGGTCGGATTCTCTCTCTTGCTTTGAGTTTTTCTGTTGTCGCGACGATTTCTCATGCGAGCCGGTGTGTGAATCACAAATTAACTAAAGGGCTCGTTGGAGATTCTAACCATTTTGGTTTGGCGGTGTAATTTTGCCGCTTGGCGGGTTTTTTTTTTTTTTTTGGTTTTTAATTTTAAGCTTGTCTGTGTTTGGCACTTCTGGCGTTCGAGCGTGAATGTAGCGAAAGCGAAGCAATGAGACGCGGATGATTAGTTCTGCAATTCTTATCCACCGTCCGCAAGTGAGTTTGGTTTTGATTCTGACGGAGTTTTGCTTGTTTCAGTGGGAAGATATTCCCGAGTGGACTCGCCGCTGACTCGTACAGAAAGGCAGTAGACTCGGCCATTGAGAAGTTGAGAAACCAGCAGGAAACGGATCGTGGTGGCGACTTCTGCAGAGATACAGAACCTCCTTCGTAGTTCCCTCTCCTGCCCAATTTTATGCCTTCGGATTTTGCTTTTTGGGGTCAGATTTTGTTTTTCACTATGCGTGATTTGTTTTTTTTTTTTAATATGCTTGTTTAGGACGCCAAAGACGCCAATTGATCTTGCCATCGACTTCATTCTTCACGACTTCGAGATGCCAGGTTAGTCGGCTTAGGAGTCGAGTTAAATCTTCTTCTTTTTTGGCAGCAAAAGCGGTTTTTTCTATAGGAGTGAAACTGAGAGTGGAGGTTGTGATCTTCTTCTTCTTCTTCTGCTTCTTCTGTTTTTTCCTTTCATATATCATTTGGTTTCTTCCTCAAAGAAGCTGAAACCTCTATCTCTCACTGAGTCCCGGTGTCAGTTGGGACTGTGAGGTCGTCCTTGATGAAATCTTGTGTCGTCTGCCCTTCTTTAGTTTCGGTCAATGTCTCACCTGCTTTCCGACACACCCAATTCTTTAGTTAATTTGCCCTTTACGGTATTCATTCTAACCAGATGATTTATACATGCCGATGAGTTTTTCCCTTTCGTTTTCTTCGGCAGAGGTCCAGCCTATATCGACTTTCCTTGATTATGGGGAACGAGAATTTTTAGTGGCGGACGAGAGGGGATATGAGGATTTGCTATACAAAATGGCGCAAGATTTTCTTTTTACGTCAGATGGCAAGATTTTGGACAGTCGTCTTCAACTCAATAAGGTAAACAAGTCTCTTTTGTCCTTTTGTTTTATCTATGAGATGAGATGATGCCTACTTTTTTGTTTTTCTAATCATCCAATCATCAGATGGAAACAAAATGACAAATAATAGTTTACGTTATTAATAAAGAGGAGCTCAAATTATGCGCAAAAATCCGAACCACTGTTTTGTATGGATGCACTGCTTTCTCCCTAGGCTGTTAGAGATTGATTGGCCCATCCTTGGAGTTTGGCCCATAGTTTGTCGATTTCCTGAAAGCTGTTTTAGCCCCCCTTTTTTTTTTCCCATTGTTGTCATATTATATACATTTGGGATATTATAGTCCCAGTTCTACCTCATTAAATGTGGGACTATATTGTTTTTTCCTCCTACCTGGATCCTTTTATTGCTTTGGAGTCACTGCAATCAGATATAATTACCTGCACCTAAAGCAGCAAGTCGGGTGCTTGGATTTCATGTGGGAATCATATGATCCAAGAGAGTCATATATACACTAAACCTCAATATACCAAGTGAAAGTAATAATTTTCTCATCGCTATATATTATGTCCAATTGATTTTAATATGAGAAGCAAAGCAGCCTTTTTGTGTCCATGTCATATTATCAACATACCATTCTGAAAAAGAGGACTGTATACCACTCATTAAACAACATTTTGGGCCAATTAATGTCTATTAGCGTATACAGTGAACTTGATGACCTCATGTAGAAGTAAGTAGGTGGAGAGGTCAATTTTGCGCTCCAATAGAAGAAAACGAACACATGAAGTGTCGTCATTTTCTCCATTTAATTTGGTGTTTCCTTGCCTAATCAAATTCAAATGCAAGGGGGATGAAGAAATGGAGGACTAGTGCCCTGTTGGTGGAATTTAGTGGGACCGTTTCGACTCTGTAACTACTCAATTTAAATTTTTCTATGATGTCAGATTGGGGAGTGAACGAACTCTACTAGGGTAATGACTCGCTTCGTTTGACCCCTGCAAAGATGCTCATTCGGATACGTCGATAAACCTTGTCCATCTTTATTGGATGCCAATGCCATTGCATGTGATTCTTGGGGTCTTCAATTTGATTTTTAACTTTTGCCTGTTCAATCTATGCATGGATTTGGGACAGGTTGTCCGGGAAATACAAAACTCGAGAAGCGGAGTTATCATTACGACGGAGGATGGTTGTGTCTACGATGCCAATTACGCGATCTTGTCCGTTAGCATTGGGGTTCTTCAGAGTGACCTCATATCGTTCAGGCCATCGATGCCCGTAATACTTCTTCCTTCTTTCTTATTTCTCTATTTTCCTGCTCTATTTCCCTAATTAAAAAGTCCATAGAGTGCACTAAAATCACATGAATAATATGAAAAACAAGTGCAATCGAAATTATTGTGCCTTACAGTTAATATGTAAAAGTTTCCAACGAGATTCTAATAACTATATGTGAAACACTTCCATGCAAAATGCTGCTTTTTGGATTGACTGAATGAACTTGTAATGACACTGGAAATGATCTCTTGGTTATGGTGCTGTCTTTGTTTTCCCCGGCATTTCTCGGAATATCTCGACCACATAATATTTCCAATTGCTCTTTTAAAGTAGTTAATATTTATTGGAGACTCCCTATGATGAGTGCCCCAATAAGAGAGTTTTCTAGGTTGCCTTCTTGATATTCAAGCTTTGGCCCACATATTTATTTCAATCATCAAGTTAAATGTGTCAGTATTGAAAGCCCCGCAAGCTATCTTGCATATTAAATTGACCTCACTCGTAGTCGTTGTCCCCAGTAGTAAGACGCAGATTTTCGAGGTGGCCTTTACTTTGAACAAGGCAAATACCACGGTTGCATGACCACAGATTGTTGCTACCAACTATACTTGTCAAATGGGTACTGTGCTTTGATGGCTGTGGACTTTCCTTTTTGGCGCACCTCGATTAAGGAGGTGTCATTATTCCCGGAATCAATTGGCATGTGGTGACAGCTGGTCGCACTATATGCCAATTGGGAGATTGGTTATTTAAATACATATTGTAGAATTTTTTGTTTCGTAGAGGTTATAAGACTAGCAATATCAACGTCTCGTACTGGACCTTTCCTTGATCGATGCCTATGAATGCTACATTTTTTCGGCTCAGATGGTAACCAGAACCAACTGCACTGCTGTTTTTTACTCCGGATAGAATCGTTTCCTCGTGGAAGTACTCAGGACTTACGAATCCTTGGATGTTATCCCTTGCCAAAACACTTGTTCTTTGGGGTAAAACATAAAAATTACAATTATGCGCATCCATTTGGAAATTTACGTCTTTAATGTTGTCTAGAGGATTAAGCAACAATTCTGATTACGGGATCTGTTTATTAGTAGTCCTCTAGAGAAGCTGAGTGCTGTTTGATCTATGGTCCATTTTACTTGGTTTGAATTAGTAGCACTAATTTGTAAAATATTGCCAAACAGAGATGGAAGATGGAGGCGATAGAGAAGCTTGATGTGATGGTTTACACGAAAATCTTCCTAAAGTTTCCGTACAAGTTCTGGCCTTGTGGACCAGAGAAAGAGTTCTTCATATATGCACACGAACGGAGAGGCTATTACACATTTTGGCAGGTTTGTCAACGAGACTTCTATAGCCAGCTAATAGTTTTTCTTTCTTCTTCTGCTGGTTTTTTTGGCCTAAATTATTTTTTCTCTGGGGAATTGAGTGCTTATTCATGTCATCCTCTGGGGGTCTTAGACGGTGTTAAAAACTGTGCGCCCAATAATACGAAGTTAACATGTTGGGTCTTGTTAACAAGTAGCGTACGGTACTACTTCTCAAGCATCAATAAAATGAACTTGAGAAAAAAAAAAAAACCTCTTTTAATGGAAAGGAGTCAGTTGTGCTATTCTATAATTGTCGTTTTGCGGAGGCCTAAGCCCTTTGCGCTTTTTGCAAAAGAAAAAGTGATTTTTGTTTAAAGTGATATTTGAAAGTTTCAATATGTTTGGTAATGCTAGAATGGTGAGGAACTTTTATGATACTTATGTCCCACTACAGGGTGTCCATGGACCTCTAGCTAGTAAATCGAACTGTCAGATATATGGTTGGTGATATGCCACATGTCAAGTTATGTTCCTACCCGTGCGTGGAATATATTCTTCCTAAGGTTATACCATGTCATTGTTCAGTACACGGTTGGCTGGAAAAATATGCTGTCTTTTTATTCATTAGGACTCGTTCATCAATGGAAACTTCGCTGCTCAGAAAACTGGACTGCTAATTTTTTGATGATACTGAGTACATGCGCATCAACTCTTTTGCCATTCCTAGTTAATTTTCTGTATTGAAACCTACGATATCATATCCAGCCTCTTCGTTTACAAATATTAGAATAGTGGTTCATATGTTTGAAACAATTTTATTTCTCTTCGAGGGTGTAGTGGATTTTGCATGTGCGTGGTATTATATCTATACGTCATTACACCTTATTGTGATGCCGATTCCTCTTATATAATATAGCAGCCATCTACGATCATTGAATGGTCGCGCCTATTTTACTTTTAGTTGCGTATGGTCGTTGGCTGGAGAAGGGTTGGCTGGAGAAGGGGGCGGGGGTGATGTGCCTGATGTTTTTGTCACTTTCAGAAAGCTGGCAGCATCAGCTGCACCCGGGGATTAAGTTACAATTGCAGCCAATATGTTTAATTAGGCGGTACTAATATTAAGTACGGCAATTAGTTTTCAAACCCCTAAGATTGTAATCCATTACTTTAATTGGGAGAACATTATGAAATGTTATCCGCCACACGTGGCCACTGATGGAAGATTTGGGATCTCACTGTCGTTATTACATTTCGATTCTTTAATGTACTTTGATGTGAAATCCGGAGCAATATTGTAATGGGCTGTATATATATACATTGCATCGAGGGAAACTCATCTGATGAAGATGATTGTTTTGTTTATTTCTTGGCATGTCATCAGCACATGGAGAATGCATACCCTGGTTCCAATATTCTTGTTGTAACATTGACAAATGGAGAATCAAAGCGTGTGGAGAATCAATCTGACGAAGAAACGCTGAAAGAGGCTATGGAGGTGCTCAGGGACATGTTTGGGCCCGCTATACCTAATGCCACTGATATACTAGTGCCCCGCTGGTGGAATAACAGGTTTCAGCGTGGCAGCTACAGCAACTACCCCGCCATCTTTAATCGTCAGGTCGTTCAAAGCATTAAGGTAGGTGCTTAGCTTATTTTCAAATATGTCAAATCACGCATGTTCCTGTTTTCATGTTTATATGTTGATTAGTATGATTCTTACTCTGGATATCCAAGCTTAGACACATTGTTCTTTTTGGCTTGACAAAAGATGTAGTAGGTCTTTCCGAGTCAATCCCTTTAGGGGTTAATTTCTCTGTGAACTTTCTAGCAGCTTTAGATTCTTTTACATTTACCATGTCCTAAGAGGAGCAACTAGATATTTGGTAGCGCCTAGGGCTTCTTCCTCTAATAGCTTTTAGCTGCACCCTGTAACTGAAGCACGTTCTCTCTATGTTATCAGGCACCGGTAGGACGCATATTTTTCACCGGTGAACACACAAGTGAAAGATTCAATGGTTATGTACATGGTGGATACCTTGCAGGTAGTACATGAATTTCATTTTGGAATTGAGTGATTATCTTCACAGAGACAATTAAGACGTGGCTCGTGACGTGTTCTCTCTGCTGATGAAACAGGCATAGACACGAGTAAAGCTTTGTTGGAGGAGATGAGGAAGGAGAAGGAAAGGAATAGCCAGAGTCAGTCGTTTTTGTTAGAGCCCTTGTTGGCATTGACTTTAACGCAGACAGATTCATCGGTCTCTGGAAGCGTACAACATCAGTCTGACATCCCTAAACATTTTCATCTCAGTGGCAAGTTAAGCGTTCCGGGACCCATCTCATGACTATATGGGCCCACTAAGACTAGCACTGCTACTGGTGGCAGCATCTCCTCAATCGACGATCACGAGTATTCGATCTATGGTGGAGAAGGCCAGGGAGGAATTGACAGCGATGGAAGCCACCCCCGATGGCATAGAAGTAGCTGCTAGAAGATGCAGAAGATAGAGAAAGCGAATTATACATATTCAGTGATATTGGTATGAAGGGGGTATACATAAGAACGGGGGGGTCATTGGATGAAAAATGTCCATTAACAAGATGAGGTAAATTATTAATTTTATCGACAGTGACCATCATATCATTAGTTCATTGATGTTCAACGATGAGTAAGGCTGATGCCTTAACATGATTATTTAACAACCTCTTAACTTTGCGGTTTCAATTGATTCTCACTAGTTTTTAAAGTCAGCTTACAACTGTTGGTAATACTACAAGGTAGTACTGACGGTTTCAACATGCTCAGCAGAAAAGCATGCTTTTAACAGCTTCTTGGTCAGATGGTTGTTGTTTCTGCAGAAAAACTAGCCACCACTAGTGACCAAAATCTCTTTCGACTTGAAAGACCAAAGCATAGGACATGGTAGGACATACTAGGTGTCCCACAAATAGCACAGCGGCATGGAGCTGGCTTTGGACATTCAGCTGAAATGATGTAGTGATGTGATTGCAAGTTTTTCAAGTGGCAGTAACGAATCAGGCATGCAGCGTCATCGCCTTTTAGAGCAAACTGTCAAATTGTACTTTGCTATTTCCAAACAATGTAAGAACAGAGAATAGACCCATCACATCCCACGAGCATAACAATCACTGAACCACACACTCTGTTGCTAAAGGGACAAAAGTATTTTATTTGGAATTCAGAACATCTTCAATCAAGTCAGCCGGAAAAGACAGGATTTCAGCTCATGCCTATCTAGGATGAGAAGCTTCTCTGTGTGCTGACACAGAAAGTTACAGAGCAATGGTAAATCAGATGAGCAATATACAAAGAGAGGATAGGCTGGATCACTGGATTGCTAACCGAAATACTTCTTGTACAATGTTTTGGCAATTTCAAGGGCATCTCCTTTTGCCTTAACTGTGTAAACTTGTGTTTCTGATTGCCATTTGTTTGAGTATGATATCCACTCTTTTCTCCACTCCCCTATCTCGAATTTATCATTCTCTCTCAAGCTTTTGGTTAAGTAGGAAAAGTAGCTTGATGCTCGTGGCAGGTAATAGTCTTCCAGAAGACCACTCCAGAATTTGTTTGCTGATCAAAGATAAGAGACTCTCTTATCAAGTAACAAAGGCACACAAATCCAGAAGTGTTTATAAAAACAAGCATATGAAAACATGCACTCAGGTATACAGATAAGGAGCAGGTACAAGAAGTACCGTAATCATGAAGCTTGCTCTGAACTGTTTGAGTGTTATCATACCACATAGTGACTTGGGTCCTTGCATTCCATTCATACTGAGATAAAAATATAAAGAAAAAACGATTAGACACCTGTCTCCTTTGTCATGTGAAAATGCTCATTCGGAATTAATGATCCTGCCCTTATGGGTGTTAGTTTGAAAGAAGCTTTTTGCTGAGAGATCCAAAGGAGAGGAGTTTCTCTAAATAAAAAATAAATTGGAAGGGCAAATGACAACACATTTTCTGATCAAAGGGAGCTTCGGTGCATGTACATTATCCGTGTCAATACAGATCCACACTCTACATAATCGCTTCAATTATATTGGACAATTCAGCCACTGAGGACAGTTACCAAGACTAACCTGCCTCATCTCACTAGGAGTTGCTGCTAATGCTTTGGCACTTTCAAGCCACGTCCCAAGAAGAAAATTATCATCACAAGCAAGCAGCAAATCGATATCCTTTATAAGTTGGAGAAATTTTTCACTGTGAAAATGTAGAGCTTTAGCATCCTTCTGCTGAAAAGCAGTCACAGCATCCACGTATACCTTGTTTGCTAGCTTTGACAGTACTTGTCGTGTTAAATCGACCAAATCATACCTGTTAACAAGGTTCACTCCATGAGAAAATCATTCTGGCCTAGTTTATGGAAGAAGAAGACCTATACTTGTTTTAGCAATGATTAATCGAATCATGATAAGCATTTTTGGCAACCATTAATCGAATCATGATAAGCATTAGATCATTTGAGTGTTAAACTTGATTTACCACAATGGACACGAAGAAAGGTAGACGAATTAGATTAGAAGCTCTCATAGTGGACTTGCCCATCAATCATATGATTTCCATTCAAAAAACTGAGAGTAAGATATATTAATTTTCTAAATTGGCATGACCCTGCCAAAAGCATAAATTAAATCCAAACTGCTTTGCCTTTTTTTAGCTCATACATATATATTTGCAATGTAGTTCTTCATATTAAGTCCGCCTAGCAATAAGGCAATTGTGATTTCCTCGGTACTTCTACTTGGTCATCCACTCTTTTTATGTAATGAGGTGAGAAAATTTTAAAAAGCAAAGCCTAACAAGGTTCGACATTCTACCTAAATGTTAGACTTTCCTTGAGATGATTCCCACCGTCAAGGAAAAGGTCCAAAGCATCCATCGCGTAATGAGTAGAATACCACAAATGAGCCTGAGGAAAGTCAGAGCCTGTCACATGAAATAAAAATCTTCTACCGGGGGGCAGACTAAAGGGCAGTAGCATTTTCTGTTGCTTTCCAAAGCTAGATCCTGAGATTGTTGATGGATCCCAGTCTGGAAACTTGACTATGAAATCGGTATTATGGTCCTGAAGGAAGAAACAGCATAATTTTGCCAGAAATTGATCTTAGAGGCAAAAATGCTCATTAATCTGGGAAAAAAGCTGCTAGGCAGTACAAAAAACCATGTCAAAATCATTAAGTATGAAATATTGGAATCCCTAGTTGCAGATAAAAGCTCACAACAGAAGATGCTAGTGCAAGCCAGTTCAGTTTCCAAGTGATTAATCTTATTCATCTCTGAGTAGCCACTCAAAGAGAATCTTGTGCATTCTAAGGCACATTCAGAAAAGCATAAGACTTTCTTTGTAGCTAGCATACATCAGATCCATCATATCTTTGACAGTTAGAAATGTTGTCTACTGGATACTGTTCTAGGAAGTAAAACAAAGTAATATGCAGCTTGAGTGATTAAGCATTTTAAAAGCAAAACTCCGGAAAACCAAAGAAGGCATGTAATTTACATGATTATTGGTAGGAGTTTAAGGAGACAAACCGCAATTTGATCTGTACAGTTGTAGATAGTGTGATAAAGTATTTCCCAAGCTGCCTCAACCTGATGGACTGTGTTACCATAGCGTCTCCGAGAGTAAGCCTTCAGCCACTCCTGAAAAATAAATGAAGTCAGAGTTAGCACATAGCCAAGCTATCCAATAATAGTTGGCTTCCCAGGCCTCTAGGCACATGGCCGGCATAGCCTTGCATTCCCTAGATACTAAAAGTTCTTCTAAGGTACATAAAAATCAAAATTTCCATCCTTCTGTTAAGTATCTTCTGAAGCCATGTTGGCATGCAAAGGATAAGTTGGAGGCAACCAAAAACCAAGGCGTTTAAAGAATACTTCCATTCTTGAGGTAATAAGTTCAGCAAACAAAAACGATGGTACAAAGCAGACCATGTGGAAACGCTCCTTCTTTCTAGAAAAAGATGATGTCATTCTACTTCAGATAACAACCAAGAAGTATAAGATAGAAAGCCACAGTTACCGCTACAAGAACTTTTTCACTCCGGAATGCCATTTCCGACATCATCTCATATACAACGGGATTTTGTTCAATGCCTTCCATACACATGCCAACACCTACCTGGAACGACTAGATGATAAGTGAGTTTGCTTTAGAAAGAATAAAATTGTCATCAGAGCAATAACACTTCAAGTGGTATCTTTCAAGCATCAATACATACATACATACATATATATATATATATATATATATATATATATATATATATATATATGAAAGTTGAACACTACGCAGGAGGCAAAAGCTGGTATGACATACCATAGTTGAATTATCGCTGATGCGAGCGTCAACTGGGCCTGATGATATGGCATCCAATATGCCATACATTTCAATATTTCCACCAAAATTATGCAAAAGGCACCTGATACACATCAACATTGAGGATTTGAATTAATGAGTCTCACTAAATTTTGGGAAGAGAAGGAAAAAGTTATAAATAAGCAGTCAGTTTGCTATCCAATCTTGTATGCTCAAGCAGAAGTAAACCAGATATATGGAGTAATCAAATATGAGAGCTATTTACCAGACATAAGGAGTACCATAGAACTGAGCAGAAGTTTCCCATATCGGTCTGACATCAGCAAACAGGTCAAGGACTATCATTTTACCAATTGGAACAGAATGCAGAAGTGCCTGCACATATCATACATTTCATTATTATCATATCAGTCACTACCTGTGTGCACAGCAAAAGAACAGCGATACTGACAGAACTCAAGCACCAAAAAGTTAACTGATATTCAGGTTCAATTCTGATTTATCCACTGCTAAACCAAACCCAGCTTACAACGCTCATTGTTGATCAATAAGACATCACATACTTTGAAAAAATCGGCTACTACTGTATTTCTCAGAACTTGTACAATGTTTATTTACATGTCATTTAGAAGTAGGTAACTGTGTCTTTCGTGGCAGCATAGAATGTAGGTGTTTGAAGCCTCTTAAATTTACCATTTCCCTCATAAAATCAAGCAAAAAGGAATCCTTGCTCAGATAATCATTTAGAAGAGCATATTCACATATTCATTATTGTACCGAGGGTTTTACATTGTAAACTATGTATCCTGATAAACCAATCCCCAAAAATTACACTATGTATTTAACAGAGAGATGTTTATGAGATGACCTAAACTCTTTGGCTTCATTTAATCACAGATCCATGAAGTAATTAATCATCATTTCCTTCAGCAGCCATATCTGTTCACAACCAAGCAAAGCCAAAAGGACTAACTTTATGATTTCACGCCCATTGTCTTGACAAAGAAAGCCAACACAAATAGAATGCAACTCTGTAAAGGTTAGAGGACGCTTCATCAGCAATTCTTTTTTCTTTTTCCTGATTTTTATTAGGCAACAGAGATATAATAAATAAGATTCAACGGTCAACATGTATCAAGAAAGAATATTATATTAAAGTACGCAAACACTGTCAAACATAATAGAGCACAAGGTCAATGCTCATAAGCTTACAGTCATTCCATTTTACCAATAAGACTAATCCAGTCATGCATTCTGGAAGTAAACACATAATGTACTTCAGGGACAAACATACTTTCATTTGAGGTGGTTTCCAAAAGGCAGAGTCTGAATAAAATAGCCAACCCTGCACGCATATAAGAATATCAGTATATCTCCATTAATATTAGAAACTCAGAGAAGTTTGTTTTCATATTGCAAGATCAGATCTAAAGAAGAACTTGTCAAAGAATCAAAACTTGCAAGGAAAAGACATGCAAGCAGGGGTATTGGGAGTGAGCTGAAACTTTGTAACTAGAGTATTATAGTTCATTTGACCCAAGTGAATGCCTTTTCAAGATTGGAGTTTACCTCTGTCATTGACTGTAAATTATCTCTATTTGTTTCATGGTGCCACAAGAAATAATCATGAGTTTTGGTAAAAACTTATGTACATCTTAAGAAGTTGTCCTGAGAAAACCATCAGTCAAACCAATAATAGCTCAGCTATGTTAACAGAATTTTCAAGGGAACAGACAATTGGACATCTAAATACTGAAGGGTTGATCAGGTGAGAAATTGAAGACCGTACCTGCATTAACCACACTGCATCTTTGTCACCGTGTGACATAGCTTTATAGACTGCAGCACCAAGCATTGAGATGTATGTTGGATCATTTGATGGCGGGGAGTTCTCATTAAATGTATCACTACATCAAGAATAATGCAATATTACCAGAAAACTTTTATAAGAAACTACAGGTTATCCACAGACTGTGTTTCCAAAGCATCTTCATGTAAATATCTGAGGTTAATCTAAAGCCTGTCATCATAGTCAGTGCTACAAGCCTAAGATGCTACTCATCTTCAGCATTACTCAAGTATCCTAGACTCATCCAAAGAAGGCAAAACAGGGAAAAGACAGAAAGGAAAGTAGAATTGTTATGTACCTACCCAACCAAACAAGGGAACAAATATATTTAACAATGCATACAGGTACTTCATGTTGTAAATGTTGAATAAAAACCAAAGATGAGACATTACCAGTTATAGATGTCTGTGACATCCCCATACTCTGTGGTGAAAAATAATACAGGTCAGAACAACGCATGCATCTCTGGTGAGAAATTATTAATGCAGACTAGAATAGATATAGTCTTCCATGAACAACACAATGATCCAACATGCCAGTGAAATTGCCGTTAAGATGGCAGATTCGTCAAGTGGTTCACCTCATTAAAGCAAATCTCCACAGTTGACATGACATAATCTAATTAGAAGCTCAAGATACAGAAAAAGGTGTTCCTCTTTAAAGTATGTGTCGCCTAGACATGGAAGAGAAACTGCAAAATTAGTTTCTTTTAAAGAAAAGTTTATTGACAAAATATGTTCAATGGTAAAATGAGGCACACTTAATTTTATCAAACGACATTTTTCCCCTCAACATTTGTCTAGCATAAGAAACGATATAAAATGCTTAAATTCAATATTAGAGTAGTCAAATCAGCTGACAATAAACTAAAAAGAGTGAATATAGCCTAGGTTAAAAAACTTTTAGCATTTGCGGTGAAGAATCTGAGAGTATAAGAAAATAAACACAAGAACAGGTGACCAATTCCCTATATCTCTATTTCACGTCCTATAATAAGGGATGGGCTTTGTGGCTTACTACGTAATCCCCCAACCTCCACGCGTAATATTATTTGTCACCATAATATGATCATCAGATTCTAGGATTTAATGAACATGTAAAAATTGCATGAAGGTGACGCTGCAAACAAAAAACAAGATATTTCGAACCATACCTTTGATTTGTTGGCTGACAAAAGCCTCCCCAATTTCAACAAATAAAGGATCAGAAGGATCAAGAAGGTACGTACAGCACCACTTTGGATTACCATCAACAGTATTCCTAAAAAAGTAAAACTTAAATAAGCAAAAGGCCTCTTAATATGAGCAAATGCAAGTGCAAGGTCTCTTGTTTCTTCAGGACAGTTTATATTGACAAAGAAAAAGAAAAGTTAAGAACGTCATATGCAGCATCTTCACAAAAACTAAATCTAAATGAAGAACTTACTTTACCCAAGTGGGAAGCCAAAAGGGACGCATGGGAGGACAATAATAGAGTGAAAAGGTCATCAAGCTCAGTACTTGAGAAATTACAAACAGAGAAAGAGACATACCAGTCCCCAAGTCTAGTTATATTAGCTGAAGGATGTATCTTCTTCAATGCTTCTGGAACATTCCCAGAGAAGGATGGAAGAACTGAAAGAACAAGAATACATATCACGAGTCCCAAAACCAGCATGATCAGACAGATAGACATTAGACATTAACTAAAAGGTCCTTCTGCAGGCAATTTTCCATCTCTTCCCTGCTACAACTCTATCATAGATAGTCCCACTGAAAGGATACCTCAATTATCAGAAATCCAAAATGGAAAAGAGTTCTTCTATGTACCTGGAACCATGCCTAGCTCAGACATCCGAGACAATATCTGTTTCTGCAACTTCAGCTGTTGATCCAACCAGTTCTGTGATAATGGGCCACCCCACCTGTGATGAAATAACCATTACACCTTAGAAGCCAGTTGTTTGTGATGACGAAAAGAAAGCCTTCAAAGTTAGAACAAAATGCATCATATTGCACATAAGGCAGAGCAATGAGTTAGCCAGCAGAATCATATTATTAAACGTACTCTAAAAAACCATTTAATATAAAATACTCCTAAGTTTGTTCAACTAGTTACCCTATTCTTTTCCTGTCATCATCATTCAAGAAAGAGAGAAGATGCAGAAACCACAACTCCTCTACCTACCCATGCAAGTTTCCCATGCGAGCCCATGCAAGAAACGCAGGTCCACCAAAAAAGTCATTTAGTTCATCCTTGCTGATATTAAAATCCTACAATAAAGAGTACAAATTAGCAAAATAAGCATATCATGGTCAAGCATAGCTATAACCAGACAAAAGCTGAAACAAACAACTGATTAAACCTCAGATCGCAATTGTAAATATGAAAAGTTGATTAGCTGAAGATCCAGACAATAGCACCAAATCAATTACATATTCATAAGTCAATAATTCATATATGTATTGGGAAATTGGGCACAAACAGGCATCTGCTCAATTTCAAATATGTACTCCGCAAAGCAACAGACAATCAATTTACATTAATCTGCTATCAAGAAACAGGGGAAACATTTCAAGACCACCTTTTGGCAACTTCTTTTATCATTTTCTTTTGCAATGATGACTATCAGATAGGTAATGGAAATAGCCATCAGATCACTCGATCATACGTTAGTATGAGTCCTTATGGCAAAATCAACAATAAGAAGTGCTTTTACTTCGTCACCAATTTCATACAAGATCATTTCAAATGTTACCATGAAAACTTTTTGCCAAATGGCTTCTTGTCCAGTAAAGGCCAATGGTAGGTTAACTCCTTGCAAAGCCATCCAGTCTATCTCTTTTTCCCAGCTACTCCAATTCCACCAGACATAAGAATCTACGTTGAATAATGTGACATCATGTCATTAACTCCTTGAAGCACAAAAATAGTCATAAAGACTTCTGCTTCACTTATCTCAGGCATAACGAACTAGCCACATGACATGCTTTTAGTAATAACATCAAAGCCTTGATGTCCCATGGTGAAGAAAACTTACAACTTGATGTAACGACATTTTGGTAATAGTTCCATGGAACAGGTCGTGGAATCATCACACCCTTGCCCTTCAGCCTAGGCAGGGATCCTGCCTTGGGAACTGAAGCTACCTGTATGCCACCAGTCTTGTCCCAGGAAACATGAGCATCACACCAATACTTCAAGTACCAATGCAAGCCAGATGCTAATTCAACTGCTGTGGTACCTTTAATCCTGCAGTGAAGTAGACAAATAGAAAGAGCTTAAAAAATGCGCAGCTCACAAACTAACAACAAGGCATGCTACTCCACTTGACAAGAACAATGACTACATACATTATCTCAGGCCCATCAGTCTTTTCGTAATTTTCAATCAAAAAGCAGTTCTTTCCGCCACAAACATCCTGATAGGCAAAGCTGAAAGAAAGTGAGCACAAAGCACTGGCAGTTACACTTATATGACTATCATATACCAGAATGACATTTGAGTAAAAAAGGTCACAAAGGAACAGTTTCTTAACCTGATCATATGGTATGTCCTTCAAATGAGCACAAAACATGCATCTTTTCTGTTTAACTGATTGTTACAGCTAATAGACACAATATGGAAGCAATTACTCGAACTACCTTTTTTGGCTACAAGAAGCTAGAGATCTATATTTAAACCGAAAAAAGCATTAGACAGTTAAATGCCAACATTGTTAGTAAGTAAAGCGAGTTGTGCTCTGAGGGATACATGGGAATTTTGTCGCCATCGCTGAAGGAAACCAATTCATTTTATCAACACCCAAAAGAATGTCCATTTGTCAAGGAACTATAAGCTGGGTCCGGCTAATTTACTATTTGCTTGAGGCTTTAAATTTCGCTCCCTTGGAAAGGAGAAAAGTGCAGTGATTTGACAAGGGCGACCTAGACTAGACTTTATCACATTTCATAAGTTCATAAGCTGTGGCTTGACAGTGACTCCAGAGAGCACAGGCTCAGCTTCTACTTCTTCCTTGAGGACTTGAGGCAATATGTTGGATAAGCATCGTGCGTAATGAAAAAGATGAGACCTTGGGTACGATCTTGAATTGGAAGCTGTGTGAGTGGAAAGGAAGCAATCTTCTAAGAACGCCTCCAGCCGCCGTTTCTTGAACCGATGGAGATGCCCTTTTGGACTCCAGTCGGGTGAGCAGAGAGTTTACGACATCCGACGACGATGCTGATGAAGTTATTGTTATCACACCGAGGAGCAATATCAGCGCTGAAATCTTCATGTTAGTCAGAGAAAAAACGAAATGGGTTTCTCAAGCGTTCCTACAGAGAGTGGAGAAGAATTGCTCAGACGAAAAAGAGAGAGACAGAGAATCATCGGATCATCCGGGTTGTCCTCTGAGAATGGAGTTTGACCGGAGCTTCCTCGTTTTCGATCATTATTTCCTATTTATTTTTGTTTTTTGTTTTGTTTTACAAGTTCTATAGTCCCCACCATAGGACGGCGAACCAACACGCACCGCATCAGGTAGTCATCAAAAGCCCGCCTAAAACCGTTGAAACCCCTCCCCTCCATTTCACTTCCTTCACTATCACAGACTCTGCCTCACTTCTCGATTTTATCTTCGCGCACCCAGAATCATTCATCGATTAAAGCTTCGATTTTTATCAGATAATAGAAGAAAAAGATTAAATTTGCTGTTGTTGTGGGAAAGATGGAGGTGGAAGCAGAGCGGAGAGACCTTAACAACGTGATGTGTCAATTGGTGGATCCAGAAGGAACAACCTTAGGTCCTCCCGTGTACCTTCCTCAGATCGATTTTTTTTTTTGTTGTTGGTAAAGTACCTTCCTCAGAACGTTGGTCCTCAACTACTTCAATAACGTTAAATTTGAATTTGATCTCCAAAGTTTCCTTGTGTTGATAGACTGTTTTAAGTTAATGCAAATTTAATGTATACTGAGCATAGAACTAGAATTTCAAGTGGGATTTGGCATGTTTCTCAGTGAAGTATGGTTTCACGGTCTAATGCGGTTCTTGGTAAGAAGTGGACACATTTTTTAAGGTTTTACTTTGTTTACTCCTTATATGAACATGTTTTTAGCTGAAAATAGGTATTTTTCTCGTGTGAAGTGAAACACTGAGTTCCCAATTTGTAGATTGTTGTTTTATTGCCAATGCCCTCTAGTCGTCAATTCTTTTGAAAGATTTCCTGTTCATTGATTTAATAATTTTCTTTGCTGCTCACTAAACTTCATTGATGGCCGAGATAGTTTTCCCATGTTCTCCGTCCTCCTCTGATGGATTTAATAGTTTTGAGGTAATCAGGAGGAAAAATTGCCCTATCCTTTTCACATAGCAGACCAGGAGCTCGTTATGCCTCTTAAATCTTACTTTCGGAAAAAGGAAGGCCAGTAAAGGAGCAAAGACGTCATACTTTATGGAGCTTCCTCAGGTCTAACTGCATACTTGTTATTCATTTTTAGTTTTGGTTCACTATCAGTTTCTGTGGAGAATGTCTTGTCCATAGTCTATCAATTGGTCCCATAAATCGCTGTATGAGGCCAAACTTTCTTATCCATCAAAGTCTTCCGTAGTATATCTGATTCAGTTAGACTAATCTTAGGCATAACATAACAGACTGTCGGTTTTTTTCTACTTTTTTTGGTGGAAAAGAAGGGGAAAGGGGGGGGGGGGGTTCCATTGTATTCAGCAGAGCAAATTTTTCAGAAGGATCTTGATTATGGAGAATACAGTTTCGATCCTTAGGATTGCTGGACGACCTTTGTTTGACATGTGGTAATTAATTTGCTCTTAATAAGCAATGCCGATATTATGCCTAATATTCTGATATGTACAGATAGACTGCCATTTTAAAGGCTCATTTCCTGTCATTGCAGGTCTCTCGGAAGGCTGTTCTTTCTGTGGCCTTTAGTCCTGACGGGAAGCAACTGGCTTATGGTTTCGGAGATACCACAGTCCGATTGTGGAATCTAGATATTCAGACCCCGATGTTTACATGCAAAGGTTGAATATCTAAATATCCTATTGCCTCGTGCACTTCAAGTTTCTAATTTTTTCCTCCCTTCCCCATCACAGTGGCATCTAAATACATGCACGCCTACTCGCTGTATAGTTGCTTTCTATTTACTTAGCTGGAGAACAGTTCGGTTTTTTGTTATTATGGGGGTGGCGAGAAGCTGAGGTAGGTTGAATTTTCCTAAAGGCATCAGGGGAACATCTCACCGATGGAGTGGATTGTGTGTGAAATAATGTTAGTAAGCAGTTTCTTGGCAGAGGAAAATTACCTGGCTTCCATTTTGTCTGTCCTTT
Organism: Melaleuca alternifolia; assembly: GCA_019926035.1. Taxonomy (NCBI): domain Eukaryota; kingdom Viridiplantae; phylum Streptophyta; class Magnoliopsida; order Myrtales; family Myrtaceae; genus Melaleuca; species Melaleuca alternifolia. The sequence continues at coordinate 388,439 of JAGKPW010000288.1, forward strand.
TAATGAAAAGTTCTTATTCAGGGAACAAAAATTGGGTCCTCTGCATTGCATGGTCACTTGATGGTTACCATATTGTAAGGGGGAGCAAGGCTGGGGAACTTCAATGTTGGGATCCGTTGGGCAATCTGCTTCCATGATCTTTATTGCATTACAAGACTAGAAAGCATCTTATTCAGTTGATTGTAGTTTGCTGCTTTTACCGACTTTATGTAACTTGGAGCTAAATTTATTTTATGGAAAGTTGTTCAACTTATATAGTTTTGGCCCTTTGGTACACTTCCATGTTAAGAATCCTTCCTGCAAGGATTCCATGGAGGTCCATTTCCTATTAATATTTCTCGGTCTATAATAACTCTCCATATTGACCAGAAAATGGTGGATAAAAGTACAAATGTGCTGCTTCTAGCCAAGACACCGAGTCCAATAGGAAAGAACTGAAAAGAGTACACATTGAATCTGTCTCAATGCTGTTGCAAGTTTTGGTCCCTTATTCTTGTTTTTCTATATGCTTGCGTTTCTTCTGCTTCTGTTACTTGAGTGTCAGTCTCACGAATACAGCCTGGTATGAACCAACAATCGAATTTTTCTAATAACTTGCTTGTCAATATACATGCTGATTTGCAATATTAACTAGTGCAGTGAACCCACCGATGAGGATATCCCAGCAAACACGGAAGTAACGTTGGCAATGAATCTCGAGGCGCAATGGTTGCCGTGCCCAATTTAACCAACGTGGAAGAAACACTGGAACCAGTGGCCATTCGTGTACCCACCTCCATCTCTGCTGAAATCCCGGAACCGAGAACCATTCAAGCTTCAAATTCTAACGACCTAGTTTCTACAGCTGTCCCCGTTTCTATTCCAAGTACCCTTATGACTTCGCTGATGATCACGCCTTTTTAATACAGACGACAAACGTACAGGCAAGCCAAAGAACACTCACTTTTGACAACTCCTGGGTCATCGACTGGAAAGATTCAACACAGATGTCAATTCTTAGCTTTGTTAAATTAGTCAACATAAAGAAACTTATACGGATTGAGATGGCGAAACCCGATGCCCCTCCTATGGCCAGTCCTACCGACAAAATTCCTGTCGAAGTGGTAAAGGTCAAGTGGATCGACTTCCTTTGATAAGATCAAAGGTGGGTTATTCCTCAGTTTTATCAAGTCCAGCTTCAGAGGCTAGAATCAAAAGCCCAAGAATTCGTTGCCGATCTTTGCGCTGCTAACCCTGCTTTGCTTTTACGAAGACTCCTCGATTGCGAGACAGACGTGAAGAACATTTGGCTGAGGTTTCTGGGTATCGATACAGTCCAGACAAATTATGACGGGATGCTGAGTTTAACGGTGTCGGAAGCTCTGGCAGATATCCTTGAAAAGAAGAGGACAAGGATGGCTGAGCCTCATGACGCTCACAAAGCCTCGAGTGACGACACCAATGCCAGCCTCCTTGCGGAAGAAACACTTGAGGGAATTCCGGCGTCTATTTAGGCTTCATATGACTGAAGTTAGGAAGGTGTTGGATGCACGCTTCAATTAGGAGCGATCGGTGCCAAAGTGGGTCAAATGTCGTGTCGGATCAGGAAAAACTCGCAAGTAGACCCACTCAAAATTATATGTACTGACTAAAAATAGAGAAAACTCGCAATTAGAAGAGCATGAATTCTCCACCATCATAAAATTCGTAGACTCAACAATTAAGGAAGAGGTAGAACGGTCATTCAAAAATTTAATACTCAACTAGAGATTGAACGACGATAAACTCCAAGTAGATTAATCTTGTATCTTGCCGCAAACCAAAAAGAACCTGCACCCTCAGCCTCCAAGGTTTGAAATTTCTAAACCCCAAACTCTTTAAAAAAAGATTACTCTCAGTCTCATAATCTCCTATTTCGCACAAAGTCTAATATTACATATGCACGTTAAAAAACAGTTTGACATAAGTTCACAAGAGCAAGCAAGATAAATTAATCAAGGATAAATGAACACATAAATCTTCTGTTCTCAAGAATAAAAATAGCAAGCAAAAAGGGCTTAAGAGCTCAAGCTTTGAATCCAGAACCAACGATGTCTACAAAGAATTCAAGAACCATCTCCAGCTCAGAACTTGACTTGGCAAATATCCATCAATAAAAAGAACGCTTCAAGTTCTCACCAACCAAAAACAAAACGAATATCAAATATAGATGATCACTCAACAATAATTTCAAATCAGAATGACTAGAAATAGAACTCAAACGGTTAATGAAAACCTCATCACATATATTCCTTTCATAGACTCTATCTATCGTTAATAATCTTCGTGTTAACACAATCCATATTCAACAAAAAGTATATATTAAATGAAGCATTCGGTCATAATATACACAAATGACCTACAAGATGAAACTATATATCAATGACTTACCCAACTCAAAATTTTCCGCATTTGCGATGCAATCTTCAACATTAATCAGCATGGAGACAACTCTCGATCAATTTTGGGTGCAAATCAAAGCTTCATTATCGTAGGAGTCAAGGAACTTCGAAAGGCATCAACCATACAACTTGATGTAATAAAAGTCAACTTTGAAGCAATGATACTCACAAAATTGAAAAAAAAAAATCCCAAGCTATCAACAATAGGTTTAAATTTTTAGCCAGATTAAAATGTCAAGATCACCATCATCTTCACATTTGGCTTGAAGATATCAATCGAGCTTAGTGCCATTGGACACATTTTTTCTCGTCATTAACAAAGCTATCAAATGGATCTTCTAAATTGAAATCGGATACGAAAGTCCTACTAGACGTGTCAAAAAGATATTTTTTTACAAGGACGGGAGATTGCTCAAGTCAGCGAAATAACTTTCACGAAAGTATCATCTTCAGCTTTTTACTAGCTATTTCAGATTTCGTGCGCGATTCGGACATGAATATTCAAACATAACAAGATCTCTACTGCACCAACTGGATTTAAGAAAGAGATAAGTGCAAGTATTGAAAACTAATAAATTGAAAAGTACATAGTTGTTTGTATGATTGCGGATCATTTTACAAAGATCTTACGTAGCGTTATATAAAGAATACACAAGATTCAACTTCAAATTTACAACCGCATGCCTGCACCCTTTTCAATAAGTGCCTAAATTCCTTCAGTTTTTTTTTTTTTTGGCTTGACTTCAGGCTTCACCATTGCTCTTCGCATGTCAATCTTCTTTGCGGACTGTTGATAACTTCTTAGTTGATGTCCCCATTGCTATCAGTGTTCTGCCTTTACCGCTTGGCTTTATCTGTTGTGCCTCAATCGTCAACCAATCGTCATAACCATGGCCATCGGTGAACATTCTATGCTATGGCCGGCTATGGACAACTCTTTGACATCATAGGTGACACCGAGTTTCAATTGTCGCTAGCTACAGTTGCTTCTGGGTGTTAACAGCAGCTTATATATGAGGCGCGAAAGCAAAGGCCGCTTCTCAAATGTTTATTTTCATGGTTTGGACCACAAACAAGAACAAAGCTACTCCGCCACTTTTAGGGGGAAGGGCTTTACTCTTAACCAAAGACTTCGTTCGAAGTCAAGGCTTGAGGTCGGTGCAATAGCAATATAAGCAACTTTGACCATCTTATTGGTTCTATGTCGGTTTTGTATGACTATTGGTGGTCATTGAATTCTAATTAGCTTGGTTTGTATGGATTAGTTGAATGGTTTATCTCTTTGCAATATGTTTTATATATACAGAGATGGTGCTCTGTATCTGTTTATCCTTTTGACTTGATGGCAAAACGGGGGAGAAGCTGGCTGTCCCTTCGAGGGGGAGTTCATGGAATCTCAACAAACCAACCTTTACACAAGCATTGGATTAGTGGATCGGGCATAGCTTTCGATTGATTTGGGGAGTGGAGTAGACACCAATCAAGATCTAATTACTATAAATTGGCTGAGCGTTTCTCAATTTCTACTTTCTTTTTTTGGGGTTTATGTATTTGTATTTTCTCACTCGAATTCAAAAATCATATGTGGAATGTCCGAGCCAACATAAGTGAGACCAGATGTATAGATAAAATGTCACCTATACTTCTAAGTATAATGTTATCACGTGGACAGAAAATCAATCGAGCTTCAATTACTTAACATGTACAAAGCACAGCATGAGATATTTTTTCATCATCTGCAGCAGCAGCATAAATCATTTCCAATGCAGATGCTTTTCTACGGCGCACTCAAAAGGCGACAACATATATCAATTGTAGCAGGGGTTTCGGCCAGTTTACCTACTATTGAATTTGAGCTTATATAACAACGATTCCATCATGAGAGAGAGATCAGCGATTTCGTGATTGGTGAGAATCCTTACACATCGTCACTAAATCGCCGAGCTTGTTATACCACTAGCCCTAATGAAAGAAATTAGACATGCTTCTCCCAAGTAAGGGATGGGACGGCAATACGTGCTGATTCTCATATTTCCTTTTAGGACGGCTCATTCCTTCACATCAATCAATCTATCGAAAAAAAGAAGAAGATTATAAAGGCATGGATGCTTCACTTTTAAACACGAGATCAAAATTAAAGGAACTTAATAAAAATAATCTGCCGAGTGGATAATGCCAATGTCCTTCGTTTTATTTCGTGAAAAATTAATAACATAAAATAATTCTAGTTTTGATTGTCTACATTACTATGAGAAATTAAGTCTTTATAGAAATTCTCAATATCATATGATGGATTTGGAAATGAAATATCGATGGTAAGAAATTTTTTTCATCGACGTATTTTTCTAAACAATAAAACTATCAAAATAAAAAAGTAATTTTAAAATTATTGATATCTTGCGAAACAAATGAAACCATTATCAATGTAGAGAGAGAGAGAGAGAGTGAATTTCCTTGTCGTATATCCCTGACCAGAAAAAAAAATCCTCTGTGGTTTTACCATTCAACAAGACCTTGCAAGGATGATCGAGTGATACAATACACAATTAAACTTCAAGAATTCGTTATTCCATATGTGTTTGAAATTGAAGATACGCACTAGATATTGAGTAAATGCTACATATGGTGTTCATTATGTGTTTTGAGATTTGCAGATTCATTAGTCCTCGTGCATTTGAAATTAATTCGAATTTCGAACGCATAAAGTGAATATGTAATATTAATTCGGTAGGATTACATTTTAAAAAAAATTTTCCAATTGAGACGAATTCCTAAATAAATTGTAAAACCTCCCTGAAAACGTGATTTATCTTGATGGTGATGTCTCTGACCCGGCATTTATGAGGACGCTAATCTCGTTTTCAGTTGACCCTCGAATGAATTCATACGGGCACTGATGCGCCAAACAAAGATACGCCGACAGTCCCGTAAGAACTTCCACCCACCAGGTTTCCAAATCTGCCCTCCATCGAAATGACCAGACTGCCCTCCCCCGACATGATGCAAAATCCCTGCCTGCTTCGTTTCCCCGTGGAGCCAAATAACGTAACGCCATTTCCGCCCAAACGCCACAGCCTCTCTCTCTCTCTCTCTCTCTCTCTCTCTCTCTCTCTCTCTCATGGATCCTCCGTCTCGCTCCTCCGTGATCATCGTCGGCGCCGGTGTCTCCGGTACGTATGGAAGCACGTGTCCGGCCACGACCGCCGCGTGTCTGCACTTCATTCTTTTTCTTCTTTTTTGTTGAATCCGGCGCGGCTCCGTCTGATAATGTTTCGTACGTGTGCGTCGGCGTGACGTCTCTTCAGGTATTGCTGCGGCCAAGACTCTGACGGCCAACGGAGTGGAGGACACTCTCATACTGGAGGCGACGGACCGAATTGGAGGCAGGATGCGAAAGCAAGTGTTTGGAGGCGTGACGGTGGAGCTCGGCGCCGGGTGGATCGTTGGCGTCGGAGGCAAGGTGCCGAATCCTGTTTGGGAGCTCGCCGCCGAATCCTCACTTCGGATGTGCCTCTCCGACTTCAATAGTGCTCGCTATAACATCTACGATCGCAGGTCTGATTCTCTCTCTTCCTTTGAGTTTTGCTGTTGTCGCAATAAGAGTCCGCATTGGAGCCGGTGTGTGAATTGCGACTGAACCAGAAGGACTCGTTGGAGATTCTGAACTTTTTGGTTTGGCGGTTCCCATTTTGAGCTTTCCTCGTGTCCAGCATTTGTGGCGTTCGAGCGTGAATCTAGCAAAAGCGAAGTGACGAGACGCGGATGATTAGTTCTGCGATTCTCATTCACTTTCCGCAAGTAGAGTGCGGTCTCGATGCTGACGGAGTTTGCTCGTTTCAGTGGGAAGATATTCCCGAGGGGACTCGTTGCTGACTCGTACAGAAAGGCGGTGGACTCAGCTACTGAGAAGTTGAGAAACCCGCCGGAAATGAATGGCGGTGGCGACTTCTCCGGGGCAACAGAACCTCCTTCGTAATTCCCTCCCCAGCCTAGTTTTCATGCCTGGAGATTTTGCTTTTCACCTTACGCGATTTGATTCTTCTCTTGTGCATGTTTAGGACGCCGAAGGCGCCATTAGAACTTGCCATCGACTTCGTGCTCCATGACTACGAGATGCCCGGTGAGCCTGTGTTTTAGTCCAGTTGAAACTTCTTATCCAGCCAGAGCGGTCTTTTCTACAGGAGTGAAACAGAAAGTGGAAGATCGCTTTCTTCTTCTGTTTTTTTGGGTTTCTTCCTCCGAAGAAGCTAGAACCTCTCTCTTTCACCGAGTCACTGTTTCACTCGGGACTGTGAGGTCGTCCATGGTGGAATTTTGCGTCGTCTGCTCCTTTTCTTTCGGTCGATGTCTCCCCTGCTTTCTGACATACTCAAATCTTCACTTAATTTGTCTTTCGCGCCACTGTCAAATTTTTTCGTTTCAACCAGAAGATTTACACATGCTGATGAGTTTTTTCATTTCGTTTTGTTCGGCAGAGGTCCTGCCTATATCGACTTTCCTTGACTATGGGGAGCAGGAATATTTGGTGGCGGACGAGAGGGGATACGAGGGTTTGGTCCACAAGATGGCGCAAGATTTTCTCGTTACGTCAGAGGGCAAGATCTTGGACAGTTGTCTTCAACTCAATAAGGTGAAAACAAGTCTCTTTTTATCCTTTTGTTTAATCCTAATTATCTGAGACGGAAACAAACTGACGGAGAATAGTTCATCATGGTATTGACAAAAAGGAAGCGGAGAGTATGGGGGAAAAATCCCAACTTCTTTTTTTGTATGGATGCACTGCTTTCTCACTTGGCTGTCAGGAGATTTGATTGGCCCATAATATGTTCCCCGAAAGCTATTTTAGCAGCCCTCTTTCCATCGTCACCATATTATTTAGACATCATTGTTCGCATCAGATTGAGTGTATGCATCTCACGAGAAATCCATACGATTCAACAAATTGTATGCATTGGGCTTTAATGTACCAAATTTATATAATAATTTTGCCATCAGTATCACGTACAAGTGGTTCTAATCTGAGAAGCAAAGCAACTTTTTTTTTTTTACCTCTATACCATGTAATCAACATTTCGTTGTTTTACCCATCTATAGGTAGCCTAGCTGGTTAAGGCGAACTCGGACTTCGTTAAGGTCTTGGGTTCGATCCTCCAGGGAAGCACCTGTGATTTAAGTGGGGGCCATGGCGGTGGGTTGCTGTGCTAGTCTGACCCGAATATCTCGGTTATAAAAAAAAACATTTTGTTGTTTTGTAAAAAGAAAACTGTATGCCGCTCATTATGCAACAGTTTGGGCCAATTGACCCCTGTCGATTATTGTGTACGGTGAACCTGATGAACTTGTATCGAAGTAAATAGGTGGGAAGGTCAAATCTGATCAAATTGAAGCACATGAACACATGAAGTGCTGTCATTTTCTCCATTTAATGTGGTGTTTTCTTGCCTACTCGAATATATATAGGCAACAATAGGGAAGAAAATAGACGAGTAGCGTCTCGTAAGTGGAAACAAGTGGGGACAATTTAGATATTTCGATAATGTCAGATTGTAAGTGACTGAACCCAGCTAAGATAATGACTTTTTCGTCTGATCACTGCACAGTTCTCATTCGGATATGTTGATAAATTTCTTCAATCTTTATTGGATGCCGATGACATTGCATCTGATTCTTGGGCCTTCAATTTGATTTTTAAGTTTTTCCTGTTCTGTTCACACATGGATTTCGTGCAGGTTGTCCGGGAAATACAACACTCGAGTAGCGGAGTTACTGTTACTACGGAGGATGGTTGTGTCTATAATGCCAATTACGCGATTATGTCCGTTAACATTGGGGTTCTTAAGAGTGACCTCATCTCGTTTCAGCCATCCATGCCTGTACACTTCTTCCTTCATTCTCACTTCTCTGACTATCTCCCCTTTCTGTCCCTAACTGAAAAGTCCATAGAGTTCACTGAAATCACACGAATACTATGAAAAACTAGTACACTCGGAGTTTTTGTTGCCTAACAATCAATATGTGAAAGTTCTTAACAAGATCGTAACAACTATTGTGAAACACTTCTGCGCAAACTGCTGCTTTCGACTGATTTAGTGAACCTGTAGACACCCTGAAAAACTATCTCTTGGTTACAGCGTTGTCCTTGCTTTCCCTTGCATTCATTTAATTTATCCAAATTGCTCTACTAAAGTAGTTAATATTCAGAAAACTAGCACTATCAATATTCTGCACAACTGTTGTCGACTATCAATAGAATCGTTTCCTCGTGGTAGAATTCAGGACATACGGATCTTGAGATGTTATCGTGCAAAGTACATGCTGTTCTTTAGGACGCAACATAAAAAATAAAACTATGCGCGTCCTTTGAAAACTTTCTTCTTTAATGATGTCTGGAGGATCGAACACCAACCATGATTGGGGGTTCTCTTTATTGGTGGTCCCCAAAAGAAGCTGAGTGATGTTTGGGCTATTGTTCATTTTACTTGTTTCGATGAAGCATTGCACTAATTTGGGAAATAATGGCCCAACAGAGATGGAAAACGGAGGCCATAGAGAAGCTTGATGTGACGGTGTACACGAAAATCTACTTGAACTTTCCGTATAAGTTCTGGCCTTGCGGACCCGACAACCAGATCTTCATCTATGCGCACGAACGGAGAGGCTACTACACGTATTGGCAGGTTTGTAAACGAAACTGGCATAGCCAGCTTATAGTTCTTCTTTCTTCTTGCAGTTTCCTTGGTCCTAAGAGTTCTCTCTCTTTGGGGAATTGAGTGCCTATTGATGTCAACCTCTGAGGGTCTTAGAAAGTGTGAAAAACTGCGTGCCTAATATTATGAGGTTAACATGTTTGATGTTGTTAACAAGTATACTCGACCACTATTTAAGCATCGATAAGGTAAACTTCACAAAAAACAAAAAGGAAAATTGACACAAGTTGTTCATGAACTTTGGCCAAACGTACAAGGTGATTCCTGATTTTTTTTATGTATATTCAAGCTAGTCTTTGGACTATATTGAATATTTTCATATAGTCCACGGAGTAGTTTAAATATGTACAAAAGTTTTCAAATCACATTAAACAAATAAAAAATTCGGGGATTAGATTGCTATTGAGTTAAAGTTCATAGATCAAATTGAACAAATTGAAAGTTCATGGACCATTTGTATCATTTCAAAAATAGACAATGTTTTAGTGGAAATGATTCAATAATGCTGTTTTCTAATTGTCATATTGCTGGGTGACAAGCCACTGTATTCAAAAGGTGCGCTTTTTGCATAAAAATGGTAATATTATTGTCTGGAGTCATATTTTGTAGTTGCGATCTTCATGGTATGTTGGAAAAACAGGAACTGTTATGATATTTCTGCTCCAAAACCGGGAGCACATGGGCCTCTAGCTAGTAAATCGAGCTATTAGATATATCATTGGTGATACGCTAGTGTCTAGAGCACGCTTTTATTAAGCACACGCCATGTTATTGTCTAATGCACAATTGGCTGTAAAGGAATGCTATCTTTTTATTGATTTGGACTCGTTCAAGGATGGTAAGCTTGTTGTTTTAGAAAGATGGAACTGCTCCATTTTGATGATACCGATCACATGTGCATTAGCTCTTTTGCTATTCATGTAACTTGTTTTCTGTATCAAGACCTATGCATTCACATCCAGCCTTTTCGTTTTCAAATATTAGAAGTGGTTTGAATGTTGGAAACAATTTTATTTCTCTTTAAGGTTGCAGTAGATTATGTCATACGCGTGGCATTATATCGCTTCATCATTACAGCTTACCTGATGCTAATTCCTCTTGTACGACAGAGTGGCCATCAACAATCATTAAATAGTCAAGAGCCTGTTAGACTTTGAGTTGCGTATAGTCGTTGGCTGGAGGGGGGACTTGTGCATGATGTTTCTGTCACTTTCTGAAAGTTGGCAGTATTAGCTGCACTTTGGGATTAAGTTAGCATTGATACTAAGGAAATAACTTTCCAAACCCATAAGATTGTAATATCTCTTTTACCATTTTTGGAAAACGCTGTAGCTTTTGATAGAAGCTTTGGGAACTCACTGTTGCTATTGCATTTGGAATTTCAAAATTACTTTGATGTGGAATCTCGAGTAATATTCCAATCGAGTGTATATTGCGTCGAGCGAAACTGATCTGACAAAGAAGATTGTTTTGTTCATCTCTTGGCATGTCATCAGCAAATGGAGAATGCATACCCTGGTTCCAACATTCTTGTCGTAACATTGACAAATGAAGAATCAAAGCGTGTGGAGAATCAATCTGACAAAGAAACCCTGAAAGAGGCTATGGAGGTGCTTAGGGACATGTTTGGGCCCGACATACCTAATGCCACTGATATACTCGTGCCCCGCTGGTGGAATGACAGGTTCCAGCGCTGCAGCTACAGCAAGTACCCCGTCACATCTAATCATCAGGTCGTTCAAAGCATTAAGGTAAGTGCTTAAGGAAACCCGCACGTTCCTTTTTTCATGATTACATGTTGATTATTACAATTCTTGCTTCTGGATAACCAAGCTTAGACAAGTTGTCACCTGTGGCTCGACAAAAGATACAGGTCCTTCCGAATCAATCCTTTTAGGGGTTAATTTCTATGTGAAATCTCTAGCAGCTATAGATCCTTTTACATTTACGAGGCCTCGAGGGAAGCAACTAGAATAAGTTAACATTTTGTTTCCTTTCGTTATTTCAAGGCAAATAGAAATTTGGTAGCGCTAGCACTTCTTCCTGAATTAGCTTTTAGCTGTACCGGTAACTGAATCACTCTGTCTGTGCCCTTTCAGGCCCCAGTAGGACGCATATTTTTCACCGGTGAACACACAAGTGAAAGATTCAGCGGTTATGTACATGGTGCATACCTCGCAGGTAGTATATGAATCTCCTCCCCGAATAGATTAAATACATTGACAGATACAATTAAGATGTGGCTAGTGATGCGTTCTCTCTGATGATGAAACAGGCATAGACACAAGTAAAGCTTTGTTGGAGGAGATGAAGAAGGAAAGGAAAAGCGAGAAGGTAGACGCGTAAGAATAGAAGACTCTCATAGTCGGACTTGCCCGTCAATCATATGATTCCCATTCAAACAATTGAGAAAACAAGATTAATGAACTTTCTAAATTAGCATGACCCCGCTACAAACAAAAATTAGATCCAATCAGCTTTGGCTTTCAATTTTAAGCACATCTACATATATTAATGGAGTTCTTCAAATTATATCTACCTAACAAAAAGGCAATCGTGATTTCCTAGGTACTTCTACGGGGTCATTGAATTTGACTCTTCTTATGTAGAAAGGCGAGAAAACTTTAAACAGCATAGCTTAACGAAGTCCGAGATTATACCTAAATAGTAGACTTTCCTTGAGACGATTCCCAGCGTCAAGGAAAAGCTCCATTGCGTCGACCACGTCATGAGTAGAATACCACAAATGTGCCTGAGGAAAGTCAGACACCGTCACTCGAATTGAAAATCTTCTACCAGGGGATAGATCAAGGGCAATAGCACTCTCTCTTGCTTTCCAAAGCTAGATGCCAAGATTGTTGATGGATCCGAGTCCGGAAAGAGGACTCGAAAATCTGTATTATGGTCCTGAAGATTAAAAAAAGCAATGGTTTTCGCCAGAAATTAATCTTTATAGATAAAAATGCTCACTAAAGTCAGAAACATTTGAAGCCATAGCTACAGCTAAAAGCTCACATTAGAAGATGGTAGTGCAACTGAGTTCAGTTTCAAGTAACCAATCTTATTAATCTCTGAGTAGCCACTTGAAGAGCATCTGGTGCATTGTAAGGAACATTCAAAACAGCGCAAGATTTTCTTTACAGCTATTAGCTAGTAAATATCAGATACATCATATCTTTGACGTTGAGAAATATTGCCGACCGAAGTTCTTGCCTTTCTTCTTCTAGGAAGTAAAACAAAATAAAATCTTTGAACATTTCACTTTTTGTTTTACTGGCCTTATGATCAACAGGAAAATTCAAAAATGCCATATGGAGCATCTTCACAAAAAATATATCTAAATAAAGAACTTATTTAGCCGAACTGGGAAGCCAAAAGGGATGCATGGGAGGACAACATAAGAGTGAAAAGGTCATCAAACTTCACACTTGGAGAAATTGCAAACAGAAAAAGAGAGACAACAGTCCCCAAGTCTAGTTATAGTAGCTGAAGGATGTATCTTCTTCAATACTTCTGGAACTTTCCCAGAGAAGGATGGGATGATTGAAAGACCAACAATGCATACCATGAGTCTCATGAACAGCATTATAAGACAGAGAGAAAATAGACATTAACTAAAAGGTCCCTTTGAAGGCAATTTTCTGTCTATTCCCTGTTACAACTCTATCATAACTGGAAGGATGCTTAGATTATCAAGAATCCTAAGCTGAAAAGAGTTCTTCCATATACCTGGAAACATGCCTAGCTCTGACATCCAAAACAATATCTGTTTCGGCAAGTTCGGCTGTTGATTCAACCGGTTCTGTGATAATGGGCCACCCCACCTATGATGAAATAATTATCACACTTTCGAAGCCAAATGCTTTTGATGATGAAAAGAAACCTTCAAAGTGAGACCAAAATGCATTACATTGCACATCAAGGCAGAGCAATGAGTTAGCTAGCAGGATCATAACATTAAACATAGTCTAAAGAACCATGTAATATAAAATACTCCTGCATTTGTTCAACTAGTTACCCTATTCTTTTCCTGTTATCATCATCCAAAAAAAAAAAAAAAGAGGAGACAGTAACCGCAACTCCTCTATCTACCCATGCGAGCCCATACAAGAAACATAGGTCGACCAAAAAAATCATCTAGTTCTTCCTTGTTGATATCAAAATCCTACAATAAAGAAAAACAAATCAACATGATAAGCCTATCATGGTAAGGCATGGTTATAACAGGACAGAAGCTAAAACAAGCAACTTTAAACTTCAGATCGCAATAGTACACATGAAAGTTAATTAATTGAAGATCCAGACAATAGCACCAGCTCAATCAACTATTTATAAGCCGATAATGCAAAACTTTTTAGACTAGGTCGGGTACAAAAAGGCATCCGCTACATTTCAAGTATGGACTCCTCAAGATCAAGTTAAATGAATTTGCTATAAAGAAACAGGAGAAACATTTCAAAGACCATCTTATGGCAACTTCCTTTATTATGTTCTTTTTGTATGATGAATGTCAGACAGCAAAAATGGAAATAGCCGTCAGATTACTTGATCATGTGTCACTAAGTTCATCTATTTATCTATCAAACATTATGAGTTGTCACAGCGAAATCAACACTTAGAACTGCTTATACTTTGTCACCAATTTTATACAAGATAATGTGAAATGTCACCATGAAAACTTTTTGCCAAATAGCTTCTTGGTCCAGTGAAGGCCAGTGGTAGGTTAATTCCTTGCCAAGCCGTCTGGGATCTCTTTTTCACCATCTACTCCAATTCCACCAGACACAAGAATCCACGATGAATAACGTGACCTCAAGTCATTAGCTCCTTGAAGACCAAACTCTGTCAAATAGATAGTATGACCAAATGAAAGAGGGACCCTAGGTGCTTTTGCTTCGCTTATCTCAAACATGACCAGCGAGCTACTTGACTTGCTATGAATAAGATCGTCGAAGCCTCCATGTCCCATGGTGAAGAAAACTTACAACTCGATGTAACGACATTTTGATAATAGTTCCATGGGACGGGTCGCTGAACCATGACGCCCTTGTTTTGTCCTTCAGCCAAGCGCAGTGACTTGATAAGGGTCACCAAAAGACAAGACTTTCTCACATTTCCTCATTTCATTGCTGTGGCTTGACATTACTCGAGAAAGCAGACCCCGGCTTCGCAACGAAAGTTGATATGCATGCGAGAGTAGTGAAAAAGGAGACCTTTGGTACGATCTTGAATTGGAATCGGTGTGAATGGAGAGGAAGCAATCTTGCAGCCGTTTCTTGAACCGATGGGGATGCCCTTTTGGACTCCAGTGGGGTGAGCAGGAACTCAATGACATCCGGCGACGATGCTGATGAAGTTATCGTTATCCCACTGAGAAGCAACATCGGCGCTGAAATCTCCATGTTGGACTCGAACATAGCTTAAGGACAGAAGACGAATTGGGTTTCTCAAGTTATTCTTTATAAAGGGAGGAGAAGAAATTGTTCTGACAAAAAAGGAGAGGACGGAGAATCATCAGATCATCACCATCGTGGTCGGCCTCTGAGGAGGAGGGAGGTCGACTGGTACTTCCTCGTTTCTTATTTCTTTTCTTTCCTTTTTTTTTTTGTATTAAAAGTCTTACATTTGCCAGTTGGGTTACTTGTTCCTTCCATCAGCCATCGTCCCCACCATAGCACGGTGAACCGACACGCACCGCATTAGGCAGTCGTCAAAAGCCCGCCTAAAACCCTAGAGCCCGCCACCTCCCCTTCCTTCACCATCGTGGACATACTTCTCAATTTATCTACCGGCTCCCGCTATCATCCTGTCGATTAAAGCTTCGATTTTTATCAGGGATTCGAAGAGACGAGACTGAATCTTCGTTGTTGTGGGAAAGATGGAGGTGGAAGCAGAGCAACGAGATGTTAACAACGTGATGTGCCAATTGGTGGATCCAGAAGGATCAACATTAGGTCCTCCCATGTACCTTCCTCAGAACGTTGGCCCTCAGCAACTTCAACAAATGGTCAACAAGCTCCTCAATAACGTAAGATTTGAACTTGAACCTCAAGTTTGCTTGTGTTGATGTACTGTTGCAAATGTACAGGTGAGCGTAGTAGACCTAGAATTTTGAGTGGGATTAGGCGTGTTTCTAGCTGGAGTTTAGTTTCACGGTCTCATGCGGTTCTTGTTGAGGAGTGTACTCGTTCTAATTAATTTACTATAGATTTACTCCTTACGGGAACATGTTTTCGAAAAACGCGTCCTTTTCTCCTTTGTGAAGTGAAACGCCGACTTCCAAACTTATAGATTGTTGTTGTTATTGCCAACGCCCTCATGTTTTCGAAAAACGTGCCTTTTTCTCCTTTGTGAAGTGAAACGCCGATTTCTGAACTTATAGATTGTTGTTGTTATTGCCAACGCCCTCTATTTGTCAATGCTGAATTCTTTTTTAAAAAACTTCCTGTTGATTGATTTACATGGTTTCAGTCTTGTTTACTAAATTTCATTGATGGCTGAGATAGTTTTTTCAGTTTCTCCTCGTTCTCTAATAAATTTCATACTTTTGGAATAATCAGGAGGAGAAATTGCCGTATACTTTTTATGTATCGGACCAGGAGCTCATTGTCCCTCTTGAATTATACCTACAGAAAAACAAAGGTCCGTAAAGAAGCAAAATCGTCATACTTTCAAGGAGCCTCCTCGGGTCTCTAACTACATAATTGTCATTCATTTTTATTTTGGGTTGACATTGCAGTTTCTGTGGAGAAGGTCTTGTCCATAGTCTATCAGCCACAAGCCATTTTCCGAATTCGTCCTGTAAATCGCTGTTCAGCAACAATTGCTGGTATGTGGTTGACCTTCCTTTACATCAGAGTTCTTAGCTCTGGTAGCTGCTGAACACTGTCCATCTTTCATAGCATACCTCATTCAGTTAGAATGATATATATAAAATATTGTGGAGGGGTTGGGGTGGGTTGCCATTGTATCAAGGAGAGCAATGTTGTTAGAAGGATGTTGCTTATGGAGTATACAGTTTCAATCCTTATGGAGTTTGCTTGACATATTTTAATTAATTTGCTCTTATTAAGCAATGCCTATATTATGCCTAATACTCTGATATGTACAGATAAAATGCCCTTTCAAAGGTTCATTTTTCTCTCATTGCAGGTCACTCAGAAGCTGTTCTTTCTGTGGCCTTTAGTCCTGATGGGAAGCAACTGGCTAGTGGCTCAGGAGATACCACAGTGCGATTGTGGGACCTAAATACTCAGACCCCGATGTTTACATGCAAAGGTTGAATATTATCTAAATATATGCATGCCTACTTGCTGTATAGTTGCTTATTAATATTATTATTATTGTTATCATTTTTGGGTGGGAGGGAAGGTGTGGTAGGTTGAATTTTCCTAGAGGCATAAGCTGAAAGTTGCACCAATGGAGTGGATTGGGGTGGAAATTTGTTAGTAAACGGCTTGCTGGCAGTGGAAAATTACTTGGTTTCTTTTTGGTCTGTTCTATTAATGAAAAGCTTTTCTTACTCAGGGCACAAGAATTGGGTCCTTTGCATTGCATGGTCACCTGATGGTAAGCATCTTGTAAGTGGAAGCAAGGCTGGGGAACTCCAATGTTGGGATCCGTTGACTGGGCAACCATCAGGCAATCCACTTGTTGTATGATCCTTTTTGTAAAACTAGAAAGTATCTTATTCCTTTAATTGTATTTTGCTGCTTTTACTGTCTTTACTCAACTTGGGGCAAAATTTATTTTATGGAAAGTTGTTCAGTCCATATACTTTGGACGTTTGGTGTTACATTTCAATGTTTAAGAATCCTTCCTGCAAGGATTCCATGGAACTCCATTTCCTATTAATAATGCTTGGTTTCTAACTCTCTATATTGACAAGGTAATGGTGGATAAAAGTACAATGTAAAATAAGTGGGAGCAGTGTTGGCATTAATTTGGATTATATCCGTAAGTTTAGTGTAGTAACTACAGTTTATTGTGTAGTTTTGCCTCTGTGGGAAGAGATAAATGGTGTACATTTTTGTTGAGGAAAGCTTTCTGACATCCTTTTCCATTTTTGACGATAATTTGTGAGTTGCTGAATTGTCGAACTTGTCATTGTGGCTTATGCAAGCAAGAATAGTCTCTGTGCCACTAAGACATTGAATCTGCCGTATGTCAGGGCCACAAGAAATGGATCACAGGTATATCTTGGGAACCAGTCCATCTGAGTTCACCGTGCCGTCGCTTTGTGAGTTCTAGTAAAGATGGTGATGCTCGCATATGGGATGTCACGCTAAGAAGATGTGTAATATGTTTGAGCAGTCACACTCTAGCTGTTACATGCGTTAAGTGGGGAGGAGATGGTGTAATATATACTGGGTATGTGACTTCCTTTATTTTGGCAATCGTCGGTGAAACTGCCCTTTACTTGATGGTTTTAATTTTTTTTCATTAACTCACTTGCCCTATTGTGAATAGCTGCTCCACTAACAAGTTGGACACAAGAGAGACAACTTAACCCTGAGATAAATAGTTGATCACTTTGTGATGTATTAATGTCCATATGCTAGTGCCATGCTACATGAACAACAAAACAATAACATGAAGTTTTCTTAACTAAATCGTGCTTCTGATGGGCATAAGATCATGTGCTTTCAAGCAGCTAAGTATCCTTGCACTTTGCCAAACTGCTGCTGCTTCTACTATGTGTTACCTGATGAAGTAACTATTTTAAATTTCTCGCAGCTCCCAGGACTGTACAATCAAAGTCTGGGAAACTTCCCAGGGGAAGCTGATCAGGGAATTGAAGGTAACATCTTTCATAAAGTTTATTATACAGATTGCAGGGTCATTGCATATCTGTTTTCTTCTTGTCCACAAGAGCTTTAGATTTGATTGTGCCTTTGGAGTTGCAGCATTTACTTGATCTCTTTGGTGCAGGAGGCAGTTTGGCACATATTGACCTAACTAATACTAATTGGGCATATTGTCTTGCCCAGCTATTGGTGATATTTTGTCCTTGGACCTTTTCATTGTTTAGTTCTCTGGAGATATTGACGTTAAGATTGGAAATACCACCATTTTTAATGTCACTGAGATATGAACTGCATAGTTAGGTTAGAGTTTAGTTTTCATGGCTCGCGTGGTTATGTCTTTTTTTTGTTTTTGACTGCCAAAAAAGCTGTTATTCCAAGTCCATGTTCTTAATCTAAGTTGCTGCTAGAACCATCACTTCTTTTCTTCATAATCAACCTTATCTATGTAAAATTTTTGTTGTAGGGTCATGGACACTGGGTTAATTCCCTTGCTCTAAGCACTGAGTATGTTCTTCGCACTGGAGCTTTCAATCACACTGGAAAACAGTATTCATCTTCAGAAGAAATGAAGCAAGTAGGTAACTGTTATTTTGTCAAATCATCTCCATATCATGAAGCAATAAATCAAACGTTTATTTCTCTCTGCACATTTACTTGCTTATACAACCTACTATGCGTTGGTTATTTCTTTCTTCACATTATTTGCTTACAACCTAGTATGCATTAGTCAGTCCTGGTGTCTTTTTGCTCTGTGCATGTTCTCTCCCCTCCCTTCAGGTCTATGCACATTTATAGTAACACTTTCTGGTAACTGTTAAATGAACTTCTGTATTTTCTTCATAAACATAGGTTGCATTAGAAAGGTACAAGAAAATGAAAGGCAATGCTCCTGAAAGATTGGTCTCTGGATCTGATGATTTTACCATGTTTTTGTGGGAACCTTCTGTCAGCAAGCACCCAAAAACGCGAATGACTGGTCATCAGCAGGTATGTTTGTCTTCTGTGTGTGTGTGTGTGTGTGTGAGTGAGAGTGAGAGAGGGAGAGGGAGAGAGAGGGAGGGAGAAGAGGGAAGGAAGAAAAAGGGTGGGGGGGGGGATTGATTTCACAGCTGCCTGCTTTTTGCTGTGTAATTGGATGTCCTAAGTCATCTTAGCTATAATGAAAAGACTATTCGTCTTCCACGATATACTCCCAATTGCCATAGTGATGATGCTAAATTGGACGTGCTCCACATTGCCGTCCTGATGGTATTGGTTCAATAGATGAGGCATCCTCTTAATATTTTCTTGAGGCTAGTACAATTTGATCCTTGTTGAACTTTCTTAGGTGCAATTTGACATATAAATGTGAGAAATTATGCTTTTCATTTGCAGCTTGTGAATCATGTCTATTTTTCACCGGATGGGCAATGGGTGGCTAGTGCTTCATTTGATAAATCTGTGAAGCTGTGGAATGGTATCACTGGGAAGTTTGTTGCTGCATTTAGGGGACATGTCGGGCCTGTATATCAGATAAGGTTTGAGATATTTCAAACTTTGCTTGTCTTATTCATTCGAGAATGATCTCTAATCATGAGTTACATTATGCACAGTTGGTCTGCAGATAGTAGACTTCTTTTAAGCGGGAGCAAAGACTCTACTCTGAAGGTTAGTTGCACTTGAAGGATTTCCATGAAATAATAAGAAATATATTTAGCATCCAAAGAAACTTGTGTCATGTGCTGGCATTTAAGAGAGTTCAAGTGTGGTCATTTTAGTATTGTGACAGGAGAGCTTGTAATATTATCTGTGATAATAAAATTAACGTGCTACAGAGGAAGTCAGTTTATTTATGATGCATGCAATTGGGATCAATACCCCTTGGTTTTTGCTAAGTTCTGGTGCAAACTTGTTTTCACTGAGATCTCAATAGTCTCTTTGAAGTTATTTTTTGAACCATATGTTGGTTCCTGCTCAAGTCATTGAACACTCATATCTTGCTCAGCTTTTGGACCATGTTAGAATTACTTCTATTGTGAGATATGGTGATGAAGATATTGTAAACCAGAGTATGATCTTTATATGATTAGAAAGATCTATATTATGCATGGAAGTTTTGAGTGTTGTACTCTTGCTTGTTGCTTTCATTCTGATTGAACTATATGTTTTGTAAATGTCAATAGCATGTGGAGCCTGCTCTTTTTACGGGTTATGATTATCATGAATTTTTTCCTGACTTGAATGCTTAAATGTCCCCTCGATGTTTGGCTTACTTTTAGATCTGGGATATTCGTACAAAGAAGTTGAAACAAGATCTTCCAGGTCATGCGGATGAGGTTTGTTCACTTAGCAATGTCATCATGCAAGTTTTATGTTTGTATGTCTATCATGGACTACAACGTGCTTATTTTAGTGTGCGTTCTCATGAGAAGGTTTTTGCGGTCGATTGGAGTCCGGATGGTGAGAAAGTAGCTTCTGGTGGTAAAGATAAGGTGTTGAAGCTATGGATGGGGTAGTGCATTGGGAGTCATACAAGGCTTATCAGACCATTGCATATGCAAATGAAATGAGATGGTAGTTCAAATGCTTTCATCAGAAGTGAAGAATTGATTGTTTGATAACCTATATTACGGCTGGAGGCACAAGGTGCTTGCTCAACTATCAGGTAAGCAAGTTTGGATGCAATGGTCGTGTAAAGATCTCTTGCATTGGGATGGCAGTTGCAGCCAGCATGCCTTGTCTACTTATGATCCAGCTTATATTCTCAAGCTTTTGTTAAGCTAAGAAACGCTGTCAATGCTGTGATAGTTGAGAGCATTGGTCATATAAGTTATTGGCCGAATCAGCCTTTGATATTTATATCCAAGTTATAGCGAGCCCTTTAAATTTTCTATTTGCTGTAGACATAATGGTAGCCAAGTATGTTGGCCAGAAAGGAGCCTTCTTGGATTAACTGCTAGCTTGAGTCATTAACTGCAATTATCTCACGACTTGTCGACATTGCTTACGAAGTCTTGAGTTTATTTCTGATGTTCTATATGATGAGTTGTTTCGGCAGGCAAGTCACACAAAGAAACTAAACATTAATAACTTAAAGATTAGCTGGGAGAAACTGTAGAAGTTATCTCCGATGGTTGATAAAGATACATTATTCAGGCCAAATTGTATGATTTAGGAGCCAAACGGCTGTGGATAGATCACAGGTCCACAAGTCCTCATTAGCAAGCTCGTGATATGCTCTTTTAGGCAACTGCCTAGACAGAGACGAATCCCTTCTCCTTGAGGCATTCCACGGTATCTCTCAGACTTACCTCCAATGGAGTGAAGTTGACACCCAGAGCTTCTGCCTTCTTTCTTGATACCTCATAAGTCGACGAGAAAGGCTTCTCATCTTCGCATCTGCACCATTAGGGAAACAAACGCGATCTCTTGGATGCACAGTAGTTTGACAGAAATTAAGTTGAGAATTCAGGAAGAACGATAACTTACTTCTCGGGAAGGTGCAATGTGGGGTAGAGATTGCGCAAAATCTGCAGAGTATCATGACAGTGTACGACTTGTCCTACAGTGCAATATCTTCCGCCAGCTGAAGGATTTTCAAAAGCTAGGATATGTGCGAGTGCTACATCTCTGACATCAACAAATTTATAGCATGTGTTTGGAAATGTAGCTCCTGCAGGATGAGCCTCAATTACACCCATGCAAACGTTAAGACAACCTTATGCTGGATGCTTCTGCCAGTAGTTGAAAACTACGTTACATGTGGAAATCTACCAGAACTGATTATAACAGAGTGTCTGTGCAGCCAATAAGCAGACATTTCATATCATAAGCCAGATTCAGTAAATAGAATTTAAGGGCCTTGGGATCTCATGTTGCCAATTTGAATTCGCCAGCAAGGACGGATATCTATTCCACGGACTAATGCAGAAAGACTCCTTGAGACACATGCAGCCATGACTCATGAGTATATTGAGGGCATGCAACTTCACTGAGCCCGTCTCCAATCGGACAGATAGTTCTATAGTTACTCCTTGAGATCGTCTTGTGGGCAATGAGAGAACAAGCATGCACAAATGTTTGACGAAGTCGCTCTGAAACAAAATGGCAAAGATCCAATGACGAACATAATTTATGGCTAAATGATAACGATACCATTAACTAAGTTCAGAAGCGTCTCCACGGTGAGATTAACAGTGGGCTGCAAGATAGGGCCAATGACATATCCTGGGTTTATCGTGACAAGGTAAATTCCGTTCTCTTTGGCGAATTCCCAAGCTGCCTTCTCTGCTAAGGTTTTTGAAAGCATATACCAGAGCTGAATATATACAAATCACCATTAGATGGTAAGAATCTTTAGCCTCATTCAACGCATATAATAAACATTGACATAAAATGGACTTCATTTGATGTCATCCAAGGCATTCGCAGATTACCAATTAAAAGAAACGAGAGATAAGTACTTCTCCTCCAGGAATGGAAGAATATAGAAACTGACGTATGCTACTGACATATTCTGTTAGCATACGTAGCATCTAACATGGTGCCAGTCTACATAGCAAGAGTAACACAAACAGCCGTCAGTGATAAGACCAGCACTCCTTGGTTCGGGCATCCGTAGAAAGTGTCTAGTGAAAGCTATGTGATCTAAGAGAGAGATGTTCCCTGATTTCCCAACTCCTCTCCCTGATTTCCCAACTCCTCTCAGAATCAGCATCAGCATCTTAACACTTTCACGATGTAACAGGAACTCTGAATGCAATTCAACAGTAAATTTTCATAGGTGTGAGAAATAGAGAGCGATATTGTCAGGAAATATGGATGCAGAAACCTTGGATTTCTCGCAAAATTCTGGATCTGAATGCCAAGTCTCATCAACGGCAATGCCTGAAGTCAGTGGTTTTGCACTGAACACAACTGCAGCCATAGAGGAGGTCATAACCACTCTCTTGATAGAAGAGGCTTTGGCGCATGATCTTAAAACATTAAGGGTGCCTTTCAGGGCAGGATCAATTAGTTCAGCCTGTGTTATGCAATAGAAGAATCATTCAGAAAAGTTCTCATAAGAAGAATCAGAAAAACGAAACTAAACTCATCGTGGCAAAAGTAAAGGAAATCCCCTCCCACATGGAATTAAACCGTTTGTCCATGACCTATCTACTTATTTAATAAAAAAAGGGAATTTTGGATTTTAAACACATAACAAATAATGAAATACGATTGACATGGCAAGATTCAAGCACCTGGGGGTCAGCAGCCGAGAGCAAAACAGGGGATGCAGTGTGAAAAACACATTCGCATCCATCGACTACGGAGTCAAAGGACCCTTCTTCCAGCAATTCCGCTTTGAATAAATGCAGCCTCTCCTTAGCCCCCTCGAGTGCCAGAAGGTGTCCTGTCTTCTTTGGGTCGGCTGTTGCACATTTACAAGAATGAGAAATCTCTATTCAACCGATTGAAATTCAGAAACTGGCAAGCACCCTCACAGCCACCTTAGTAGCATCCATAGTCGGAGAGGCATGGGCGAAACAAGTAAGAGTCGCGTTGTTCCTCGAAGAACTTGTGCAAAGCTGACGCGGAAATAAATAAATTAAGAATCCGAAATCTAAACGATGGTTTCAGCGTGCACTTCTTTAACGAAGTCGAACTTGATGTGAAAGATTGGAACTTTCTCGGCCTGATATATAGATTACAGGGCAATCTACAACACAACACTAATGAAGCTATGAAAATTCTTCTCTGTCTCAGAGAGAGAAAAGCAATAGCTTGATGGTTTCACACTACTAAAGGGTTTCGACGCAACTTCATGTGAGTTATCAGATTTCAAAAGCTCTCCTTCGTACTTCCAACAGCCTGATAATGCCCAATAAGGCTAAAAGAGCACGGAGAGAGAGAGAGAGAGAGAGAGAGAGAGAGAGAGAGAGAGAGAGAACTTTTTTACTTGGGTCTCGGACAGTGGCTCGAACAGTGTAGCCACGGCGGAGCAAGAGCTTGATCAGCCAAGAAGCTATGTAACCCGACCCTCCAGTCACGCCCACCACCTTCTCTGCTGTGCTCATCTTCTCTGTTCTCGGCACCAGAAACGTGGAGTTCGCACGCACCGATCTCGTCTCCGCGGTTCGGTAAGAGAGCGAACAAATGTCGGGGGCTCGCAGGCGGAGCAGATTGATTTCTAAAGAGCCCGACGCTCAGCTGAATCACTCAAAAGACCAGAGGTATTGGTAAGTCATCCGAACCCATCATTCGTCGCTATTGGCTGACCACCGGTGGCTTCTTGCAACTCGTAAGCCATTACGTAAGCGACGTTGCTGTCCAGATGGAGTCGACTCCCTGTCCGAATGACAATTACAGTCCGTTTGACTTCCCTTTGAAAGTTCAGATTTTTATCATTTCTTCGGGTCAAAAGGTTCGTAACCCGCTTTCCAGCGTGGGGCGTGCCCAAGTTGAAGAGGAACTCTTACGAGAAAATATTAGGTAGGACTGTCTCACCATGTGGGCGGTGAGTCAGTCGAATCATTGATCGCCACGTGGCGTCCTGTCAGAAAAATTTCGACGCCCAACGCCAGGTCACTCGGCTCTTCTCCGTCTCTGCTCTGTTTGCGTACTGCGCTCAGATTTCCCGCTCCTCTCTCTCTCTCTCCATCGTTCAAAATGGTCTCTCTCCCTTGTCTCTCCAACCCTCTGCACGACCCTCTTCCTGCTCCGCCTCCAACACGTGCTCGTTGACCGGCGATCGGGAAGAGAGGAACCTCTGCACGACCCCTTTGTGCCTCCGATCCCGACCACGCCGTCACCTCCCGGAGCCCCATCTACTTCGATTGAGTCCGACCAGCTCAGTTAGGGTTCCCCCTCTCTTTTTGCGTCCTTCTTCATGACCCCTTTGTTGACAGTGCACTCCCTCTCCCTTGCTTTGCTATCTCTTCACGAACACGCTCTATCTTCTTGCTCGGCTTGCTCCCTCCTTCCCTTTGACGACCCCTTTGTGCCTCCGACACTGACGACGTCGTTGCCTCCGCCTTCACCGTCGCTCCCCGGATCACCATTGGCAACTTCGATTTTTCATTGGCGTTCAACCAGCTCGCGTTAGGACTTGTGCCTCTGATTTGTGGCCTGGATCGAGCAAGCTTGCCGACCCACCACGCCGCTTCTTCCACCTCTACTGTCACTGAGCCCCATTGACCGCTTTTTTGTTGTCTACATGAGGTTGGCATTTTACTCCTTTTTCGCTTCTGTCTCACTTCCCCTTTGTGCCTCTGATCTGCACTGAAGTGCTACCTTTGCCTTGTTCGTCACCTCCCGAAGCCCCATTGGCGACTTTGATTTGCCCTCCGTGTTCGATCAGCTTAGTTTAAGGTTTGTTCCTCCGATTTGAGTCTGAGACCAGTGAGCTTGCCAACCCCTTGGCGGCCATTACCCCGTTTCGAATTTTTGTGCGCTACAAGCTCAGGTTAGTGTTTTGACCCTATATTCCAATAAGCTCATACTTAACATATCTTCGATCTCTCCTTATGGAGTGAGCACGCCTGTTGGAATCATGTAACTCTCAGGTTTATTTCTTTCTGATTTTTGGGGTTATTTGATTTTGTCCACGCTTCCATGATTTTGAGTCATAGAACATCAAGAGGATAGAGCAATTTGCAGTGACTAGATGGGATAGAGCAATTTGCAGTGATTCTTTTCTGGGAAAACTTTGTATGTGGGCTGTGATTGAAGATGGCTCTAGAGTCCTTTAAGTGGATTGATGTTTACTTGTCAAGGAAAGGGAGAAACCTAGAATCTAAACATAAAGCTTTGTCATGTATCTGGCAAGGATTTTTAACTTGGAAGAGGGCGGAAAGAGTCGAATTGAATTCAGCTTGAAGGGATAATTCCTTCAAGAATGCCATCCTTAATCTTCAATGTCCTTTTGATTAGATAAGATTACATGGAGGTGGACTTTATTGATTTGGATTGGTCCAATTTTCATTATGGATCTGCTTGCTGTTATACCAGCACCACATGTTTGAGAAACTTCGGATTCCTAGTTACTGGTTTTTGTACTTCATCTAAGTTCTTTTTATCATAAAGTTTCTAAGTTTTCTCACCTGGAGTTTCCCTTGGTATTTTTCATTCAATCTCTTATCTCTTTTGTAATTCTGGTTAAATTTCCCTGATAATTTTGCTTGCGTGCTTTCCTGATTTTTGTATCGTCTTACTTGGTTTGTGCTATTATTGAAAATGCATGGACATTAGAAGCTTTGTGAAGAAAAGGGAAAATTGGAAAAGGGCATGTATAAAATTAACCATCTCCCTACCTCTTTTAACTTCTGTTGAAAGGAATGAGAAAGGGAAAACCAAGCATTCCCTGTTGAATGTAGTCTAACGTTCAATATATTCCAAGGTTTGCCTGCTTTATACCTCTCACATTGAAAGTCAAGATTCCTTGTTGGACGTTCTTGTTAGCATTGTTCTTTCTTCAGTTTTCACATATACCTTTGACACATACCTTAGCATCCTTGTGCATCATTCTTCTAAAGTTGGTTGCAGTGAAGAAAGACTTTTTTTTATTCTGCTACAATTTTTTCTGGTTCTGTGGGTTTTGGAAGTTGGGGGTTGCTATGCATATAGCAATATTGCTTAACGTGAGGGTGCATTATAGGGAACTGAATTTTTTCCCTTTGCTTTGTAAGGACATTCAATCTTGTGGCTTGGACATGCAATCTTACGGGAGCCTTAACTGTATTGCTTTACCACAATTGCAATATTACTTTTGCTATTTGAATGGTTTCAGAAACAGAAATCTGACTATTTTTTGCTACAATTTCTAAAGGTTTACCACTACCCAGCAACCATCTCTAGGGTACAATTTGCTGTAGGTTCTGTCCTTGTTCTGTCCATGTGGACATTAAATCTCTACAAAAGACCAAGCCTCAGTCGTTCAGAGGTACCTTACCATTCAATTGCAAATCTACAGTTTTTCCTCATCATATTGTTTGCTCTCGTTCCTTTTGGTGGAGTTGCATTGGCATCCATGACTGAGGCTTCTTTTAACTGGTAAATTGTGAATGCAAATAAATTTTTTAGATTAATACTGATGAAGATGAGTTGACTAGCACAATTTGGTTTTGTGTATATTGAGAACTATGAAATTCTTTATGCAGTATGATACTGCTTTCTTTTCAATGTTTGTAACATGGTTTCCTGATCCTGAAGGGTGGGGTTTTGGAGTGCAATGGCTTCAAATCTGACCAATCAATCTCAAAATTTTCTTAGCAAAATAGTCATGGCCAAAATGATCATGTCCTTTATTCTAGTACTCCCTGCGGCCTGTTCCGTTGAAGGTTTCAAATTTACACCTGGCTACTTTGAGTTGACTGTAAGTGTTCCCATAAGAATAATAAAATTCACTACTTTCAGCGGTATTCTTTTAAAGTGGGTCATGGTTCATATGTTCTATCATCTTGTGCAACAGGCAGAGAATGGATTGACTGTTAAACAAGTACTATTCAGGTCTTTACTGGCTGCCTTTTGCTTCCATGCTTATCAGCAGGCAAGTCTATCATTACTTTGTTTCTCTTATAAAATATCTGTCGTTGAAATGGAGTTGTGCCCATTTAACTGGTCAAAGCAGGTAATTCCATAGAGTCAATAACCATTTCAATCTTGCTTTCAATGGGAGCAAAAAGAGAGTTGGATTCTTTACACTGGTAGCATGCATTAAAGGAGCCACTACACCACATATTTCTATATGTTAACATATATAATAAATAGATTTACCTGGTGCTGTGTCTCTATTAAACTACAGCATGGTTACTTTAATTGGTTTTCCGCCCAGTCTAATTTTGAAGGCATAATTTGGTGATGTTCACTTTCCCTTAGAATGAAGAGTGTTGAGTTTTGACCTAAATATGGTTACCATTACGGGCAATTGATGGTAAAATTGCTTCTCCTCAGGAAGTCTTAACTATAGAATACAAGAAACCGACAGAAGTACATGAGGCACAACCTATGGCCGGTCCGATGATGCAGCAAGTAGCAGCAACAGCAGCGGCGGCAGCAGATGATGATGATGGCTTCTAAAATGCAACAGCCGGCAAATCCTTTCGGAAATCCATATGCAGCCAATGTCCACCCATATGGCTCCAGTGTGTCGATTCAAGCATACAATCCTTACTCGGGCCTAATTTAAGACCCTTTACAAAAAAAGTCGAGTTTGTTATGGATGAAATGGGATAGAATGATAATGGGTGTAAGCCAGTTTTGACCTTCCCTGATTGAAATCTTGAGTAAGATTTCATTAGTTTTTGTAACATATGTTGTGTTTGCGCAACAATTAGTTATAATAACGATCCTTTGTTCATTACTTGTAAGAGAGCCTTGAGTCTATTGATTATTTATGATGATGGTTGGAAATAACGTCTTTGAGACCACCAATTAGTCAAGTCTGTATAGAGCAGGATTATATGGAACTTTGTATGTTTCTCATGTTCATAATTACTTGGGAATGAAAAGGCGCCACTTGGAAAGTTGATTTTTTAACTTCCAGTTGAGCATATGATGTTACACTTTTTACCCTACCCCAATTAAATGAAGCACTTTCTACCCTAACCTTCAATTGAGCATGATAGGTTGGATGACCCATCAATATAATGCTTCTCTTGAGAGGTTGAAAAAGAATTGTGCTTTTCCCAAGTTTGATTACTTAAGAAATGAAGCACCCATTTTCATTTAGACAATGGGAAATTCTCATAAAGCTCATAAACACTACTAAGTTTGATAGTTGTGTTTTATATGTGCGGAACTCACTATGATTTATTACTTTCACATGCACGGGCTATAGGTGTATTGTGTTTGCCGGAGGGCCATACATTATACCGAGAAAAAAAATCAAATAGCAAGAACTCTCTAGTTCGAAAAGAAACAATTTACAAGGACTGTGTAATTCAGATATCGTCAACCTCATATGATCTTGATACATGTACAAGTAAATGAATGGACGTTCTCTATAAGAAAATAGAGAAAACTCCATTAGGAACGTCACTTATATTTTCCCAAAGAGAAAAGGAAATTCGAGGGACCTCACACTTCAGACATACTTTCGTCATTATGCAAGACAAAAAGTCTCTCAAATGCCAAACTCCAGGCTCAGGCAGTAAGGCATGAAAGGACCACCACAAAGAATTGCCAGCACACATAAAGGATAATTGTGAAGACGAGCAGCAAGGCGCCACTGTTGCAGAGAAGCAAATTAAACAGTTAGCCTCAAACTAAGATCCTAATAAGCTACATTAATCAACCGGACAACTCACTGAGTCCATATGAGAATTTATTTCAGCATCTTCATTTAAGGAAAGAAATGACTCTTCCAACTGCCCAATTTATAGCATCACATGAAGTCATCACCGACTCTCAATACTAGGAGAGAGAGATACCAATATTAGCAGCTCAATCTAGAACTGATCAAACTGACCAAAACATATTTATAACCTCCACAATGCAATGCTAGGAAGGTTAAGAATTCAAGCACACATAGGAGTTAGGTGCCCAATGCGTGCATCTAAACATTTACACAATTTTTTTTTAATTTCTTTTGAAGGTTCACCACCCTCCTTCCATTAGTTAATTTATCAGGAGGCCAATGTGGGCTGAAAAATGCTAATTTGGACAAAGAGGATCCACGGGTCACTTTCCATATACGATAAAGGTCACAAGCACATCAGTATTGACGGAGACACAAGGCAATATCTAGAGGCACTATCACATGACAAACACAAGATTGTGATGGCAAAGCAAAGAGAGCGGAGTAATGCAAGGTCTAGCATTTTCCAAATAAATAAAGCAAGCTTCCTGCAAGTAACTTACTTTAAGAGGATTGGCATCAGGATGAAAGACAAAAAGAGCACTCATTGCACTGACGAGAACACACATTGAATGTGCATCATGTGGCATTGCATGCATAATATCCTACATAAAGAACATGGATTAGAGCGATCTAGTGAAACCTAATCATCCCACAATGAAATACAAAAAAGTCACAAGCATTCGTAAATGAGAGTTATAGTACACCCTCTTAACATGCTTAGTCCTATAAGGACCTCAGTCAGACTGAAAATGAGAAAGAAACCAAGAGAATAGAGAGAGCAAACAAGGAGCACTGTTCCATAAAGCATTAGATGAGATAATGGTGTTTTACTTGCTTTATATTATTAAAAAAAAAAAGGAAGAAGTTGGTCACCTTCTAGCTCACTCACGGAAAAGCGACAATGTAATGTGCTTACTCTCAACCACCTAATGCAAAATAGATCTAGCCTTCTCTACTTATGGCAAGAACCAGAGTTCAATATCAAGACTTTAGAAGTTGGAGGATAAATCAAAAAGAGTGTGTCTAGAAGACATGACAAAACATTTCATTGTTAAAAGCTATTATCAACCAATCAAAAGACTGACACTAAAGTTTAGAAAAGGTAACAAGACACTTTGATATGAAATCGAAAACGTATAGAGAGTGAGATTTTCACTTAAATGAAAAAATTTGTATTTTGAAAGCTGTTTTAATCAACATGTGTCATACTGGCACTCAAGACATTTTCTAATGTATAAAAACACCCATTCCACTTGCAGTACCAACAACAGCTCCATTACAACCTACAGTTGAATCTAGCATATAACCATCAGTTTTCACATGAAAAGTGATTCAGTTCCTCCTCTGCTTTTGAGATTAAAAGGGTGAGTGCGAGAATGGAAACGAAAAGGCAACGTAGGGACCACCATGAAAGAAAATTACTCCACAAATTATATTTTGTAGTGCTGAACTTTTGGAAAAGGCAAGACAAAATGGGACACAAACCAGTAATCCTTATGGAACTGCTGAATGTTCAGCAACAGCAAACTCCCAGTCTGCTAGTTGACTTTCAGAAGGCAGATTTCCATACACTGTGACGGACAGACTTAATTTTCGACGCATGATCAAGATCTCAAGAAAGAAAAATCATCGTCGCCATTGAAGGATACAAAATGGACAGGCAATATTAGGTAACACATGAATACCAATAGAAAGAAATTACAGAAAGAACACTCACTCAATAAGTAAGCCACTTCCATAAAGTAACTACTCTCAGCCAACTCTTCAATTGGATAGCCCCTGTACCTGAGTAGCCGTACAGCCCCATCGATGTAGCAAATCAACGACCGAACATGAGCTGTGTTCAGATAGCCAGGATCATAAAGCTTGAGTCCCTTGTCATCCTTTCCCATCATTATCTGTCAAATTGCCAGCAACAAGTGTGACATATAAACATCCGGACATAACATCCGTGCATAACAATTTGCGAAAAAATTGCTACTATACAAGCTAGTAACTACGTCCTAAAGAACATTACCAAAAAAAAAAAAAAAACTACGTCCTAAAGAAAATCTGTCGGCAATCAAAGTAAGTCAAGGCCTATGCGAGCATTTTGAAAGACTACAAAACTGCAAACTACCTTATCTCGCAACCAATAAGTATACAAAATCAAATTCTGCACATCGTTAAGCTCACCTGCTTCAAATCGGTGGCCTTGATGGTGCCCTTTCCCGAGACCGTAACACAGTACTTACGACCAGTGCACTCGTTGACATCGTAGACGAGCCGTTGAGGTTTCTGGGAGGCGGGATCTGAGCCGAGGCGGAGCTCAGCTCGACGATCGGCGCCGCCACGTGATCCCGTGGCTCGATGGAAGCCGCCAGGTGCGCCGAGAGGATGCCCAATCGACCGCGAGCAGAGAGCTGGAAATCCGTGCTAGACATCCTCATGCCTCGCTGGTTGAGGCCAGGAATTGTGGAAGCTAAGTGAAGATGAAAAATTGGAATGAAGGCAAAGGTGGAGATGACAGCGAAGGCGTCGAGCGCAGACGACAAATCGGAGCCACAAATGGGGCTTCAGGAGGTGACAGCAGCTGCGCCGTTGTGAGTCGAGAAAAACACTACGCGGCAATGGGAGCAAAAGGGTCGGCGAGCTCGGTTGGATGCAGGCCACGGATTGGAGGCACAAGGGGGTCGTGAAGAAGGACGCAGAGAGAGGGGGGTTTTGCTTCGCGAAAGAAGGGAAAAACCCTAACTGAGCTGGTCGGACTCAATCGAAGTAGATGGGGCTCCGGGAGGTGACGGCGTGGTCGGGATCGGAGGCACAAAGGGGTCGTGCAGAGGGTTCCTCTCCCCCCGATCGCCGGTCAACGAGCACGTGTTGAAGGCGGAGCAGGAAGAGGGTCGTGCAGAGGGTTGGAGAGACAAGGGAGAGAGACCATTTTGAACGATGGAGAGAGAGAGAGAGAGGAGCGGGAAATCTGAGCGCAGTACGCAAACGGAGCAGAGACGGAGAAGAGACGGAGAAGAGTCGAGTGACCTGGCGTTGGGCGTCCAAATTTTTCTGACAGGACGCCACGTGGCGATCAATGATTCGACTGACTCACCGCCCACATGGTGAGACAGTCCTACCTAATATTTTTTCGAACTCTTACACCTCCTCATCCGATGAGGATGTAGATTATAAGCACTCATGAGGAGCTTTTCTTTTTTAGGAACAATTTGGCGAAAATGTAAAGCATTTTAGGTAAATTTTGTTTCTAAAAATGCAGATAATGTTTGGTAAAATGCCATCTTAAAAAAAATATTAATAAGTAATTTTGACACGAATATTGTGTGATAAAAATTACACTATGCAAATGACTTCAACTTTTCAAATCTTTGCCGGCGAAACTAAATTGCCAATGCCATGTTTAGCCTCTAGCTAGCCTTGCTTGAGATAGCCTGGCCTCAAGTGGTGTGACCTTAAGTGAGGCTAGGCAGGGACTTGATTTGATTCCATAACAGCCTACCGTTAACTCAAACCCTCGCGGGTGACATATTATGAGGTGGGGATACTTTTGAAATTATGAAAGTTTAGCGAGGACAAAATTGGAAGGAACAAAATGTATTTGTACTTCGGAAGTTTTTTGAGCTCAAAACACCTTAGACCTGCCATGGGCCAAATGTTTATAGAAACATTTGAGAGTGTAATTGTATCGATCCAAAAAAATGTTTATCTTAATAATACTTGAATTTGTTCAAGGGTCGTCAGAGCTAAGAGGGTTTTGAAATTGATATACTTGACTATCTTGATATTGTTATTGGATACTAAAATACAATCCCCATTACAATAGCCATGCCACAACGACTTCTTCCACATATAGCTTCACTCTTAACTCAAAAGAACTCATGCCACTGTAGATACTCGCAAATTGAGCCAGACAACATAATATCTCATATGATAGACATCCAGCGTCCCATCATCTTCCAACTTTAGAGATGGCTCTATTCGACGAGTAAACAAGACACCATACACGGCCCACGGTAACTAGATGAAAAATACAATACATTTATCAGCAAATTTTCAAGTATGACTGTGAGGTGGTTGTCGTCCAATCGAGAAAAAGCTCGAAAAGGGAGGCTCCGCTCGCAAATTGAGCCAGACAACATAATATCTCATATGATAGACATCCAGCGTCCCATCATCTTCCAACTTTAGAGATGGAATGCTCTATTCGACGAGTTAACTAGATGAAAAATACAATACGGCAACTTTTCAAGTATGACTGTGAGGTGGTTGTCGTCGTCAATCGAGAAAAAGCTCGAAAAGGGAGGCTCCGCCTTCACCCCTTGAGGTTCCCAACGATATCGCTTAGGCCGACCTCCAAAGAAAAAGCTCAAAATGAGAGGAAACCTTTCTCCCTGAGGCTTTCAACAGTGTCCCTTAGGCTAACCTCCAGAGGTGTGAAATTCACACCCAAACCTTCTAATTTTTCCCTTGACACCCTATGAGCCGACACCGCAGGTTTGTCGCCTTCACATCTGTGTTTCAAAATGCACGAAGCATCGGCTAACGTTAGTGTATACGCTAGACATAAGACCACTTCTCGACTTGCTTGTGAGAGAAAAAAGTTGCCTTCCAATCTATGGAGCAGATCAAAATTGGGAACTTACTTTTCTGGGAGGTGCAATGTGGGATAAAGATGGCGCAAGATCTTCGAGGCGTCATGACGGTGCATTACTCCTCCAACTACACAATATCTGCCGCTAGCTGAAGGGTTTTCAAGAGCTTGAATGTGTGCTCGTGCAACGTCTCGGACATCAACAAATCCGTAGGACGCATTGGGAAATTCTTCAGTCCCTACATCATACATGCCTCGATCGATTACTCCCACATCAGACATCATTTTTAAAGGAAAAATCAATTTCCTTGTGCAGCTGTGTTCCTTCTTGCACATGGCAATGGACCACATGTAATTATGCAATTATGACGTTGCTGAATCCTCCACCGGTCAATTCCAGAACCTAAAGAGATGGCCAGATGCTGACATAATGCGTGGAAGAATGAACCCGTTCATGAATTAAAAATCACGTGTAATACCTAGAAATTATTAAGTAATACCTTTGACAAAGTTCAATATCAGTTCCACTGAGAGATTGACTGCAGGCTGCAAAAGAGGGCCAATCACATGTCCTGGGTTCATCATGACCAGGTCGATCTCCTTCTCTTTTGCAAATTTCCAAGCAGCTTTCTCCGCCAACGTTTTGGAGAGCACATACCAAAGCTGAAAATCGCAAAGCCACACTAATGCCATGAACGAGCTCATGAACAACGGACCAAGCAGTAAGAGACCAACAATATGAAGAAGAGCATCTTACCTTTGATTCCTCACAAAAAACCGGATCAGAGAACCACGTTTCATCAATTACCACATCAGAGGTCAGAGGTTTTCCATTGCACACCACTGAAGCCATGGATGAGGTCACGACCGCTCGCTTTATGGAAGGGACTTTGGCACATGATTTGAGAACATTTAAGGTGCCTCTGACTGCTGGATCCACTATTTCAGCCTGCAATAAGAAGGAGATAATCAGTATGATTTTTGCCGAATCACCCAAGATGCATCTCCAGTACAAAGTGAAACGAAGTGAAATATGCAGACACCTGGGGATCGGAAGCTGAGAAAACCACAGGTGATGCTGAATGAAAAACAGCTCCGCACCCATCGACTATCGAGTCAAAGGACCCTTCTTCTAGCAATTCTGCTTTGAATAAATGGAGTCTCTCCTTGGCCCCTTCAAGTTCCAGAAGATGTTTTGTCTTACGTGAATCATCTGCTTATCATGCATGAATGCAGCATTAGATCTCATAGATCACAATCTCGGTCCCTTGATATAGAATGACATCAAATTATTGAATGATGACGCATGCTAGGCACTCGATCTTGACTTGAGGGGCAACAGATCCTCATCTTTTACAACCAGGATTAAGAAGTAACGGATTTGAATATTGCAAAAGGTTTCCCTTTAGGCAGTGAACTACAGAACATGTCATATCGCCAGCGCTCCCAAAGCGCATAGACAAGTGAGGACATGCGCACACATGCACCTGTGCACTTCCCTATACATACATGCATATGTTAAGTGAATCCAAAAGAGAAGAGACGATTAGAAAAGCACACTTCCTGATAAAAACGGAATTTGGTATGAAGTCCTTGCATCAGAATGATTCATGTAAAAACTGTGAATCATACTCTAAGAATAGACTTCACTATCGAGGAATCCAAAAAAACACAGAAATCCTTAAGAACAAAACATGAAGATAAAACAATTAACGCACTGGGATCGCGCACGGTCGCTTTAACTGTGTAGCCACCCTGAAGCAATAACTTGATGAGCCAGGATGCTACGTAACCAGCCCCTCCGGTCACGCAAACCACCTTCTCTGTCGTGCTCATTTTCCCTCTCTCCTCTCCTATCCTTGGAGCTGAATCTTCTACTGGGCCTTTGAAGGGTATAGCAATTGCCATCTATATATATAAGAGTAAAAAAATCATCTGCGGTTGCTTTCAGATAGTATTCAATCTGAATAATTTTCAAAGTCTCATGTCTGATCAAAGTAAATCCTTCAATCAGGGATGAAAAGTAAATAAACTGAGAATGAACACTTGCTCTTTACCGCAAGTTTTTGTGCTCCGAAGAAACTACTTGATCGCTGGTGTCAATGTCATGCCTGACGCAAAGGCAACTTACTTTTCTTAACCGGCGACGGCTCAAAGAAATGTCTCGGATGCCATGCCTGTGGGAAAGATTCTTATCAATTTGAACTCCTCTTATTTTTTGAAAAATGAAGGATCTGAAGAAAAGACATTTTCATGTATAACGATCGTTTGTATTGTTTACAAAAATGAATAAACGGAAAATTTTTATCTTACAAAAAAAAGGTAAATGAAAATTTTTCTCATTGTCCATGTAAACATTTAGACACGAGCTATTGTCGATAATAAAAATATTTTTTATTGGCTAATTATTTTCAAATGATCTCAACAAAAAAAATCTTTTCAAACGGTTATTTTTCGATGAATTGTGCATATGCTACTGTAGGTCAGAGTGACCTATACAAGCTAAAGACAAAATTTAATCTATTCCTGGGAGTTATAGGGCATTTTATGGGTTTTCAATTAGTCAAGCTTCATGCTCACACCCAGATTATCAATATTAGTGGATATCATAATAAGTCTATCTAATCTTTATTTAGGATTTAATTCACGATGGCCATGGATGTGTAGGGTGCTTATTATTGAAATGTTTCATCCACTAACTTAACTCAAGATGACGGAGTTCCTTTAGCAAATGTATCTGTTCCGTGCTAGCGTATTTTTGAAAGAGCTGCTTAGTATAAAAAAATTTACTGGTAAAAAAAGAGAGAGTCAAACTCTACTTTTCATTCACGTACTTGACGATTCTTCAGAATTCATGTACGTTTAGTAGGTTTTTATCACGTTATTCTACTTTCATAAGTTTCTAATTGAGTCCTATTGACATCAAATTAGAGCAAATTTAGCTAGCGTAGCTATCGGACGATGCTAACGTGTGACACAAACAAAAAAATTTCCATGTTACATCGCGTTATTCATGTCACACATATCTTATCTACATTGGCTTAGTCTTTCCAAACACGTTTGGGCATCCACATATTCACGTTTAGTCTTTTTCCAAACTCACCGATTCCGCCTTTTGTTCTAAGTCTAGATTTGACAACCTGGCCCGTCAACTAATTTTTGTAACTTAGAAACAAGATAATGATAGTACCCCGCTCACATCCTGTACTAAAATACCCACTTCTTTATTATAATGAAAAAAATTCACAAGATGGTTTCGTCAATAAACATGTAACCTGTCAAATATGAAATGCCGATTTTATCGTTGTTAAATCTCGTATATAATAATAGATCAAATTAGGGCTATGAAATTCTACATCTGTGGCAGAATAGTTAGTGACTTACCGATGAAATAATAGATCAAATTAGGGCTATGTATCGGACCAGGAGCTCGTTGTCCCTCTTGAATCCTACCTACAGAAAAACAAAGGTTCGTAAAGAAGCAAAAGCGTCATACTTCCAAGGAGCCTCCTTGGGTCTCTAACTACATAATTGTCATTCATCTTTATTTCGGCTTCACATTGCAGTTTCTGTGGAGAAGGTCTTGTCCATAGTCTATCAGCCACAAGCCATTTTCCGAATTCGTCCTGTAAATCGCTGTTCAGCAACAATTGCTGGTATGTCGCTGACCTTCCTTTACATCAGAGTTCTTAGTTCTGGTAGCTGCTGAACACTATCCACCTTTCATAGTATACCTCATTCAGTTAGAATGATATATATATAAAATATTGTGGAGGGGTTGGGGTGGGTTGCCATTGTATCAAGGAGAGCAATGTTGCTTATGGAGAATACAGTTTCAATCCTTATGGAGTTTGCTTGACATATTTTAATTGATTTGCTCTTACTAAGCAATGCCTGTATTATAACTAATACTCTGATATGTACAGATAAAATGCCCTTTCAAAGGTTCATTTCTCTCTCATTGCAGGTCACTCGGAAGCTGTTCTTTCTGTGGCCTTTAGTCCTGATGGGAAGCAACTGGCTAGTGGCTCAAGAGATGCCACAGTGCGATTGTGGGACCTAAATACTCAGACCCCGATGTTTACATGCAAGGGTTGAATATTATCTAAATATATGCATGCCTACTTGCTGTATAGTTGCTTATTATTATTATTATTATTATTATTATTATTATTATTATTATTATTATTATTTTTGGGTGGGAGAGAAGGTGTGGTAGGTTGAATTTTCCTAGAGGCATAAGCTGAAAGTTGCACCAATGAGGATTGGGGTGGAAAAATGTTAGTAAGCGGCTTGCTGGCAGAGGAAAATTACTTGGTTTCTTTTTTGTCTGTTCTATTAATGAAAAGCTTTTCTTACTCAGGGCACAAGAATTGGGTCCTTTGCATTGCATGGTCACCTGATGGTAAGCATCTTGTAAGTGGAAGCAAGGCTGGGGAACTCCAATGTTGGGATCCGTTGACTGGGCAACCATCAGGCAATCCACTTGTTGTATGATCCTTTTTACAAAACTAGAAAGTATCTTATTCATTTTATTGTATTTTGCTGCTTTTACTGTCTTTACTCAACTTGGGGCTAAATTTATTTTATGGAAAGTTGTTCAGACCAAATACTTTGGACATTTGGTGTTACATTTCAATGTTTAAGAATCCTTCCTGCAAGGATTCCATGGAACTCCATTTCCTATTAATAATGCTTGGTTTCTAACTCTCTATATTGACAAGGTAATGGTGGATAAAAGTGCAATGCAAAATAAGTGGGAGCAGTGTTGGCATTAATTTGGATGATGTCCATAAGTTTAGCGTAGTAATTACAGTTTATTGTGTAGCTTTGCCTCTGTGGGAAGAGATAAATGGTGTGCATTTTTGTTGAGGACATCCTTTTCCATTTTTGACAATAATTTGTGAGTTGCTGGAGTGTCGAACTTGTTATTGTGGCTTATGCAAGCAAGAATAGTCTCTGTGCCACTAAGACATTGAATCTGCCGTATGTCAGGGCCACAAGAAATGGATCACAGGTATATCTTGGGAACCAGTCCATCTGAGTTCACCGTGCCGTCGCTTTGTGAGTTCCAGTAAAGATGGTGATGCACGCATATGGGACGTCACGCTAAGAAGATGTGTAATATGTCTGAGCGGTCACACTCTAGCCGTTACATGTGTTAAGTGGGGAGGAGACGGTGTAATATATACTGGGTATGCGACTTCCTTAATTTTGGCAATCGTCAGTGAAACTGCCTTTTTACTTGATGGTTTTAAATTTTTTTCATTAACTCACTTGCCCTATCGTGAATAGCTGCTCCACTGACAAGTTGGACACAAGAGAGACAACTTAACCCTGAGATTAATATTTGATCACTTTGTGATGTATTTAATGTCCATATGCTAGTGCCATGCTACATGAACGACAAAACAATAACATGAAGTTTTCTTAACTAAATCGTACTTCTGATGGGCATAAGATCACGTGCTTTCAAGCAACTAAGTATCCTTGCACTTT
Source organism: Melaleuca alternifolia (assembly GCA_019926035.1). Classification (NCBI taxonomy): domain Eukaryota; kingdom Viridiplantae; phylum Streptophyta; class Magnoliopsida; order Myrtales; family Myrtaceae; genus Melaleuca; species Melaleuca alternifolia. The sequence goes on from JAGKPW010000288.1 coordinate 427,774, forward strand.
GCCAAACTGCTGCTGCTTCTACTATCTGTTACCTGATGAAGTAACTATTTTAAATTTCTTGCAGCTCCCAGGACTGTACAATCAAAGTCTGGGAAACTTCCCAGGGGAAGCTGATAAGGGAATTGAAGGTAACATCTTTCACAAAGTTTATTAGACAGATTGCAGGGTCATTGCATATCTGTTTTCTTCTTGTCCACAAGAGCTTTGGATTTAATTGTGCCTTTGGAGTTGCAGCATTTACTTGATCTCTTTGGTGCAGGAGGCAGTTTGGCACATATTGACCTAACTTATACTAATTGGGCATATTGTTTGCCCAGCTATTGGTGATATTTTGTCCTTGGACCTTTTCCTTGTTTAGTTCTCTGGAGATATTGACGTTAAGATTGGAAATACCACCATTTTTTATGTCACTGAGATATGAACTGCATAGTTAGGTTAGAGTTTAGTTTTCATGGCTCGCATGGTTATATCTTTTTTTTTTTTTGACTGCTAAAAAAGCTGTTATTCCAAGTCCGTGTTCTTAATCTAAGTTGCTGCTAGAGCCATCTCTTCTTCTCTTCATAACCAACCTTATCTATGTAAAATTTTTGTTGTAGGGTCATGGACACTGGGTTAATTCCCTTGCTCTAAGCACTGAGTATGTTCTTCGCACTGGAGCTTTCAATCACACTGGAAAACAGTATTCATCTTCAGAAGAAATGAAGCAAGTAGGTAACTGTTATTTTGTCAAATCATCTCTATATCATGAAGCAATAAATCACACATTTATTTCTCTCTGCACATTTATTTGCTTACAACCTAGTATGCATTAGTCAGTCCCGGTGTCTTTTTGCTCTGTGCATGTTCTCTCCCCTCCCTTCAGGTCTATGCACATTTGTAGTAACACTTTCTGGTAACTGTTATATGAAATTCTGTATTTTTTTCATAAACATAGGTTGCATCAGAAAGGTACAAGAAAATGAAAGGCAATGCTCCTGAAAGATTAGTCTCTGGATCTGATGATTTTACCATGTTTTTGTGGGAACCTTCTGTCAGCAAGCACCCAAAAACGCGAATGACTGGTCATCAGCAGGTATGTTTGTCTTCTGTGTGTGTGTGTGTGTGTGTGAGTGAGAGTGAGAGAGGGAGAGGGAGAGAGAGGGAGGGAGAAGAGGGAAGGAAGAAAAAGGGTGGGGGGGGGGATTGATTTCACAGCTGCCTGCTTTTTGCTGTGTAATTGGATGTCCTAAGTCATCTTAGCTATAATGAAAAGACTATTCGTCTTCCACGATATACTCCCAATTGCCATAGTGATGATGCTAAATTGGACGTGCTCCACATTGCCGTCCTGATGGTATTGGTTCAATAGATGAGGCATCCTCTTAATATTTTCTTGAGGCTAGTACAATTTGATCCTTGTTGAACTTTCTTAGGTGCAATTTGACATATAAATGTGAGAAATTATGCTTTTCATTTGCAGCTTGTGAATCATGTCTATTTTTCACCGGATGGGCAATGGGTGGCTAGTGCTTCATTTGATAAATCTGTGAAGCTGTGGAATGGTATCACTGGGAAGTTTGTTGCTGCATTTAGGGGACATGTCGGGCCTGTATATCAGATAAGGTTTGAGATATTTCAAACTTTGCTTGTCTTATTCATTCGAGAATGATCTCTAATCATGAGTTACATTATGCACAGTTGGTCTGCAGATAGTAGACTTCTTTTAAGCAGGAGCAAAGACTCTACTCTGAAGGTTAGTTGCACTTGAAGGATTTCCATTAAGTAGTAAGAAATATATTTAGCATCCAAAGAAACTTGTGTCATGTGCTGGCATTTAAGAGAGATCAAGTGTGGTCATTTTAGTTTTGTGACAGGAGAGCTTGTAATATTATCTGTGAAAATAAAATTAACGTGCTACAGAGGAAGTCAGTTTATTTATGATGCATGCAATTGGGATCAATACTCCCTGGTTTTTGCTAAGTTCTGGTGCAAACTTGTTTTCACTGAGATCTCCATAGTCTCTTTAAAGTTATTTTTTGAACCATATATTGGTTCCTGCTCAAGTCATTGAACACTCGTATCTTGGTCAGCTTTTGGACCGTGTTAGAATTACTTCTATTGTGAGATATGGTGATGAGGATATTGTAAACCAGAGTATGATCTTTATATGATCAGAAAGATCTATATTATGCATGGAAGTTTGAGTGTTGTACTCTTGCTTGTTGCTTTCATTCTGATTGAACTATATGTATTTGTAAATGTCAATAGCATGTGGAGCCTACTCTTTTTACGGGTTATGATTATCATGAATTTTGGCCTGACTTGAATGCTTAAATGTCTCCTCGATGTTTGGCTTACTTTTAGATCTGGGATATTCGTACAAAGAAGTTGAAACAAGATCTTCCAGGTCATGCGGATGAGGTTTGTTCATTTAGCAATGTCATCATGCAAGTTTTATGTTTGTATGTCTATCATGGACTACAACGTGCTTATTTTAGTATGCATTCTCATGAGAAGGTTTTTGCGGTCGATTGGAGTCCAGATGGTGAGAAAGTAGCTTCTGGTGGTAAAGATAAGGTGTTGAAGCTATGGATGGGGTAGTGCATTGGGAGTCATACAAGGCTTATCAGACCATTACATATGCAAATGAAATGAGATGGTAGTTCAAATGCTTTCATCAGAAGTGAAGAATTGATTGTTTGATAACCCATATTGCGGCTGGAGGCACAAGGTGCGCGCTCAACAATCAGGTACAGCAAGTTTGGACGCAATGGTCGTGTAAAGCTCTGTTGCATTGGGATGGCAGTCGCAGCCAGCATGCCTTGTCTACTTATGCCAGCTTATATTCTCAAGGTTTTGTTAAGCTAAGAAACACTGTCAATGCTGTGATAATTGAGATTATTGGTCATATAAGTTATTGGCCGAATCAGTCTTTGATATTCATATCCAAGTTATAGCGAGCCCTTTAATTTTTCTATTTGCTGTAGACATAATGGCAGCCAAGTATGTTGGTCAGAAAGGAGCCTTCTTGGATTAACTGCTAGCTCGAGTCATTAACTGAAATTATCTAACGACTTGTCAACATTGCTTACAAAGTCTTGAGTTTATTTCTGATGTTCTATATGATGAGTTGTTTCGGCAGGCAAGTCACACAAAGAAACTAAACATTAATAACTTAAAGATAAGCTGGGAGAAACTCTAGAAGTTATCTCCGATGGTTTATAAAGATACATTATTCAGACCAAATTGTATGATTTAAAAGCCAAGCGGCTGTGGATAGACCACCGGTCCCCGAGTCATCATTAGCAAGATCGTGATATGCTCTTTCAGGGAGCTGCCTAGACAGACGAATCCCTTCTCCTTGAGGCATTCCACGGTATCTCTCAGACTCACCTCCAATGGAGTGAAGTTGACACCCAGAGCTTCTGCCTTCTTTCTTGATACCTCATAAGTCGACGAGAAAGGCTTCTCATCTTCGCATCTGCACCATTAGGGAAACAAACGCGATCTCTTGGATGCGCAGTAGTTTGACAGAAATTAAGTTGAGAATTCAGGAAGAAGGATAACTTACTTCTCGGGGAGGTGCAACGTGGGGTAGAGATTGCGCAAAATCTGCAGAGTATCATGACAGTGTACGACTTGTCCTACAATGCAATATCTTCCACCAGCTGAAGGATTTTCAAAAGCTAGGATATGTGCGAGTGCTACATCTCTGACATCAACAAATCTATAGCATGTGTTTGGAAATGTCTGAGCTCCTGCAGGATGAGCCTCAATTACACCCATGCAAACGTTAAGACAATCTTATGCTGGATGCTTCTGCCAGTAGTTGAAAACTACGTTACGTGTGGAAATCTACCAGAACTGATTATAACAGAGTTTCTGTGCAGCCAATAAGCAGACATTTCATATCATAAGCCAGATTCAGTAAATAGAATTTAAGGGCCTTGGGATCTCATGTTGCCAAATTGAATTCGCTAGCAAGGAAGGATATCTATTCCACGGACTAATGCAGAAAGACTCCTTGAGACCCATGCAGCCATGACTCATGAGTATATTGAGGGCATGCAACTTCACTGATCTCCAATCGGACAGATAGTTCTATAGTTACTCCTTGAGATCGTCTTGTGGGCAATGAGAGAACAAGCATGCACAAATGTTTGACGAAGTTGCTCTGAAACAAAATGGCAAAGATCCAATGACGAACATAATTTATGGCTAGATGATAACGATACCATTAACTAAGTTCAGAAGCGTCTCCACGGTGAGATTAACAGTGGGCTGTAAGATAGGGCCGATGACATATCCAGGGTTTATCGTGACAAGGTAAATTCTGTTCTCTTTGGCGAATTCCCAAGCTGCCTTCTCTGCTAAGGTTTTTGAAAGCATATACCAGAGCTGAATATATACAAATCACCGTTAGATGGTAAGAATCTTTAGCCTCATTCAACGCATATAATAAACATGGACATAACATGGACTTCATTTGATGTCATCCAAGGCATTCGCAGATTACCAATTAAAAGAAACGAGAGATAAGTACTTCTCCTCCAGGAATGGAAGTATATAGAAACTGACATATTCTGTTAGCATACGTAGCATCTAACATGGTGCCAGTCTACATTGCAAGAGTAACACAAACAGCCGTCAGTGATAAGACCAGCACTCCTTGGTTCGGGCATCCATAAAAAGTGTCTAGTGAAAGCTATGTGATCTAAGAGAGAGATGTTCCCTGATTTCCCAACTCCTCTCAGAATCAGCATCAGCATCTTACCACTTTCACGATGTAACAGGAACTCTGAATGCAATTCAACAGTAAATTTTCACAGGTGTGAGAAATAGAAAGTGATATTGTCAGGAAATATGGATGCAGAAACCTTGGATTTCTCGCAAAATTCTGGATCTGAATGCCATGTCTCATCAACGGCAATGCCTGAAGTCAGTGGTTTTGCACTGAATACAACTGCAGCCATAGAGGAGGTCATAACCACTCTCTTGATAGAAGAGGCTTTGGCGCATGATCTTAAAACATTAAGGGTGCCTTTCAGGGCAGGATCAATTAGTTCAGCCTGTGTTATGCAATAGAAGAATCATTCAGAAAAGTTCTCATAAGAAGAATCAGAAAAACGAAACTAAACTCATCGTGGCAAAAGTAAAGGAAATCCCCTCCCACATGGAATTAAACCGTTTGTCCATGACCTATCTACTTATTTAATAAAACAAGGGAATTTTGGATTTTAAACACATAACAAATAATGAAATATGATTGACATGGCAAGATTCAAGCACCTGGGGGTCAGCAGCCGAGAGCAAAACAGGGGATGCAGTGTGAAAAACACATTCGCATCCATCGACTACGGAGTCAAAGGACCCTTCTTCCAGCAATTCCGCTTTGAATAAATGCAACCTCTCCTTAGCCCCCTCGAGTGCCAGAAGGTGTCCTGTCTTCTTTGGGTCGGCTGTTGCACATTTACAAGAATGAGAAATCTCTATTCAACCGATTGAAATTCAGAAACTGGCAAGCACCCTCACAGCCACCTTAGTAGCATCCATAGTCGGAGAGGCATGGGCGAAACAAGTAAGGAGTCGCGTTGTTCCTCGAAGAACTTGTGCAAAGCTGACGCGGAAATAAATAAATTAAGAATCCGAAATCTAAACGATGGTTTCAGCGTGCACTTCTTTAACGAAGTCGAACTTGATGTGAAAGATTGGAACTTTCTCGGCCTGATATATAGATTACAGGGCAATCTACAACACAACGCTAATGAAGCTATGAAAATTCTTCTCTTTCTCAGAGAGAGAAAAGCAATAGCTTGATGGTTTCACACTACTAAAGGGTTTCGACGCAACTTCATGTGAGTTATCAGATTTCAAAAGCTCTCCTTTGTACTTCCAACAGCCTGATAATGCCCAATAAGGCTAAAAGAGCACGGAGAGAGAGAGAGAGAGAGAGAGAGAGATTTGGAGAGAGAGAGAGAGAGGGAACTTTTTTACTTGGGTCTCGGACAGTGGCTCGAACAGTGTAGCCACGGCGGAGCAAGAGCTTGATCAGCCAAGAAGCTATGTAACCCGACCCTCCAGTCACGCCCACCACCTTCTCTGCTGTGCTCATCTTCTCTGTTCTCGGCACCAGAAACGTGGAGTTCGCACGCACCGATCTCGTCTCCGCGGTTCGGTAAGAAAGCGAACAAATGTCGGGGACTCGCAGGAGCAGATTGATATCTAAAGAGCCCGACGCTCAGCTGAATCACTCAAAAGACCAGAGATTGGTAAGTCATCCGAACCCATCATTCGTCGCTATTGGCTGACCAACGGATTGCTTCTTGCAACTCGTAAGCCATTACGCAATCGACGTTGCTGTCCAGATGGAGTCGGCTCCCTGTCCGAATGACAATTACAGGTCGTTTGACTTCCCTTTGAAAGTTCAGATTTTGATCATTTCTTCGGGTCAAAAGGTTCGTAACCCGCTTTCCAGCGTGGGGCGTGCCCAAGTTGAAGAGGAACTCTTGCACCTCCTCATCGGATGAGGATGTAGATTATAAGCACTCATGAGTAGCTTTTCTTTTTTAGGAACAATTTGGCGAAAATGTAAAGCATTTTAGGTAAATTTTGTTTCTAAAAATGCAGATAATGTTTGGTAAAATGCCATCTTAAAAAAAATATTAATAAGTAATTTTGACACGAATATTGTGTGATAAAAATTACACTATGCAAATGACTTCAACTTCTCAAATCTTTGCCGGCGAAACTAAATTGCCAATGCCATGTTTAGCCTCTAGCTAGCCTTGCTTGAGATAGCCTGGCCTCAAGTGGTGTGACCTTAAGTGAGGCTAGGCAGGGACTTGATTTGATTCCATAACAGCCTACCGTTAACTCAAACCCTCGCGGGTGACATATTATGAGGTGGGGATACTTTTGAAATTATGAAAGTTTAGCGAGGACAAAATTGGAAGGAACAAAATGTATTTGTACTTCGGAAGTTTTTTGAGCTCAAAACACCTTAGACCTGCCATGGGCCAAATGTTTATAGAAACATTTGAGAGTGTAATTGTATCGATCCAAAAAAATGTTTATCTTAATAATACTTGAATTTGTTCAAGGGTCGTCAGAGCTAAGAGGGTTTTGAAATTGATATACTTGACTATCTTGATATTGTTATTGGATACTAAAATACAATCCCCATTACAATAGCCATGCCACAACGACTTCTTCCACATATAGCTTCACTCTTAACTCAAAAGAACTCATGCCACTGTAGATACTCGCAAATTGAGCCAGACAACATAATATCTCATATGATAGACATCCAGCGTCCCATCATCTTCCAACTTTAGAGATGGAATGCTCTATTCGACGAGTAAACAAGACACCATACACGGCCCACGGTAACTAGATGAAAAATACAATACATTTATCAGCAACTTTTCAAGTATGACTGTGAGGTGGTTGTCGTCGTCAATCGAGAAAAAGCTCGAAAAGGGAGGCTCCGCCTTCACCCCTTGAGGTTCCCAACGGTATCGCTTAGGCCGACCTCCAAAGAAAAAGCTCAAAATGAGAGGAAACCTTTCTCCCTGAGGCTTTCAACAGTGTCCCTTAGGCTAACCTCCAGAGGTGTGAAATTCACACCCAAACCTTCTAATTTTTCCCTTGACACCCTATGAGCCGACACCGCAGGTTTGTCGCCTTCACATCTGTGTTTCAAAATGCACGAAGCATCGGCTAACGTTAGTGTATACGCTAGACATAAGACCACTTCTCGACTTGCTTGTGAGAGAAAAAAGTTGCCTTCCAATCTATGGAGCAGATCAAAATTGGGAACTTACTTTTCTGGGAGGTGCAATGTGGGATAAAGATGGCGCAAGATCTTCGAGGCGTCATGACGGTGCATTACTCCTCCAACTACACAATATCTGCCGCTAGCTGAAGGGTTTTCAAGAGCTTGAATGTGTGCTCGTGCAACGTCTCGGACATCAACAAATCCGTAGGACGCATTGGGAAATTCTTCAGTCCCTACATCATACATGCCTCGATCGATTACTCCCACATCAGACATCATTTTTAAAGGAAAAATCAATTTCCTTGTGCAGCTGTGTTCCTTCTTGCACATGGCAATGGACCACATGTAATTATGCAATTATGACGTTGCTGAATCCTCCACCGGTCAATTCCAGAACCTAAAGAGATGGCCAGATGCTGACATAATGCGTGGAAGAATGAACCCGTTCATGAATTAAAAATCACGTGTAATACCTAGAAATTATTAAGTAATACCTTTGACAAAGTTCAATATCAGTTCCACTGAGAGATTGACTGCAGGCTGCAAAAGAGGGCCAATCACATGTCCTGGGTTCATCATGACCAGGTCGATCTCCTTCTCTTTTGCAAATTTCCAAGCAGCTTTCTCCGCCAACGTTTTGGAGAGCACATACCAAAGCTGAAAATCGCAAAGCCACACTAATGCCATGAACGAGCTCATGAACAACGGACCAAGCAGTAAGAGACCAACAATATGAAGAAGAGCATCTTACCTTTGATTCCTCACAAAAAACCGGATCAGAGAACCACGTTTCATCAATTACCACATCAGAGGTCAGAGGTTTTCCATTGCACACCACTGAAGCCATGGATGAGGTCACGACCGCTCGCTTTATGGAAGGGACTTTGGCACATGATTTGAGAACATTTAAGGTGCCTCTGACTGCTGGATCCACTATTTCAGCCTGCAATAAGAAGGAGATAATCAGTATGATTTTTGCCGAATCACCCAAGATGCATCTCCAGTACAAAGTGAAACGAAGTGAAATATGCAGACACCTGGGGATCGGAAGCTGAGAAAACCACAGGTGATGCTGAATGAAAAACAGCTCCGCACCCATCGACTATCGAGTCAAAGGACCCTTCTTCTAGCAATTCTGCTTTGAATAAATGGAGTCTCTCCTTGGCCCCTTCAAGTTCCAGAAGATGTTTTGTCTTCCGTGAATCATCTGCTTATCAAGCATGAATGCAGCATTAGATCTCATAGATCACAATCTCGGTCCCTTGATATAGAATGACATCAAATTATTGAATCATGACGCATGCTAGGCACTCGATCTTGACTTGAGGGGCAACAGATTTTCATCTTTTACAACTAGGATTAAGAAGTAACGGATTTGAATATTGCAAAAGGTTTCCCTTTAGGCAGTGAACTCCAGAACATGTCATATCGCCAGCGCTCCCAAAGCGCATAGATAAGTGAGGACATGCGCACACATGCACCTATGCACTTCCCTATACATACATGCATATGTTAAGTGAATCCAAAAGAGAAGAGACGTTTAGAAAAGCACACTTCCTGATAAAAACGGAATTTGGTATGAAGTCCTTGCATCAGAATGATTCATGTAAAAACTGTGAATCATACTCTAAGAATAGACTTCACTATCGAGGAATCCAAAAAAACACAGAAATCCTTAAGAACAAAACATGAAGATAAAACAATTAACGCACTGGGATCGCGCACGGTCGCTTTAACTGTGTAGCCACCCTGAAGCAATAACTTGATGAGCCAGGATGCTACGTAACCAGCCCCTCCGGTCACGCAAACCACCTTCTCTGTCGTGCTCATTTTCCCTCTCTCCTCTCCTATCCTTGGAGCTGAATCTTCTACTGGGCCTTTGAAGGGTATATAGCAATTGCCATCTATATATATAATAGTAAAAAAATCATCTGCGGTTGCTTTCAGATAGTATTCAATCTGAATAATTTTCAAAGTCTCATGTCTGATCAAATTAAATCCTTCAATCAGGGACGTAAAGTAAATAAACTCAGAATGAACACCTGCTCTTTACCGCAAGTTTTTGTGCACCGAAGAAACTACTTGATCGCTGGTGTCAATGTCATGCCTGACGCAAAGGCAACTTACTTTTCTTAACCGGCGACGGCTCAAAGAAATGTCTCGGATGCCATGCCTGTGGGAAAGATTCTTATCAATTTGAACTCCTCTTATGTTTTTGAAAAATGAAGGATCTGAAGAAAAGACATTTTCATGTATAACGATCGTTTATATTGTTTACAAAAATGAATAAACGGAAAAATTTTCTCTAACAAAAAAAAAAGTAAATAAAAATTTTTCTCATTGTCTATGTAAACATTTAGACACGAGCTATTGTCGATAATGAAAATATTTTTCATTGGCTAATTATTTTCAAACGATCTCAACAAAAAAAAATCTTTTCAAGAGGTTATTTTTCGATGAATTGTGCATATGCTACTATAGGTCAGAGTCACCTATACAAGCTAAAGACTAAATTTAATCTATTCCTGGGAGTTATAGGCCATTTTATGGATTTTCAATTAGTCAAGCTTCATGCTCACACCCAGATTATCAATATTAGTGGATATCATAATAAGTCTATCTAATCTTTATTTAGGATTTAATTCACGATGGCCATGGATGTGTAGGGTGCTTATTATCGAAATGTTTCATCCACTAACTTAACTCAAGATGACGGAGTTCCTTTAGCAAATGTATCTGTTCCGTGCTAGCGTATTTTTGAAAGAGCTGCTAAGTATAAAAAAATTTACTGGTAAAAAAAGAGAGAGTCAAACTCTACTTTTCATTCACGTACTTGACGATTCTTCAGAATTCATGTACGTTTAGTAGGTTTTTATCACGTTATTCTACTTTCATAAGTTTCTAATTGAGTCCTATTGACATCAAATTAGAGAAAATCTAGCTAGCGTAGCTATCGGACGATGCTAACGTGTGACATAAACAAAAAAATTTCCATGTTACATCGCGTTATTCATGTCACACATATCTTATCTACATTGGCTTAGTCTTTCCAAACACGTTTGGGCATCCACATATTCACGTTTAGTCTTTTTCCAAACTCACCGATTCCGCCTTTTGTTCTAAGTCTAGATTTGACAACCTGGCCCGTCAACTAATTTTTGTAACTTAGAAACAAGATAATGATAGTACCCCGCTCACATCCTGTACTAAAATACCCACTTTTTTATTATAATGAAAAAAATTCACAAGATGGTTTCGTCAATGAACATGTAACCTCACTACAAAAAAAACTGTAATTTAGCTACAGATTTTGCCACGGAAAATTTGCAAAAAGTCGTCGCTAAAACGATTTTGCGACGACATTAGCGACGAAGATTTTTTTGTGGCTAATACAGCACCGCTAAAATTAGCCACGGAAAATTGGATATGTCGTCGCTAATTTGCCATGGAACACATTCGTCGCTAATGTCATCACTAAATTTTCGTGGCAAATGTCGTCACTAATTTGCAACAAAAAAAAAGTCGTCGCAAAATTCGTCGCTACAATTTCATTACTAATTCGGCGCAAATTAGTGACGAAAAGAGTCCGTAGCAAATTTATCACAAATATTCTTAGTTCAGTGGCTAATTAGCCACAAATATTCTTAGTTCCGTGGCTAATTAGTGACAAACATTCTTAATTCCGTCGCAAATTAGCCACGGCTAGGCATTTGCCGTCGCTAGTTAGCCACGAACATTCTCAGTTCCATGGCTAATTAGCCACATACATTCTCAATTCGGTAGCTAATTAGCCACGGATATTCTGAGTTTCGTGGCTAATTAGCGACGGACATTCTTAGTTTCGTGGCTAATTAGCCACGGCTAGGCATCGTCCGTCGCTAATTAGCCACGAACATTCTCAGTTTCGTGGCTAATTAGCCACATACATTCTCAATTCGGTAGCTAATTAGCCATATTTTGAGTTTCGTGGCTAATTAGCGACGAACATTCTTAGTTCCGTGGCTAATTAGCCACGGATAGGCATCATTCATCGCTAATTAGTGACGAACATTCTCACTTCCGTCGCTAATTTGCCTCTATTTTTGTCTTTTTGGAGTGTAATTTGCAATGATATTTGTCGTCCTATTACAAATAATTTTTTTATTTTTATTATGAACATTTGCGATTAATTTTTTAGCGACGGAATCTACAAAAAATATTATTTAGGGATGATATCGATATTAAATCTAATGAATAAGAAAATGTATTTCCAAAATTGATTCTGAAACACTAAATAACATAATAATATCATAATAATATGAAAATGAAATACATTTCATCAACATTATCCACGATACAAAATCATTGTGCATCCAGTAGCTTATATTACTCTATCTACATGCCGCACAGCTATGAGCAATTTCATTCTCATGGTGTGGAAAGACAAGATCCATTCCTCCACCATGAATGTCAAATGAATAACCCAAATAGGCGGCACTCATGGCACTGCACTCTATATGCCAACCAGGTCTTCCAGGACCCCAAGGACTCTCCCAGAAGGGCTCACCCTCCTTTGTGTTCATGAGCAACTGTTACATGCTTGAAGCGCACATTATTGCTTGATTTGATAATGGTGGCAACACTCACGTATCCTAGCAAAAGATTACCTTCTTGATCATGTCAATTATCTGAGGCATATGGTCTGAAACACGAGGCTCAACAGAAGGAGGCAAGCAATGAAGATGCATCATATCGACATGAAATTCTTCACAATATCTCTTGCTCAAGCCGATAGGGTCCTCCCCCAGTTCATTTGCTCTAGCAATTATCTACAAAATATGGAAACAGCATTCAAGTCCCTATTATTTCAGTGAACAATGATAATTTGCAGTTAACATTTCATACCAATAGCACAATGTCCATGATATGACTATACTAGGGACACCAAAGACTGAAGTATGGATCAGTAAACTCAAGACCATCGAGAGAGAAGGGCTTAACTCACAAATACTCGTACCCACCCTCAAGAACTCCCCCTCATATATGCACATAGCATTAATGTTCAGAGAAAGAGAAAAGCACCTGTACAACACATCGAAGGTGACATAAACTCGATCATGCCCAATGTGGCTGAGATCATAAGCAGTGACCCCGCAAACGTACATCCCCACTTTGCCCTCCACTTTGGGCCTGAACGCCTCTTTCCTGCTCGTCGTGTTGAACAGACAGAGCTCTGCCACCAGCGCCGGGCCATCGGCCCTGTCCTCACTTGTGGAGTGAGGTAGCAGAAGGCAAGCGGTGAGCAACACGAAAGGAGGTGGTCGCGGGGGGCTCCAACGGCACGAATGAGCGACCTCCTCTTCCTTCTTCTCCGATTGCCCTCTTTTCTGTTTTTTTTAACTCCCCATAACGCCTCCTTTTCTCCCTCTTCCTCCTCTAGTTTTTTTTTTTGGCTTCCTTCCCCGTTCTCTTCTCTAGCGAACGCCCTTCGCTCCTCCTTCTCCACGCGAACGCCCTCTATTTTTTCCACCAAATCCCCTTCTATTTTCCTCCTGCTTCGCTTTCTTTCCTGACTCCCTCACTCTGTGTCTTATCTCCCCCCGAACTCCTCCCTTTCTTTCCACCAACGCGAGAGAGCTCGAGCGAAGGAGCGAGAGAAAGAGCTCGAGGTGGGCGGAGGAGCGGAGGAGAGAGTAGAGCACTCGGCAGAGGAGCGGAGGAGCTGGGGAGCAGTGGCGGAGCCGAGGAGCAGAGAGAGAGAGCTCGAGCGAAGTTTGGGGAGATAGGAGAGAGAGGGGTCCAATTTGAAATTAGCGAGAGAGAAGAGGGAAAATTAGAGAGGGAAAAATTAAACGGAAGAGGGAAGAGGAAATTAGAGTAAGGGAGGGAAAAATAAAGGACAAATTGAGCGAGAGAGAGGGAAAATTGATATGATTTGGAATAGTTAGCACATAACTTATTGGCTAAAGTGCTTGAATGAAAGTAGGTCCACACAATCTTCTTATATGGTATGATGTAAGAAAATGCTTTCAAAGTAATTGGAAAAAAAAAGAACATATAACCTGATCTATTAGATTTATAATATGCTGGTAAGTTTAACAAGACTTTTAATTTGTTCAATATGACTTACAAGCTTAAATCTATCCAACCATTATATGAATTTATGAACATTTATATATGCAAGTACCTTGATAGCATCCTTAATCTAACAAAAGATACAAGGTCGGCTATGACATTATTGTATTTGGCCCATGAGGTTGGCTTGGTGATTAAAGATATGATTAGTGTAAACTAAACGCAAATCACAAGTTCAATTCCTTGGGAGTACACCAATAAGAAAATAGTAATTAAATCAGTTATTATATTCAGAATTGCATTTTACTCGATCCATATATTTAATGGTGTGTTTCGTGTACTCGAAATTTACTCACTAAAAGTTGGCTTCCTAGATATATATTATTCAAACGAGGACACTTAGATAATGGACATATTGAAAATTGTGTTAAATGGATCGTCGACCTTTAAAATTCATTTATAGTTTGCAACTTCACTTGATAAATTTAATTTAGTATATTGATTTTCATATCTTCTATATCAATTCAGAGACAAATATTTAATTTATCCTATAAATGAATTTGGTATATTGATTTTGACAGTGGTTCGACATGGAACGCCGATCTTTGAATAAACGTCTGTCACTAATTAGCTACGGAAAATTATTTTTCTATAGCTAATTAGCCACGGCAAATTCACCTTCCATGGTTAAGTAGCAACGAAATAATTTTTCGTGGCTAATTAGCCACAAATTTTAATTTCCGTGCCTAAATTTTAGCGACGGTTGTGACTTTCCGGCTAATTATTGACGGAAGTAGCTTTCCGTGGCTTAATCTTCACGGCGGCTAATTTTCCATGCCTAAATTTTAGCCACGGAAAGTTAATAACTTTGCATCGCTAAAATTTAGCCACGAAAAATTGTTTCTGTCGCTAATTAGCCACAAAAAGTTATGTATGTCACTATTTAGCCACGAAAAGTTATTTCCATCGCTAAAATTTAGCCACGGAAAATAACTTTCTGTCGCTAATTGGCCATGGAAAGTTTTTCCTAGCTAAATTTGTCGCAAATTAGCGACTAATTTTAGTTCCGTCACTAATTGGCGATGAATTTTGCCACATCATCTCTTTGTCGTGGCTAATTAGCGATGACCGAAAAAATTTGTCGCAAATTAGTGACGGAAAGTAGTTTGTAGCAACATCCGTGGCAAATTGGCGACGATTTTTAGATTCGTCGCTAATTTGCGATGGATTTTGCTATGAATTATAAAGTCGTCGCTAATTAGTGACAGCTAGTTATGTCATCACTAATTAGCGATAGATTATTCGACGGACATATCCTATCGTCGCTAATTTGCCACGACTTGAATAATTTGTCGCAAATTAGCGACGGAAAAATATTCGTAGCAAATTCCGTGGAAAACTAGCTACAAGTTTTTAATCTGTCGCTAATTAGCGATGGATTTTGCGACGAATTATTATTCTGTCACTAATTAGTTATGACTTTTATTGGGTCATCACAAATGTTGTCGCAATTAGCGACGAATTTTTTTTCGTAGCTAATTAGCGACGAAAAGCTTTTTTTCGTAGCTAATTAGTGACGAGAAGCTTTTTTTCGTAGCTAATTAGCGACGGACTGTGTGTCGTCGCTAATTCTCCGTAGCTAAATTACAGTTTTTTTTGTAGTGCCTGTCAAATATGAAATGCCGATTTTATCGTTGTTAAATCTCGTATATAATAATAGATCAAATTAGGGCTATGAAATTATACATCTATGCCAGAATAGTTAGTGACTTACTGATGAAATAATGATTTTATCTCGCCGCATCGAGAAGTAGATTATCAAGTTCTTTAGAATTTCATAAGCGGCCTGGTCAATTCATTAGAAACATACCTATATAATTAAGATTTTATCATTCTGAAATCTAATATTTTAGCAATAGATGCGATAGTGCTTTAAAACTTTTCAAGTGAACACATGTGATAGTTAATAACTTGCTGATGAAAAAATGATGTCATGACCTAATATCAAGTAATGAATTACCAAATAATTCGAGATTTTATAAGCGGATCCATCTGCCAAGTTGGAAACAATTTCTAGAATGGTAACTTACTATGCTGAAACGGGCTAAGTTGTAAGTTACGATTTTCGCTAGAAATTTATTAATTGCACTGGCAAGATTTCGTTTCCAAAACCAACTTCCTTACTAGGTGGAGAAACTTACTAGCTATTGAATTTGACACTGATAAATTCCATATTTACTACTCTAAAAGCGACCATACATTGGTAAGTTTCTAACTCACTTGAACTTACTCTTTTCAATGGTGGAGCTATACAGCTTAATATAGAATTGGGCGTGGATTTACTGCTCAAATTGTTGGTAACTTACTATGCTTACAACGGGGCAACGTTGGTCAATTACTTATTTCAACAGTATGTTACGTACAGACTTAGATCTTATTCCCAAGGGCACGTTCTTTATGTTGTTGACAACTCACTAACTTAGAAGGAGACGTATGTGGGTAAGTTACCAATTCATTGTTAAGTCTTTGTTTTGAGTGGTATATTTCTAAAGTGAGTAACTTGAATTCCACTTGAAGTCTGATGAATTTTTTGCTCTGCTGGGAACTTCTCGCCTTACAATTTCACTAGTAAGTTACTATTTTGGCGTCTAAATTTTTGTTTAGAACGATACCCTTTTGAAAAAAAAATAAAAGAAGAAGTTTGATTAAATATTACCGCATTTATCATTACAATTTGCTAACCCATTGTCGGGCATACTTGAACCAGCAAGTGGAACAATTGCCACTTAAGTTTTAAACCTTTTGCAACTTTGCCGATTCAGACCTAAGTCTTCTTCTTCTTCTTTTTGCCAATTCAATCATAAACTTTTTAAAACTTTTCCATTTCCATCCTCTATGGAGGCTGGCCGTGAACCTCCTGTTCGCATGATTCTCCTTCGCCTTCGGCCACCATTTGATGCTGCCATTGGTTCCCTCACCCTCTCTGCAACTCCATCTACCCGTCCCGAGCCATCGTTGTTGTCGATGTCGCCTGAGGAGTCACTGGGAGCTGCTTGAAGTTGCTCTCCCGGTAAGCTCGGCTTATTGGCGACTCCTCAGGCGACGGCGGCAACATCGATGGCTTGAGACGGGTGGATGGAGTTGCAGAGAGGGCGAGGGAACCAACGACGGTGTCAAATGGTGGCTGGAGGCGAAGGGCTTATCGAGAGAGCAACTTCGGGCAGCTCTTGGCTACTCCTCAGGTGACGGTGGTGGCAGCGATGGCTCGGGATGGGTAGATGGAGTTGCAGAGAGGGCGAGGGAACCAACGGCGGTGTCAAATGGTGGCCGGAGGCGAAGGAAAATCACGCGAACATGATGTTCACGGTTAGCCTCCATGGAGGAGTGAATTGGCAAAAAAAAAAGGTTTATGACTGAATCGGCAAAGTTGCAAAATGTTTAGGATTTAAATGGCAATTTTCCCATCAGTAAGTTGTCAACTACACGATTTTACCAACAAGATTTAATATCTACCAATCATATCATAAAATTACCATACATGGAAATTCGTCTCTTATTTCGCAACAAATTTTTAGAATTCTTCGCGATAAGTTTTATATAATCACGTATGTGAAACAATTTAGAGGTTATATACCGAATAAGGAAACAGCTCAAACTTTTCAAAAGAAAGGCAAGCAAAAGAAGCACTACTTTTAGCGTTGCCATGTGCGTTTCTCCGCAAAATTCATAATCAAGACGAGGCAAAAGTTGATGGGGGAAAACCGGTAAAACTTGTCTTATAAAGTGGATGCTCGTAGGATAATCACCTCATATGAGCATGAGGCATGTGACGGAGGACAGACCGCAAGGACCTCGAATCATCAGCTTTGCTGATGCTGTTTTTAAGCAAGTGCTGAGACCGAGATGAACCCCTTCTCCTTTAGAGATTCAATGGTGTCTCTGAGACTAATCTCCAAAGGAGTGAAGTTGACGCCCAGAGCTTCCGCCTTTTCTCTTGAGTATCCATATTTCGATACGAAAGGTTTCTCGTCTTCGCATCTGCATCATTAGACAAACATATTGTGATTCTCCGAGACCGCTTGAGAAGATTGGTCACGTGAAATTTATTGGCTGTCTCAGACGGTCTTTTGTATCTAAACAAACAAGATGACATTTACACCCACTAGTGAAATTGGAAGTAATTGATCGACAAAGTTATGATCAAGGCCTTGTGATATATGTGTTGAATGTGTCACTTAGTTCTAATGGTGATACTCCAAGTTTTCCCTTGTTGCAGATTTTCCGTTAAACAGACTCATCAACAAATATGAAGATCCCTTTTACCAAAAAAACAAAAAAAAATTGAAGATCCCAGCTGGTGCTTCAAATCTCTTTGCAGTCCATGTTACATTAGTTACCTTGTATGGAATGTTCTGAAGCAACAGTTTTTCTTGTCAGTGAATAATTATAACTAAATCTCGAATAAAACATAATCATTGCAATGCATCTACTTTGTCCCCAGCGACAAGACCCATCATGTATTTTCTCAGGGGAAAAAAGTGCTAATACTTCACAGGCTAGTTTGAATTGCCAACAGTCAAACAGAAGACGAGTTGGAAGTAAGAATGAGTGATTACAGAAAAAAAGAGCTTACTTCTCAGGAAGGTGCAACGTCGGGTACAGATTCTGCAAAATCTTCAAGGCATCATGACAATGAATGACTTCTCCTACTATACAGTGTCTTCCACAAGCTGAAGGATTTTCAAAAGCTAGAACATGTGCATGCGCTACATCTCTGACATCAGCAAAACAAGAACATTCATTTGGAAATGTTTGAGCTCCTGCATGATAAGCGTGGGTTATTTTCAACACTAATGTACGACTTTGTTGCAGATACATGGAGGAGCAAATTTCATGTTTCTCTGTTCCAGACTAGGAAATCTACATCAAAATGTGGGAGAACGCCTCATCAATGAATGTCACTAGTTTATATGTAAGAAGACGCGCATGCACCATGTGCAATATGTAAAGCACAACTACACTCCTACTTCAATTGCAAATCAGACGTACTGAACGTGCATTGGACTATCTGCCAGAGTCATAAGAATTTGAACATAGGATTATCAGACTAGCTTTTCAAGAACCAAAAAGAGTAAAGCCATCAGAAAAGAAAAATAGTCGTAGATCCATACCATTAACAAAGTTCAGTATTTTCTGCACAGTGAAATTAAGAGTGGGCTGCAGAAAAGGGCCGATGGAAAATCCTGGATTAATCGTGACCAAGTCAATCTCATTCTCCTTTGCTAATTCCCAAGCTGCCTTCTCTGCCAAGATTTTGGAGAGAATATACCAAAGCTGAACATGAAAAGCCAAACTTATACCATAAGAATCTTTAGCCTCAGGTCAGCCATATTATTACCTTTGCTACGAAATGGACTGGGTTCTACATAATCAAAGGAATTCCAAAACAACCTGTATGGTCGAGAAATTGTAGTCCACCAACCTTGGATTTCTCACAGAAGTCTGGATCTGAGAACCAAGTCTCATCAACTACATCACCAGACGTCAGAGGCTTTGGAATAAATGAGACTGTAGCAATAGAAGATGTCACCACCACTCTCTTGATAGAAGAGACTTTGGCACTTGATCGCAAAACATTAAGGGTGCCTTTGAGGGCAGGATCCATTAATTCAGCCTGAATTATGCAGGAGAAGATATAATCATTCAGGAAAGCACCTATCAGAACTATCAGAAAAAAATGAAACTCATTGTGTTACGGAAAAGTGATTGCTGAAGCAAAAATGAGAACATGAGAAAAGTCATCAATGGCCAAAACCAAGGACAACATTTGCAACGGAGACAAGTATGAGGCACGAAGGTTGGTTGAAATGACAAGACACAAGTACCTGGGGGTGAGCAGCTGAGGGCACGACAGGTGATGCAGTATGAAAAACGCCTATGCACCCATTTACTGCCGAGTCAAATGACCCTTCTTCCATCAAGTCCGCTTTAAATAATTGCAGCCTCTCTTTAGCCCCTTCAAGTGCCAGAAGGTGTTCTGTCTTGTTTGGGTCATCTGCGGCACATGAACAAGAATTAAAATTATTTATTTGGTGGGTTGGAATTCAGAATACTCGTGGTCACCCTCATTGACATACTAGTAAAATCCAGTCATCTGTGGCCAAATAGGCAGAAAAAGATGAGTTACATTGTTCTTGGATGAACTTGCTCTGGCTCAAGAGATAATCAATACTTGCATCATCTAGTGGATTCGTGGAGATGTAATGGCAGATGCTCAAATGAAAATGAAGAAATTAAGAGCTTAAACTGTCAAAGTTCATTGAGCGCCCTACGTACTTGGTGAATCTACATGGTGTCCAATGGATGAAATATTGCCTAGTTTCTCGTAGAAAAAATTAAATAAAATTACATAGAAAAGAGAAGTAACTGAAAAAATAATGGGTCCTGACACCGCTTATTTTATCGAGGACGACTCTTACCATCTCTACCGCATGGTTTATCCGTTACTTAAAGGGCACAGGAGCACGAAAACACCGATAGAGAAGACATATAGAGGATAAAGATGGCAAGTTTACTTGGGTCTCGCATGGTGGCTTTAACAGTGTAGCCACCCTGAAGCAAGAGCTTGACCACCCAAGAAGCTATGTAACCTGCCCCCCAATCACACAAACCACTTTCTGCTTCTCCTTTCTCATGTTCATCATCATCTTCTTCTTCTCCTCCTCCTCCTCCTCTAATCAGCAGCTAAATTTTGCAATTGGTACTGATCTTCCTGTGAGTGTCGGGTGAGAGCCAAGTATCACTATGTATTCATTGACTGACATTTTATGTCTTTTCATCTCTCTTGAACGACCTTGAAAATGATGAAAAAGAAAGTTGAACGTGACTTGCAACTTCGAATTTTATTCTTTGTCATCAAAATTTCTACGTGAAACTAATTTGTTAGTATCTTCAATAAAGTTTGTGACTCTGTAACCATCCGGTTTCATACACTGAATAGCGAAGAGCGTTTTTCAATTGATGTTGTCAAGCATGCCCAAATGAGAGTACTACGAAGATGACTAATCTCCTGGAGAAATGCCAACCTGTAAATTTGAAGATAGAACCGTGAAGACCAATCCCGTGGAGGCTGTAAAAGGGGATGAGTCTCAGTGGTGCGGCTAGTGCTCTGCCTACAATATGTCAAGAGTCACATTTTGAATGAAGTTTTCCAGCTTTAATAGAGGACCCAACACGTGTCCTGGGTTTATCACGATAGGTCAATCTTGTCCTCTTTATCATTTCCACGCTGGCTCCTCCGCCATGTTTAGGAAAGCCCATGCCAAAGCTGAAGATAGAAAGACCATATCGATTCAATGAAACAACGCATGCGCATGTCACCAATATAACTGACGTCAGCCTAACAACGTTGCCTCATTTAGCACTCCAGAACCACCACTTCAAGAGATATAGGTCACTAAATTCTCATGGTAATGCAGAGGTCTTAAATAAAGAGAAGCTTCTCACTTGTGTGCCTGCATCAGAAAAATACGTGGGAGCACATTCATATGCGAAAGGGTTGAGGACTTAATCAAATTGGTGAACGGCACACCCTTAAGGCAAGGGAGAAGCATTTCTCGACTGCTTGGCATTCCAATAATTCAATATTAAGCCACGACTGAATATGTTTGGCCTCAGTATTTGATAGCATCAGCTCAAGTTCCAAATCATGTAAAAATCAATATGTTAGCAATTTTCCAACTTGAAAAAAAATGTTGAAGATCGTGCAGGGTATGACAGACCAAGCAAAAGAGACCAACACACCGTCAAAAAACAGCTTTATTACAGGCCTTTGGTTCCTTACATAAAGCCGGGTCGGAGACTATGTCTCATCAATTACCAGGGGTTAGGAGAACGTCACAACCACTCTCTTGATTGGAGAGACTTTTTCACATGATTTGAGAACATTTAGGGTCCCTCTAACTGCAGTATCAATTATTCAGCCTATAACATAGAAAGATTAGAATTCCATTGAAGCAATTTTTGTTGAATTGCCTAAGAAATAGTAGATCATTTGCCATTTGGTTGACTGCGCATACAAAGGACAAGTTGCAACGAACTGGAATTTGAAAATACAATACTGAAAGATGTTGAAAAAGGATGGACAGCAGCAATATACATGCATCTAGGGGTCAGCCGCGGAGGAGAATCACCCTTGAGTATGGGAAACAGCTTCCCGCCCATCAATTACCTATTCAAATTACCCTTCTTCCAGCAAAACTGCTTTAAATAAATGTACTCTCTCCTTAGCCCCTCTGAGGGCTAGAAGTGTAGTTTCTTCTTTGAATGATAAGTTTATATGGACATGGCTGATCGTTGCTATAACTCTCAGTCACTAGACTGGAATAATAAAGTTATGATGCTGGCTAGGTATTTGATTGCTTGAGCAGTCACATATGCAAGAGATCTAATTTTTAGGCTATCAAATCTGGATTACTTAATAGCATAGGCAACCTGAAGGCCAAAAGGCGAGCGGGCATACGTAGCATGCACATAAGTGTCCACATATACCCATGCATTTTACATGTCTGAGCTGATCCAAAGGGTGAGTGATGAATAGAAAAGAACAGATTCACACATGACAGATTTTGCCATTTTTACCATCTAAAATATTTCAACTAATAAATGGCAAACCGTACTAATACTAAAATGAACAGACCAAAAATTCGCAAGGTTCAAGATTCTGAAGAACAGAGCGTGGACATAGAGTTGCATAAACTTATTGGGATCTCATACAGTTGCTTTGACCATATAGTCAAGCTGGAGCAACAACTAGACAAGCCAGAATGGTATGCAACCGGACCCCTCAGTTACGCAACCCACCTTCCATGCGGTACTCATCTATCCTCTTGTTAGCATTGAATCCTGAACAGGGTCTTTGGACAGAGGATGCTGAGAGCAATTCGTATTAATGGCAAAAACGATTCTCTTACTAAGTTTGGAAAATGTGAAGTTCTGCTACAGATTCGTTTGTCTAGCCATCTTGTATGAGGCATTGACTTTTCTCTCTTATAGTTTTTTTATTTTTCTAAAAAAGGTGGACGAGGAAAATTTGATGGACCACCAACTCTTTTTCATATGTCATGCTACGCATGGCTCAAGGCAAGTCAATTTCATGAAGAGAATGTATAATTGCTTTTCTGGGGCAAAAAAAATGTAGAAAAGAAAGAAAGCTAAGTCCCCCATCAAATAAATACAATCATAGCAACTTTTTCTTCTCGAATGGCAATGGTAAACTCTACCCTGTTAAAACCAACAGATTTTATCTGGTCGGCACTGGTCTTCTAGTTTGCGTTTTGTGAGTGAGGATCAATATGTATGTATAGCGCAAAGTTCTACACGGAAAGTTTTGGTCATCTCAATTAAAGAAATGGGAATGTGATTGGTAACTTCAGAATAAAGGAAAGAGACGACGAGTTGCAATTCTGTGTACTTATTGGCTTTGTGCACTGGACGCCCTTCGTATTAACTTTTGTGACAAGTCCTTATTCTTATGCAGACAATGAACGGTCAATATAAGACAGCAGATGAGGAATCCGGATAGGCAGAGGGTGCGCCTCTAACATCCATTTCTGCAAATGAGAACAAAAATGCTGACACAGTGATAATGATACGTGTTGAAAGATACTTCCATTCATGGAAAAAGACATGGTAGGCATGTCAAGCATTAACTTTTAAGTAGTACCACTGACACATCATCTCCACAGAGAGATTGATAGTAGGCTGCAAGAGAGGGCCAATCACATGTCCAGGGTTTATCACGACAAGGTCCATCCTATTCTCTTTTGCGAAGTCCCGAGCTGCATTCTCCGCTAAGGTTTTACATAGCACATATCAAAGCTGAAAATAATTAAGCCAAAGTTAGTCGATGAAAAGGATTTGCGCCATTGATGGATGTGACTGACATCAACACGATACTGAGTCTGCTCTGCCTTGTTTGACAAATATGGGCAAACAAACGGACATTCTTACTGAGTACCTAATCAGATAGGTGAATGAGAAAACAGTAAGGCAAGGAAGACAAGGTGTCTTGACTGCTGGGCCACTAATATTAAACCAGGACTGAACACGTTGAGCCTTATGAATGGGACAATGACCACCTACTCTTCTTGACCATAAGCAATAACTTACTAATTGGATTTGTCTCTGTAAAAACGGAAAAGATCATCGGCCCGATTGTTTACATAAGAAAATTTTAGCTATGAGAAGGTGAAAAAAAGGTCTTCTCGGAGTACAACTTTAATTTAAGGTCTAGCAAAAATTTAGCGTAACCAAGAAGCCCCTCGCTAATGCAGCAAACACTAAGGCTCCGTTCGTTTCACGGAAAATATAGCATTTCCGGAAAATATTTTTCAGGAAGTCATTTTCCCGAAAAATGACAATATTTTCTGGTGTTCGCCTGAAACTTAAAAATGGATCGGAAAATATTTTCCTCTATTTAGTGGATAAATGTCAGAGTGAAGAGTGAGTGAGTGAGAGAGAGAGAGAGAGAGAGAGAGAGAGAGGGAGGAGTTCGGCTAGGGAGGGGAAAGAGAGAGAGAGAGAGAGAGAGAGAGATGTCGAGAGAAGAGGGAGAGGGAGAGGGAGAGAGAGAGGAATTCGGTTCGGGTGGGGAAAGAGAGGAGAGAGGAGAGAGAAAAGGGAGAGAGAGAGAGAGAGAGAGGGAGTCTGTTAGAGATCTTGAAAATGTTTTCCTTTTTTTTTGGAAGAAAAATATTTTCTTCATTTTAAGAAAGATATTTTCCATTGATTGAAAAACATTTTCCTTGGCAAATTATTTTCCGCCCCCCAAATACCACAATTTCCTGAAAATATTTTCTGGAAGAATATTTTTAGTGAAACGAACGGAGCCTAAGAAAAAACTTAAAATCCCTTGCAAGCATCGTATCCATTGTAAAGTAACTAGGAAGCCCCTCGCTACTGCAGCAAAAACTAAGAGAAAACTTAAAATCCCTTGCAAGCATTGTATCCATTGTAAAAGTAATTCGGTTAAACTTGCAATCACCAGAGAAATGAAGGAAAACAAGAGATTTATATGGTTTGATTCAAATGTTGGTACCTTTTTTCACGGAGAGAGGGTCAGTATCATATAATCCACTAATCAGTTGAAAAATAAAAGAGCTATAATCATTTACAGGCTTAAGTGTTTCCTAGTCTTAGTTTATACCCAGCCTCGTGGGCTTAGCCTCGTGTAATTGCTCCACGAAACAAATCACTGACAATTACCTCACAGTTAAGATATTCTTCACGGGCGAGAAACAAGAGTCTTTCTTTCGAAGCTTGAAAAGAGTAGCTGAATAAAATCCGGGACTGCTGGTCTAAACAGCAACAGCCCATATATATGAACAACACCTTTACTACCCAGCTAATGCTAATCTCCATTTTCCTGATCACGACATTTTCATCTTCCCTTTTGCAAAAGAAAATTTCACTGTCTGCTGAGGATCTCGCTGAAATCGTCGAAGCTCTCTTTCGTAATTATGTGAAGATAGTCCTGTAAGCTACACTCATACTTACCATTTTGTGCTTAAGAGTTCTGAATTTGTTCGAGGATACAAAACTCACGTACCTCTCCATCTCTTGCCCCTGAAAGTCAATATCATTCAGAAGGCTCTGAATTTTGCGCTTCTGCCCCCCCAAATTTTCCATCTATCGACATATCTCTCGTTACTTTTCTGGGCTATCCTAAACGGTATGAGTTTTGCTATTCTCAAATGATTATTATGCATATATATGGCGTCATGAAAAAGAAGCTTGGACAGTTTGCTCTCCATCACTCTCATTATGCGCGCATAAGGTATTGCCAGAATCGACGACTTCGAGGAAGAGAAACCGTGAATGCAAGGAGACTGTCAAGAAGATGATGCTAAAGATGACATCGGAAGATGGGTGCCAAATGCGGTTATCCTAGTAAGACATGCTGATAATGAGGCTGTCCGGCCAGAGTCGAAAGAAGGGTCCAAGGAAGTAGAGCCGGAAAGCAGCGCTTCTGTCAAGAAGCAAACATCTACGTACTCTTCTTCCAGAACTGAGAGGTCAAGATCTCAAGGAGAGCTGCTGTCGCACAAGGACACTGCTAAGATGAACCCTGAAATGCATTACCATACATGGCTCTGTTCTTGAGTCCCAGGACATGATTCATGAGCTTGAATTTAGAAAACTAATTTCATTCTCAAATCTAAATTGATTTTGATTTTCTAGCTAACCTAACTCAACTAAATCTATTGTCATTTCCTATGTCAATTAACTATAAGCTTGAATTAACAATCATAGACCACAACCACGTTCAGTTTCCAACTTATGAGGTTCGGCTAGCATGCAATTGGAGGACCTTAGGTTGTCTAAACATGAATTGATGATTAGTTTCATGAAGCGCATATAAAACTATGAAGAATGGTGAATGTCAGAGAACAGTTGACAGTTCTTATGTTAGAAGGACTATATTGGTGGACAAGCAATGGAATCACAGTAGGAAAACGGGGATCATGTCAGAGAACGGTCGACAGTTTGTCATAGGAATAGGATTAGTGAATGTGACAACGTGAGCAAACTTCATTTTAGGAAAACCTTGCCATGGCTACTGGAACAGATTGTATGGGCAATTCCGACCTTGGCAAGTGCTCCGATCAACACCAATGGCTCCTTGTTTCCCAAAAGAGTCTCAAATGATGAATCGGAGACGTCTATATAAAAAGGACCAAAGAAGTTCAAAGGGTCGGAGTATTGTTCATCATTCTCTCCCTATTGATCTGAACATTTGTATGTCCAAAGGTTCATTAGTGTTCTTGTTACCTTATAATCAAGTTACACGTAAGTATACAAGAGTGATAGTACTGTGAATTTTTGTATGACCACTGCCAACTGCCCTAAAAGCTTAAGCTGTTAGGTGAAGACGTGATTTTATATTTAAGTACTTTCACACTCCCCCTCACGCTTAGTCTGGTTTTCCTCACGCTTAGTCTGGTTTTTTTGCCAGTACTAAGTGTGGAAATATTTTTTTGTGGAGGCAGAATAGGGGTCTGGCAAGATTTGAACCCATGACCTCCTGCTCTGATACCATGTGAAGTTTTTGTAGGACCACAGCCAACTGTCCTAAAAGCTTAAGCCGTTAGGTGAAGACGTAGTTTTTATATTTATATACTTTCACACTCCTCCTCACGCTTAATCTGGTCTTTTTGCCAGTACTAAGTGTGGAAATATTTTTTGGGGAGGCAGAATAGGGGCCTGGTAAGATTTGAACTCAGGACCTCCTCACTACAAAAAAAGTCGATTTTAGCTACGGAATAATAGCGACGGCAAATTATCCATCGCTAATTAGTGACGCCTTTAGGGGCTGTCGTCGCTAATTTGTGACGGGACCAACAATTTCGTCACTAATAGCGACGACATATTGTTCGTCGCTATTTCCGATGAAAATTGCGACGACAAAGACAATAGCGTCGCCAGTTAGCGACAAGTTTAATAGTTCCTAGCAAAGTTCGTCTCCATTTAGCTACGACCCAAGAGTTCATCGCTAAATCGCTACGGAAATTGCCGCGAATAACATGACGTAGCTAATTAGCGACAACCATTAGTATCCGTCGGTAATTTGCGACTACGGAATTTCGTCCGTCACTATTGCCGTAGCGAATTTGCGACGACATAATAAGTTGTCGCTAATTATCGACGAATTTTGCGACGGCAATGCATTTCGTCTCTATTTTCCGATGGATTAAATTTTCCGTAGCCAAAACAGTCGCAAATCAGCTACAAATAAAATGTTCGTGGCGAAATTCGTCGCTAACTAGCTACGGTTCAGCTTTAGTCGCTAAATCCGTCGATAGTTCGCTATGGTTAAGTTGTTCGTCGCTATTTCTGTCGCTACTTACCGCATATAACCCTAGCTAGCAGCTCGCTCGCAGTTTCATTTTTCCCCGGCTCGACAGCTTCCTTTCCTTCCTCCGCCGCTGCCCAGGAAGTCGCTAACGAAGAAAGTACGTTCATTTCTCTTTTTTTTTTCTTGTAATTTTTTTCAATACTATAGCTAAGATTATTTCTCATAAGTGATTCCCCTAGTTCTTGGTATTCGATTGTGTGGGTAGAGATTTTTTGGTTGTTCGAATCTTTTGTCCAACGGCGTCGTTGAGCTGCGATGTACTCTATTCACTTCGACATCCCCATATAGCCACTTGCGATTTGTATCGGCGGCGAAGGCGAGGCCTCGAGTTCCTCCCCTAGTTAGATTTGCATGCATGGCCCTTGATATTTCTCCTATTTTTTGAGTTTTTTATACAACAAATGAATATATTTAAAAGAACAAATGATTTTGTAATTAAGTGAAATACTACTAATTATGAAGGTATTATTGTTGTTTTGCTTCATGTTTTCATTTGCTATATCATATGTCACAATGAGTTTCATTTTCATTATACTCTTTTCTTTGCTATATATTAATTTTCATACAGAGACGATGCAAAGAGAGAGGTCTTGGATGTATAATAAAAACTTACCTAATCGAGCTGGATTGACTGATGAGTTTCGTGCTGAGCTAGAACTGTTTTTGGACTTTGCCACTAGCAAAGTTGAGTTCATGGATGGAAATAAGTTAAGATGTCCATGCAGAAAGTGTAGCAATGGCAAATTTGCGCTAGTGAATAAGGTTGGTGAGCATCTTTGTAGATTTGGTTTTACTCCGAACTACTATAATTGGACTTGCCATGATGAACCATTCATATCTGATGAACCTGGTGAAAGAAGTGATCAGTTTCTATTTAGGGAACAATGTCCCTATGATCACCAATTGAATACATACCAGATGATGGTTATGAATGCAGTTAATCAGAATTACGGATGAGAATCTAATCATGCAAGTTCTAGTTTTACTCATACACTTGAAGATGGGGGTTCAAGTCATGTCGCACAGATACATGACAATGGAGGAACACGATTTGACCAGAATGTTTGTAATCAATTTCAAGAAGTTTTGAGTGCAGCTGATGAACCTTTATGGGCTGGTTGTGAGAACCACACTAAATTATCAGTGACGGCAAGAATGTTAAATATCAAGGTATAGCATAATGTGTCTGAGAATTGTTTCAACTCTTTTGTTGAATTAATGCGGGAAACATTGCCCCGTGATAACATCATGCCTATTGATTTTTATGATATGAAGAAGCTCGTCCATAACTTAGGTCTTCCATTTGTGAGGATTGATGTATGTAGTAACGGTTGTATGTTATATTGGAGAGATGATGAAAATGCAGAGAATTGCAAATTTTGCGACGAACCTAGGTACAAGGTTAATAGGATGCCTGGTCGTAATTAGAAACGAAGACCATGCAAGCAATTATTTCATTTGCCAATAATCCCTAGGTTGCAAAGGCTTTTTGCGTCTTCAGTCACTGCTGAACACATGACTTGGCATGCAAATCATCAACCAGAAGAAGATATAATGTCGCATCCTTCCGATGTAGCCGCATGGAAGCATTTTGACAGAACATACCCGGACTTTGCGATGGAGCCTCGAAACATCAGGTTAGGTCTATGTGTCGATGGATTTGCCCCATTTGAGAAAACAGGAAAAAATTATTCATGTTGGCCAATCATATTAACTCCGTACAATCTTCCACCCGGTATGTGCATGAAGACACCTTACATGTTTTTGACATTGATCGTGCCTGGTCCACAAAACCCAAAAAAGTTGATAGTATATGCAACCATTGATAGAAGAGTTACAACTACTATGGAATGAAGGTATCCTCACGTATGATGTTTGTACTGATCAGAGATTTGTAATGAAGGCTGCCCTTCTTTGGACGATAAATGACTTACCAGCATATGGAATGTTATCTAGTTGGAGTACAGCTGGGCTTTTAGGATGTCCAATATGTATGGAGAGATCAAAGTTATTCAGATTAAAACATGGTAAGAAGGCGAGCTATTTTGATTGTCACAGATAATTTTTGCCGATAAATCATACATTCAGAAGGAATAAAAAAGAGTTCGTGAAAAATAGAATCGATGTAACACATCTACCATTGAGGTTGACGGGTGATGAAATTTGGGAGTGAGTTCAATACTTTCCAACTGTTGTTGAAAACCCTCATGGCACAAATTATGCGTATGGAAGTACGCATAAGTGGACTAAACGCAGTACATTTTGGGATCTACCATATTGGAAGACCCATCTTATTCATCATAATCTTGATGTCATGCATATAGAGAAGAATGTTTTCGATAATGTTATCAATACGGTGATGGATGTTACTGGAAAAACCAAAGACAACTTGAATGCAAGGAAAGACATGAGAGATATTTGTGATCGGCCAACATTACATGTTGAATCTTGTAGCAGGGGACCAAAACCAAAAGCAGTTTATACATTGAACAAGGAGCAGAGACGGGTTGTTTGTCAATGGTTGAAATCTGTGCGCTTTCTTGATGGTTATGCTTCAAACCTCGGGAGGTGTGTCGATATGAATGAATGTAAGTTGATGGGTTTGAAGAGTCATGATTGTCACATATTGATGAAGCGACTGCTCCCAATAGCGACGAAGGAATTTCTACCCAACTTCGTATGGGGCGCCATTACAGATTTAAGTAATTTCTTACGTGACATTTGCTCGACAATGTTAAAAGCATCACACATGGAGAAGCTAGAGAGAGATATTCCAATTATCCTTTGCAACTTAGAAAGGATATTTCCTCCTTCATTTTTTGATTCAATGGAGCATCTTTTAGTTCACTTGCCTTATGAGGCCAAAGTTGCTGGTCCCGTACAATTTCGATGGATGTATCCATTTGAGAGGTGAGATGATTTTGCCATTTATTTTGCAATTATTTATTATGTTCTGACTATTTCCTTCTTTCATTTGTACTAGGTTCTTATTTCATTTGAAAAAGAAAGTAAAGAACAAGTTTGAAGCTTCAATTTGTAATGCATATATTATTGAAGAAATGACTACATTTGCATCATATTATTTTGAGCCACACGTGCTGTGTAAGAGGCGGAGAGCCGGACGAAACGATGAGGGCCCCATTGATCCCAATAGAGAGTCATTCTCTATTTTCAATTATCTTGGTCGACCAAGCGGCGTAAGTCGGTATCATTACTTAACTGGGGAAGAATGGCATGCAGCGCATACATACATTTTATTGAATTGTCCAGATGTGGATCCATACATTGAGTAAGTATACATGCCAAATCAAAATAAATATGTAATTATTTTTTTACATATAAATATTTCTTTGGTTCATATATGGTATTTGCTAACGTGTATATGGTATTCCACAACAGGATTTTCCAAAATTCAATTGCAGGACTACCACCAAATGAGATTGATTGTGTGATAAATCAATCGTTTGCATCATGGTTCAAATCATATGTAAGTTTCCTTATAAGCTAGCGTGAAAAAGTTTGAATATTGAAAAACATTACACCAAGCAAGGATATTATTATTGACTTTTCATTTATGATCACTAGGTTGATAGTAATAAGGATCAAGTTGCAGAGCACGAAGTTCTATATCATCTGTCCATGGGTCCAAAATCCAGAGCACGATGTTGGCCAGCATATTTCATAAACGAGTATAATTTTCATACTCAAGACTACGGAATGGGAAAAGCAACAATGAATAGTGGTGTGTGTGTCCAATCATGCAATGATTCTACTTTGAGTAATGATTTTTATGGCTTGTTGGATGAAATCATAGAGATAGAGTACCCTGGACCATCATTGCGCATTGTGTTATTTAAGTGCACGTGGTTCGACCCTTTCAAAGGAATGAGGGTGCATCAGAAGTGTAATTTGGTTGAAATAAATTACAAGAAAAAATATATGAAATATGAGCCATTTGTCTTAGCACAACAAGCAATTCAAGTATATTATGCATCATATCCTAGCTTGAAACGGGACAAAGCTTATTGGTGGGCTGTACGTAAAATCAAAGCACGAAGAAAAATCGAAGAACATTGGAAGGACACAGCATATCAGCAAGATGAAGTTGGTAACATCATTGACATTGAGGAATATAACATTTCCAGTTTACGAGATCCATGTGGAGCAATGATAGATGTGGATGCAACTGAAATTCGCGCATCAAATTTAGTAAGTGATGGATCATATGAACAATTTGAGACAGATGATGAAGACGAAGATGATTTGACCGATGAAGACAACGAATCTGATTCGATAGGTGAAAATTCAGCTGATTCGGTCGATGAAGAAAAAGATGAAGAATTTTGATAAAGTGTTGTTATAATTTGTGTCACGTGAGACGTGTTGTTTAGACAATTAAAGTTATTCAGTTTCAGAAGGTTTGTTATATATATTGTTGTCGTTATATCAAATTGCAATTGTTATATCAAATTACCAGGAATTAATTTCGCTATTTACCACATGTAGACTACGCAGGACTATCAGCAACAGACAATATTAAACACCGTCTCTAATTAGCGACAAAAAAGAAACTCGTCGCTAATAGCGACAGCATGATTACAAAGTGTTCGTAATTTAGCGACTAACAGCAAGTTCGTCGCTAATTGGCGACGAGTATGACTGCTTCGTCGCCAATTACCGACGACGAAACGACCAACTCGTCGCTAATTTATGGCGGTCGAATTGTGTCCCAAACTAGCCACGACAAAGCATGTGGCCGTCGCTAATTAGCGACGAGTATGACTGTATCATCGCTAATCAGTGACGGCACATTACTGTCTCGTCACTATTTAGCGACGAGGTGTGACTGTCGCAAATTGGCAACGAATATGCTGTGAACATAGCAAATTAGCGACGAGTAACAGTGGCCGTCGCTAATTAGTGACGAGTATCAGTGACCGTCACTAATTAGTGACGAATATCAGTGGCCGTCGCTAATTAGTGACGGGTATGATTGTATCGTCCCTAATTAGTGACGGCGTATTACTATCTCGTCGCTATTTAGGGACGACATTGGACTGTCGCAAATTGGCGACGAAGGCCGTAGCAAATTGGCGACGGCTTAATCCTTCTTCGTCGCTAAACATCTCATCAAAATCTACATATTTACTTAGCGACGAATGATAACAATCCGTCGCTATTGTGTGACGGACAAGTGTTTCGTCGCTAAATTAGTGACGAATTAGAGTTTGTCGTCGCTAATTAGTGACGGAGCTTGTTCGTCGCTAATAGTGACGGGCAAGATTTGTCGTCGCTAATTGGCGACAGACCATGCCTTGTTGTCGCTAATTAGTGACGTACCGATGTTGTCATCGCAAATTTGTAACGGACTAGGGTTTGTCGTCGCTAAATAGTGACGGTCTTCGTTCGTCACTATCAGTGACGAACTTGATGTGTTGTCGCTAATTAGAGACGGACTAGCCTTTGTCGTCGCTAATTAGTGACGGACGATGTTTTGTCGTCACTAATTAGCGACAGACTAGGGTTTGTCGTCGCTAATTAGCGACGACAAACCCTAGACCGTCGCTAATTAGCAACTTTATTTCATCGACATTGGCCTTTCTCTCTCTTTCTCTCCATCTATTGCGTCGTGTTTCTGTCATCTAGGGTTTACGCTCCCATCTAGGGTTCCGCTACTCCGCCTCCAATCCAGCTGCTCCGCCACTCGACATCCGTTCTAGTCGGCTCCGCTGACTAAGTGGCCAACGCTCCGATGCTCTTCCTCCGATAGAGCGCCTTCGCCGATCCTCTCCCTCGATCGATAGGTATTTTACAGGTTTTCTTCAACTTTTTTTTCTTCGAATGAGCATAATCGACATTGGCCTTTCTCTCTCACTCACTCTCTCCATCTATTGCGTCGTGTTTCTGTCGTCTAGGGTTTACGCTCCCATCTAGGGCTCCGCTGCTCTGCCTCTAGTCCAGCTGCTCCGCCGCTCGACATCCATTCCAGTCGGCTCCGCTGACTAATTGGCCAACGCTCCGACGCTCCTCCTCCGGTAGAGCGCCTTTGCCGCTCCTCTCCCTCGACCAAGCGGTATTTTTTTTTCTGCAATTTTTTTTCTTCGAATGAGCATAATCGATCTTACGTGTGGTATTTTTTTCGTCTGTCAATTCAATGCACGTTGTAATGCCTCATCCCCCATATCCCACGACATGCTGCATATATTTTTCCGACGATGATCTCGACTATTTGTCGTCATGGTATGGCTGATGTTGGTAATGTCGGAACAGTAAACTCGCCCCTTAAATTTTTTGAACTGGTTTTTAGTGGATTATTAAAAAAAATTGACGATCACTCCTAATTCCTAATTCCAAGAGCTACTCTAACTATTTTACTTGGTATACTAAGTCTCACCATTCACATCTTCTATGTTAGTTTTTTTTGTAGTAGTGACATGACTGAGGCTTGTGACAAGTTATTCGCAGATTTCGGGGACGCAAGAAATTAGTGCTCCAGAAGATTACTTGGGTCAGTGACGGTGTTTTTGGCACTAGCTGATATTGCCCCAGCCTCCAGTTGCACGACGGTGTCGATATAAAGATGGTAAGTTTCATACACATGACTTGTCATTATGTAATGTTCAAAACAGGCACTTACGTGCCTCAACTGACGCTATAACAGTATTGAAGTATAAGATGATAAGTCTATTTGACTTCTTGTTCATAACTTCTGAGCTTTTTTTAATATTGATAATTTATGAATTGTTTATCAGCTGAACTCCCTGTTTAGTAAATGAGGAAAGCAGTAGATAACCTTTCTATTTTACAGTATTCCAGAGGAGGTATTCGTCGTGGTCGTGGAATCCGCCGTGGTGGTGGAGTTAGACTAGCATCTCCATCTCCATCCCCATCCCCTCCCTCGGCCTCGGATCCGTCCCCGACGCTTTGGACGTCTCCCGGATTTACAAATACCCCTGCACGAGATAACCAATAAGCTGGACAGCAGGAGCAGAGTGGTGGCCCTTTATCCTCAGAAACTCAACCACCAGAACTAACTCCCATGGCCTTCAATCCTTTACAAGCAATGTCCGGGCAGGTATATCACAGGCGAACAGAAGGGCCAATTGTAGGAACACCTAGTACAGCAGAACAAAGCAACAATGAGGGAATGGAGCATGACCCTTCAGATGAGAGGAAATTGATTGGACCATATGGAGATTCGTAAGTAGTTCATAATTTTAGTACACAGCAAATTAGTTCACAATTTTATATAAGGAATGTCACTGTTTTCGATATTGAGGTTTTTTTTTCCAGCTTCACAGATGCTATACCGGTGGTGAGGGCTCTTAATAAGATAGTCAACGATCATTGGAGGGGGCCATATACTACGTATAGCAGTGCTCCGGAAGACGTCAAAAACTTGTGGTGGAATGAGTTCGGGGTAAGTAGTGTTAGACTTCATTAAAAAATATGCTATCCCAATGTGGTGTTAATATAAGTGGCTATGTTTTTCTATTGGTTATAGAGGAGATTTCGATGGGCAGCCGAAGATGATAATGAAATTAGAAGAATTTTCAACAAGAAAGTCGGTGATCACATGAGAAATGTGATGAATAAAGCAAAGACAAGCGAAGCCAAGCCTGCTTATATTTCAAGTGACGTGTGGATGGAGATGATGAGTGTGTGGGGGACTGATTCGCATAGGCAAGCGAGTGAAAGGAACAAGCTAAATCGAGCCTCAAGTTCACATGAAGGATCAGCCACCTATGCTGAGGGATCAATTAACATCGGGGAGCACAGTCGAAGAATGGTTAGTATTTTACATATTTCAAGAGTTTATTGACTTTCCAATATCTGATTGAAGAGTTAATATTTTGTAGGCGAAAGAATTGGGGAGGGAACCAACATTTTCACAAACATTTGAACGAGCATTCATGAAAAAAGATAAGACATATGTTAACAGTCGAGCAAGAGCTGCGAAGGTATGTTAACTATATCAAATTACACTTGATGTAAAATTGGATGAGCTGTGATATTGATGGAATATCACAATTAATTTCATTTATTTATTCAGCGATTTATATTGCTGTTTAGGAAAAGTTTGATGAGATTATTACAGCTTCAAGCACTAGTGGTGGTGATGGTGATGGTGCTGGGACGTCTGTTGGGTCCGTTGATGAGGCAGCATTATGGGTGGAAGCATCAGGTGGGGTAAGACGAGGGAAAGTTTATGGCATGGGATCATTGTCTAGGGAATGTTGCAGAAAGGTTGCTGCATCGTCATCCTCTAGTGTATCCGGTTCAAGGAGGAGTCGACAAGAGGCAGAAATGGAACAAAAAATGCAGCGCATGCAAGAGGAGCTTGATAGAAAAGATGCAAAAATATTGAATCTTGAGAGGACAATGGCGCGGATATTACGACATTTAGATATAGAGCAAGATGAGGATCTTCATGGACCGCCGACTAATGCTGACGGTAATGAGGACGATGATGCTGAGATGGCCGGTGCGGAAGATGACTTGGGAGATGAGATTGCGACACCAGAGAGTCGACTACGATGAGGTATAATAATACTAATTATAGTACTTTGTGATGTATGTAAATTGCTGGTATTGTGGTGTGGTTTGACTTATAGAGTGTCATGCCAATAGATGGTATGGCTGTTTTCTGCAATGATTACTTCATAGAATGTGCAGCTGATGTAAACTTTTTTAATGCATGTTTGTGAATGCAGTTATAGTACTTGTGATGTATGTAAGTTGCTGGTTTTATACATTGTGAAGCTGGTTTGACTTACAGATCAGAGTTGGCAAGAGATGGTATGACTTTTTTCAGAATTGCTATGAGCTTGTTTCCATCTATTTGCATTTGGCTTGATTGAAGCTTGTATATTCACATGCAATGTTATCTGATGAAATTTTTGTTATTGCATGTTTGGGAATTAAACCATTCCATATTCAAGAAGTCATATGAGGACAATGGAGCATGATTGAAGCTTATTCCTGTCAAGTGTGGAAATTGTTGCGCGGATGTAATTTTTTTTTTGTTGTATGTTTTTCAGTATTGAGTTTGGTATAGTTGGATATGGACGGATTTTATTTGCTAATGGTAAATTATGAGACACCTTTACGGACTTCCCTAATTCCATATGGTGCTTGCATTACTTACTGTTCAGGGAAATTACAATGTCTTGTGCAATACTGAGATTGTTATGGTGTTGGTATATGATATATATATTTTGATTATATTTTGTGATTTATGTATAAATTTTCATCTAGTCTTTCGGTTGTTCGTACAAACACAATTTAATTAAACGACGAATACACGTACAAATTGAACGTCCACAACGAAACAGGCGACCAAATTACGATGGCATTTTGTAGAGGACGATTGCTGATTAGCGACGAATTTATAACTTCCGTCGCTAATTAGGGACGGGCAAACAGGACCACGTCGCCGATTAGCGACGACACGACTGTTGCTGTCGCTGATTAGAGACGATACAACACCAAATCGTCGCCAATTAGACACAGACATACACAGCACCATCGCTAATCTGCGATGGACATACTCAATTGCTTTCGCAAAATTAGTGACAACAAGACCAAAATTCGTCGCTATTTTAGCGACGGAAACATATACATTGTGTCGCTAAATTAGCGACGGTCAAACCGTAGCCGTAGCATTTTAGCGACGGCCATATGCATGTTTCGTCGCTAATCAGCGACGGCCATATGCATGTTTCGTCGCTAATCAGCGACTTTTAATTAAGTATTGTCGCTAAATCAACAACGCATCATCTTACAAACAGTCGTCGCTAAATAGCGACGGCATTTTTTTAGACATCGCAAAATACTGATGGCTATCCTTGCACTATGCTTAATGGAAATCGGGAAATTGGCGACGACTTTAGCGACAAACGTTTAGTGACAGCTTTAGTGACGGAACAAATCGTAGCTAATTGCTACGCTATTAGCGACGACAAATAAATTTGTCACTAATTAGTGACAAATTTTGTGACGTCTATGTTGCGACGTCGTCAGCGACGAGTTATTTTAGTGTCGCTAATTAGCGACGAGTTATTTTGTCGTCGCTAATTAGCGACAACTTTACTAATTAGTCGTCTCAAAAAATTAGCGACGAATCTGTAGCGACAAAGTATACGTCGTCACAACAGTCGTCGCAAATCCTTTTAGCGATGACTTTTCCCAAATTTATCGTCGCAAATTCCGTAGCTAAAATTCAGTTTTTTTGCAGTGCCTGTTCTGATACCATGTGAAGTTTTGTATGACCACTGCCAACTGCCCTAAAAGCTTAAGCCGTTAGGTAAAGACGTGATTTTATATTTAAGTACTTTCACAAGTACTACTTGTGTTCTAATACTGTGATCTATCGCTAATAGGAAAAGTACATGTTGATTGAAATTTGGCTTGTAGATTACTAGTAGAATTAAGCCGGTGGTGAGGCTATTACCTTGTAAGGAGGACCTAGGCTTATAGATCAAACTGAAATTCTATAAATCTTCGCACAACCCATCACTATCTCCTCATTATTGTCTTTGTAAGTCCATGATCAGTTGTATCCGCTTGTCAGCAACAAGTGCACCTGTCACTACTGATCTGTCAATAATCACTATCAAATTATTGTTTATAATCTTTCGTGAGAAAATTTCTTTCAATTTTAAGAATAATCAATTCACCCTCTTGAGGTTGTATTATTAGCTCGAATATAAAAGTCCCTCTGTCGTGGCGTGAAAGGATTCAACTAATTAAAACTCGGAAGTACTGCTCTGAACAGCGGCAAACGATGCACATGAACTCCTATATCGTGCGGCTAATAATGAGAGAATTGCACAGTACGCTCTTCAGAGGTGGCAGATGTTTATTCAGTCAAACAGTTCAAACTTGGATATATACTTACGCCAGCAGATAACAATCCCTTGA
This sequence comes from Melaleuca alternifolia, assembly GCA_019926035.1. Taxonomy (NCBI): domain Eukaryota; kingdom Viridiplantae; phylum Streptophyta; class Magnoliopsida; order Myrtales; family Myrtaceae; genus Melaleuca; species Melaleuca alternifolia. The sequence goes on from JAGKPW010000288.1 coordinate 466,422, forward strand.
TTTATTCCGTGATTGGCATGCTGGCTCAGGTTTTGTACACGGACTCGAACTCGATATATAATTTGAATGTATCCGAGAGAAAAATAGTCGGATCCCTGCAGAGTACAAAGGAAAAAAAAAAACCATAAATCATGGATGCTTCGTATCTAGAGAGTAACTTTGCGTACCAAACGGCCGTAGGACTCAATCCATGATCTATGTTCCTCAACTATCCGAATCTTCTCGGATGTGTGAAGTTTCTATATATCTAAAATGTGTCATTTGACTTGGAATATTTTTACAAGAAAATCTCTTTTGTTGGTTTCTCTTCCTCTTTCCCTGGTTGTCTCATGGAAGCCGACCTAAGTATATGGCTTTTGTTGTGATCCAACCACACTACGCTGGTCGCTTTTCCAAGCGGTAAATCGTCGTGTTAGATTTTTGGTTGTTCATTTATATTGGTAATTTTCAAATAGTTACGTTCCTCTCAGAACATTTAAGATTAATTGGTAACCTTTTATCGTTTGTATGGACGGTAGAATTATTATTTTATCAATGATTTATAAATAGATCCGCCAACTTGTAAATCTAAAAAATAATTGACGGAAATTTGAGAAGTTTAAGCATCTCTTCCCTTGATCCCGGGAAACAGGCTTTGTTTTTCTTTGATTTTCAGATATGCTTATGAAAATTGGCCCTGTTTACAACCACCGCACTATAGCCATTTTATTTTGGCTCGCGATAATGTTGTCATTGAGAGGCTACGAGCCTATGAAGAGACTTGAGAAGATATCCCTGCTCGACGTGTTCTTGAACAAGGGGGTGCCGCCGGCTGCTCAATTGGATTGGCATTTTGCCTTGGGATAGCAGGCTAGGATATCTTCCTGTTTACTTGAATTGACTTCGTCGCTTGCACCTTTACTACACGTAGAATTTTGGATAAGAGACCCATTGTATCCAAGCTACTTTATTGCCATTTTGTCTTTTATCTCAATGATACAGGAGGCTTGAGTTTCACCACCATGCAAATGTGGATTCCTTGGATTGCCGCTGGATTTCAAGCTACTCAATACGGATAAAAGTCAAACATTTGGCTGACAATGACAATGGCTGCATCTGTAAGCTTCAGGTGGTATAGTAGAAATATCAGAGAAATTAAAAAACTTCAGACCGCCTGATGGAAACTCTGTTATAAGAGCATTACGGCAGAAAATGCCCTTGTAATCGACTTTGGCATACTTTTTATTCTGGCCAGTTGGAGGCATCAGTCCTTGAAGAAACCCTTCTCTTTCAAGCTCTCCACAGTATCCTTAAAACTTACCTCCAAAGGAGTGAAGCTGATGCCAAGACTTTTGGCTTTCTCCTTTGATACTTTGTAGGTTGGCACAGAAGGTTTTTCATCTTCACATCTGCTTTTAGCAAAGCCAAATGTGAGTAGTCTTGTTACAGATTTTTGCACAAGATAAAGAAAACATGAAATGCTTTTTGAGACTTATCATTTGGAATTCTGTGCAAAGATTTCCGGACATTACTCCTTAAAATTTATACTTTGTGCTGTGAATATTCGATAGTGCTGATATTATATTTGTCAAAGGGATGTGGATCAATGATGAGGAAGATGGCCAGGAATTTTTTTAGTAGACAAGTTTAGTTCACTATAAGAATGTCATAGCTGGACAAATAATTAGTGAAACTTACTTCTCAGGAAGGTGTAGAGCAGGATAGAGCTCTCGCAAAATCTTCAAAGCATCATGAGAATGCACGACTTTGTGAATTAGACAATATCTGCCATTAGCAGAAGGAGACTCGAAAGCTTGAATATGTGCATGTGCAACGTCTCTTACATCAACAAATCTGTAGTTCGTGTCAGGGAAAGTTTGAGTACCTGCAGCAAATATCTCAGCATCAGATGGGAACAGCTTCACTGTTAAGTCTCCTGGTTCTATAAAGATGGCACTGATAAATTTGTGTATTTCGTTAAATTAAGTTCTGTCACATGTATCGCCATTTGTATCTGTTTAATAAATTCCATCACACGTATCTTTTGTCCATTATAAAATGAATCAACATATATCTCCTATTGACATTTGCTTGTGAAGTTGTGGACAAATTATTGAGGACAAATCGTGTAAAAAGTATCTATCCTGGAACAACTTAACTTGTAAGGATTTTAATCTCATCAGAATAAACAATGTAATGAATTTGTCAGTTACTTGTGACTACCATTTATGAGGTTGAGAAACATTTCTGCGCTGAGATTCAGCGAAGACTGCAGTATGGGACCAATGACAAACCCAGGATGCATCGTGACCAAATCGATCCCCTTCTCTCTTGCAAATCTCCATGCTGCCTCTTCTGCTAATGTTTTCGAAAGTGGATACCAAAGCTGCAACACAGAAGCAAGAAGCACCATGCAACCAATTTGAGTAGTTGATGCATGCTAGCTCTTCTGTGATGGTTTAAACTTACTAGGGAGAACTTGCAACAGATCCAAGATATATACCTGAGTAAATTTTTTTTATGCAGTTCATCCAAGGATAAACAAAAATGAAACATGTTCTGCATTTCTGACATTTTTTAAGGTTTATTAGTTGATGCAAGAAAAGTGAAAACAGCATGTTCTGACGACTTAATTGAATTTAGAATATCATGTTGTGAGATTACCTTCGATTTCTCACAGAAGACTGGATCAGAAAACCAAGTCTCATCTACTGTCACATCGGAAGTCAAAGACTTTCCATTGAATGAAACTGAAACTATAGAAGATGTTATCACTACTCTCTTGATCGCAGGGACCTTGGCACAAGAAGAAAGAACATTAATTGTTCCCTTCACTGCAGGATCCATCAGCTCCATCTGAGACATGGAAGACAAGTAAGAACTACTGAACTTTTTGAAACCAAGCATATGTAGTAATGGAGAAACCGCAATATGGATAAGTGCACTGTGCTAAAGCTTAGATTTGTTCCCCTGGCAGAAACTGTGAGTTGAAGCTTTCGTTTTTTTTTGCCCTTGATTTCTTGCTAATAGTTTGAAATTTGCTCCTACTTTGCCGTGTATACCTATAAATATTACAACTCCTGCATTTAATTTCCCTGGCCATGACAGCATACCATTTACAAAACCATGGCTTTGGCAACATAATTTTTTAGCGCAAATAACAGAGGAACATTTGAGAGTTCATGATACAAGCCTTTGAGAGAGCAAAAGAACCTTGGGGTCTTTGGGGTTGAGAAGCACAGGTGATGCAGTGTGGAAGACACCATCGCATCCATCAACAACAGACTCAAAAGATCCTTCTTCCAGTAAGTCAGCCTTGTATAGATGAAGTCTCTCCTTGGCTCCATCTAGAGCAAGCAGATGCCCAGTTTTCTTTGTATCACCTGGTAAATATAAATTAGAACAACTTCTTGTAATCATTTGGAATGGTGAAGCCATTACATGCCATGTATGAACGAAATCAAGGGTCTTGAACTGACTTGGGTCACGAACAGTTGCTTTGACGGTGTAGCCCCTTTGGAGCAGGAGTTTCACCAACCATGATGCTATAAAGCCTGATGCTCCTGTCACACACACCACCTTCATCTCTCTCTCTCTCTGAGCTCTGACCTATGGTTCTCTGATTTCGCTAGGAAAGCTTCACAGAACGGTACACTTGGTAGTTGGACTGTTATGTAGATGCACCAGAAAAGCTAACTTATTGCTGTCTTTCCTAGACGACTAGTGTTGACCAGATTCGGAGCATCTTTCGCTGAAGATTGCCGTCCAAGATATTTTATAATGTCTGGTTCTGGACATTAGTCGTTGGAACCATGTGCGCAATTTCAAGCGGTTATAAGTCTGGCCTCCTCTGTGAAGACCCTCAAACCACAAGCCCAAGAAGGGCTACATAAATCTGCCAGAACAAGCAGATAATGAAAATATGGAGCATTAACACGAGTCAATAATTCCCGTAAATCTTTGGTAAAGTTCAAATCTGTTGGAACTAAATTTTTGACTGGCAACTTATTTCACCTATAACATGTTAATAAGTTAAAAAAAAAAAACAGCAAATTAGCCTTTAGCAAGTTAGTAGCAATTTTGGGAAAGTACCGTCAGCTATTTGACTGTTTTAACTTAAAAACTAGTTCGTGTAAATTACCAATATTAAATGAGTGCGTACCAATGTATTAAAGTTGCTAACTTTAGTACAAAAGTATCAACATTCATTTATCAACTTCTTAATTGTTTTAAGAACTTATCAATATTTATTTGTTAGAGTTACCATCCAATTAAGATTATCCTCTGTGACAGCAAATTACCAATACTAATGTGAAAGATTTACCACATTTTAATAAACGAGGTTACCATCTACTTTTAGCTTTACTAATGCTTATTTGATTGGACTATCATCGCTTATCTAATGACATTCGAAATCACTACCCAGTTTGTATTATAGTAGTCTCTATCTCCATTTTGGCATGGCTATCGCCTTGTGATGGCAATACCCCTGCTGGGAATTGCTCAGAGTCCGATAGAGACGCACTAATTGACTTCAAAAATGGCCTTCAAGATCCTGATAAATACCTATCCTCATGGCAAGAGAGCAATTGTTGCTGGTGGCGAGGAATAGGCTGCGATTAGAGGACCGGAGGGATAATAAGCATCGATCTTCACGGCTCATATGGATCAAACTCCGGTAAGTACAGTTATAGGAAACTGAGTGGAGAAATTAGACCTTCATTAGCGTGACTCAAGTCTTTGAGATAATTGGACTTGAGCTCAAATAAATTTGACGGCATTCCACTTCCTAAATTTGTCGGTTCTTTGGAGAACCTATGGTACCTAAACCTGTCAAATGCCGGGTTTAGTGGTGCAATTCCTCCAAATCTAGGAAATACCTTCGAATTTGCAGTATCTTGGTCTTTCTTCTGACTTTTCTGCCTTAAGCGCTACTAATCTTGAGTGGATTTCTGGTCTTGGGTCTCTGAAATATCTTGCGCTTGATGGAGTGGACCTTCCAATGGTCAGTTCTGAGCGGATCATCATATTAAACGGGTTTCCATCGTTGTCTGGGTTTGCATCTTTCCAACTGTGGCCTATCTAGTTCCATATCATCACCCGGTTTGGTGAACTTCACTGCACTCGCTGTTCTAGACCTGAGCTTCAACATTTTCGATTCAGAGTTCCCTCAATGGCTTGTTAATATAAGCAGCCTTGTTAGTGTTGACATGAGTTACAGTGGTCTGTATGGAAGGATCCCTCTCGGTCTAGGTGAGCTACCACATTTGGAAATCCTAATTTCATCTGGAAACAATAATCTCTCAGCCAGTTTGCACTCAGTTGTTCCAAGGATCATGGAAAAGCATGGAAGCTATGGATTTGGCTTCAAACAAAATACACGGAAGACTTCCCATTTCCATTGGGAAAATTACCACTCTCACTAATTTTGACCATTTTCACAATCAGGTCCGGGACAAATGTCCAAAAAGTCATAAACCTTTTGAAACTTTGCCGATTCAGTCATAAACCTTTTTCTTTGCCAATTAGGTCTTACACAAAGTCGCCAGAAGGATTGAAATGACAACATTCCAAAATATTTAGGACTGAATTGGCAAAAAAAAATGTTTAGGACTGAATCGGCAAAGTTTTAAAATATTTAGGACTTTTGAACAATTCCCCCATCATGTCCAAGGAGGAATACTGAGCTTCATCGATTCACTTTGCAGTTTAGTTAATTTTGGTTTATCTGGCAATAACTTGACGGGTATTTTGCCGAAAATCCTCTAGAGGGGAACTGAAACTTGTGGTTCCAAGAGTGGCTTGCTTGAGGCCAGTGAGTTCGAGCCTCTCTAGAGCTCACTCGAGGCCACCAAGCTCGTGGGTGATGCGAAGAGGAGTTCGGGACTAGTGGGTGATGCAGAGAGGCGGGTGGGAGGAAGAACAAAAGAAAAGAAAGAAAGAAAATAAAAATTAGTTAAATAAAATCATAAGATCAAATTTATTCTTCAAATGAAATCAAAATATTTAAAAAAATTCAGTCACGTTTCATCAATTGAAAAATAACTACATATTTTTTTATCATGAAGTTTTCTTCCAAGGGACCCGTGTGAGTAGGTATATACATGGAGCGCAGTAAATTTGTTAAGGACCGGATTAGAAATCGGCTACAGCTGGTTCTGATAGGCACGTATAAATATCTGCAGATGTACTGCACCTGATGCGATCTCCACCGTTGATAAATTAACGGTTACCCACCGCGGGAGTTAAAAAAAAAAAACTCCCTCTTTCTCTCTCTCTCTCTCTCTCTCTCCGCGGGATCGTGTGTCGGCGTCTGATGGCTCTCTTCTCCACGGTCTCTGCATCCCCCGTGTCTCTGTCCGTACGTCTGCAAACTCATCGCCAACCATGGAAGCGACGTTGCCTTCTCCATCCCGTCGCCTCCAGCACTCCCTCGACGTCTCCCGATTCGTCGCCGCGGTCAACGACGACCGCGAGCCCGATCGGAGCCGTCGTGTCTTCCGCCAGAGCACCCGACAAGAGCTTCAAGCACGCACCACACACTAGTCCCAACAGCAGTCCCCTCGTCCGTTTCGTTCAGGCCGCTGAGTCGAACATCGAAAAAGTGAGTCCAAACGACCCAGTTCTTTAGCTTGTCCATTCACTCGATTGTCTGCTCTTTCTTTGAAAAATTGTTGCTCCTTAGTTGTACGAAGTTTCTCTATTGCTCAGCTACATAGAGTTAGCAGGAGCGGTGATTTGGGTCTGGTGGTTTTGAATGTTTGAGAACCTGTTGTACTTACTGAATAAGTGTGCTTAATTGCTGAACGGTTTTGTTTTGATGAATTGAAGGATGTGTTATCAACTGCAGAAGCTATTGCAATGGACTTATCATGAGCTGTGCTTGATTTTAATGCTTTTGTTGGACGTGGCTCTTTATTTATGATAACGTGACCAGTAGATTATTTCCTATTAGTTGCCTTTATTAGCGCATCTCTGTTCAAAGAGTGTTTCTCCATTGCTGAGCAGGTAATCTTTGACTTCCGCTTCTTGGCGCTTTTGGCTGTTGGAGGGTCCTTAGCTGGTTCAATTTTGTGCTTCCTAAATGTAAGCCCTCTTGATACTTTCAATTCCCGTGTTACTTAAATGTTCTGAAGCTTAAATCCACAAATTACCCTATCCTAATACCCGTTTTAAGTTGATAGTTTTCATGTTATACTGAAAGGAATATCACTGAGGCTGCAGACTAGATACTTAATGGACGAACATGATCCATCAACCAACAAAAAGGGGTGAAGGAAATGATGCATCTCCAAATTGCTGAGTTGGTTATGTTATCTGTACTCCTACGGGACAATTAAGTTTATGACTGACAGATACATAGCAACTTGCAGCTCATCATGCTCTTGTCATGTAACTCATAACACTTGACGATGCTAATTACTACACAACTTCTCTTGTTATCTCTGGGGAGTCGGAACGAATTATTTTGGTGCTTAACTGTTAGCACCACATCTATAGATAAATCCATTTCGTTCTCTCTTCCGACTTAGATTTATTTGGTTTACTTTTCTAACTCATGTTTTTCTGATTAAATAGGAGGCCTTATTGAGCCCCATTTTACACAATCTCTTGCTGTCTTAACCTGGAGGACAGGGTTGGATACTTTTGTGACCAAGTTTTGTGTGTCGAGTCTTGTGTTGAGTTTTGTCTAATGAGAAAATCCCATTTCTCTTTTTCTGACCAAGACATTGTTCTCCTTGATGCGGTGAACGGGATGTGACAAAAATTGACTTAAATATGTCCACTAGGTATTTGCTCATGTATAGTTGTTGCAGATTGCAGAATATGACTGCTTCTGATCCGTGTAGGGTAGTGTCTACATTGTTGATGCATATAAAGTGTACTGGACAAGCTGCGTGAAAGGAATTCACACTGGACAGATGGTTCTTCGACTGGTTGAAGCCATCGGTAAGGGCCTGCAATGATTTGCAATGGGATTATCTCCTGCACTTGACAAGCATCATTTAGAATGAGCGAGCTTTTCTAACTTTTGGCATTTCTAAGCTTGATTTTTTGGACACAATCCTCTCGACATCAGAAATTCCTGTTCATCATCTGCAACAAATAATTTACAATATAGGGTAGCTGATCTTGATTAACTTTGTTTCTGAGGATTTTAAGTATTTGATTCCCATTCACTGTATCTCTACGAGAGGAGAGGCTGCACGATGGTTAGCTTCCTCTGAGTGAGCCATTACAACAACTACTATAACCAAGCCTTATTCCATGTAGTGGGCTTGGCTCTATGAAATCCTTTTGTTCCATTTTGCTAATTCCTGTATTAAATCTTTCGTTAAACTCTTAAGAGCTCCATATTGTTTCTTTGAGTGAGCCTATGAAATGGCAGAAATGCATCTTGGTCCTCTTATGATTCTCTAACTCCTTTACGTCCTCTATCTTTAGATCCATGCTTGGATCTTACATTTCAGTATCTTCCATAATCTGATTTGGTCATCAAGCTGAAGAGCTATAATTGTCGGTAGCAAAAAAGTTGTTTTATTTATTTTTATGTTACATCTCTTTGTATGTCTAATTCTGTCTAGCTGAACCACTCCATATCAAATATTTTCACATGGGATAAAAGCTACTAAATATGATATTGGCAATTTGTCTTGAGTATTGTGTTCCAATTATCATGGCCTTGTACATCAATTCACATCGAGCAAATAGAGTAAGTAAAAACTGGTTCCCACAATTATTCTGCCACGTCTTAGAAATTAAAGTTTGAAATTCCAACATTGTACTTTCATGTCATCCTTGTGAAGCATGCGTGGGATAAAAGCTACTAAATATGATATTGGCAATTTGTCTTGAGTACTGTGTTCCAATTATCATGGCCTTGTACATCAATTCGCATCGAGCAAATAGAGTATGTAAAAACTGGTTCCCACAATTATTCTGCCACGTCTTAGAAATTAAAGTTTGAAATTCCAACATTGTACTTTCATGTCATCCTTGTGAAGCACGCGTTCTGTTTCTTGAAATGATTATTCTTCCCGTCTCAAACTTAGTTTCTAAGCTGATGCCAATAATATATGTCTGCTGCAGATGTTTATCTAGCCGGAACTGTGATGCTAATATTCGGTATGGGCTTGTATGGATTATTTATCAGTAATGTATCTCCTGATGTACCTGCTTCCCTTGATCGTTCTCTCAAGGGCTCTTCTTTGTTTGGGATGTTTGCTTTAAAGGTAAGTACTGCAGGGACATCGTTCTGCCACATCAGCATTTGCTTGTATCAACCAGAATTAAGAAAATGTTTTGTCATAGTCATGAGCTGGTGCCACTAAGACCTAGACACTTTATATGCTTTTGCTGTGAGCATTAAATACTGAAAAAAATTTATTGTCTAAGAGGCTTCAACAGATCAATTTGTGGCAGGTAGTGCAGCCGTGGGTGAGATCCTCACTTAATTTAGATACCCTTGCTTAATGACACACTTCTTAATTTGGGTTTATGCTTTCCCATTTATAATTCCAGCTGTTTTCAAGGTTATAGCTAATAGTATCTTTGATGTTTCTTTTCTGTTTTTTTTTTTTTTTTGGCATGAAGGAGCGGCCTAAGTGGATGAAAATCAGTTCACTTGACGAACTGAAGACGAAAGTGGGACATGTTATAGTCATGATCCTTTTGGTGAAGATGTTTGAGAGGAGCAAGATGGTGACAATAGCGACTGGCTTGGATCTGCTGAGCTATTCTGTCTGCATTTTCCTATCATCCGCCTCGTTGTATATCCTCCACAATCTACACAAATCAGAGTGACAATGGCTCCATTGATTCCCCTACGGAACGAATGTAATCTTAGTGTATATACATCTGAGAAAGATACAGCAGCCTTTATTAGTCTATAAAGGCCATATTATCCGGCAGCGCTTGGACAGAAGAACCCCTCTCTTCAGTTGCTCCTCTATTTCGTCTACTTGCTAACAGTTATTTCCACACCTATAACATTCAATCTTCCTTATATTTTGCAAAGGGAATCGAATTGGTCACAATATTGATTTTGCGCCTAGCTATTTCGGCTGTGGAAACGCACCCTTCTTAGAAAATTTATGTCATCGATTGGATGTAATATTGTGTTTTTTCTCCTTGGCTTATGAGTATATATCCCCATAAAATATCGCGAATTATGAAATTTTTATCTTGAATTTTTTTTGTAACACTGAAAAATCTAAACTTGAACATATGTGTCGGATTTACTTTTTGTCAAGGTTCTGCTAATTAGTATTACTTAGGATTTGCCTATATGGATGTCGAAAAGTAAGTTATACTGATTCGACACTCACTTGATTTAAGTAAATTAAAAATGACGTTATATTAATTGAAAAATCATTCGATATAATTTTGATGAAGGATAAATGTGTCATGTATGTATAAGTTTGGGCTTTTTTATGCTAAAAAAAGTTCGAAATAAATATGCCATACTAAATAAAAAGATGGTTTGAGATTTTTAATATTGTTATAGTGCACCTAGTTCGATCCAATCTATCGGCGGGGTGGCGCGGAAACAGGCCCGCCCGAGCCACGTCACTATCGCTCGTCGAAAGTTGCGCCGAACGAGGGACGGCAACATCCTCTCTTTGTCGCGCCAATTCTCGCTTTCTCCAACCCCCGGGGAGATGCTTCGCCCTCTCTCCTCGAAACCCTAGCTCGCTCGTCGCCATGGCTTGATCCGCATCCCCAACCTCTCAAGTTCGAAGCTTTTCAACGCCGGCGAAGCGATCGATGGCCGAGCCTCCCGCTAAACGCCCGAAGATCGTCAGGTCCATGTTCGCCTGTCCGTTCGTATTCGTTCTATCTTCCTCCTAAATCTCGTCCTTCGAGAATTGCAGCCCACAAGAACCAGGAGCGGAGTCTCTTTCTCTTTTTTTTTTTTTCTTTTTTGTTTCCTTTCGTTATTGGTGATGGCGGGATCAACCAAAGAAACTGATAATAAATGCACGGCACTTGAAGATGATTTTCTTCAAAATCATCTTCACCTTGTGCAAGTGTTTTTAAGGAAGGAAGTTAAAGGTGGTCGACTGATTTTTCTAACTGACGAAATGTGTTTGGTGTGGTGTCCCCAGCTCGATTCGTAATTCAACAAACAGAGAGTTTGAAAGGGACAAGAGTAGTTAATTTGATCAGTTCATTGGGTGGACAAGTAGGTGATTCTATTGGAGGTTAAGCTCCTGGACTGAATTGGTGACTTGCCCTGAAGTAAAGGAAAGAAATGGATGGTAAAGCTTGGATACGCATCCAGAGGAGAGGTTACCAAGCCAACATGGCGCTTAAGCTTGTTTAAAGAAAATTTAACGTAGGCCAAGTTGGACGTAGGAGAGGTGTCGGGTGTTTAGACCGAACCTATGTAAGGTTCTCGTCATACAGCTGGGCAAAATGTATTAGATAGAGCTAGCCTTTGTCTGCTGATCTGATGCATGATTGGAATTAGTCATGGGACATTGGGAATGTAGTCTTCCTACTAATCTTCATCCTCTTTTAACCACCAAAGTATTTCCTTAATTCGCATAATGACATCTTTTCCATATTGATGTTTCATTCTACAATTCTAGAGAGTTAAATGTATTTTTGAACTTTCCTTTCAGAGGAGAAGATGATTACTTGCCCGGCAATATCATTGAGATTGAACTCCGTAATTTTATGACTTTTGATTACTTGAAATGCAAACCATGCTCGAGATTGAACCTTGTGATCGGTCCAAACGGTTCTGGGAAGAGTTCTATTGTATGTGCCATTGCTTTAGGTCTTGGAGGCGACCCTTCGGTTAGTCATCTTCGGAACTTGATCACTTGTTGACTTGTTGCATATCGTGTTATCTATGCATGCAAGTGTCTGTGCGTGTATGCGAGGGCATGTGCAGGTGCAGCATGCACAAGTGCATCTATAATCTGTTCAAAATTATCTTACTTGCAGCTACTTGGAAGAGCAACGAATATTGGAGCATATGTGAAACGCGGAGAGGAAAATGGACACATTAAAATCTCCTTGAGGGGGGACTCGGAAGAGGAGTATATCATAATAACACGTAAAATAAGTACTCAGAACAGTTCCGACTGGTTGTTTAATGGTAAGACGTCTAATGCTTGACATGCAGTGGACATTCAGCCTTGTTCCACCGCATTCACCATTTTGCACCTTGTTTCCTGATGACTGAGTCTAGTTGAGATTTGGAGGCCTGTATCAAGTAGACAGCAATTAGGATCCCAGATATGTGTGAAGGAAATTGACATTACGAGACTGACCATCGTCACCCTTTTTGGTTGTTATCAGACCATTTTTGTTGGCAGTGCTTAGTAGATATACTATAGCTGGTTTGCAGCACTCTCTCTAGCACTAATGCTTTAAATGTAATTTTCCTTTCAATTTGAGTAAAATTTGCATTTGACACTATTTTAATTTGATTGCAATTGAGTTTCTAGAAAGCAGATCTCTCTCTCTCTCTCTCTCTCTCTCTCTCTCTCTCTCTCTCTCTCCCTCTTATGCATTATTCAATGTTTGGACCGTTTCTATTAAGTTTCCCTTCTCTTTGGGCTGGGGGAGGGGCGTGGGAGACTCTACTTCCTGATACATGCCAATGTTTCAGGCAAAGCGGTGCCCAAGAAAGAGATAGTCGCTGTTACTCAAAAATTCAACATTCAAGTCAACAATTTAACTCAAGTAAGTTGGTTTCAGCATTAAGGGTACTGCAAATTCGGGCTAACATTCTTTTGCATTTTCTTAATGTAATTAGATTGTTTTGTGGAATGTAGACAGAAGAAATCAACTACACATTACTTAACTTACCAAAAAAAAAATCAACTACACATGGTGTATGCATGATGAGTTACAAGATAAATAGGGGATATACATATACATATACATATACATACATACATACATACATACATATATATAAGAAGGGGGACAAGTAATCTTTCCTAAGTAGATAAAACTCTCATATTGAAGAAGACAATGCTTAAGCATCTTGGGTTATAACCTGAGCTGTCAAAGTTCCTGTTCTTTGAAGCCCCTTGTGCCACATTATAGGTGATGGAAGAGAAGTTTCAGGTTTGCCCTTAAAATAAAGTTACATAGCTAGTGGTATTTTCACATCTTTTGGCACAATAAATCAAGCTCGCTGTCTTGAAAATCAATTTTGATGCTTGCTATGAATTAGCTGAAGCTAAAGTTGCAGTCTGGCTTGATTCTGCATATATGTCCTTGAAGCCAAATTGATTTTCGTCTTGAGATATCATAATGTGGCTGTCATGGCTGTCATATTTCTAACTCTTCTCATTATCTGGCGTGATGAATGAAATCATTATATTGAAAAATGTTGAGAAATTCCAACTTAAAACTTTAAGCCGATAGGTGGAGGGAGACCATAGAAATGTAGGGTTTATTGATACTCCATGGACAAGCAATACGAGATACTCCCTGTCATGAGCAAACCAGACTGCGAATTTCAAGTGAATGGACGAAGTGGGAGCCTCGCACACAAATAAATGTGGGGTGAACTTGGCTCTATTACCGTTAGAAAGTTGAAACCCCAAGCTTAAGTTGATAGTTGATAGGTGGAGGGAGGCCATATGAATAGAGGGCCTATTTAAAACCCCATAGACAAGCAAAGTGAGAGTCCGATGCTTTCTATAGTTTCTTTGAACTAGATTTGCCAATCTTGCACACAAATAAATGTGGGGTGAACTTGGCTAGACTACCATGTTAGAAAGTTGAAACCCCAAGCTTAAGTTGATAGTTGATAGGTGGAGGGAGGCCATACGAATAGAGGGCCTATTACAAACCTCATGGGCAAGCAACATGAGGGTCCGATGCTTTCTATAGTTTCTTTGAACTAGTTGTCTTTCTGTGTAAACATCCCTGAAGCCAGCCTGCTTTTCCTTTTAGACATCGTGGTTGTCTGGCTATCTCTTCACATTCTTTGTATGATGAAGGAAAATCCTTTCTTGATAATAAATTCTGATGATTATCATAATTTCTTTGAAGCTAGAATGATGAGTTTCGCATTTCTTTTGGTGTAAATATCCTTGCAGCCAACCTGCCCTTCCTTTATGATATCACCACTGTCTGCTCTGTTATATTTTCGGGAAGACTGCTGCTTATGTGCTCTTGTAAAACTTGTACAGCAGTTATTGTTAGAAATGCAAATTTTTGTCTATTTTTATCAAGATGACATAATTTTATGGTTCGCTAGTTTAATGCTACATCTCTACATTTAACTTAGTTGATTGTTTGTACGCGTAATATGAAATGTTGGTTTTTGCTTTGTTCTTTGAACTTCCTTCTTTTATATTTTTGTCTTTATGTTGCTTTTTTTATTGTCTTTTGCTGGTGAATTGCATATAGCTTATTTATATGTAATTCAAGAATGAATTGTGAAAAGGATTACCATTTGGTAAATCTCACTTGCAACTTTCATAATCAACTTATCTCGTTTCTTGATGGTTTACTACACCCTTTTCTTTGGTCCATGGCTGCTGGTTGTGTAGTTTCTGCCGCAAGACAGGGTCTGTGAATTTGCCAAGTTGAGTCCCGTGCAACTTCTGAAAGAGACGGAGAAGGCTGTTGGTAATCCTCAGCTTCCTATCCAGCATGACGCTCTTATTCAGAAGAGTCGTGACTTGAAGATTATTGAGCGGGTCCATTTTAGTTCTTTGTCTTTTTCTCCCTCCTGTCAATGACATGTGAAGTTTCAGAAATAACCAAACTTCCTTGAAATCTTCCTCTTTATTTTAGTCTGTTGAGAGAAATGGAGAAACACTGGATCAGTTGAAGGCCCTTAATTCTGAACAAGAGAAAGATGTTAAGCGTGTACGACAAAGGGAAGCACTACTAGAAAAGGTTTGCATCCAGTTTATTTGATATTGTTCTTATTTGCTATATTAACATACTTCCGTGATCATTTGCAGGCTGAGGTGATGAAGAAGAAGCTGCCATGGCTTCAGTATGACATGAAAAAAGCTGAATATATGAAGGCTAAAGAGTTGGAAAATGAAGCAAAGAACAAATTAAATGAAGCTGCAAAGACTTTAAATGATCTTAAAGAGCCCATTGAGTATGTAACTTGATCTGTGAGTGTGCTAATGCCTAATATATGTCTGTATATATGTCTGTTTTTGCAGAATGGACATTTATTCACTATCTACACGAGCTTGTGATATGTGTTTGGGTGTATAGGAAGGTTTGGCAATGAAATAAAGAGGTTGCATGTACTTGTAACAACTAGCAATAGAAGCGTTATCTCATTAGGTAGATTCCATTATGTGAATACTTTTGCACCAGTTAACTCAATTCTGGGTATAGTCTTCTGAAAGATCCAATGCTCTATATATTTCCTTACTGTCTAATTCCACGTTTTTTTTCATGTCTCTTCTCCTCCAAGCTCCATCTGATGATCATATCATCAGTGGAGCATCTGGAGGTCTTCATTTCGTGGGACTGAACCATATAGACTGAGCTTCTCTTATCTTATCCTTAGTAGGTTGACACCTACTTTTCCTTGGAAAGATTCATTTCTAATTTAGTTTTTTCTCTTTTCTCAAATTTCAATACATCTGAGTACTCATTCTCATGTTTGCTACTCATTTTGTGCACCTGTTGGTGTTTACCTCCGAATGATGTAAAATATGAAGGGTTTTACTGCTGTCCTGTATTATTTTCCCTTAAGCTCACGTAATGTCCTAGTATTAGTATATATTTCCAGGTTGGGCATTACCAAGGTGCCAATTAGCTTATGTCTTAGGCAATTGTAGTAGTTGATTGTGCGCTCGGAGGTCACTGGGCTTCTACAACAGCATCCTTGTTAATTCTGGATATCTTCAGCAGTTGGTCTATCTATGTGATCTTTGCTCCAAAATGTTTGCCTGCAAGTAATGATATTTGTCTCTCTCACAGCCCATGAGCTATTTTCTCTAAAAATTCTATGTCTTTATAATGGAGGAGAACTATGGGTCTCAAAAATATGCAAATTGTGGTGCTGATGGCATTTTGTATTGTTAGTATGCTAAAGTCACATTACAGAAATCAGAATGAGATATGCTATGGTTGGCTGTTGTAGATTCGTTATATTATGGTAGGGTCTTGAGGTGCTATGCTTTCAAACATTTTTTTATATTATTTCCAATGTTATGGAATCACACTGATGTTTCTAGTTATTGTGCTTGGTCTTACCAACTGCATGTTTATTAAAATATAATCAGTAGAAGATATTGGTGTATGTATGCACGTGGCTTTAATTGTCATTTTGTAGCTTCATGGCTCATGTTGATTGCAAAATTTTGCATGATGACGACTTCAGATATTATGGAACATCATGGATTTAGTCTTTGCACTGAGATTCTTAGTTGTTCTCGGCTGAGGAAGATTGACTTCCATTATGTGGCTGCTCCATTTATTAGGTCAATGAGTAATTTTGATGCTTGAAGCGTGGGAGTATGGGCCAAAGAATTTTTTTCTCTCTTTTTTGTAAGCAATAGAGAATTTAATTTAAGAAAGATACCAAGGGCGTACCACCCTTCTAGTAAGGTACATAGAGAGAATCTACAAAGTACAACAAACAACTCAAAACATGGAACCATCTTTTATTTACATCAGAAAAATGAGACTCTGGACTGGAAAATAACCTCAGGTTTCTCTCCCTCAAAATAAAACCTATAGCAGCTCAATGTCTTCTCTTTGTTGGCAGTTACAGTTAAGTTAAAAAATTTCTTTGGTCAGAGATTTAAGTTGAAACTTCCTGCTTTATTGGGTTTTCCCCCCTGTTTTGGAACCTTAATTGTTGGCTGATGTATTTACTGGTTACAGGAAACAAAAGAAGGATAAAGTGGCCCTTGAAGTTAAATGTAAAAAAGTCGGGAGTCTGATAAGTGACAACGCCAAGAGACGCATGGAAATTATGGAGAAGGAAACCCAGTTGGTATAGTAGCTATATTTGTAGATCTTACTCTGTGAGGAATTTGTAGTGATTGTCATTTTCTGAGTAGAAAATTTCCAATGATTACCGACTTTAATTTCATGCTTCTAGGAGGTGCAAGCACAGGGAAAGTACAAGGAAATCCAGGATTTGAGGAAGCAAGAAGCATCCCGGCAGCAAAGAATCTTAAAAGCAAAAGAAGAACTTGCTGATGCTGAATCAGAACTTAAAAATTTGACTTCATATGAGCCACCAACAGCTGAAATCGTATGCCGTAACTCATTACTTCAATTCTGTTTTGCATTTTTTGAATTTAGTGAAATTCTACTTGAGGAGGTGTTATTTTGATGCCTGGGTAACAAGATAAGATACAAAAGCTAAATTCAGTAATGTCGGTAGCCAAATTCTGTAATTGCAATATCTTTTATTAATTTTCAAAACATTATTCATGGCAAAGCTCCGTAAAAGTCCTAATGTCTTTTCTCCAAATTTACTATTCCATCAGGAATGATTATTTGACTTGTATGTGATGATGTTAATGGTAGTACCTTTTCAGGTTGTAGGTTCTGAGATTAATATTGAAATGACTAGAGGAACCTCTCTCTCTCTCTCTCTCTCTCTCTCTCTCTCTCTCTCTCTCTGTGAACTGGCAAGTGTTGCCAATGAGGTTATATGCTTGAAGGAAATAGAACGCTTTATAGGAGACAGAGATGTAAATCAATTACTATGCGATTTGAAGCAGACGCTGGGATTGTTGTTGGATTTCATTCAATTTGCATTTATCTTTTCTTTTTATAAATTTGTATATGTCAAAAAAGATGCGGTACCCTTAACAACCATAAACAATATCAATTATTAAAAAGGAAGAGCTTGAAAAAATAGCATATTGAAAGAACGCACCAAAAGTGCCTGTTGAAGGAATCCAATCACTCTCGTGATACAGTGTCCTTTTATGGCCTAGTCACAAAAATCTAATTTAATGGTCATTCTTATTAAAAAAAATCAATAATTATAGTATTGTCAAACTTTAATTAACTTGCAATCCTTATTCATGGTCTATCCTTTTTCTCTTGATACTTTGTTTGTTGTTTCTTCTCAGAGCAAATTACGTGCTTCTATCCTAGAAATGGAAGATTCTGAGAGGAACATGAGGCACCGAAAGTCAGAGCTGGAAAGAAGTTTGGTTCAATTTAAAATGTCATTGCACCATTGTTTAGACAGGTATAATAGTCATGCACCTAACCCTGTCAAAGATTGCTAACTTTTTCCCCCATGTTAAGATTGGGAAAAATTGTCGGTATTTCACTTGCATAATCTGTAGATTGAAGGATATGGAGAGTACAAAGAGCAAACTTCTGTATGCCCTAAAAAATTCTGGAACTGATAAGATATATGAAGCCTATCAATGGCTGCAAGAACATCGATCTGCATTGAACAAGGAGGTGTATGGTCCTGTGCTACTTGAGGTACTCCAGTAATTCTGTTAATTCAATTTGTGCTTCTAATGGTTATTACCTTCACTTCACTGTTAACTCTATTACACTGTAAAATCAGGTTAATGTTTCAGACAGGAACCATGCTAGTTACTTAGAAGGCCATGTCCCTTATTACATGTGGAAGGTACATTTGATGAATGTATCATTTGAAGTTATTTTGTGACTTTTTTTTTTCTCTTCCAGTCTGGGCTAGTCTTGATTATATTCTTGTCTAGTAGGTTTTCATTTCTAGGTCATCGTTCCTAGTGACAGTTTTTGCTAGCAGAGTTTAGAAAATTTAGGAGATTTATTGACTAGCTTCTGTTGCAAAAGCAAATGCCTTTTTGTTATCAAAGATTCATGGTGTCTCAAACCAAAGCAAAGTTTGGCCCATGTGTTCCAGTATCTACTTGCATAGTACCTGGTCAATGTTATCTTTCCTTTAGCTGATTGACATGGGCCCTTCTTTACTGTGCTACAGTCTCGATGTCTGGCCTGTGTATAGTGGTCTATCTGAAGAACATGACAGTGGGGTACTTGAAAGGGCTGGTGATTTTCCTTTCTCAAGAACCATGCTGGCTTTAATATGAAATCCAGACTTTTTCAGTGGAATGATTATTTCTAGTTGAATAGTGGAGATATATTTGGTGGGCCTGAGGTCTTCAGTTGTCAGGTGATTTACCCGTGATATGAAAAATATGATGAGCCAGATTATGTCTAATACATGATTGGGAAGCGGCTATGAAGTTCCACTTGAAGCTTTGATGAACATAACTAACACCTGGTAAATTGAGGTAGTAGCATAGCTGTTTTGTCGCTATGCTATGAAAATGTTATAACTTTCAGTCTCGGAGAGAGCTTAACTTCCAGAGCCTAGAAGTTTATCCACTAAATGGACACGTGATTATCATTTCTAACATATTTCCTCCTAATTTTGGCCTTCTTCGACAACTAGAAAGTAACATTTTATTTGTGATGCATAAACTCCTATTATATGCGCAGTAGATGCTCAAATATTGTGAAAATCTGCCTGAGTAAGGTAGTCAATTCTTCTTTGCACCATTTGATTGCATAGACTTGCCATGAGCCTATTGGTATCACGAAGCCTTTATTGAAGCTATTGCTTCATATAGAGGCTGGGTTTTTATTTTGACTACACAGCCAGCTGTTAGGTCGATGCATTCTCTTTATTTATGGGGTAGTCGAGAATCAGCAAGGGACAGTAACAGGGAAATGTTTCAGTACACCCTTGGGTAGCTAGAATATAATTTTAAGCTCTGTCAATACGGAAATGCTAGACTCATTCATATAGGAGTGGAGATATGCGCAAGTCAGTGTGGATTGTCCAGACAATTATGCCTGAGGATGCCCAATAGTTAATGAGTTTTGTGTTCCCTTGCAAGTTTTCGAGCGGGAGGCATATTGGCAGTCCAAGAATCCCACAATTGTATTCTTTTCTCGGAAAATAATTTTGGAGTATTGCTGCTATAGAATGGCGTAATGAAGGCTTCCTAGGATAATAAGTAAGAATTGTAATTGGAGCATGGATTGGAGACTTTTGTTTATTTAATCTAACAATGTTTTAGTATAGTTGATTACTGTTTAGAATGTCAGATATATGGCATTATTGTTCCTTCACACATTCTTTTTTATAGTATTTCTTCTGCATCCATTATATTATTATTTATTCTGCACAAGTGCATATATCACTGTCCCTGCATTTCTATATGGTCATTACCTAATTAAGTTATCATGTTATTCATCATTCTATTCGGTATTTTCTCTTCAGTGATTATTTCTCACCCCATTGGATAATGTACTTACTTGATTTCAGTCTTTCATAACTCAAGATTCTGGGGATCGAGACTTCCTCGTAAAAAATTTCCGACCATTTGATGTTCCTGTATTGAATTATGTGGGTAAAAGTGGTCGTCATAAAGAAACTCTTCACATTCCAGAGAAGGTAAAAATTGGCAGGCCAGTTTAATATTGAGAAATCTGAAATAACTTTTTTTTTTCTGGGTCTTTTTCTTTGGTTCTTGATTTTTTTTTGGAGGGGTGGCGGTTTTGGGGGGCAAGGTAATTGAAATTCCTTTTATTTACGGTAGTTGTGAATGTTCGGCAGTTGCATGCACTTGGCATCTATTCCCGCCTTGACCAAGTCTTTGATGCTCCCGATGCTGTCAAGGAGGTTATGATCAGTCAATGTGGTCTAGAATACTCGGTATGCTTAAACCTTCCACAGCTGACAGTTTGGAATATGAAGAAAAGAAACTCAATAGTGAGGAGGCAGTTAATTATAAGTAACAGACAGAATTTTTTTATTTGGCCTAACAACTGCATTCTTGGTTCATCAGTACATTGGAACAGCAGAAACTGATGTGAAGGCAGATGAGGTTTCAAAGTTGGGAATTTTAGATTTTTGGACTCCAGATAATCACTACAGATGGTCAAGGTCTAGATATGGAAATCACGTTTCAGGGAGTGTGGAGCCCGTTGATCGGTCACGTCTTCTCTTGTGTAGTATGTATTATAGAGACCTTCATATATCAGTATCTTATCTTTTTTAGATTATGTTTCTAAATTTTTGTTCCATGCCCTTTGCTTAGGTTCTGATGCCGGGGAGATAGAGAGACTGCGATCCCGGAAAAAGGACCTGGAAGATCGTATTGGTGATTTAGAGGATAGTCTGAAACCACTCCAGTCTGACATAAGACAGATAGAGGATGAAGCTTCAAAGCTTCGCAAGCAGCGGGTATGTAGAAACATACGATATGGAACTTCCATTTTATGTCTGTGTTTGTCATTGACACTTGTTATTTTTACAAAAAAAACGTGTCATTGTTTCCTTAATTGGAGTGGTTCCTGATATATGAGTGCCAATTTCAGATAGACTTGATGGTGGACATTCTTTGTGAGCCATTAATGAAAGACTATTTGCTGTTAATATCTTGTAGGAGGAGATAGTTAACACTATCAATCATCACAATAGAAAGAAGCAAGAAATGGCGAATCGTGTTGGTAAGTTCAAATTAACAAATCCGTATTAAGAGATATCTCGTCGTCATCTGATTGGCTCATGAACTTGATGGTTATTTCATTAACCAATTTCAGATCAAAGGAAAAAGAAGTTGGCTTCTCTGCAGGAGGAAGACGACCTTGATACTATTGTAAAAAAGCTTGCTGAGCAGGCTGCTGCATTTAATGCTGAGCGATTCAAATGTGCACTTCATTTGAAGGTCTAGAATGGCCTTGAAGCTCCAGCTCTTTGTTTCTTTTCCCTTTTGGATCTTACCTCTGCAATATATTTTGTGGCCGTTTCATGCCAGAATTTCCTCAAAACATTGACATCTAGCCTGTCTCATTTTCTTACGAATGTCAGATTCTTACTTTGCTGTTTACACTCTGCAGGAATTACTTGGTGAGGCTTTTTCCCACAAAAGAAGTTTTGCTGATAAACATATGGCTTCTATTGAGTTTGATGCAAAGGTACTTACCATGAAATAGCTATATGATGCATCATATCTTTTGTTTACCTACAACAAATCCATGATGTTTTTCTTTCACATTCTGTGTTTTGAAGGGGAATAAAAATGAAAATGAAGCTAGAGAGACTGCAGTGAGATCCTGTATGATGATTTAAGAATAGTAATGATAATAAATTAATCTGGAGCTTCATATCAATGACCTTATTGTCATTCGTTTGTGTTTTTACTCCTACTTTATCCGTAAAATTTTGTTTCCTTGCTGCCACAGAAAATGTCAATACTCTGTCATATGGTATGTTGCAATAGCTATTCTCAACAAGCTTAAGTGAATCCCACTTATCTTGATCATTAGCTATTCTTAGTTTCATTTCTTTCTATGATCTATTTGCTCTTTAGTAGAATTGCTCTTCATGGTGTATAAGAAGTTACTAGGTATTGATCTTTATCAGTTGCAGGTTTTGGCTTATTATCCATTTGAAGATATTTTAAGTTGGAGGATAAATATTTCACTTGAATTTCATACAGCTCGTAGCAACTGCCAGTTTATCTGAGAATATTTCCTTATATTTTTAATATGTCATACTAGCATGCTTCTCGAATTATCACTAAGTTAGCTCTAGCAGTCACAGTTGTGAATTTTCTTTTTTCCTTTTATTGGGTCGGGTTTGCTGTCTTAGGTATGTAGCTTCATTCTTTATTCCCGCCTTCATTCCTCTTCTGCATTTAAGTTCACCGAGAGTTGTGAAAATGTCTTGCTGGTCTGGTCTTGGCATATGGAGGAAATACATTGGAAAAGGCCAGTATACTTTATCAACCATCAGTTTGATGTTGCTAATTCTTGTAGAGTCTAATGCTCAGCGACAGTTCTTGTGTTGGTTCCCCTCATGATTCTTGTTTCTCCCTCTGTCAAATGGTCTCCTGTCTTAATCATTGGGTTCAGGATTCTGTTTGTTCTTCCTTTTTGTCCCTTTCTAATGCTATGGTTAGAGGCTGATGGGGTCTCTCTAAAGAATGAAGTTTTCCTGTTAAGAAAACCTAGATATTGGAACTTCTTTGCTACACCTCTAGCCTCTTTTTTGTTTAAGCTATTTGGCTTTCGAATGTGCCACCTGAGATCTCGTTCTGCTGGAAGGACTTGAAATAAAAATCTCCTTATTGTCTGGATGTGGATGTTTATCTTAGTAAACTAGTGTTATTTGTGCAAAGCATCTGGTGATTCCACTCATAAAGTATTTCTTCACTGTGATTTGTCTCAACAAAATGGGAGGTTTTTTCTCAACTTTGGCAATTTGTCTTGGTTATGCTGAGAACCATTATTCAATTGTTTCAGTTTTGACTTCCATTGTGTCTCCTCTTCCTAAGAATTTTTGAAGTGTGGCTTGGAGACAAGACAGCTCAATAAAAGATAATTTGAAGGATCAGAGTCTCAACCTTATTCATCTCTGCTGCCTTGAAACGATTATTGAGTTCTTGCACCGATTTTTCCATCTCATGGTGTTGCATCCACTGATACTTGTAAGAAAGAAAAAGAGTGTTGTACCAATTGATGTTATTTCAGTTTTGTTTTATTTGAGTATTGCTCTTGAAAATTTCTCGTGTAAAAGTAATTTAGAACAGGTTCCATGAGGGGAACACATTTATGTTTATAAAATTAAAGGAGAGGATTGCTGTTTTATGGATCTGTTTAAACTTTTGTAGGAAAAACCTAGCAGGTCATTAGTCTAGTTTTTAGTTTTTCATTTGCACTTCATTTTGAATGCTCGAGGAAGCAATAAAACATGACCTTAAATGAAGTGATTCCATAGTGTCGGTTTCACTTTTCAGCTTTAGAGGACTCCTAATATGTTTCAGGCTCCCATAACTCCTGTGTCTCTTCCATCTTTTGCTTTGAAGTCTCACCTCTCAAGGAATTTCTTCTCTATTCTCTTTCTGGCTTGTATGCCATGGATCATCGTTTGGCTAATATCATCTTTAATCTGTCATGGATATTTTTTTTGGGCTGATATCTTAAATCTTACTTCTTGGTATTTCCTGTTCTATTTGTTTAGATCAGGGAAATGGAAATCAGTCTCAAGGAGCATGAGAAGTTTGCGCTGCAAGCATCATTGCACCTTGAGTATTGTGAGTGTTCTGTGGTTTTATTCCTTTTGATTGAAGTTCCTTTTTCATATATTTTCCCTCATCAAACTGGTGGTAGACCTGCGCACCACATGGGAGTTCAAAGTAAAAGGGGTATTAACACCATGTCGTCATGCTATCTTTTAACAGACAACATAAAAAAGACATACTTGTGAAGGTAAAAGAGATCACAGCAGGTTCCAACTATCTCAATATCTTGGGGGATGTAGATGAAAGATATTTAAGGTATTCTGTTAATGTTAATGCTAAATAAATAACTGAAATTCTTGAAAAAGAATTTCTAACCTCTTGTAGTTATGGACTAACACTAATGCATGATAGTGACAATGTTTTGCAAGTGGCTCTGTTTGCCTTGACCAATCATTTTAATCTAGGTTGCCAGAATTTTAGCAGAAATTTTCATTTACAAAGATTCTGCAGCTGTTGAATTGATGGATGAGAATTTTAATCTCAGTTTATATATGCTTTTCTCTGGAAAACTTGCAATTTGTGTTATGATTAGGTAAGAAGGAGGTAGAAGATCATAGGCGGCAGCTAGCTGCTGCCAAGCAGCAGGCAGAATCAGTCACAGTGATTACTCCAGAACTCGAAAAGGCATTCCTCGAGGTTGGTACTTGCTTTAATACTTTTCCTTGAATAATTTCACTCAAATGCTTAAGCTATCATTTTAAGTTTAGGTTTACGAAGCGGATCACTTGGCAGTGTTAGTATTTTTTCCTGAGAGCATACATTGATTTGTGTGCAGATGCCAACTACTGTTGAGGAACTAGAGGCTGCTATACAAGATAATATTTCTCAAGCAAATTCAATTCTCTTTCTAAACCCCAATATATTGGCAGAATATGAGGATCGTCAGCGCCAGGCAAGTATTGCTCTTTCTTGCTGTTTCATTAGTATCGAACATATGCTACTTTAGCCTCAACTTCACTTAATTTACAGATAGAGACCATTGCAAGGAAACATGAAGCTGATAAAAGGGAACTGATGAGATGCTTAGCAGAAATAAATGCCCTCAAGGTGAGGGATTTGGTTGTTGCTTGAAGTTGTTTCTGGATGGGTTAACTATTAGTCTAAAAGCTGAAATGCTTACTATGGAGCAAGCTTGTATATACATTAATCTTCACTGTGTATGAATGGCCTCTACTGTTTTATCTGGACATATATGTTGGCATATATGATGAGTAGATTTGTTTGCCAAATTTGAGTATGATCTTGCTAGATATTGCTGTTTTCCATTTAGTTATGCATCTAGGAGGTTTCATGCAAAATAAGGTCCTGTTGGTACCGTATTGTTACATTTACTATCAAGGCAATGTGGCTCAAGTAATGCAATGATCTCTTTCTTTTTAGTGCTAAAATTTGGCCCGATTGTTGTATATATTAGTATAACATTTGCCATCTTAAGTTTTTGCGATTACTTGCTCGTTGGGTGTATTAACAAATGGAAGGCAAATTTTCGGCCATAATTAGTCATGATAGGGTAAATGGAAAGCCTGAACAGATTGACTTTGTTATACTACATGGATAATTCTACATTATATTCTGATGATGTCGATGCTTTTATGCAAGTTTATCTGTAAATTGTGCTATTACTGTTTAGTCTCCAATTAATGTAGTTTTGGGTAAAAACCTAGTTTACTTGAAAAAAAAAAGCAATGGTGGGTCAAATCTTACTTAGTTTCATGGTCCAAAGTAGAAATCATGTTGATAACAGGTTGTTTGGTTCAATAAATTTCCTTCAGGGAATAAAATTCCAGCGAGGAGCTATTTGCTCTGTGGTTCCAGTGATACTGGTGAAGAAAACTATGGGTACGAAAATGGATTGGAATATTAAAGTGGATTGTTAAGGCTCTTCTGGACTATACAATGAGGAAAAAAAAGAAAAGGAGAGCTTCATTTCCCCCGTGAAGTTTGTCTCCTGGTATTTTGTATGCTTACGTAATACATTACCAATAGCAAACTGAAAGTGCAACTACTAGGAGGAGGCATACGTTTTTGTCATTTTGCCATATAATCCTATGTAAAATTTTGGGAATGGTCACAAGTGTTGAGAGCATTTAGTCATCAAGACTAGAGACAAGTGTCGCGTTGTTTCATGCATTTAATTGTTACTTGTTATGATTTCTTTTTCAATTGTTTGGTGTTGTTTTTCTTTCCTTTCTTTTGTCATTATGGGTGACTGTTGTTTGGTTATTGTAATTTTGTTTTCCAATTTTCGCTGTCATCATTTGGTTTTGTCCAAGATGCATCTGTTACTACAGGATTGCTTCTACTAGCGTCCTCATGATTTCATTTTCTATGTAGAAGTTCTGATTCAAAACTATCTGCAGGAATATTGGCTGCCTACCTTGAGAAATATCGTGAATCAGATTAATGAAACTTTTAGTCGTAATTTCCAAGAGATGGCTGTTGCAGGGGAGGTTTCATTGGGTATGTATGTGATTCTAAGGATTTTTTTTTTTTTGGCTTGGACGTTTACATAGTTACTTATTTAGTGGTATTTTCAGATGAACATGGCTCAGACTTTGATCAATATGGAATCCTTATAAAGGTGAAGTTCAGGTAAATGAATTCGAGCTTTCAGTAATTTCTGTTAAGTCTGTTCGACTTTGCTTCATGCTTTAACTGACTATTGAATGTAACTTATTGCCTGTATACAAGAGGGATCTTCATTGAGGCAATTATCAAGATCAATGTGAAGAAATGTGTGCCTCACTTGAAAACTATTTTGGCACAAGTTGCTTCTATCATCTTTCTGTGGCTTAAAATTTATTACACTATCTCATATCATTTCTCTAGGGGATTTATATGAGCATTATAATTCACGTAGTTTCTGTCCATTTAATAGTTTGTGATTTCAAATTAGACTTTTCAACATGGTAATAGAGTCAAGTTCTGCCTCAGGTTTATTTTGCTTGTATCGCTCTTCTTTTTCAATTGCATATGTTGTTTGCAGTCTTGTTTGCATGTGAGAAGGGGTGTTAAAGTATCCCATATTGCTTGTCTTCAGAGTTTACATAAGCTTCATATGCATGCAATCTACTTCTACTTAACAGTATAAGCTTCTGGGCTATCTAAAGAAATTCGTTTATCCAAAATTATTCCTATTCAGTTAACTACCTATTTCAGGTTCAGGGGTTACATCAAGAAAAGAAAATTATATAACTATTAGAGCATTGTCAACTCGATCAGTTTATGCTACCACCTTTGAATATCTTCATGGAGGCCTTTGAGAGTCTACGGGAGGATTGTAATAAGCATGTTAATGAATTTGGTAGTTCAAAGGATGTTCGGTGTTCTGACCATTGGTCAGCAAAGGGGAGCTTATTGCTTACTTAGCATTAAGCGGAATTCTTGAAACAGAGTAGTTATTATGAGATCAATGGAAAGAGGAAGCAGAATTACTATTTTTTTCTTCCTGGGTTATTTCTTGGGTTTTGACAGGGTTTATGGAGTCAAATTAGGAAGGATACTATTTAACTCAGAAATAAAGCATTGGTCACTCTTACATGATTTGTTGGTTGTATGTGTCTTTCAAAAAGGTGAAATATGTTTCTAATCATGGGTTACTGAAGAAGAAACTGCTTCAGTTTAAGCACTTGTTTTGCCGTTTCCACATTGAATGCTTTACTAAGTCACTGTTTGTTGGTATTCTTATATACTTGTTGCATTGTTTATTTTGGTCTTAATTTTCTGGGGTGGTAATCAGGCAAGCTGGACAACTTCGAGTTCTTAGCGCTCACCACCAATCTGGAGGGGTACTTGGTAGTCTAAAGATTTGATTTTGTGTTGTTAAAAGCATGACAAGAGTAAGTAACTTTTTTTTTTTTTTTTTTGAAATACAGGAACGTTCTGTATCAACTATTCTTTACCTTGTTTCCCTTCAAGACCTGACTAACTGCCCATTTAGGGTGGTTGATGAGATAAATCAAGGTTTTGCCACCACTTGGTACTTTTGAGCTGTTGTTATGACTAATACCTAAGAAACTTTCTCTGATATCTTTTGGTTTTTCCAGGAATGGACCCTATCAATGAAAGAAAGATGTTTCAGCAACTAGTTAGATCTGCCAGCCAACCCAATACACCTCAGTAAGCACATCTATGAGTGATGCAGATATTCCGTATTTACATATTAGGAAAGCCTAGACATTTGGTGTTGATTCCACTGTTCCCCTATGTGTCCCAATTTTTAGTATGGTATACAGCATAGTAAGAATGCTTGAAATATTTTATATACAGATTTTTTCTGTTCAAGATCATATAGACAGTGCTACTTGCTTTGATAGCCTGTACTTATGAAAAATTAGTCAATTCTTGCCAAGAACAAAAACAATTCTATTTTGTTGTCTCAGAGAGAGAGAGAGAAAGGGAATAAATAATTTGTTCCAACCATATGGTGCAGGTGTTTTCTTCTTACTCCGAAGTTGCTACCAGATTTGGAATACAGTGAAGCATGTAGCATACTGAATATAATGAATGGACCTTGGATAGAGCAGCCTTCGAAAGGTCACGCACAACTATCTGTTTATCAGAATGTTCAGTTTGCCCTTTGTTTGATACTTGTGCGCTTTTGGTCTTATTTTTACCTATAAAGTTGTGCTGAAGCTTCACTTACTATGTTGTGTTGATGCAGTGTGGAGCAGTGGTGAGTGTTGGCGTTCAGTCACAGGCTTGGTTGGCAAAAGTGGATGCTGATATTGACCTACAATATTTATTGCATGGATGCAAAACATCTGGTAGTGTGGTGTGAAACATTCTCCTGCCTGCATGTCAGTTTGTGTCGAATATGCCTCTTAAGTTTTGGTGGGGAATAAGAACGCTTCCTGCAGTGCGCCCCTCCTTGAATTATTTGGTCATGCAATAATTATTGAATACAGAGAACCAAATTCATTTTGACTACCTTGTAGTTCTCAATCATGCTGCCCAGTCACAAATTGCTGTGCTCTATTTTTTGTATAGATTATATTTGAATCACTTGGCATTGTTAGGTTAATGATCTAGATAGTAAATGATTTTGATTTGTCCTCCACATTGAACTCCGGCTGAAGCTGTCGGGACTTCTGTTGATCACTGTATCAAATTAAAGGGATAATGGGAAAACATTGCGATAATTCCTTCAAATTGTGCCTTGTTTTTCTCTGTTGCTGATTAGCACATTTTTGTGAAATGTTTCCTGCTTATATTACAATCCGAGCTGAAACATCTGATTCGGCACTATGATCAAAGATAAAAGCATTATGATCTGAGGTTCGTGCGGCTTAGTCGAGATGATGTTAAGTTTCCTTAATGCTGCCGTGGCCTTTGTGCTCTGGCTCCATCATGGATCCTAGACTGGATGGAAATCTACAAGGACCACTATAACAGCCGTAAAGATCCTAGACTTGTTTTTCTTCAAGAGGATGTAACAGTCATTTTCAGTGGTGCTAAAGTCATGAAATAGGTAATGATCTCATTATTCAACACCGGAGACTGCATCTACGGAAGACAAATCACTCCACGAAGTGAAACTTACTGTGAGAACTGACATCATGCTGGCTTGACACGTTTAAAATAGCCCAAGGCAGGTTTAAAGCAGAGGGATTTCTTCCCATAAAGCGCATGGATTTTTCTCTGCTCTTGGACGTCACATTCCAAATTACCCCTTAAAATTTACGTACTTGCTAATCTTACCATTTGATTTTTTTCCCACAAAATCGATACCTTTAACCATGAAAAAGCACATTTTACAACATGCTGGTATATTACATTAATTAAAGGTGCAAGCACTGAGAGTAAGGTCCCAATTTTTCTGATATTCCGCTCCCGCCCACAGCCATGAATAGAAGCAAATGGATATTGAGGCTATCAAGGAAATGTACTCCGCAATTTAGCATTCTCTCATATGATTTCTCCGACCATCCTATCGCTCTATGAACAATGTCATTCCTCGATGCTGAAAGAGGCTAGAACACGAGCCCAGGCAAGACGATTTACAGCTTTTCTGTTCAGGCATTCGTTGGGGGCTTGTAATCAAGCATCTCCCTTATGTTTAACCGAATAGATGGCCCCATAGAGGAACATATGTGTGCACTTTTCCAGTACACTCCTTTTGCACCAGATGGCTTGTTTGCTTCTATAGATTTCTGTCGAAGAAACACAGCAGATATTTAGCCTACCATGGCCATGATGACGAAACAACTCATCTTATAGGAGCATGAGAACATACTACTGCGGCAAGAAAATTCACGAGGAGGTCTTCTTGGGAAAAGTCAACTTTTCCAAAAGGTATGTGAACAATCCCAGTCTTGTCTGCTCTGTATTCAACTTTTCCCTGCTTAAATTCTGCAATGGCCTGAAATAACAATTTGGCAAAGTCATTCCTCCTACCTAGATCGAAGCCTGTATAAATACGTTGCAGCTAGATAAAAGAACCAATAGTGCTGCACATACTAGCCTGGCGGCTACTCTTTCAACTGCCATCCATAGATCATAGGATGCACAGCAACTTTGACTTTCTATATCTCATTAATAAATGAAGCAATTACATGTTTTATGGACTTCCTCTTGTGGACTTCCTCTCGATAGAGGTTGCAGAATAACAAATGAAATAATTAATACATCTAATTCCTCCAAAGAAGGGAAAAAAATGAATTTTGCCATTCGACTATACCTGAGGTATGTTAGTTGTCACAGTGCCAGCTTTTGGATTTGGCATGAGTCCTCGTGGTCCCAGAAGCTTTCCTAAACTAGCAACCTGACACACGGTAAACACTTCATAATGTACCAGAATTTCTCACAGCTCAGATATGTGCATAGATAGCAAGTTCCTGACTGAAGTTCAACAAGAAGCCCATGTGCAAAAATTACCAGTTAAAGATCTGCTAGATTAAGCTTCAGTTTCCTTGTTAACCAATTGCACAAGAATATTTTGCAGGCACATCAAATAAGACCAGCCAAAATAATATCAGAGAAAGGCAATTTCTACTTTAGCTTCCAAATGAAGCTACCAAATCCCGAGATATGCTTAAAACACCAACCCCCGCGCGGGGGGGCCTTCTCTTCCTTTCTTCTTCTGTAAAAGTTGGATTCCATCTGTACCACCATCATCATGCATAACATGAGATGAGCTACCAGTACCTACGCAAAATTATATGCTTATCGAAGATTTGCAGCTCATCAGACAAACTAACCATAGGGAGAAGACATGTTTCTTCACAGTTTTTCCTCGGACAAGATTTAGCAGTTACTTTAAGCACATGGAAGCAAAACTTCGGATAAAAAAATAATCAGTCACATGACTAGCAAAGAAGCACCTTAGGCATCATATCTGGGGAAGCAATTAATTTGTCAAAATCCATGAAGCCTCCCTTGATCTGTTCTATCAAGTCCTCTCCTCCAACCAAATCTGCTCCTGCATTCTTCGCCTCATCGAACTTTTCACCTACAGAAGATCAGCAGCTTTATGATGAGTCAAAGCAACAGTAATTATGTTGTTGTGTTGCTGTCCAATGAATTTTCATCAAGTGTGTTTACTTCCAAGCCAATGCTTGATACATGGTTCAGATGACAAGTGGATAATAATGACACTTCTGAGTAAGCCATCACTCATCAAAGCATGAGCCGGCTTAATAAGCAAAATGATACTGAGGATGGAGCTACCACCTTGAGTAAGCACAGCCACTTTGACAGTCTGTCCAGTTCCTTTGGGTAAGTTCACCTAGAGACAGAGACCATTGGACTATGAGGAATATCTATTTTGACAGAAAGATAAGCTCAAGGTATGAAGCAAGCAAGAGAAACTCACAGTCGCCCTCAGCTGTTGATCGTTATACTTAGGGTCGATGTTCAGCCTGAAATGGGCTTCAGTAGTTTCGACAAACTTGCTACTAGCTGTCTGTTTCAGCAAGGAAATTGCTGTATTCAGGTCATACTCCTTTTTGTTTTCTCTAAGTTTCTGAATTTCCAAGAATCTCTTTGACCTAGTCTGGCATTTAAAAGATGTAAATTAACCAGGGCACCCAAGAAGAAGGAACAATGACAGGATGCTTGTGGAAACTTTGATAAGAGCAAGTACATGAACATGACTTGAGCTCCGCAATTCGAACTTTTAACGGTTGATGAGGTATAGGTAGATCCTAATGTTAATCAAGAGAAAGAGCTCTGAGAATTTCAGAAAGAGGAACTTGAAAACCGAACTTAGAAGTTGTACTTCTCATAAAAATCAAGTATTGATTTTTCCAACTATCCGACAACAAAATCAGAGATTAAAAAGGAAAAAGAAGCAAGACAAACGATGATAATATCACGACATAAGCACATGTAAAGTGAACAAAATCAACAAACCATGAAACGGGTTAAGAGGCTCTTTCTTCTAATCCCTCTACAACTAAATTTCCAGTGGGCATTTTTCTAATGACCGGTAGGATAATTCCGCTGGGCTCAAATCTCTTGTTTTGTTATGACAATTTCGCAGCCATGTCAGCTGTCCCTCTAATCAAGAATCGTCTTTCTTCCTCACAGGCAAAGCGCTCGAATTGAGCAGTTTAACTAAGACGACAACCTCACAGAAGTATTCGATAAAGAGCAAAAGAACTAGTGAAAACAAAAGAAAACTGCTAATCAAGCCAGAAAAAAAAGCACACAAACGCAAGCGAGAAACGTATAACCGATAGTTTCCACTCCACACCACGTACTCTGTCCCTCTTGAGCGGCAAAGCGGCTTTCCCTTTCTTGGGCTTGGGCGGGGCGACGGTGGCCACGGCAGCGCCCTCTTTGGATTCCTCCGCACCTTCCTCGGCCACCACCGCCTCCGCGGCGGCTGCGACAGCTGCCGCCACGAGGCCGAGAGAGCCGCCGCGACCGGAGTCGCCGTGGTGCCTGGTTCTGGAATCATCCAGGCAGCTGAAGTTGAGGATCAAGGGAGAGAGGAAGGAAGAGCGGTGGTTCTTGAAGGAGAGGAGGGAGGGAGCAAGCTCCTGGGTCGCGCATAGTGAGGAGGACGGCGAGCGTACTAGGGCTACCGACGACGGCGTTGCGCAAGACGCCATTTTTCCTTTTCTTTGTCTCCTGGGTCTAGCGCTTGGCTTCGAGAGAGAGGGAGAGAGTGGAGGGAATGTTGATACGGAGAGGAAGACGATGAGATAAGAGGAGCTGTTATCCTGTTTCACTCTCTCTCTCTCTCTCTCTCTCTCTCTCTGGGCATACGCTACAGTTCACTTTCTTGATTCCTCCCTTTCACTTTTTCCATTTCTTTATTTTTTTTCTTGGCATTTTCATTTACGTGTTTTTGTTAGGAAAAAAGATATATCATTTTCGAGTGAAATTTCCCTAACGATCATATATATTCATTCGATTCTATGAGAAGGAAATGGGGGTATCAAAAGACTTCCCTTTTGAAATTATTAATTGTGCTGTCCGTCCTTGCACGAAATTTATTTCAAATTTGATAGAATTAGTGATTTAAAACTTGAAATTTCATTAACAATACTCAAAATTTTATGCTCGAAAATATGAAATGAAAAAAAAGAAGAGAAATTCGGTTTCGGGTTATGGACAAAAGCGTCTGTTTATATAATGCCATGGAAATTTGTAGCTCACCAATATGCATGCATGCTTCTCCTTATATCGACATCGAGTAACTTCCGGCTCGAAATGGTTAAGAACTTTGCTATTGTAATTTTTTTAATCAAAGTGTAAAAATGGCGGAAGGAATCATTACATAGTAAGAATGAATTCATGATTGAAAGAAATAACATGGAATTCATATTCATAACTAACAACTGACTACTGCACCCGCGTGTCAGGCTGAGAAGTTGCTCTGTTTCACACAGCCCTCGACTTTCACTTGAATGTGAATCTCTCAGTCCAAGGTGCACTGGAGCGGTGGTTAAAGTAGTAGTAGGCCTGGAAATGAACCAGCACTCTCAACTACTTCCACAGAATCTCCTCCTTTGGATGTCATATCCTCATCTTCGCATCGTTGATCTCTCTTCCAGCACCCCAATCCGTAGCTCCTTTTGCCTCATTTGCCTAGAGTAGTTTCTGTCTTCTGCTGTGCAGTGAAGGAAACCAAACGGTGGTTGCTGAGCTCTGCCTCGGCGTGTTCCTCCAGGCATTGTTCAATAGATTGGCCTCTTGTAAGCTGCTCAGCCTCCTATGGTGGCGAGACAGGCTTGGGAACGAACTGGAGCTGGGCAGGTGGAGGACACGGAGGAGAAAAATTCTCTGCAGAGATGTTGCGACCAAGTGCAAGGTGAACGGTAATGCTCCTAGCTGGTTTTTGATGAGCCTGAACTTGACTGTGCTCAAGTTCGATCTCAACACGGCCTCCAGTGATTTCTGCAGCTAATTGAGCTTTCTATAGTAAAATGTCCTCAACTGTCCCAGAAACTTACGTGACCAGCTACTTTCACTGAACAAATGGGAGCCCAAGATTGTGGACTGTCGGTTGCCTCAACAAGACGACTTTTATTTGCAAGTTCAAAATAGACGGAGGCAAAGAAGTGGTTCACGAACAAGTAACTGGTTTAATCTCCCTAACCTCCTTCAGTCTTAGCAAATAGCATCAACCCAGGCTCCAGCAAGGAAGTATGAGCAGCAGATAAGATTAGTGGTGTATATGAAGATCTATGGTAGCAAAGAACTGATCTCTTTGTCATGAGGAGGTCAGTTTAACACAAAATCTCACTTCACTAAGTCGTTTAGATATCAAAGACTGTCCTCAACTGGCTACCATAATCTCTGGGGAGCGAAAAAGGTCACTCCAGATGCTTCCTTGCAGACTTGTTTAGTGGAAACTTCAGTCACCTCAGACGTTAGAGAAGTTGAAGGGTTTGCATGGCTTTGTTGGTCTGGCAAAATTATATATATAAGACCGCCCAAGACTCGAATTCTTCGCAGAAGCTGGCTTGCCGCCTAAGCTGTGAGTCCTCTGTTTTAAGAACTGCAAGGGGATGGCTCATGAGAATGCTCTTGTACAGCTAAACTGGTCTCCAGCGTCTGTTCAAGGCTGTGGTTCTCTTAATAAAATTTGCCATTACCAGCTACCACCAACTCTGATGAAATTAGAGATCAGCTATTGCAATTATCTGGAGGCTTTGGGGAGGAAAGTGGCTTCTTCTCCAGTTCCTCTTAATTTGATGCTGGGCAAAGCTCAAGTGCGCAGCACCCACAAGCGAGTTAGATTCTAACCATAAACAACCTTAGGTTACCCATTTCCCAAAGCTGGACGGATAACACGACATGCTCAGTAACGCATCTCCCGTGCATGTCTGCATGTATGACTGAAAACCTGAGGACATGACATGAATGCCCTCAACATTCTTAAAAGAGGTCAGGATTGGTCGTGTCCCAAGCTTGCTTACTTGGTCGAAGGACCTCTAGCCTAAGGCAGTTCGGGATATATGACTGCCATAAACTCCATAAGCTGCCATATCAAATGTACAACCTTACTTCTCTTCGACAATTATGGATGACTAAATGTGCAGGGTTGTCAACTTTTCCATGGAAGGGTCTCCCCACAAACTTCAACTTCCTTGGGAGCGAGTACCTTTTTGATGGGGTTTGCACAACTCAAAAGTCCTTGGAGAACTCAGAGTCGGAAATGTCCTAATTTGGTGCCACCAGCCGGTGAGAAAGGGATCACCTCTGCTGCTTCCTGCCTCTTTGACAAGCTTGACTGTCGGAGATCTTACAAAGGTGAAATGTCTATCTTCCAGAGGTTTCCAAAAACTTGCCTCTCTCAGTATGTAAATGTCTTCAACTGCCCTGTACTTGCTTCCTTTCCAGTGCTGGCCTGTTTCCCTCACTTCGCAGCTGCACAGTTCTCTGTTGTAACGGTGACACGGGAAGAAGAAAGAATGAGGGCTCAGCCTGGTGGACCTTTTTCCCTATGTTGAAATTGGTGGGAGGTTCACCATTGATGCAGCGGAAGAATAACTGGTGTCTGATTTCACAATCACCAATGGAGAGGCCGGGAAACCTGGAGCTAAGGAGGACAATGCAGTATCATGTAGAGCTAAAGCGATGAATTTTGGTGACCTATCTACGTGTGGAAGAAATCTCTTCTTTGAATATGTTGCTTTTATGTTTTTGTCAGCCTTATGTCCTGTGCTTCTCGTATGCCTTTTCTTCTTGATGTACTGATCAGGCAAATGGAATCTCTTTTTTCCTCTAAACCTTCTACTATCTAAAAATGTTTGTCCTATAATCGCCATTACCAGTGTCATAGGTCAGCTGCTGCTCTGTTAATCACCAACATCCCAAGCTCGGTTTCATTTATTTATTTATTTTATAATGAGGATATGTCTATTTCCAGCAGAAATATAGTAACATAGTTCAGCAGACCACGCCTACGAACTACCCTGAACCATTTCTTCCAGATCTGTTTTTCAGTTTCCAGATTCTCTCTCTCTCTCTCTCTTTGAAGTGGGGGTGGGGGTGGTGGGGGCCGGGATCTTTCGATTAAAGACCAGAACTTGTAGCCACTAATTCAGCATCCAGAGAAGGGAAGGACAAAAGTCTGTGGATCTTCTTCTTCCTTGAAAAGTCATCTGACGTGGGACCACTACACAGAAACAAATGGCCACTAATTTTGCTCTCCCTCTCATTTTCATTCCTCTCATCACTTCCTTATTCTGTCATCGCTACTGTGTAGCTCTCTCTCTCTCTCCCTTCTCTCCCCCCCCCCCCCCCCCCCCAACTCTGTCTCTGGAGGTGTTTTGGGTTTGTATGATCTCTTCCTCCGTTTCTCACAAACCCCGACTCATCAAGAAACATGGCCATTGCCATTTTCTCATTAAGCCTCTCTCCACACTCTCCCCCTCTCTCGTTTACGGCTCATAACCACCCCCACTCTCCCGACTATTCCTCTCACAGGTTCATGACCGTAACACGCCGTGTGAGCTCTTGGCCGTTGATCTCTACATCACCTGCACATCATTCCTCTGCCATCCCGCACGGCCGCCGCCTCTCACCCGTTCTCTACTCCGGTGAGGGGGGTAGCCCAGGTGGCGGTGGGGGAGGCGGAGGCGGAAAAGGAGGCGGCGGTGGAGGAGGCGGTAGCGATGGCTCTGGGTCTCGCAACAGAATAGAGGCTCTTCTTGCGTTAGCTGAGGTAGCCCACAAATTGCATCCATCAATAAAGGCCAAAACGTTACATTTATGATGCTAGAAATGCTAAGATTAGTGACGTTCCTGTTAGATTGATCCATCTAGCTTAATAAAGAGTTTACGCGTGATTGTATCTTAAAATATTAGCATAGTACTTGTTGATTTGCATCTATCCTTGCGCATGCCTTGAACTACCTTTTGGTGCATGCTCCAAATAAAAATGTACACTGCTCAGTTTGATTTTCTGGCAAATTGCAGAGTATCTTAGGACTTATTTGTCCCCTTTTGCAGCTAGATTTGGACGTACCTGTGCAATTTTGATCTTCGCAATTCATATTATATGTTACATCGATGTGATTGTGGTCAATCAGGTTTCGAGGACAATGGACAGCATCCCCAAGGACTTGGCTGCAGCAATACAGGCGGGGAAGGTGCCAGCATCAGTGGTGGAGAGGTACTTGGAGCTTGAGAAGTCGGCAGTGTTTCGGTGGTTGCTTCAGTTTGGAGGATTTAGGGAGAGGCTACTTGCTGATGATCTATTCTTGGCCAAGGTTGCCATGGAGTGTGGTGTTGGCATCTTCACCAAGGTTGCTCCTCTCTCTGATTGTAATACAGCTTATACTGCACTCACGTGCATGCTTTGTTGGATCATGCTACACTATGACTCGCTTCTCCCAAAGCAACACCTAAGACTATTCTAAGTTACAACTCTTTGAGAATATCCATTGAGCCATGAAGATTAGTGAAGTTGAAACTTTTAAGTTTTGGAAAAGTAATGGAACACACCTTAAAAATCTCGAAAGCACTGCACATATCACTGAACAATTACTTGATATTATGGTGCGTTCATTTTCTGTTTCCTCTCTTCTTTCTTTCTTGTGGTAGAAAGTAATTTCTTTTGGATTTCTTTATTGTGGTTCCCATTCATGGGTAAAGTTGACTGAAATCCGAACCACCATAAAGATGTGGAAGTATGCAACATACAATAATGTGTTCACGTACCTTTCTGCAATTTCGACAGAGTGCTGCAGAGCTGGAGCGGCGAAGAGAAAATTTCACAAAGGAGCTGGATTTTGTTTTCGCTGATGTGGTACGGATGTCCTTTTAAATATTATGTGGTTATCATCTTAGAATTTATGAACTATTGTGTCTAGATAACCCCATGCTTTGTTTCAATATACACTTGTCATTTTGCAAAAATCGAGTCAGTCTGATGGCATTGGTTTGATGAAAAATTTAGCATAGCCGCTGGGTAATGGGAAAAGGATCTGGTTCACAATGGAAAATTTGGTGTGACACCGAACTCATTTTGGTCTTCATTTGATCAAATTGCTAGATACATTTCTTAATCTCTCCTGCTGGGCATCCCAATAATCCTTGTTCCATTGAGTGACAGGTTATGGCCATCATAGCAGATTTTATGCTGGTCTGGCTTCCTGCTCCCACCGTTTCTCTCCGACCTCCCCTCGCTATTAATGCTGGAGCACTTTCTACGTTCTTCTATGGCTGTCCTGATAATGCTTTTCAGGTCGTTATCTATGGCATTAGATAGTTCTTTGAACTACAATGGATGGTATATAACAATTCATTTCCTTTGACAATCTACCCGCAGGTCGCTCTGGCTGGTAGCTCTTACTCATTGTTGCAGAGAGTAGGTGCAATAGTGGTACGTGTGTGCACTTAGTTCAACTTGACAAACAGTTTCACTATAGATCAGAACTTATAATGGTTTGTTCTTTAGTACAGCGTAACGGGGCCAAGCTTTTCGTAGTAGGGACTGGTGCATCTTTGGTACGTCACTTTAAATCAGCAATACTTCAAATGGCAGCTATTATTGCATCAGAGTCACCTCTGTTTATGTTGCTCTCTTGTATGTATAGTCAATGCTTGTCCTGAGTCCTTTATGATTGTTCTGAGCCCTCCACTCACTTTAGAGACAGAAAAATGTTTTACCGGTATTTTTCTGTATAATTCTATATTGCTGCTTGCCATAACATTAGCAAGGCCCTGGCCAGACTTTACATGAATAGGACCTCTTAGAAGGTTGAACCTTCTGATTTTGGGTCCTTTAGAGTTTAGATTGAAGGAATTTCTGAGTAATATTTGTGGACTTCCTCCGGGTGTTAAACTCCAGGAAAAAATGCTGTTGAAGTTTGTTTCTTTTAATTTTTCCTGTAGATGCTAAATAGAAACAGTATTTTGGATGTAACATTTCTACCATCTTCATGGGGAGAATCCTGAAAATTGCTCTTCAGATTGGTACAGGTTTGACAAATGTGTTGATAAATACACGAAAGCTTTTCGATAAAACCTTTGCAGTTGAGGCAGAGGATGTGCCTGTTCTCTCCACCAGTGTCGCATATGGAGTATACATGGCAGTTTCTAGCAATCTAAGGTTGGTGGCTGCGTGTTATCGCTTTTCTTAGCCTATGCTTATGTCTGCATAGTTGTTTTGGATCCCTTGCATACTGTGTATACACACACACACAGAGTTCGCAAGGGACTGGTGTGGATGCAGATACTTTTCTAATCTAACTTCACCAATTAGCTAGAAGGATTGTCTTATTTTGGAGAGCACTTGTATAGTTCACTCTGCTTTCTTATTATTATACGTGTATGGAATCATAAGATAGTGTCCTATGTATTTTGGTGAACAGATATCAGATCCTGGCTGGAGTTATTGAACAGAGAATCCTAGAGCCCTTGCTACACCAGCAAAAGATCATCCTCAGTGCAATCTGCTTTGCTGTTCGGACTGGCAATACATTCTTGGGTTCATTGATGTAAGACTGTTGAGCACTGACTGTCATTTCAATAACATAGTTTTTAATGCTCTCATAAGTACAGCAAGTTTGTTCTCTCTTCTAACAGGTGGGTGGATTATGCGCGATGGATAGGAATTCAAAAGATTCGAGAATGATACATTTTTTGGCATTTGGCTTGCATTTCAGCGACAAATTGTGATTCTGGAATGTGCATATGTAAGATTGCCTGTTCAAGAATAAACCTATCAAGATATGACTCATTCATGAGAAGAAAAAAAATATATTTTTTTTGAGATGTGGTTTTATTTGTGCTTCTGTTACTTTTTGTTTATAATATAAATGACTGCAACAAAGTGTTAATAGTTCTTTCCAACCAGAATCTGATGTACCGTTTATTTTTTGGCCGAAGGTGGCAAGCAATTTTTCATGAAGTCATCCAAGGGAATGGGGAAAGTTCAATGTGAAGAAATGAATCAGTAACATGTTTAAATTAGGTTTCCATAGTTGGCAAGAAATAGAAGGTCAGGACAGGAAGTTAGATGCAACCGATGTAGATATGCATGGTGCCTATATGTTTCTTCATATGCTTTTCACCATTTCAATATATAATCCATAGCTAACATATACATATATTCCACCGGTTTAATGCTATACCGGTGTTTATTTCCATCTCTTAAGAATTTTAATGAGCTAGCAGATCATATAGAACTCTACTTCAACACATGCAGGATTGAACGTAATTCTGTAGCCGCGATATTCTTTTATTTATTGTTTCAGATTATAAGTACTTAGCGTTATGAGTGGACATTACGAAGTTATAACTGATATGAATGCATACCATCATGATTTGCACAACTAAGATAATCTTCATACATTTCAACAATTGCCTTGTTGTCGTGATTTCAGTTGACATTCTTGGGAGGTCTCAATACACAATTCTAGTATTCCCCCGGAGCCCAAATAGGAAAGATGTTACTTTAAGCAGCATAAGTTATCATACTATTCCTGCTTAAAACTCCTACAATCACCTGCAAGAAAAGAATTAATTACGATCAGACGACACGTCTCAATCAATACTGGTGAGCATGGCATGATAAGTTCTATGGCAGTTCCAGACTCGTTTTGTGAATTCTTGTTATTATACTAACAGTTGGGGGGTTAAGATGATTCAAGTCAAATATGTTACGCTCGACTGACAGCAGCCTAGAGTCTTATCAAAAGTTTGGCAAGTAATGTAGGCAGGTTACAGCCCTCCATGGGTCTGCTGCACCTCCAGAATTCAACATACCTATCGGGGGAAGTCACCATTTTCCATCTGCGAATTGATGAACTTTTTGCTGCACGATGCAAAGGGGTTGGATTCTCACAGCCTAACCAATCATTCAAGATCATGAGAAGCGAATTGCTAGTGTTGGTGCATCTGAAGGACAAGATCCCGTCTATGTACCTGTCCAGATTCAATAATAGCCAACATAGCCCAACTGGTTTTTTTTTTTTTTGGTCGAAAATGCTTCATTGATAACTACTAAGATGGTGGATAACAAGTAGTGCTGAAGTCTAAAC
Source organism: Melaleuca alternifolia (assembly GCA_019926035.1). Taxonomy (NCBI): domain Eukaryota; kingdom Viridiplantae; phylum Streptophyta; class Magnoliopsida; order Myrtales; family Myrtaceae; genus Melaleuca; species Melaleuca alternifolia. The sequence goes on from JAGKPW010000288.1 coordinate 507,871, forward strand.
ATAAAATAAGATAAGAGGTCTCGCGGGGGTTAGAGATGATAATCACCAGGTGCTTTTTGTTTCCTTCCTGGTTTGTATATCTCTGCACCCAGATGGAAACATAAATACTGTCAAAACATAAGTTAGAAAGCACCTTATCATCTACATTACAAAGTTCTTTGTCGACAGTCGGTTATTATGGGTATTATTGGATGTAGTTGACATGCCATTAAAATTCAAAATTGAAGTAGATTACAATCTGCATTCCGATTCAAGATGTCTTCAAGGACTGAACGTAGAGACCTGGATAAAGCAAGGAACAATGACCTCTTGTGCATACCTTATCCTGGGATGAACTGCGAACCTTATGCTTTAAGTTTTGAATTGCCAACTTAGTAATAACATACCAAAAAATTATATGTCACTTTCCAAAATTTATTTTCACAGTTGACCCTGTATTTAAAGTTGCCAAATCTTATATAGGTGATCCACCAAAATAAAAGTTGGTAAGTATGGAAATCAGATGAACATTGATAAGTTACATAAATTGAGATTAATTGATAATATGATATAAGAGTTGATAACTATCAAATGTTGATATGTAACACAAATCAAAGTTAGGGTGTGTTTGTTTGGGGGAAATTATTTTTGGGGAATTAGTTTTCTGGACTTTCACTTGTTTTCTCCACCGAAAATGACTAGTTAACTAAAAACACATTCTGATCAACATAAACATTCATGCATAAAATCAAGAAACCAAGTTCTTAAATCTAAAGAGGTAAAACCACTTTTTGGGTTACTCCTTTCCAACTTTTTATATTCTTTTCTTTTTTATATTTTTCCTTTTCTCCTTCTCCCTCCGCTAGTGGCCGGATGCAACAACAATCACCGACTGGTTATAGGCGATGGACGAGCTCGCCAAAGGCCAACTAGGGTGAGCCTTGCTGATCTGGGGAGACTCGAGCTTGCTAGCCTTGGTAGATGCTCAAGCTCACCAATCTAGCGAAGTCGACGCCTCGCTAACCTACGCCTATGGCCGATAACTAGCTATTGTTGAGGGCGACAACTAGTGGAGGGGAAGGAAAAAGAAAAAAGAAAAGAAAAGAATCCAAATTTTTTAATGAAATAAAATCTAGAAATTGAAATCATTTTCTAAGTGAGATCCAAACATCGTAACATAAAGAAAACATTTTTTAGTGACATAAATGATCCATGAATATTGGCTCAATATGTAATACGGCTCATAAACTTTTAATTTGTTTAATGTTGTATCTTATTTTTTATATCTGATTAGAAATCACATTCAACATTATGGTTCCATGACGCTTTGTGCATGTACATTCCATACATATTTTGCCGGTTCTATTCGTCTTTCTCATTTCCATGAGTCAAGTTGATATGAGAGCTTAGATAGTCGTGGTGACAACGGCTTTTCGGAGAACCATATCGCCAACGAAGATTGACAAGTGTAGGCTCTTGAGCGATAATCTCAAATGTATATTAATGGGGAGAAACAAGACGGCGGGATGTGGTGACTCTCCGGCCGAAGGATTTTCTTCTAGAGACAATGGTATCGGGGGGCAAACGAAGTGAATTTCTTCATTTTAACCATCTTTCTCTCTCTTACTACCTCTAATATACCTAAAAAAAAAGTCACACGATTCTCTCTTTCTTAACTTCTCATCTCGAAAATTTCTGATAAACAAAGCAAAATGATGACAATTTCCTCTTTTTCCATGATTTTTTTACTCAAGTTCCAATTTTTTGTTTTCGAGATTAGATAGATATATATTATTATAACTAATGTACATGGAAAATATTCATAAAGTCTCTTCTTGAACTTTTGATTCTATATACAATTTTTTTAAAAAAAAAATTGCAAAGAAAAACTGTAGTTCAAGTGAGACAAAGGATCGTTTATTTGCTTTTGATTAATGAACTTATTACTGAAACAAGGGGATAAGAACTAAAAGTGCCAAAAGTTGTATACGGTGCTCACTTTAGTGCTAAAAGTTTTAAAACGCTCACTTCAGTGCCACTTTTTCAAAAAAATCCTCACTTCAGTGCCAACTCGCCAGAACTCCGATGAGCGACCAGGTCAAGCGCGTAATGATCGGGTCGAGGCCAAATTCGAGCAAACCAGGAAACGTCGAAGGCTGAGACCGGTTGGGCTTTGATCAAGACTCACTCGAGAGCATTTTGTGACCGGTGGCAGCCGCTAAGGTGGCCAAAGATGCTGCGGGTGGCTCGACGAAGGTGGCCGACCGGAGTTCCGAGTCTAGGAGGAGCAGTTGGACAATGGAGCGAAATTCTCTCAAACGGCGAAATATCGACAGCCAAAACCGGTGACAATGTGCTCAAGAGAGGCTCATGAATCTTTTCCAACTAGTGGCCATGGCTAGAAACTCCAAAATCCCGAGATATGGCCATAAACCTCAACCGGGTGCACAAACCAAGCAACAAAGCTTCCCAGCAAACTTCAATAGCCTTCGGAACCAAATCGATCGCATTCAAGGGCTTGGATGCTTTGTAGAGATTCCAAAGAACACAATAATGTCCTCAGTTTCGTGTGGGTATCCTTAAATTTCTTCAATTTGGTGTTTTTCTCTTCCTGCTCGTGAAACAGGGGCTCTCTGCGATCCGACTGACTCTCAGCGAGATTCCGGCGACTCGACGGCGAGGAGGGGCGGCGCGATGGCTTAGGAAGTTGCGGAAATGAGTTGGCTATCGATTGGTGGTGGTGGTGGGTGGCTGTGGGTCAATGTGGAAGGACTTCAATTGCTCGAAATTCTGGTTGAGCTTCACAACGAGCCAAAGTCTGTTTTTGAAGAATATTTTTTTATAATTTAAAATGCTGACGTGGCAATTTTTTCCGGAATTCTCGCCATTGGCACTTAAGTGATTGTGTTTTTCCGAAATTGGCACTGAAGTGAATGTTTGGAAACTTTTGGTACTAAATTGAGCGCCATACACAACTTTTGGTACTTCTAGTGCTCTTCTCCCCTAGAACAAGCATTGCAGTCTGAGATGCAACTGCAGTATCACTCACAACATTTGTCTAAGTACACAATTGCGGTACTCCCCCAGAGCCCAAATGGGAAATATGTTCCTGTAAGCAGCATTGTTTATCATACAGTTCTTGTTGAAAACTCCTATAAGTTCCTGCGAGAGAAGGAACAGACTATAAGGTTAGCAGAGCACACCGTTAGAAATCGAATCATCAGTACTCGTAAGTAGCTAAACAATAAGTTTTATGAGTGTTGTTGATATATTAACATGGTCCTCCTAGGGTTTAGTATGCTATGTACCTGTTGCGGATAATCACCATTTTCCATTTGTGCATTGATCAACACCTTAGCTGCACGATGCAGAGGCGTCGGATCTCTCGCAGCCTGACCAGTCATTGTCAGGACAATGAGAAGTGAGTTATTAGCACTTATCTAACTCAAGGGCAAGTCTCTATGTACCTGTCCAGATTCAATAAGAGCTAACATAGCCCAACTGGTATTCACTAAGTGAATTTTGTTTCCTTCCAAGTTCGCATATTCCTGTAACCAGATCAAAAAGTACCGGTTGTCAAACAATTGGTCATTGCAGAAATAGTTGAACTGTGATCTCTTCACGGTGAAAGTGCATTACAATCTGCATTGCGCTCCAAGATGTCGTCAATAGGTAAATCTGCACTAGGATTTGACAGGTTTGATCAATTACACATACCTTATTTTTGGAGGAAAGGTAACTTTCTCCCCACCCGCCTGATTCGAGTTGTTTGGATAGTAAAAAATGGCATGCTCTTCTGATGCTTTCACTACTTCGGTATGTTCTACCTCCAGCAACCAATCCATTTATCCCAAACCATGTTCCATAAGTATAACAGACTCCCCAAGATCCATACCTAGTTTGATTGTCAAAGCAATTCGACTATGTAGTTTATATATAAAAATGATTTCACTGGAGAATAAGCTTTGCAGCCCCAGTCTAATTGCAAGGAACTGTCTGCCAATGCTACGCTAGATAAGTATATCACAAAAACAGAATAAACAGGTGAATTGAGCTCTTTCAAATTTACATAACAAGATTAGTTGATGCATGACAACGTGGGACATTTGGTAACCTAAATGTTATGGGACACTCGATTAACTAAGTTGGACTCCTCTAAGATGATTTTACCTAGGGTAGCAGTTTGAAGGAGGATACTAACCAAGAACCGTCAGCTAGCTGTGTGCTTTCAATGAAATCAATAGCCTTCAAAATACAGTCCTCAATTTCTTTCCTTCGGTGGCATGGATATGACTTGGTGAACACCTTAAGACATTGAGTCACTGCGGAAGTGCACTCCACATACCTAAAAGATGGAACTTGCTAGTCAAACAACAAAGAAGACAACTGACAAATAGCGATTATCATGGTTCTGAAAAATGTCATGCTATCTGCAGTTGTATCTTATACTGACAAAGGCGCATTGTACTGACGTGGCCAGTAAAAATATTTCCTGGGCAAAGTTTGATTACTGTTCATCATCATATAACTAAGTAGTTCAAGTCAAATTTATAAAAACTCGGAAGTTTTGGGTCATAATCTTACTGATAATCAATAACAATATCTCCAAATGTCTCTGATGGATTAATCATCTGCACGACAAAGGAGATGCATGTCAAGACTTTTAAAACATGACCGATCTCTCTATATATAGACCAGATGAGAGAGAACCAGAACTGTACCTCTAACCACGCATATGATCTTGCTGGCTCATACGATGCAAATCCCCCGTTTTGGTTCTGTTACATTATTGATGTTTTTCAAAGTCATCCATATGTTTGCGGAACTAATGGTCTCACTGTCCTCATTTTCTTCCGTTCCATAATAAACCAAATTCACGATACCAAATTTTTGGGATTGAGGACTAGAATGGAACATTACTGTTCTCGCTTCTCATCAGATTCAATTAACAAGAGTTGGAAGAGAAATGGATTTCGAAAATTTGCAGAGAAGTAAGCGTCAATCTGTCAGATAATGGTTGAGTATACTACCTGACTGGTTAAGATCATGTTAACAGCATCAAATAGTTGATCAACTGCTATTGCGTTTCCCACCAGGCTTGACTCCATTTCTGACAATAATATTGCCGCCTGCAAAGTCATTGTCCTTAAATTTTTCATGTGATAAGAATACCAAAGGCAAACATGAGTTACTTTCGGTATAAGCCTATTGAGAAAAAATCAATTTGAAGCATAAAGAAAATTACCTTTAGTGCTTCTGCAGTGCAGTCGGATACGATCCATCCATTTTCGGGAGTAGAGAAGGGCCACCCACCCTTACGTATGTCACGGTACCAATGGGCGAGATTTCCACTGCTGTTGGCTCTCACCTTGAAGAAAAAGCAGAAAGCTTTCGATTAGTTGTCCCACAAAACTTCAACATGCATGTTGCAAGTCATCAGAAAAGGACCAAGAATTTTCCTGTCAGACAAGTACTTGAGAGTTTTTGATAAATTCATGTGCCTTCTTGAGGGTCAACCCACATTCCTCGGCAAGATCGGTAGCATGGAGAGCATGAACAGAAAACGCAGCATCCCACAGTTGCGAGCCATTGTATCCCTGTTAGTGCAGCCAGTTTGATAGCTCATCTTACCAATATCCATAAAAAAAATGTGCCTTATACGGAAAGCACAGCAATTAAGGGTTTTCACAAACGATATAATATCGAGTACCTTCATTTTCATCCCATCTTCAGCCACCCATAGAAAATCTTTGATTCTAGAGAGATGATGCTGGTATTCTCTTGAATTGGGATTCTCTACCCAACAACAGACCATGTTCAACACCTGTCCCAGTTAGTGAATGTCATTTTCCTTTTTTCACTAAGGCGAATATATGGTGCTACTAGCATCTTCTTTTTACTTCGCTATTTAAATTTAGTCACCTTACCTTATTTACAGGACCAAGGCATATGTAGTGGCTGTTCTCATCCTCATAGTGGATGTGATCCATTACAGTACTTAGAGCAATCTGTCTCAACTTTGAGAAAGGCCACTGTGCTAAAAGCGGTTCCACAACATTGTGCAGACAACCCCAAAGCAAGTCTTGGATCCAGGGGTGAGGATAGTACAGATCTTCCTGAGAAAATAAGCAAGAAGTCACTGTTCTCCATAGTTGTCTTACTCTTGCACGCAATATAAATCAAAAGTAACGAGATTTTGTAGTGCCTTCATCAAATGATACCTTAGCACATAGATTTCTAGTGCCGTCCCATTCAATCTGATAGTAAGGTTGCACATAGAGCTCCTTTCGAAGGGACAAAACAAGGGGACTCAATGGAGCCACAAATCTCCTGCCATACAAGTAAGACATAGGCAAATACACCATCCGGCAGTGACACCACATGCGTCCTGTCAAAGAAGAATTAGTTATACTGGTTTTTGTTTTATCCATATGCATATTTGTAGCGCCAACTTTTGGAGGATGAAGCAATGTATTATCCGAAAGTTTCCTTCTACAAGATTCAATTCATGAGGTAACAGCCTGCCAAAATTTCACCGGCTACTTCATTCTTACGACTTGGAGGTCAATCTCAATCAATGTAATGAGCAAATTTCAATTGGCACTATGGAGAGCTCATCAGCGCAAAACCCCAAAGGCAATCAATCTGTCACGGGAACTGGGAACCGCTACTTATATGCACTATGCATATATACACAGGAAGTTAAAACGGCAAACAGGAGAGAATTCTATAGCATCATAGATGGTACCCCTCATCTGTGCCGTGAAAGTTAAAAAACCGAGACATATTTTTTTGTGCGCAACTATGTATGAACACTGGCTTCAAGCAAATCAGGCGGAACCCTTAATAACCTGGATGTATTGGAAGACTGTAAGGAAGCAGCCATATTTCAGGAGGCAGAGGATTGTTGCCCCTCCAATCATAGACTCCCAGCATCTGCACATAATTTATAAAACCATCCCAGTCAAAGGTGGGTGCCGAGGAGGACAAGAAGTACCGATATATCTTGAGAAAATTCTACTTTTCAGCCCTATATTCTTAATTTGTTTAACTAAATCCTACTAACAAATTCTCTAATAAAGTGTCTCTGACAGAAAATATGGCCAAATCCAACTAGCATGACCATTGAAAAACGTCATTGTATGACGTGGATAAATTTTTCCAAAGAGCATATATATTGGCTAAAATTTTATCCATGTCACACTCCCATATTTATAATGCCAATTTTTTTCTATTTATGTCCACATGAGCATCTGCCTGCTTTATGTGCATTATACTTTACTGCCATTCGACAGCCATGGTCAAATTCGGTATTAGTGAGACTTAATCAGAAAACTTGTGGAAGTAAAATGAAATGATTAGACAAATTAAAGGTGTAAGTGCTAGACTAGAAATGCGTAAGCTTCCATACCTTTGGTCCTTTACTTTTGCGCATTTTCTAGTCTAGCACTTCTCCTATTTTGATGTCTAAGGTAAAAAGACTAACCGAAAGCCACAGCTTGCCCCAGGAGGGAATGGAAGTGACTCCACCGCGATCGACAACCCAAGCTCTTGCTTTGTCCATGGCCATATTGCCGCCAGTTATGTCCTCTCCTAACAATCGGAGAGCAACGTAAGAGAGCCCTGTACCGAACATGGTGCTTGTGCCCTCAATGTGTAGTCCCCACCCTCCATCTTCATTCTGCAACTTCCAATCATCACCAGTTCATCATCCACCTTCTTTGAAACTGTTGAACTCACATCCGTTTGATCATAGCTACCTGATGGTTATATAGGTATCGTATCATCTCTTTGCGGTGCTCTGAGGATAGAACTGAGTGTAGATCTCCCGTAATATAGAGGCCAATAACCTGGTATACATATGATATGACATTTTAGTACTCGAGCAAATACTTGACTTGTATTCTTTTAGCTAAAATGAACAAAAGAGCGGCAGACCAAGCCTGGGAGGAGAAACAATGGGCCGCCATAATCACCGGGCCAATGGCCATCCTCAGCTTGAAGAGTCGAATAAAATCTGATGGCCCTCTTCAATGTATTCACCACTGCTTTCTCACTTATGTCTTCTTCTTCGCCCACCATCTCCTTGTCTATCTCTTCCACTCTCGACTTGTCCTTTGCCAACTGTAATCATCGATCAGCAACATCCATCACACCCGCTTTTTTATGTTCAGTAATTTAGATCTTCATCAGGACAGGATTGGTTTATCCTCTATTCTTGTGAGTTATCACTCTTAAACAAAAAAGCATTTAATGGAGAAGACCATAGTTATGAATGCATCAAATATTAGAAGGTAACGACACTAATGGTCCTCAAATATATAGTTCATTAATGCCGACTTACTTGCGACTTGTGACTCTATCATTACCCTGATATAAAGAAGTGCAATTTGAATCTATATTCCTACAACTGAAGTTTCTACAATTAAACACCATGTAATGTTGTTAAGGTGTGAGAATGAGTTTCTCAGGCTCATTTCACATGTGGTTATATATTTCAATTGATTAAGTCGCAGTTAATTATCTCGTGAAAAAATCTCTCCTACTAGCTTTTGCCGGGTTATGCTTTCTTCATTTGCCTTGTCCCCAGGGGAGGGCTGGCAGTGTTACTATATGAGCTTGAACTTGTTGTGGAGCAGTCAATTGTGCAATCTTTCAAGCCAACATCTCATTCTTCAGGCTTTTCCCCTGGTTGCAGTGTCGTCATTTTAAATAGGAGATCAAGAAAAGAGAAAAGGGGAGTCATGGATTCGTCAATCATCTTTACCTGAAGCCTCATAAGGAGATCAGAACTTTGCTTCACATCGTATCGATTTTGAGTGAATTCTTGGCGCATCTTGTTAATAATAGCCAATTCATCTGGTGTTCCCGCATTTGGCTTGAACTCCCAGAATTGTCTCCCAACATTATCATAAATGCTTCTCACCTCCAAATCATCTCCTTGGGAGCACTTTAGCTTCCACATCTCCCTCCTAAAATATGCCCTTCTCAGGATAGGAAGGGAAAAAAACCCGGAAATGCGAAGGTTCACGTCAAAAGGTGATGACTGTTGTTTTAATAAACTCATCACATATACTGGAGTTTGCAATGCTTGCATATTTCTTAATCGTAATTATTTGCTCAACTTAAGTGATGTGCACAACCACTTATCTAAAAGTTTAAGATGTAGAATATAGTACGGCATATACTTCATATTTATAGTACTCTCCCTCACACGAAGGTTAATTTAAAGATGAAGGCTGTTGGCGTACAAACCCGATGTGAGTGGGCAAAAGACTTCAAATCTCAATAGCGGATGACCAGAAGAAATAAGTATGAATGGGTGAAAGAGGAAAGAGAAAATTTGAACTTGAGCCTTCTGGATCTGATGCAACATAAATTTACATGCACAACAGTTTGCCCCAAAAGTTTGAGACGGCAGTGCGAAACGCTTCTCTTTTATCTACAGCAGCTCGAACAAAAGGGACTTCTTTTACCTTTTCCCTGGCCCCCAACATGTTCAACGTTTAAAATGAATCCCATGAGAAGAAAATGAAAAGGAGGACTTGGACTAACCCGTTTCCGAGGATCGAACGGAAGCCAATGACTCGAGTCTAATCAGATCACGAAGTTTGGCGGGTATTCAAATGCAGAGATGAATGATCCTTTAATAGGGCCGATGTCATATTAATTTTGGCCATTGAATAAAACCCGTATATGATTCTACGTTTCCAGTTGTCCTTAGCAAACACTATATCTGATATCCTATGCCAAGATACCAAAACAAGCCAGCTGCGTCGATCACCCCTAATCCTTTTGTCCTCCTGCTGCTGAAAGAACCTATCTGCACTGGAGCCATAAGTAAACATCTTATGTCTGTCTTTTTTCTTGTCGTTTTTACTTTTCCATTTGCTGAAGATATCTCTTCTTTCCATCTGGATAAGTTTCTCGGGACCGAAAACACTAAGGCCAATCTCTTGATTAATACGAAATTTCAAGTTTTTGAATCGGTGCATCTCTACATGATCTTTGGATGACTTGCACATTGAAGATCTAACAGACGTGTGCAACTCGGCGCCACATTGCACGCAACATAATGACGATGTCAATGCAATAGTAGCATAACTCAAAACTAATTCTCATCGATGGAAATGGTAAGTTACTGCCAAGGTGAATAACTTATAATTAAAACAGCTCTATTCTGAAGCTATTAACAGTAAGCTATCACCAAGAGTTAATTTGCCATCTGACCTACGGCATCAAAGTAATAGTAACTAATGAAGCTTTTGATGAATTCACTTGTCAAAACTTAATCTAGCAATGTAATAAGTGAGATACTGAGTCGAACTAATTGCCTGCCTACAGACGAAACCTATACATTCTGAGATTGGGGAGTCCGCTAAACTTGGAAGAACGTTTGGAAGTCAACTCATCTTAATATGATTGAAGAGTCTTTTAATGTTATTATCATTTTATTTATTGTCCAGTTGGCATCCGAATATGTTTAATGATGAAGGGATGCAGCACGAGTTTTATAACTAAAGGTTGTTTATTGAGTTAATTAAACGTTTTAGTAACATCGTCAAGACAACATCTGACAAAGCCCCCGCCACTTCAAGTGGGAATCAAACTCAAAGTTCGGGTATGTTCGCTTCTACGCTTCTCTAATCTTTTGCTTCGTGAGCGAGATAACGTGCGCCATTGCATCAGCAACTAATTGGGCTTAAATTGAACTGACCATTTCGTGTCAAGGGCTTACATTCCCTAGCTTTTAATATTTACAGTGTATAGAATATAGGGACAAGTGCATTGAAAGCCTTAAAATTTATTGTGTAAGTGCAATGGGTCCTAAAATTTTGAAAAAAAAAAATGCAGTTAAGTTATAAAACTTGTCATTGAGTGCAATTACGTTCTAAAACTAAAGTGCGATTCAGTCATAAAACTTGTGAAATCAATCCAGTTAAATCCTTTCTTTGATTGCACTTTTTGAATATTTTAAGACTTAATTGCACTTTCATATTAAGTGTTATGATTGCATTGTACTTTGGCGATAAATTTTAGGACTTGAATATATATGTTGAAATTTTTAAGACTCAAGCATACTTTCGTTTGTGACAAGTTTTAGAACTTCTATTATATTTATTATCAGTATATATGGTAACTCGCTTTGATAGGTTAGAATTATTTTTATCCATCGTCTCTCGTCATCTACTTTCAAAACTCGATGTCCCAAAAATTGTCGGTTACAAACACAAACCTTTCCAATATATCCCCCACAAGTACCTGTGTTTTCACTTGCTTGAATCAACTAACTAAACTATACAAAACATCCAATGTTATGCTTCTATTACTTCAAGTTTAGAGATAATATTGAATAATGTCAAATAATTTAGAGACCACATGGAACATGTACTAAAAGTTTATGGACCACATTGAATAAATTAAAAGTTCAAATATGATATTGCATATTAGTTTGAAGTTCAATGTTCACATTTAATAATTTAAGAGTTTAGAGATGACACTACATATTGTGCCAAAAATCCATAGATAATTTGTGTGGATTTCCCTATAGCATGAGATTAGATAATTAAACATCTAGAGTGGTTATTGTCAAATCATTTTGTACGAGGAACATGATACAAAATGGCCTTTGAATTTTGGCTTGATTTATAATATCGTTCACAAACTTTTAATTTATCAATGTAACCCCAAACTATAGTTTAATGTGCAAGAGATTGTTCTTGGGATTTTAATCAATTCAATGTGGTCTGTAAGCTTTTTGTACATATTTAATCTAGTCCTTAAACCATGTGAAAATATTGAATATTGCCCATAAACTATATGAAAATGTTCAATATTATCATAAACTTGAACTAATAAACAAATAAAACTAGATTTTTATATTATATAGGGATTAGGTTGAACATTTATAAAAACTTTGGGGATTACATTGAGCAAATCAAAAGTTCACAATAGACTAAAATTCATATGATATTGAACAAATTAAAAGTTCAAAGATGATATTACATATTTACTCAAAATGTTCCTCGTCATTAATATGTTTGCTCGCGGTAATTGTGGCCTCTTGGGAGAATCGATGATAAGAAAAATTCGTGTAATAATTCCTTCTTATATACCCCCAATTCACCTTTGTCAATCATTCTAGTCATTGAAAAAATTATAAGTTTTGTGATGACATTGCATATTGGCTTAAAATTTAGGCTCTGCATTGAACAAATTGAACTTTCATGAGTGACATTGCACATTTGACCAATGTTTAGAGAACAATCCCTATATAGCATGATATTAGATTACATACCTAAACGTCTAAAGTGGTTATTGTCAAATCAATTTGTAGAAGGAAGATAATACAAATGACTTATGAATTTTGATCAAATATGTAATGTCATCTGTAAATTTTAGCTCAATATTTAATTCCGTCCTTGAAAATATAATTAGGTCAATTGAATCCCTAAACTATATGTAAACTGAATTTGTTCAATCTATATCATATATTATATGAAAATATTCAATTTTGTCCAAGAATTTTAACTTTATGGAATGATAAGATTGGATATTCATATAATCTAGGGACTTGATTGAGCCTTTATTAAAAATCCAAGAACCATGTTGAACAAATTAAAAATTCATGTTAAGTTAAATTTCATGAATTATATTAAACAAATTAAAAGTTCAGATCAAAGTTTAGGGATCAAGTTATCCCATTTGCATACGTCCAATGCACCTTTATCAGATCTATTCTAATCAATTCTGTGCCCGATTGCATCTGGCCAGATCCCTTTGTCGAACATGAGGGTTCTGTTCCGGGTCCTCGTAATGTTTTATTTCGAATTATGGTTAGTTGATTGGTGGAGTCATATTCATTGGGTTTGATATGAGGCTTTCAATTGGGCCTTAAGTAATGATACTGGGCTTTGGATTTGGGCTGACGCTGCGAGACCAGCCGACCTCAATTGATCATTAAACAAGAACAAAATTTTGAAACCCTAACGGCTGCAGCGAACTCAGCACACCCCGAAGAAGAAGAAGAAGAAGAAGAGGCAGAAGATGACGCAGAAATCGAACCTTTTCAAAGGCCAACAGAAGAAGAAAACCATCCCTCCGAGTCGCCATGGAAAAGCCCCTCCAACTCGCAAAGGTATCGTCTTCTGTTTTCCTTTTTAGGATTAGTACGAGTTTTGAGACTGTTGTCGCCAGCTTCTGATGCGAATCAGCGTTCTTTCTTCTTCTGATATGATCGTGTTCTAATTGTTCCACAGGGAAGAGATACGTGAAGCCATTGAAGGTCACTAAGGACATGGAGATGGACCGTGTAAGTATTCCCTCGCACCAGAGCTTAAATTTGTTTCGGTCAGTGGAATCTGCCAGCTTTGTTAGTTCGATTTATTAACGTCGATCTCGATTCATCCCTATGTCTTGTGGTTCTCCTTATCGGTGGTTTGGGAAGTAAAGTCGCTTGCTTTGGACGAATTTGATTGCGAAGCGATGATAATTACTTTGTCTGTTCTTCCCTCGTAGTCCTAATATATGGTGGAATTGGTAATCCTCGAAAGGTTTTGATTTGACGCCGTTAGAGGTTCTGGGCAGAGCGGTCTGTCGCAATAGATTGATTAGAGCGTTGAGAGAATGTTGTATCGTACCGAAAACCCTGACATCCTGGCGCTTTCTTTTAAAAAAGTGATTTTGTTTTTTGAACTCCAAATGTGTTACTCGATTGCTTAAACAGAGCTTGTAGCATTGGTTCTCTTCTGCAAATTCTGTCTGCCGAGAGCATATTGATCTGCCACCTCTCTTTTGGAACCAATAGAGGATTGCAGTGGATGCTTTGGGATTTCTGTAGACATCTGAGTAAATTGAGAGGTTTTAAGTTGACTATAAGGCTGGTTGACGATCTCCCTAATTGACTTGAAATGATTCGATGTTTGGCATCTCTTCTTGCCTCCGGAAATATTGCACTTTCCACCACCTCGAAATTTGCTTGGCCAGCATCTGCATTCCGTTTATTATGAGTTTACTGTCACGACTAGTGCACTCTGAGGCACAATGGTTTTCCTTCTGTCATTGGATTTCTGATCACGCTCCTTCAGTTCTAAATGAATATAGTTGTACTCTCATCAAATCTCATTCTTTGTAAAAGGAAGAAAATCAATCCATTAACCTGCGAAGTCAGTCTTCCAACTTTTCCTGTAATTTAATGATGCAGGAGATAAGCAAGTTCATAAACCACTGCAATGAAGTGAAAGCAGCCACCGCTGCTAACAAGGAAGGTGGTCAGCTAAGCATTGTCAAACCGCCACCTGAATCCACGGCCGGTGAAAAGAAGTAAATCATTTTCGAGGTCACAAAGAACACAGGTTTGGAGACAATGGGTGGGTTTGGAGACAAAGGGGACTTCAAATTTTGGGATTATGCAGTAACTTTATCTAACAGTTTTCTCTTATAGAAATTCCAATACGTGTACTCTTTGTTTTCTTAAGATTATTAGAGTTGGGACATATGTATGTATCTCTTGGTGAAGGCTAAAGAAGGGAAACTTTGTAATCTAAGAGTACAGAAAACTATAAAAATGGATTGTGCCCTTGCTTTCGTTGCATATTTTCAATTTCTATCACAAATCATTGGTGACCTTTCATCTCATGTTCTATCTGCAGTAGCCTTCAGCTTGCAACTGATATGAAATGGTTGTTCTAACTATTTCTGAGGTCTTGGACAAGAGCCTCACGGCGCAGTATACTCATCTCCTTTACGTATCATTTGTTCTAAGACATTATATCTGTTGATCGGCTTCCAAATAATGCAGCTTTCTGTATATTGCCTGGAGTCGCAAACTTATTGCAGAATAATCAGTTCTATATGATAATCAGTCTTAATATATTCTAAGTTGACATAATCATGGTCTGAATCTACTCTGTCAAGTCAACAACGTACCAAGAAATAATGGAATTCAAAATGACAAAATACGGACGAGCCTTCACGAAGTTTGCATCATGCACGTATGTTCGTCCAATTTTCGCGTTCAATTTGGCTAAGGCAATGAGGAGTTTTGACTTGTTGGGTACTATTGGCGAGCTGAGGTGGATTCAAGTCATCAGATGAGACGGTACGCTTTGTCACCTTGCTCCAACACATCCGAAAATGTTCAGACACGGGGTCAGAAGCCACACAGTCCCCAACGAATCATCAGAGCTCAACGTGCCCTCCACAACCTTCGATTTGACTATGCCTAGTAGTTTAATGCCCAATTGAGCATGTGAGGTGTTTCGATTGGCATGCTCTGAAGCAAGAGAGTCACATTAGTAAGCTCATGCTTTTAGTCCGGTGTTCATGCATGTACTTAAGTCAATTGCGAGGTAGAGAAAGAGATAAGGTGAATAGGTTTCGAATTGATTAGTGTATGCTTTGCTGTACTATCGGTCATGGCATTGAAATTTATTATTCCTATTGAAACATTTATCACGATGTACATGAATACTTGATTAATTGGTACCAAACTAATCATTCAGTCATCACTACCAAGTCATAATTGGTGGCCACTTCTGACATCAAAGCTAATTCATTTATTAAAATACAGTACAATTATGTATTATATAGTATATACAATCCCAACCACTGGCCAGTACATTAATCATCCATCGAAAGGATAACATAATGTAAGATATATGGGGCAATAGTTATTAATTTGCGTTATGCAAGAGAGTACGAACTACGTAGTGGGAACTTTTGGAAAATCGACATGCCCACGGATATGTTAGTATCGCTCTCGATGTACTTCACATCGCTCTCGATGGAACCAGACGTGGATTTCTCAGTCTCTAAGGACATCATATTGGATATGACGTGATTTATACGAAAAGCAAAAGCCTGAGAAGTTACCCGCTTGCTTGTCTCGTCTCCCCACTAAGAAACTAGGAATGATGGCATATCGGCCAGCTTTGGGCTCAAAATCGGTTGCAAATTGAAGTGGTGTTTCTATGTTCCGGCTTATGAACTTGCAAGAATCGTGATAGGGGCACCTTCTCTCTCTGATAAGGTTGAAGAACCTTCCTAAGTAGTGTAACGGCCCAATGTTGTTTAAAGGGGTCACAAGTTCGAGGTCATATAGTGAATTAGTGGCGAGATTTAATGACTCGCTAGCTTTTGTCTCGTCGATATGATAGCAATAACGTGCTTACAAATGTCAATGAGATCTCGTAGCTGAGTAGATGGATGGCGCCCGGCCTCATCCAAAGAGGCTGCAGTGTACTCGTGACGCGATTTCGGCGATGGCCGAAATTCACTCGAGCGGCAAACTTGAGAAGAAATGCAGCATTGGGCGAGCTTGATTGATTTACATGTGCAGGTCACGTTGATGCTCATTACTTTTGCCGATTTACCCCCATCTTGAATCTTGACCGCACGTTCCATAATTAATAAATCCTTCTCCGGTTCTCCCGACGGAACAAATTAACTGAAGCTATTCTAGTCAAACACGAACGTTAGGAGTTACTGGTAGCGCGTTCGGCCCGGCTCCTGCGAAACCAAGGCGGAAGACGAGACGGAAAAGCCAGTAGCCCATCATGGGATTGGATGAACGTTCATCGTGATCCGATCAGGAATTTGTCTGGCGAATCTCGGCCGTCCAATGCCCCTGGCCAATTGGCCAATTGGCCAACTAGCTGACCTGATGCACGCGTCGCTCAGCGGATCCGGACCCTTGTTCCCACGTGCTCTTAAAGTTTTAAGCTCGTGTCTGACATATCTTTTTCTCAGCGTTGTTGTGGGACTGTCGTTGGTGCGTGTTGTAGAGTCGAGCTCGAAGCGCGTGGTGATGGAGTTCCTGGTTGGCGGGTGGTCCTACTTCTTCAGATACACAGTGAGGCAAGATTCAAAAGCATTTTGTCTTAAAAACAACAGTTCCGGCCGATGGCGATGCCAACTTCACTCCCGGAAAAGAAAGCGATTATTTCACACAGCCGCCCGAAAGAACAAGAAGTTTCCAAACATTCCAGACGCCGCCATCTTCGCCGTCGCCGGTGAATCAAGATCGCCGGTGCCATCATGGGGGCTACTGCGGAACCCGTAATCTACTCTTTCTGGGACTTTTCCATTCCCGTCTCTCTCTTTCTCTCTCTCTCTCTCTCTCTCTCTCTCTCTCTCTCTCTATGTTCTGACGGATAAAGTTTGAATCTTTTCTTATGGGCAAACGCAAAGTTTGAAGCTTTTCTGTGTGGGTGTTTTGTGCTTGTAGGCGGTGGAGAGAGAGAGTGAAGGTGGACGAAGAGGAGCAGAGGAGGAGGGGAGAGTGGATAAATCAGGCGTTGTGGAGTTGAAGGATGTGGAGAGAGGTGAGGTGGGATTTCAAGGAGGAGTGGCTGGTTCCAATCAGAACCAGACAGACTTTCAGGCTTCACTGTTGCAGAATTTGACCTCAACGAACCCTTTGAGGATTGTCATCAATGGAGGGACGAGACTGACTAATCCTTCTCCTGTTCATGCTTCCGTACCTCGCTCCACACCTCCCCCTTCTCATGCCTCAGTACCTCGTTCCACACCTCCCCCTTCTCATGCCTCAGTACCTCGCTCCACAGCTCCCCCTTCTCATGCCTCCGTACCTCGCTCCACACCTACTCCTCAGGTAAAATCTTCACCTAAATATCTTCAAGTCTATCTCGCTCGCGCGTGTGACAAATTGAAAGGGAAGATGCAAAAGTGCAGCATCTCTAATTCTTTTAGTTCTGATGAAAATATTGAATAGAGATGAAGAATGAGATGCCTCTGTTTCATTTCTAGTTAACTTTCCTCATTTGTTTATTTATTTTTGGTTGCCTTTTCTTCTGCGTTTTCTGGGGCAGTCTATGGCAACACTGAACTCAAGAAATTACACAAACAAAATCTCTCTCTTCCTGTTCCTCCTGCACTTGGTGATAGCAATCGGTTTAGTTGGTTTTCTGGTGTTCAAGGGAGTTCAAGGTCTTATAGAGGCATCAGAGGACATTAAAAGAAAGGAAAAGGCTGTGCTGAAGTACTTCGTTCCACAAGCAGAGGTTGCATCCTTTCTAAGTATCACTCTTGCATTTGCTTGGCAAAAGGCAGTGAGGGAATGGCCTAAGTTCATGGTCCATTTCATATTGTGGAGCACTTTTGTCATGTCATTGTCGGCTGGAGTTCTGCTACTTTGCTTCCAGACGCCTCCTACTGATGGCGTAGGAGTATGTTTAATTGCATTTGCCATTGGCAATGGTTTATATGCGTGCTGGGTTTCGCAGCGGACTCAGTTCTGTTGCAGCATTTTCTTGAAATCGCTAGAGCCTGTATCAAAGTTCCCAGACATAAATCGACCCACCTATGCAATGCTTGGAGCTGGATTTCTTTGGATGTCTTTGTGGATTTTAGCTGTTATAGGGGCATTGAACTTGTATCTTCGACCTTTGATCATTATTGCATTGGTGTTGAGCTTGGCTTGGGTGACTGAAGTTATGAGAAATATAGCAAATATAACAGTAAGCCGGGTCATTGCTCTGTATTATCTCAGAGGAATGCAATCTAGTACTCAGTTTTGCTTCCAGAGAGCATTGACGTACAACTTGGGAAGTGCTTGTCTTGGATCTCTTTTTGTTCCGGCCATCGAAGCGCTGAGAATTTTTGCTCGAGGTTTGAACTTGCTTCAGGGAGAAGATGAATTCATGTTTTCTTGTGCACATTGCTGTCTCAGAGTGATGGACTTCATCTTCAGCAACGGTAATGGCTGGGCCTTTGTGCAGGTAATGTTCTGAGAGAATTTTTTGTACTATAAAGTTTTTTTTTTGTTCCATTTCCTATTATGAAATCTTATAGGGGCATAACTTGTGATAGGAAAAATAATAACTGCAACATATCTGGGCATCGTTGTCACCTAGAAATCTATATATTAACAAGTGTTAGATGATACTTCCTCTGCCATTCAGTAAATTCAGATAAGCTGTGGATTTGGTGGTTAATCGTGGAAAGTAGTCTCTAACCGGTTGAGTTAGGTTTTACATGGTATCTGAAAATGGTAATGTTGATGATTTTGGGAGTCAGTCTTAGAGACTCAAAGAAATGCACTTTGTTGTACTTCGTGACTTTGGAATGCTGATTGTTATTCAAGCTATGGAATTTAATTGTTGATGCTAAGATCTTGAGTAACATATCCTTCAGAGATATTTTAAGTTCAAAGCTCTCCTCAGTAATGTGCCTAGTCATCGATCGTGAACGAGTTCACCTTGCTTGTTTCAAGCTGGTCTTGTTAATTAAACTTTGTGCAACAGATATCAGCGTATGGAAAAGGCTTTGTGAAAGCATCACAAGATACATGGGAACTATTTGAGAAACAAGACATGGACGGCATTGTTGACTCAGACATCACCAGCTCAATTTGCTTCCTCACAGGAGTTTGCAGCGGCTCAATCTGTGTCATTGTAGTTGCTGCTTGGACTGTCACAGTACGCGGAAGCTTCACTGCCACCATTTCCCTACTTGCATTCTTCGTTGGGTATTTAATGGTAGGTGCACGTTACTCGACAATTTCCATGAGTTTATGAATCGTGTGATCAAATGGTGTTTAACAATCACCAAGATACTTGATTGATGACATCTAATAGTGCTTTTTTCTTTTCCCTTTTGCAATTTGTTGGCAGACCAGAATTGCCATGGCACTGCCTCATGCTTGTGTGAGTTGCTATTATGTGTGTTATGCGGAGATCCCTGGGACTAGGGTTTTCGGCGATCTGATAAAGGAACGTCAAAACATGATAAAATCAGGACGTGACGTGGTTGTGTCAACCCCAAGAATGCCTGGACGGTTCCGAAGAGCATAGCCTGCAGAGCCATGATTCTCCGAGGTTTGGACATGTGAAAAAGCAGTCATACGGAGAGGGGGGAATCGTGGCTTGTTAGAACCGTGGCCAAATTTTCGTTCTTGACGCAGATAAGTGTGTCGATATGGATACAGATCCGGGTCAAATTGGAGCGGGGCTGGTTTTTTTCCAAGAGGACGGTGAAGAACCCAAAGGATGTATGAAATGGTGAAAGTCGTCCAATTGCTGAAGTCCTCGATATTGGAGGAATTGTGGAGAGCCCACTCAAGATTCTTATCCGCAAGGCTACAAGGAAAGCAGAGTTACTTTTGGTACTGCTTTGCTCCGTGGTGTCATATGTTTTGGCATATGCTTAAAGTATATTCGGTACAAGAGAGGGTTCCCACCATCGTTGTCTAATTGCTGTGCCGAGTTCTGTCCGTTGACCCCACCACCATAGATTCATTCAAGATTACTTCTGTATGTAAATCTTGTTTTTTTTTTTTTGTGGTTCTTTTTTTCAGGTAGGTCTGTTCCGTGAATTCTACTCAACTTGTAAATAGTGTTCTCATCTTGTTTTCCCCAGTAAGAAAATCGAATTTATGTATGCAGCAGGAGGAAGGCTTTAGCTTCCTTTATCATCCTTTGACCAGTAGCCTCTAGGCGCAAAGAAATCCTATCATGACTCAGGCCTGATTAATCTGGTATTTGGGTAGACACGAGGTACAAAACCAAGTAAATTATCCCTGGTATATATCAGTTGCCGAACCTAACCTTTCTGTTGAACCGGGGTACATTGCCCAGAAGAAAAATGTAATCCAGGTATTAGAGTTGAATAGCATGAACAGAGAAAAGAATTGCATGCATGGCTCTAAAGCAGAGATGCTTGTTATGTTAAGGAGAGTGAAAGCAACAAGAAATTGGGAGGCCTTTGAATTAAATGATTGCTGGGGGTGAACAGGCTATGACCGGGCAAAATAGGGTTTTACCGGAAAAGATCACAGAAACTCCAGCGAAGCTAAGCATTGCCTTTTGGACTTCCAGGAAGCATGCGCCCCATCCAGTTACAAACAGATGAATAGCTTACCTTTTATCTTGCTATTGACAGTTATATGTCCTCCACAGACGAGAAGTAGAGTAGCTGTACCAGAGTTTTCTAGGTCCACCGAACGGGAAAATTTATGGAGGAGCAGGGATTAAAAAATATAGGGATTAGAATTTTTTTTTTGGTTGAGAAAATGACAAGTGATTTCTAAACTTTGACCAAATATACAATCTGAATCATGAAATTTTTATTTGTTCAAAACAGTTTTTGAACTTTTGGTACATGTTCAAATTAATTTCTAAACTACATGAAACTACTCAATGTGGTCCTTTACTTTGAATAAATTGAAAAATTGGAGACCATATTGCATATTTTATGATTGAAGTTACGAATCACATTAAATAAACTGAAAGTTCATGTATTACATTATATATTGGGCTAAAACTCATGGATTATTTGTATTATTTGCCACTTTTTTTTTCGCAACTCATTCAATCGATTGGCTTTTTTTTGGCATTATTTCAATGTAAAAATCATTATTTTTATAATAAGAAGCAATAAAATGAACTTGCCAAGATAATTCACATGCAAAAACATAAATATCCAAAATTTTAAATTTAAAATCAGACTTTTTTTTTTATATCGACGGCCATTTGTATTCATCTCTAGATCATGATTTAATATGTACAAATAGTATATTTCTTAACATATTCGATTTTGTTTCCTTTTTCTTCTTAGATGTTTGTGAACCACACGCCATGTATCATTAATTCAGTTGTCACACATCGTGCGTGCACACTTACTGTTAAGACAATATCGTAACTTCTGTTATTTAAAAAGTGACTAGTTACTCAATAAGTGGCTATTATAATTGCAGTGTTAATATAGAAAAGGGAAAATTCTGACAAAAAAAAATTAGAAAACAATAAATTAAGACAAATTACACTTCTATATTATTTAGAACAGGTTTCCTCGTGCAGAAACTTTCTACTGGGCACTGGGACTGAATAATTTGGCTAAAAAACATAGTTTTTCCTCTAATCACGAGAGGGCCAGTCATATCAAATATCTAATTTGGTGATCTCATCATAATTTTTCTTTCAATTTGCTTGAACAACAACGATCATGTCAGTACAAATTGCCTTTTCCCCTCGTTCTTTTTTCTCCTCTTCTCCACAACTGAGAAGGAAGAAAAAAGAGAAACCTAAAACGATCTTCAAACAAGGAGCAGCTTCTAGCGAAATTTCCACATCCTTATTTGCTTTACGTTGTGAGTGGTGACCACTTTCTTCATCCCCACGGCCAAACACGTGATCGGAGGTCGAGCAGCTCTAGGAATGCTGTCGATCTGAGCATCTTCTGAGAGCCTTCTTCCCATTCTTTTCTCTCTCCCTCCGGAAGAAGAAGAGGCTGATGATAATGGTTGCTCCATAACATAACTCGAGACTAGTTCACCCGTGCTTTGATCCAAGATGCGCAGCACACCATCTATTCCACCAACAACCAGTGTCGACGTGTCATCCTGCAGGTGTCCCAGCGAGTACAGCACGTTCGGGCTCACTTGTCTTTCCCACACAACCGCCATTTTCCTGAATAATTAGCATCTTCTCATTTATCAGCTGCCTTTTTTTTCAATGTACTGAATATCGAGACCAAATAAAGCCCACACACACTCTATACGTTCAGAAATGGGGGACATTCTTAATTTCATTAAGGACCAATAGCAGAGAAAGTGACGTCACCCTCTGGAAGTACCTGAGATCCCAACAAGATGCATATCCAGAAGCACATCCAGCAAACACTAAATTTGAACAAGGGTTGAAACACAATGTCTTTATGCCTGTCAAAAATAGATTTAAGTTCAATTTGGCTAGATATAATGCAAGCATCTCCTGAAGCAATCTATCATATCCGGCTGAAGGTAGAAAAAGAAACTCGCATAATATAGACAAACAAGAAAAATTTAGCTCATGCTATGGCAAAGGTTTTGATGTTCAAGTGCACATGCAACCTAAGATCAAGCAACAAAGAGGAAGATAAGCAACCGGGAGACGAGTTTGACCATATATACACTCTTGAGACGGTGCTATGAAAATCCATCATGACATTCATCAGTATCACATCCCAGACGAAAAGAAAGAACCATGAACAATTTAATCCGACACAACCAAAACCCATCAGTCCGAACTGCTACCACAGTCATTTGTGACACAATATTCAATATTCAGGAAATTTTGCCCCATGCGCAGGGAGAAGGACTAGCTGAGAGACAAGTTACAATCAAGAGCATATCAAAACTAGTTTCAGAAACCACAAAAAAGTTGGAGGACAAACTAGAATTACCCTTAAGGCATTCAACTAGAGAGGATTTTCATCACCTGGGTTCCTACAAAATATTTAAGAACCTTGTGCTAAACCAACGCTCGAAATTTGTCAAAAGAAAATGCATGAGAAATTCAATGGTCGAGAGGTCGACTGATAAAAATCTACATTGAACATGACAACTTGAAACTCTCCCTGCAAACCCGCTTAAAGAAAAAGAGTTATACGGATGTATGATGCTTGCAAAATTAGCTAAATAAGCAAGGAAAGGACCTCTGCGGTCATTTGGCCTCAACGTTGCTACTTGCTCATCAGATGAAAGACCTGATATGGTGATGCTACCAAGTGAGGAACCACTAAAAATCAACTGCTCATCGCTCAAAGATAAGCAGGTCACTGGGGCAGAATGCATCCTGCAGTCAACCAGAACAATCATCAGCAAGTCACTACAGTATCATTACCTCCCGATGCATCATAAGAGGATTGATGTCTTTTTTTTTTTTTTTTTTTGGTAACTGAGGACTCCACCATGGGCCCCCCATGCCTGAACGGCACTGAAGGGCCAGGCCCCTATACCTCGGGGGAGGATTGATGTCGAACTAAGGTTCACCAAAGAAATTTTATTGACAGAAAATACATTTCAACAAGCAAATAAGAACATACCTAATGACTTGAGAACATTTCCTACTGTACATGTCAAACACACGGACAGTACCATCCTCACATCCAACAACTGCCTCGGGATCAAGGTAACTGCAGATCAGATGTCAGTCTGACAATGACCAGATACACAGAAAAATAAAGAAACTTATTTAACAGAGCCTATATTTTAATAGGTAAGCATCCTAGAGACAAATGACAGAATGGATAAATATGATAAAGAAACATTAAAGATCAAAAGAGTGACTAATTATTCGATGCTTCATGGGTATGACTATTTTGCTCCTTCCCTGGTCTAGGATAGTCCAAAATAATTCTTAGTGTTCTTGATTAGAACTAAGGTTCAATCTGTTCTCATCTGTACAAAGTTGGAATATACTCATCCACATATTTCATGAGAAAGACATCCCAAATTCACTTCCAATATGAACATTATATACTGATCCACATGACAAGTCCATAACATGGAACTCCTATTTCCATGCAATGAAGTGAAAACACCTTTGTTAAGAAAAATCTGGAAAACCTAATAAGACTATTTCCCATGGATAATTGAAGTATAGCAGGTTTTCATGAACCTATTACTCTGAAAAGGCAAATAATATCCAAATAAGAATATTCCAACGCACCGCAGACACAAACCCTTCGGAAACGTTCCTTCACGGGAGGGAAATATGCTCCTCTGGTCCCCACGCCTCCATATGCCTATGCGAGTACCAATCAAACCAACGATCTGCAGAAAGTCGACTGGGGAATTTTAGAGTCTTATGTATATAGCTGCGACATATTAGCCAATTAACTGAAATTTAATTGTTGTTAGACCTACATACATCTCAAGAACCATCAAACAGTCAACCACATGATAAAGCTGGAGAGTGTGATATTCAGCAAGAGGAAAAAGTTATTATAATGGAAACAATGGCAAGCCATTTAGAGATGCCTTTCTGTGCAGGAAGCACCTTAATATGGAATTAGGGGCTCTCCAGAGAAATTGCCAGCATTGTTTCTGAATGAAAACGGTACCTCAAATTTAATGAAAAGCTGTAATATCATGTTCTTGAAAATTAGGCTGTTGAGACAAAAGAGAACCTCTTATGCACAGAAATAACTATATTGGTCCAATCTGTGCAAGAATAAATCATTCCCTCTTCCGCCATCTCAAGATGTTGAAATCTTAATAGTACCTTGCTTTCATCAAAATCATAATCAATTAAAGAAACTGCATGTGGAATAGCATATTCTCCAAGGCATTTGTAGCTTTCGGCTGACCAGAGACGCATAACCTAACATCACAGCACATTGTTAGTGGTCATGAGAAAAAGAGAAGTAAGCCACCAGAAAAAGACTGAAAGAACATTATTATGATTAAGCAAGTGAGTTGTATATGTATATAACTTTTAGGTTGAAAAGTGAACGATTGATTAAAATAAAACTTAACTAGAGAGACTATTAAGAGTTAACTCCTATGCAAGAGCTGATTAGACCTCAACTGATATTTTGTCACAAATTAGACATGATAAGTTGATATCACCAGGATAAATCATTCAAAAACAACTCTCAAGACAGCTGTTTGATTAATTTCCACAGTTCAATGTGCCCCCATAGTGAGAAGTTAGAAATAAGTTGCAAGGGCGAGAAACATGATAGAAATAAAAAAGTTCCCGACCAATTAATTATGTAACCAGCTTATGAGAAGGTAAAGAAACAGAATAGGATATCACAGTAAAAAATTATTTGGAACCTTTTATTCTGATTTCAGGTTAATCCTATTGTATTACACCTCTGGCCAGAGGGAGAAAGAAGAAAAGCCCATAGAGGTACATGATATAAGAACAAATATATTTTGTTTTGGTTCTTAGCTCATGCCACAACAAGAAAAGCAAATATATATATTTTTTTTTCATGACTTCCTTGATATTAGCAGTAGCTTTATTCGACTAAGCCACCCAGGAATCATCTGAGTAAATCTCATAATGGTACCTCTTTTAGGAAAAACCTGAGAATAAGGTAGGAAAGCATCAAAGAAGACCATACCTTGTCACCTACACCAGTGAGGATTAAACCCATCTTCATTCGGCACTGATTGACCCTGTCAAAGAGCATGATTAAAGCTAGTCTCATAAAAATAAAAATAAAAAAATAGAAAAGTGGATAAAAATTTCTAAATCTTATTTTAGACTACTTCCACAACCTTGGTAAAGATCAAATTCCCCTATTCTGATTAAGATTTCATTTAGTCACTTTGCCAAATAAAATCAGTAAGATATTAAATCAAATGGAACAATGTTGAACCCTTGTAATTCTTTCAATCTTCTTCCTCAGTTATTCACTAGCAGATCATATGCCATATGCTCACCAAATGGTACTAAGTACTATGTCATGGTAAGTAAAGCATCTGATTACCCTGTCCCATCAATGGTAAAGCACCGGAAACACTCGCCCATAAAGAAGTATGAAGAAATTGCTCCTGATAATGAGCAAAAGCCTATGCTAATAGAGGGTAATCACCAAAGCAACAAATGCATGGTGGTTTCATTCAAATTCAAACAGGGAGGAGAGGAAGTGAGACTGTAGTGGTGATGGAAAACTTACCCAATCGAATGCCCTTTCCATTGATCAACTTCAACATGCCCTTCTCTCAAAGAAGATTGGTGTTGTGCTATTGCCCATTCCCGCAAATGGTATCTCAGTGGTTTCTCTGAGAGTGCGGGCATATCGGAAGAATGTGCATAGCTGCCACGCTGCCGAAAATACCAGTCCTGCAATAACTCGGATTTGTTGACAACTTTGTTCCTGCAAAACCAAAGGGGTAAAAGGCGTTTCAAAATGAAGCATATCCCTCCAAACGCTCTGATTCGCTGAGAACAACATAGGCTGCTTTGAAGCCCACTCCGAAAAGGACCACTAATCTTGACAAGATTCAATTTAGAGAGAGGAGCCGAGATTATAATTGTGCTCTCCCCGAAATATCTAAGACACAAGTATCGATTGCAGCACTTCCAGTCTAATCAAGAAATACAGGTCTAGAGTCTTCAATGCACGGTATTTCCAATCCGAACCCTCTCGCAATTCAATTTGTTCCGATACACCACCCACTATGTATGATCAACTAAACGGCGAGCGAAGGGTTAAAGACCGCTTAAGAAGCATAACTCCGATGAATTTTCCAACTTTCGGCACTAAATTTAGCTGAACTGCAAAACGAGAGGGAGAGGGAGAGGGAGAGGGGGAGGCAGACCAGGATTTGCAGACGGAAGAACAGTAAGCAAGGTCGAAGGGGCCAAGGGAGGAGAAGATCATGTATAGAATGTCGTGGTCGAGGGAGTTAATGGAGGTGGTTCTCTCGCCGCCGGTCCTCTTCCTGGTCGGCGACCGCCCGTCAGCAGGCGACGGTCCCGTCATGCCACCGGCGGCGGGAGATTGCGGGACACTAGGGCTTCGAAGAATGTCTCGTCACTTCTCGGACAGCACTCGCACTCGACCGCTTTGAGAAAATGCTAGCATTAGCGAAGCGTGAAGTAACTTTGAAGACTAACCATTTCTTTTTCCCCACTTTTAAACTTTGCCCTCACTTGCATTCACAATGCCAACATCTGTTGATCTTATTTCTTTGGTATCTGACGTTATAAATATTATTAACAATATGGTTTTGTTGAGAGTCATGTGATGTCATTGTAAAGGTCCGTTGGCAATTACAGATATATTATTGTGAAATTTAGAGGGTTGCATTTCAAGCGAAATTAGGCAAGTCGAGGGCTGCTAAGTTTGATGGTCGCCATGTTGAGGGTTGCCAAAGTTGAGGCTCACTAGGTTAAGAGTCGCCCCAATAGCTAGAGCATTGGATGAGAACATTGAGAAAATTAAGTAATTTGTGTTCCTAACAACTAATTTGTTGATAACGTATAGTAGAAGTTTGATGCCTTTATCATGATAAATTACTAGGAGGGAGTTCAAGTCCAAAACTATCAAAATATTTAGTAAGGAGGATCCATACGATATCTTCGATCTTAATTCAAATATCTTTCTGCATCTACTTTTTTAAGTTTTACAACTCCAACTCCAACTTCCACCTTTTTTCTCGATTGGTTGAGAGTGGGCCACCGGTCAACCTGACTTTTATATAATTTGTTGAGAGTATGTCACAGATATTGGTCCCTTGGGGAGAGTGCCGATTTATCTAGCTAGATCTGTCTTCATTCATAAACTTATATTGATGGACCAAGAGCCAATTAAGATATATTAATTGCTCTACGCCAACCTAATTTTCCAATGTGGGACTTGACTTTACGCATGCATCTCAACATCTTCGGCAATTTTCTCCGCTTTCACATTCCTCTCCCAATCAGTATATTTGTTAGAAGAGAAATAATGAAGTAATTGAATTACTTGATAATGGACGAATTCCATGCAGCCCCCTATGAATTATTAAAGAGAAAAAGAAGATGGAGAGAAAGGCGAGTCCTCAAGCATTGATCCATCATCTTCGAGCACTTGAAGAATCTATTTTGATGGGAGTAGAGAGCCAGCAAGGAAGTGAGATATGAGAGAGAGAGCTCTCTTGGGCTGATAGCTCGGCACTTGATGCCCCGCTCCTCGCACCGTCGCAAACGTCAAGTCTCCCTCGTACACTTGCACGTACCCTCCGACCTACAAGCGTTAAAGATGGTTGCGGATTACTTTTCGTTCAGCAAATCGAGCCGATTGATCCCTCCACGAGGAGGGGATCCATGACAAGAATAACCAAGGGGTATGTAACTTAAAGGGGTCGATGTTGGGAAGACAGATAAGCTGCCTCACCTCTCCCTCGAGGAACCAAGGACGCCATGGACTCTTTGTAGGGAGGCTCATCTTTTCAAGAGACCTCTTGGTCGATGTCACTGGCACTCTTCCATCCGTATCTCCGCTGCATTTTCAATTATCCATTAGTCATACCCCACGTCGATCACCCACAAAAGATTGCCGAATGTCATCGACGACCTAACCGTAACTAGTTTATATATAAAAGACTACATTCTCGTCGCTTCTTTTACTTCTAACCCTAGTAATATACCTGTACACCCAAACACGGATCCCATTGGACATGCATCCTTGGAGGAGAGGAATGATGGTGGAAGGGCTATCTCCCCAGCCCTGGATAACATTGCTGCACTGTTCCCAATCGTGATCGAGCTTCGTTACGTTAGCATGAAGTGCCTCTTGCACATCTTCTCTGTTCAGGTACGCATGCACGTAGTTGTCGCTACACGTGTCGAAGTCCATGATCTGCAAAAACAAAACGCATGCGGAAAATAGATGACCCAAATTAATTCCAGTTCAGGTTTTTCAAATTGCCATGAAAAAAAAAGAAAGTAAATGGATTTGAGCTTACGTTGGTCTTCTTGGGATGAGAAGTGAGGTTAGAAGAGAAGCACCGAGGCGCGTAGATGTCGTAAATGTCAATAACAGGAAAAACATGATTATCCGCATCCAACCTTGCTGATATGCATTGGCTTACTTGACTGGTGTCATTTAGTGAAAAGTCACAATACTTTTGAATCGCATGCCATGTTTCATCTGATATCAATGCATGCGTGACGAAGTATTCATATATCCCTTTGTGGTCCGTCTCGTCGTGGATTGCTGCATTCCCAATCTGCACGCATCCATATACATCCTCAGTCAAAATCAGTCCTTTTTTTCCCCACTAATCTAACTATGTCCAATGATTTTATAGATATTATGAGTCGTTGGCTTCTCTAAGCCTGATGACCCCATATGGCCAGGGAATTATCTGTAATGAAGGATCTGAGATATATATATATATATATATATATATATATATAATAGCTAGATTTGCCTCAATTGTTTGTCTCTTACCTTCAGCTTTCCTTAAGTTAGCTTCCGCTAGTTCAAGAGTTTCCTGAGCTTCTTGTGGATCAATATCACTACCCTTTTCCGCGTCATTTACTAAAATAGTGATCTCATTATTGCCTATTCTAGCAAAACCACCCATCAGAGCCATTGCTAACCATTGGTCGTTAAGGCGTATTCTCAAAATACCTATATCTACAGCTGTGACAATAGGCGCGTGGTTTGGTAATACGCCAATTTGTCCAGTATTAGTAGATAAAATGATTTCTTTCACTTCTAAATCCCAAACAATTCGATTAGGGGTTAGTACACAAAGATTTAAGGTCATTTCTTAAATTTACTCTCCATTTCTAAGTTCGTAGCCTTCGCAGTAGCTTCATCGATGTTACCTACCAAATAAAAGGCTTGTTCAGGAAGACCATCTAATTCTCCGGAAAGGATCAATTTAAACCCTCTAATTGTTTCTGCTAGACCAACATATTTCCCCGGGGAACCGGTAAATACTTCTGCTACGAAAAAGGGTTGGGATAAGAAACGCTCAATTTTTCGTGCTCTTGCTACGATTAAGCGATCCTCTTCGGATAATTCGTCCAACCCAAGGATAGCTATAATATCTTGAAGTTCTTTGTAACGTTGTAAAGTTTGCTTAACTCTTTGCGCAGTTTCATAATGTTCCTCACCAACGATTCTAGGTTGGAGCATAGTTGACGTTGAATCTAAAGGATCTACTGCTGGATAGATACCTTTAGCAGCTAATCCTCTTGATAGTACGGTCGTAGCATCTAAATGTGCAAATGTCGTGGCAGGAGCAGGGTCGGTTAAATCGTCCGCAGGTACATAAACTGCTTGAATAGAAGTTATGGATCCCTCTTTGGTAGAAGTAATTCTTTCTTGTAAAGAACCCATTTCGGTACTAAGGGTGGGTTGATAACCCACAGCAGAAGGCATTCTACCCAATAAGGCGGATACTTCAGATCCTGCTTGGACGAAACGGAAGATATTGTCGATAAATAGAAGTACGTCTTGTTCATTAACATCTCGGAAATATTCCGCCATAGTTAGGGCAGTCAAACCAACTCTCATACGAGCTCCGGGGGTTCATGCATTTGACCGTAGACTAGAGCCACTTTAGATTCTGCAATATTTTGTTCATTAATTACTCCAGATTCTTTCATTTCCATGTAAAGATCATTTCCTTCACGAGTACGTTCACCTACTCCTCCAAATACGGATACCCCCCAACATTGCTGTGCCCCTAGATTCAAGGCACTCTAAAATTTCATTTTAAACAATTCTCACAACGGATTCACGTGATCTAATGGCTTCAAGCTTTTAATGCACTAGATTGATGCAAATCAATAATCAACAAGAAGAATCACCTACTAATGTCACATTCATCGAATCACCCTTTGACCCCACAAAAAGAGAGACAAAAGGAATCGATTATAATATGTTTAATGGCACGATTAGCTACATTACATTGCCTACTACAGCAATGATAAATCAGCATCCACATTAGCGAGTACATGCTTAGTTGTTGGTTAAAACCCATTATAGCAAATGGAACAATTGAGTCTCAGCTAGAAACTCCAATCATGAAAACCATAACTGTAAAACGCTTGCTCGGCTCATTATAAAGCTAAAAAAGTTTGGCATCATGTCGACGAGGTTCAATATGGGAGCAAATTACTTGGCAAAACTAACGGGCTTGATGACTTCTAGCTTTTGCTCATTCGTCATGCACAAGTTTAAAGCATTTCCAATGATCCAGCACGCATGGTTCAAAAAGTAACATAGATAAGCCCCATGCAGTTCGCGGAAACAACTTACTATAATCCCTTTGAGGTTGATAAGGGTCTTGTTTGCCTTCTTGTTGTTATAAAGGATGTTGTGAGCGAGCTCAGGTACGAAATGCCCCGCGTAGCTCTCGCCTGCAATGTAAAAGTCTCGGTTCTTGTACTCGGGAAACCTCTCTCGCCAATTTAACATGAATACAAAATTGTCCGCGGCTGTTTTGCTGTCTCCGTACGTCCTATAGTCCGACGTTGTGTTAGAATAAGAAAAACCGACACCAGCCGGAGTCTCTAGGAACAAGACGTTCGCAGCTGCCCTTGTAAAACAAATTAATAATTGATCCACCCCGTCAGCAGAAAGAAGAGTGAAATACTTTATAAAACACGAAAACCTCACCAACATTCCATGCAAATTTATTTCTGTAAAGAGTCTTCCCGTCGCTATAGACTCGGAACGGTCCGAGTTCATTCATTGCTCTGTTGCCGAAGGCTGAGCAACCGGGACCTGAAGAAAAACAGCATAAATGGCTAACTTTACTCACTCAAACGCACCAGAAAATAATCTAAATACGATTCACAATATAATGATGTGGATAGATTACCAAAAAAAAAAAGATATGTATTGTAGTGAATTAAGAGAAGGACGATATCTATATTCATTGGACCAATTTAATTATGTGATGTTCTATATCATCGACAATCCATCCAGATGTGGCAATTGACAAGATGAGTAATGTAGATTCGGCGATGATAAATTATTTTCATATGCTTTTACTGGATACATCTCCTAAAAATATGAATTGCAACGCTTAAGCGCAAAGCGCCAGCTTCATTATGCTATCGATGTGATAGCTCCAAGTGTTTCAAAATCAATAAGAAAGCCAACCTCAACAATTGGAAAAATGCTTAGTTCTTGTGATAAAGTTATATTTATTATCTTAGGTAGCATTAAATAATTATATTGATTGATCAAGTTTAAGTTCAGCCTAGTATGACGCTATAACAACTATGCAATTATATATCTTGACTACAAAAACTGTGATAAATTCCTAAGAGAAGAGAATATTATGCTTGCGTTGGAGATCAAATGAAATTGGGAAACCTAAAGCACTCACCTCCGTTAAGCCATAGAAGAAGTGGCATTGAGTCCTTATTTCATCCTGCTTCGGCAAAATAATAATAAAAAGCTCGATCCGCCGATTTGTCAACGGTGACATAACCACCATAATGATTGAATTCAACTGCTGGTTGTCCAGGCAACCTTTTGATGATATCTTTCTCTTTTAGTCCTTCTTGACAATAAACCCTTGAATTGAGAATTCCATGGTGATCGTTCGCCTGAAATAAGCTTGTGTCAATCCCCGAATTATCCCACTTCGCTTTGTATAGAGAATGAAGAACTTCTCCTTGCTTCTTTCCAAGGATGTGAACCAGGGGCGAGAAGACACATAAAGATAAAAGAAGAAGAGAAGAGTGTATTTTAGGGGTTCTCTCCATTCTCTTTTCTCTACTTCCTCTTTGAGCCTCTCTCTCTCTCTCTCTCTCTCTCTCTCTCTCTCTATATATATATATATATATATATATATATCTGTGGTTTTGATATGTTGAATTGGATTGGACAGGAAAGACTCAACAACCAGAGTGGGTTATAATATTCATGCAATTAAGATTTGTTTCTGTTTTCGGAATAATGTTGTGCCAGATGACTACTCCAATAAGGATAGTGTTTGCTCATATAGAAACACATGTCCCTTACTATAGAGATACTTTAAATGAATTGAATTGAATCGAGTATAAAAAATGATTTGTTACCGAATAAGGATTTCGTGATTTAATACCGATGATGTCTCTACAATTAATACATACCCGACGTAATTACGTTACCATCTGGACAATGGAGTGATATATAATTTTTACCTTTTTCTTTCCATTGATAACCACATGTTGAAAGTTAAACTTTTCAGCACTAGATAATATCATGGGAAAATGGTACAAACAATCCTCAACCTATTACACATTTGCCAATTCAATCATAAACTTTTGAGTTTTGCCAATTAAATCCTAAATTTTTTAAAACATTGCCAATTCAGTATTTCCAACAAATTTGTCATGAACGCGCAAGTATTTTTCGGACATCCACGTAAGCATTTGTCGAGATAAATTTGTTGGAAAGACTGAATTGACAAGATTTTAAAATGTTTAGGACTAAAGTGGTAAAAGTGCAATAGGTTTAGGACTTTTTGGAAAATTTTCCCATAATGGAAAACCGCGTAATGCAAGGAACTGAAGAGGGGCCAATACCCACATGATCAATTCAACAATATCCAAGATAAAATCCAATCACAAAAATGGAAAAACGAGAACCGAACAAAGAGCTTTCAAAGGATTCCGCATAAGAACAGCCACAATCCATCCCACAACATCCAGCATTTTACCCCCCAAACAAAAAAAACAAAAGATTCAACTTGCAGCGTCTGGTCATTGTCGATCTTCAGCTTCTTCCGGCGACGAGTGGTTGGATTCGCCATATTGAGCTACAGGGTTATCCGGAGGGCAAGAACGGCATCAGAAAATGACCAACCGATTCGCACCAAGAAGCCGCTTTTCGCCTCCTGAACAGAGTAAGGCTTTCCAGGCGGATTAGGCTTTTCGTTTGTACTTATATTCAGCGCGTCTGGTAGTTAAATCTTTTTATTAACTAGATTAACCAATTTTACTTTTCTTATCCTTTTTTCTTTTTGGTTCTCTTGTTGAATTGAATCGAATCATAGATGATTCGTTACTAAACATAGATATCCAGGCTTAATATTGATGATGTATCCACAATTAGTACATAGTTCTATGGCTTTCCTTTTGTCACCTTTTTTTTATCCTTTGATAAACATATTTTGTGCTGGAAGCTAAATTTTTCAGCACTTAACAATCATTGATGAAATAGGAAAAATACACCTTTTGTCGACATTTCCTAAACTGTAGTTTCTTGTATATTTCTTCTTCATTTTGTTATTCAATCGGAGAAATCTACATGTTTGTTGATTTTTTTTATGAGAAAAGATTATAATTTAAGAAAATATTAACAATATACCTATTGTAATGACATGTCACGCCTCCGGCCCGAGCATGGAAAAGTCCCCGAAGATGTTCCTCACTGGTCGATATTTTGTGACGTTCTCAGGACTCGTTGCCGACCCAACTAATTATAATTAAATGAACACAGTAGGCGTATTAAATAAATCACCGACAAATTCGAGGCATAAGAAAAACTCCTCAAAAATTACGAGACTGGTGTTTTACAAAAGTGGACTTGCCATAGGTCAAAACTATATATATAGAATAGCCAAAAATAATGGGTTAGGAGTCGACTCTCTAGTCTCCCTACTACGGGTCTATCACCATGCCATCAAAAGGGTTAGCACCTACCGAGTTCAGGTTATCTCACTCATGGAATCCTCTCTAAGGAACAAAAAACTCATTCTGGAACAGAAACTAAGGCCTATCATGTAGGCTCTTAACATTTGAAAGCAAGGTTTTTGGGCAACTATAGTCACAAGAAAGAAGATTGTGGAACAGTTCACGCTCAGCGAGTGCAACCATTTGAGAACATGGATACGAAGCTTGGGGAAGTACAGGAATATGGAGGCAACTAATAGAAGTTATCAAGGAAATATAACCGCTGGCAACCGTTAGAGGGCAGTTAACATAAACCATTATAAATACCGCCAGTTGTCCATCAGAGGCCCCCACATAAATCAGTAGATTTAATATATTATCTTTTACTTTGCTGTATTGTAGTTTATCTTTCTTAACTAAAGGTTTCAGATTCGCGTCGTCCATTAAATTCC
This sequence comes from Melaleuca alternifolia, assembly GCA_019926035.1. NCBI lineage: Eukaryota > Viridiplantae > Streptophyta > Magnoliopsida > Myrtales > Myrtaceae > Melaleuca > Melaleuca alternifolia. Next base: position 543,155 of record JAGKPW010000288.1, read on the forward strand.
GGTGTATAGCTTTATTCTGAGTGCTATGTTGTCCATTATGTGGAAGATATATTGTCGCGATAAAAATTCTGAGGAAACAATTAAGTTGTCAAGCTCGATGTCTGATCATGAGGAAAAGCTTCAAGTTGTGATATGAGATGATGAGGACGAGAAGCAGTCGTAACTCAGAGACGTTTCGCAAAGTCTCAGCAGTCCGGCACGGTGGTTCAGCGACCACTCGGGGGACTACTCCTTGTAACAACGAGAGGAACCAGATTTGGCAAGGACCAGCAACAGGGACCAACGGAGGTGGCGGTGAAGTCAAGCGACGTCATGGCGGCTCGCTGGTGATGCACTTGGGCGGTGCCAGGCGAACTTATCCGGGAGAGCCCATCCTGACGGTGGTCTCCTCGGATCTGTAATGGTGTACTGAATTAGAGTGGGAATCACTTTTCCTCTCTGCTCGCAGTCTCTTCTCTACCGAGGACTTTGCTCTATTGCACCGAGAGCTTCCCTCTTTTCCTCTGACCGTTCTCCCCAAGCTTCGGATCAATAAAGGAAATCCAGGAGCCTTGGTTTGTGGAAAGTATTTCCACCGCCTAAAAAAGCTCCACTTTCCCTCTTCTCCGCTGAGAATATATCGCCTAGAAAATGGCCTTAGCTCACGAATTTCCCCCGACTTCTAGTGATGTCACATTACTATGCAAGCTTCGCATCAATAGGGAACATGGAAACGCGGTAAAACAGCACTTGTGATGCCACATTATCCATCATGTTCGAATTTTCCCACGATCTTTGAATTGTCCCTTGACAGCCAATTCAATCACATACTTTTCAGTTTACAATTTATCCCTACATCATATGATGAGATTCCAATGTACTCTTGGGGAAATCATCCTTGTCGGTGATTTCAAAAAGAACTTTATCGAAGCATTTGATAGTTGGTGTAAGCTCTATAGAATCTTAATATATTTTTTATTGCTTATGCCAATCCATAAATAAAATCAAGACAAAAAAATGGCGGCACTATTTCTAGCTCTCAATAACTAAATTCACCCTTATTTAAACTCATGTTCATTCTTTTCTCTAATTTCTATTTTTTTTGTTTAGGATCTAGCTTATCATGATTAAGCATTTCACGTATTTTAGTTTTAAGAGTATTAGTGAAAAATGTATTCTTAGTTTTTCTTATAATGTTTTACGTACTTCGTGTAAAATTATGGTGTCAGCAGGAAGCAAAAAAGACACATTGATATGATAGAAAACTCAAAAGTCTCTTCTCCATTATCAATCTTATAACAACTTATCTATTTCTTGTCCATCTTATCTCATAGCTCACTTTCGGGGTCAAGTTTTATCTTTATTTTTAATTTCATTGGGGTAAAATGTATTTATCATGTATATTTTTCTTATATTAAAGAATTTATCTTTTTTCTTACTCTATTGGTGAGATACTTTTACATAGAGCATATGATATGTTAGAGGAATACCTAGGTATATACCAAAAACATCATGGATAATAAGGCATTTAGATATTAATTCATAATCAGTTCAAGGACGACATTAATATTTGTCAATCCAAAATAATCACATTTTCAATAATAGTTTCAAAAAGACTTTCTTACTTTATGCAATGTTTAAATTTGATTTAATTTCATATTCTACAATTTCACATTGGAAAATGTAACTATGATTTTATTCTGCAAAATCTTCAAAGAGAAGCATGCTTAATTATGTAGCTATGAAAATGTAACTATGTTTAATTAAATTTTTTCCGTCCTGAAGGATGCTTTGGGCTGAGGCTTTCACATGTTTGAGTGATTCGTTTTATTTGAACATTATGAATGATCAATGGGTTATTAGTCTAAATTCGTTTTGTAAAGTATTTTTATGATTTCTTCAGTTAAGAAAAATGTGGAAATTAACCCAACGGTGGGTAGATGTGTTGGTTACTTATCCCCTGAAAGCGATCCTCTAGAGAATTTTAAGTAAATTTCCAGGTTGGGCGTTTTCTGCTGGACGAACTACAACACTTGATTTCTGGGTGCTGTTGTGCGATTTTCACTGGTTCAGTTTGAAGATAGAGTTGAAAAGTGGAGGATCTTGTCCTCCCTTCAACGTGAACCATTTTGTAAAGTGCCTTCATTGAGATCTTGATTATTGGACTTGCTATTTTCTTCTGGTTTCTGGACCGTTCTTCGTTCTTTTCATCACTGTTCAGATTGAAGTTGGTTGATGCTGGTGCTGGTTCGTTTCTGGGTTTTCTCTCCCTACATTGCTGGTTGGTTGCTGCGATTCTGGTTTCTCTGTTGGTTGTGAGATTCTCTGGTGCTTGTGGTTGATGGTGTTGGTGGCATTGCGATTCTGAATGAGGTAGGAGGACTAGACACGACTATACCATGAAGCTAAGGTCCAAACATGGAAGAAATAAGTTCTTCCACGACTATACCACTCAATCAATTATGTTCCACTTAATTCCTATTTCATGGCCACATATGTATTGGACTAAGTACTGGGAAAACTTTGTACTTTCATTTCACGCAGGAAAAGTCATCTTTTTCTCAACAATGGCTTTGTCATTTTATCCAATAACCTTCCATTAGATAGAAGAAAATTTGATAAATACTGATAACTCTCGGATGAAGTATTAGAACGGAAAATTTTTATTAGATAACCATATCTAGTTATGAATCAACAATTTGAAGTGCTTTTTCTTGCAAATTCTTGATAAACCAGCATTTCTATATAGATGTCGGAAGATCTATTTGGTAAGTATGAATATTTTGTCATCTGCAAATAAATCTCGATGGGAAAACATAGAGACAAAGTGTCAATCTTTGAACAGAAAAAAGAGTGGATTTGCAGGGTTCCGAATAAAATGGGTTATTAAAAAAAGCCAATGGATAAAAGGGGGTTTAATGATAATATAAACTACAAAAGTGGAAACACATTAAAAAGTCAATGTGTAAAAAATTTGTACATGTTAAATTTTTTCTAGAATCCACTTCACATTTATCAATAAATTTGCTTAGCAATGTAAACAAGAACTTGGTCACTTGGTAATTTCTCTCTTCAACAAAAGTAATTTTTCTGGAAATAATACCTAAAAATCAATAAGTTTTTCCTTTAATATTCTTTGGAAATATTCCATAAACAAAAACTTAACATGTGAAATTCTTAATCATAGTAAGCAAATCCTACATAGATATAGGTAATTTAAAAAAAAATTAAGTATATATAAATGGAACCACCTGTAAATGGCAATTAAATTAATCAGGGCAATTTTATCTTTAGGTGTAACTTGGGTGGATTTAGACATGTAGGGGGTGGAAATAGCACCGCCCAAACAAAATGGAACACATTCCATGTGCAATTTAAGCCCTGAAGAACAAAAAACTTCAACTCTTTCTTCGTGGTTCCCTCTCTTCGCCAATTTTCCCTGCTTCCACATTCCTCTCCGCATTAATGTCATCTTTAAAGAGAAACAATATAGTTCTTGAATTCCCAAATAACTGAAGAATTACACGCCCGCCCTTGTAAATTGCCAAAGAAAGAAAAAGCTAATGGAGAGAAAGGAGAGTCTTCAAGCATTAGTCCATCATCTTCAACCACTTGAATAGTCTATTTCGCTGGGAGTTGAGAGCCAGCAAGGAAGTGAGAGATAAGAGAGAGAGCTCTCCCCGGCTGATAGCTCGGCACTTGATGCCCCGCTCCTCGCACCGTCGCAGACGTCAAGTCTCCCTTGTACTCTTGCACGTACCCTCCGACCTTTATGCATTAAAGATAGTGCAGATTACTTTTGGTTCAGCAAGTTCAAAAAATTGATCCCTCCACAAGAAGGGGAGCCATGGCAAGAATAATCAAGGGTATGTAACTTAAATGGGTCGACGTCGGGAAAACAGATAAGCTGCCTCACCTCTCCCCCGAGGAACCAAGGACGCCATGGACTCTTTGTAGGGAGGCTCATCTTTTCGAGAGACCTCAGGGTCGACGTCACCGGTACTATCCCATCCATATCCCCGCTGCATTTTCAACTATCCGTTACTCGGGACAATTGCCAATTTGGTCATCAACTTTTTGCTACTTTGCCAAATAAGTCATAAACCTCTTTTTTATGCCAAATAAGTCCTAAACCTTTTGCAATTTTGCCGGTTGAGTCCTTCCGGCGAACTTTGGCCGGAAAATGCCTACGTGGCGACGACGTGGCGCGCCGGACCTCGTCGGCGACGACATGGCGGCCACGTGGCGATGACCAGACCCGAAATTTTTTTTCTTTTTTTTTCCTTGTTTTTCTTTGAGAAACACACTTGGCCAACGAGCTCTGGCGGCCGGCAGAGCTCGTCGGCCAATCCTAAGGGTGGCCCGGCCCTCGCCGGTGGGGGGACGGCCACCGCCGCCCTCGCCGGTGGACGGCGAGGGACGGGCGAGCCTCGCCCAGCCCGGATCTGGGCTGGGGCGAGCTTGCCCAGATCTGCAAGCGAGCTCGCCCCAGCCCAGATCCGGGCTGGGCGAGGGCCGGGCCGCCCTTAGGATTGGCCGGCGAGCTCCGCCGGCCGCCGGAGCTCACTGGCCAAGTGTGTTTCTCAAAGAAAAACAAGGAAAAAAAAGAAAAAAAAATTCGGGTCCGGTCATCACCACGTGGCCGCCACGTCGTCGCCGGCGAGGTCCAGCGCGCCACGTCTTTGCCACGTAGGCATTTTCCGGCCAAAGTCCTCCGGAAGGACTCAACCGGCAAAATTGCAAAAGGTTTAGGATTTATTTGGTATAAAAAAAGGTTTAGGACTTATTTGGCAAAGTAGCAAAAGGTTGAGGACCAAATTGGCAATTGTCCCTGCGTTAGTCATATCCCACTTCAATCACACAATGGATTTCCGAAAGTTGGCAATGACCCAATAGCAATTGATTCTACATGATTTTATTCTCGTCAAAGTTCTTTCACTTCTAACATGGACGGTGCGAGAAAAAGAAATTGTCCTTTCTATTTACCTGAACACCCAAATGCGAAGTCCATTGGACATGAATTCTTGGAGGAGAGGGAGGGATCATGGTGGAAGGCCCCCACTCCCAGCCCTGGATGACATCGCTGCACTGTTCCCAGTCGCGATCGAGCTTCGTCACGTTGGCATGAAGTGCCTCTTGCACATCTTCTCTATTCATGTACGCATGCACGTAGTTGTCGCTACACGTGTCGAAGTCCATGATCTGGCAAAACAAAACACAATCCAAAAATCTATGATATTGCAAAGTTGAGTTAAGGTTATAGTTCGAAAGTACAAACGTTTGAGTTGGGAATAAAATGCAAATGAATTTGAGCTCACGCTGGCCTTCTTGGGATGAGCAGTCAGGTTGGAAGAGAAGCACAGAGGGGCGTAGATGTTGTAAATGTCAATAGGATTAATACACTTATCCGCATCTGACGTAGCCGAATTGCATTGGCTGACTTGATCGGTGACATTTGGTGAAAAAACACAATACTTTTGAATTTCGTACCATGTTTCCTGAGATATGAGTGCATGTGTAGCGAAGTGCTCATACGTTCCACGCTGATCCGTCTCGTCATTAATTACTGCGTTTCCAATCTGCATGCATCCATATTTATCTTCGGTTAAAATTTATCCTTGTTTTATCAATTGACCCATGTCAATTGATTTAATAGACGATAAGTCATGACAGATGGCTTTACTTCGCTGGGTTAGTGATAATCAATAAGGGTCACTTAATAACAAGACAATTACCTAGTAATATAACATTCGTTGAATCAAAATTTGACCCCCCAAATAAGAAGGACAAAAAAGCATCACATATAGTATGTTTTATGAAGCGATTATTAACATTACAATACCGGCTACAGCCTGATAATGCAGCATCCAAATGTGCAGCAAAACCATATATTTTACGCCCATGATTAGTTTTTAGTTAATTCAATTTTAGCAAATGAAACAATTGAATAGTAAGACCCAACGGTGGGTAACTGTATTGGTTAAGAGTTATCCCTCATTGCCAAGATCAAGGGTTTGAAATCCGCAGTTGCTAGCGTCTTAAGTGGGGGGTCATGATGTTGGGGTCCTATGCTAATATCTCCCGAGGTATAGAGGCCCAGCCTTTCGGTGCCGTCCGGGCACGGGAGGCCTGTGCTAGAGTTCTCGGTTACAAAAAAAAAAAAACAAAAACAAAACAAAACAATTGAACAGCAGGTAGTAAATCCTATACTTCAAACAACAGCCAAAACCAAATGTTCCACTCGTTATGACAGACAAAAAAAAATTTCCACATGTCAATGATGTTGAATATGAAAAATAACTTTATAACCAAGACGTGCATGATAACTTCTAGCTTTAATAATTCAGTAGAACGCAAAAGGCCAACACATAAACCCGCTCTAGCTTAAAGCTATTCGAATTGTGAATGTTCAGACTTTAGGTGTTAACAATGATTCCAAAATTTAATAGAGAAAAAGACTATGCAATTCATGAAAATAACTTACTATAATCCCTTTGAGGTTAATAAGGGTCTTGTTTGCCTTCTTGTTGTTGTAAAGAATGTTGTGAGCGAGCTGAGGCACGTAATGACCGGCGTAGCTCTCACCTGAAATGTAAAACTCCCGGTTCTTGTACTCGGGAAATCTCTCCAGCCAATTTAGTAAGAATACGTAATTGTCCGTGGCTGTTTTGCTGTCTCCATTCGTATTATAATCCGATGTAGTGTTAGAATAAGAAAAACCGACGGCAGCAGGAGACTCTAGGAACAACACGTTCGCAGCTGCCCTCGTAAAACAAATGATTAAACACCCTATCAGCCAAGATAAAAGGTTGAAATACTTCAGATTTTTATAAAATACTTTACCAATATTCCATGCAAATTTATTTCTGTAAAGAGTCTTCCCGTCGCTTTGAACTCGTAACGGTCCGAGTTCCTGCATTGCTCCATAGGCAAGGGATGAGCAACCAGGACCTGAAAAAGCACCGAAAATGGCTAATTTCTACTCACTCAAACGTACCAGAGAAAAATTTAAAGATGACTTACAATATAATGACATAGATGTGATCAAGAAAAATTTATATTGCTTTCTAAAACTGAAAATGACATTGGAGATCCAGCGAAAACTAAGGCACACACCTCCATTAAGCCATAGAAGAAGCCGCATCGAGCCCTTCTTTTGACTTGCTTCGGCAAAATAGTAAAAAAAATGCTCGACCGGCCGATTCATCGATGGTAACATAACCGCCATAATGATCAAATTTGACCGGCGGTTGTCCAGGCAACCTTTTGATCCTATCTTTGTCCTTCAAGCCTTCTTGATGATAAATTCTGGAATTGAGAATTTCTTGGTGATCACTTGCCTGAAATAGGCTTGTGTCAACCCCAGACTTCTTGTACTTCGCTTTGTATAGAGAATCAAGAACCTCTCCTTGCTTCTTTCCATGGATATGAACAAGCGATGACAAGATACATAAAAAGAAAAGAAGAAGAGATGATCGTGTTTTAGGGTTTCTCTCTATTCTCTATGCTCTCAGCTTCTTCCACTGAGAGAGAGAGAGAGAGAGAGAGAGAGAGAGAGAGAGAGAGAGAGAGAGAGTTTAATGGTGGTTTTAATATATTGAATTGGATCTGGATTAGCTGTATATATAGAAAATGGGAAGAAAGAGAAGATGGCAATTGATGATTGAACGGGAAAGTCTGAAGAAACTAAGTAAGCCTGATCACATGTATAGGAAGATATCCATAGAAAATCCGAATAATGGGGTACATGTGACTCCAATATAGACCTGTTTGCTCCTATGGAAACAAATGCTTCTGATTATAGATATGATTGAATCAAATTGAATATACTATAATGTTTGATTTGTTACTCGATATGGATGTTGTGGCTTAACACTGATAATATGCATCTACAATTAGTAGATATATGAGGTACATTTGTTACCCTGTGAACAATGGAATGGCAAGGCATCATTCTACTGCTTCCTCTTGTTATCTTTTCTTTCTTTGATAACCATATTTAGTGTTGAAAGTTAACATTTTCCGTACTTAATATTGTTAAATGTGTTTCTTAACCACTAAATACACACGATTTGATTGATTGGTTTAAGTCAGAAATCACTCATTCTAGAAGTAAGAATGACTTACTTAATTAACAGATAAAACATGCAATGAAAATAAGATTGATGAAAGAAGGAAAACATATACCCTTTATTAATATTTCCTAAACCGTTTAAGTTATGTACCAGCTAGCTTTGGTTTACTAACTCATATGGATTAACTACAAATGATTATTTGGCTTTTTCTTAAGACTCGTGTAATTTCCGTCCTTGAGATAGATCTAAGATCCCCTAAAAAATTAAAAAGGTCTAAAATGACCCTAACTGAGACTCAATTACTAGTAAGATTGATAAAAGAGGAAAAGTATAAAATTTTTATAAATCTTTCTAAGATTGTACTATATTATATATATTTTTTATTTTTTAATCAAAGAATTTTACAAGCTTACTATTATTTTTACAATAATAACCTAAGATTAGACTCTAATTTAAAAGAATATTAATGATGTACATTACTTCTTACAATGTCTCTCTAAAGTTCAATGGGGAATAAATAACTCCTTCTAATATACAATTCTTTGGTTCAATTTTCCTTGGAGGATTCTTTGGTAAAAGTTTTGAATTCTTTACCATTGCAATTTGTACTTAAATTATGTCCGTCAACAAAAAATACGACAATGGTTTGTAGTCATTACAGATATCCTTTATAGCAATCAGGCTGATCTAAATGAAGGTTGAAGAGAAGAAACGAAGTTTGTATATACAGGAATGGAAAAGTGGAATAAAATAGCATTGCTTTACTAATAGGGATTGTCTTGTATTTCGTGAAAATGCAAGGCACTTACATTTTCATTACATATCAATTTTCCTCATTTCTGTTTATAAATTTAATAAATTAGTTATCTTGAGGTTATTTTTGTTAATATAACGATCTGTGCAGTATTATACTCAATTAGAATATGGAAATAATGTAAGCCTTTTCTTAACATAACAACTTTCCTATTTAGTTATCACTTTTATTTACAATATGCTCAAATTTTGGGCCCAAATGTAAAGAAACTATGGACAAAACCATGTCATGACAATACAATTAATCCATGAGGCTTGGTCAATTTAATGCCTAATAAGCTCATCAATTAGGAAGGTCACGACAACATAATTTACTCACAAGGCTCATCCATGCAATACCCAATGAGCTTATCCAACACCTGTATACAATCTGGTCTCCTAATCCGTTTGGGCAACGAGTTTAAGATATACATAGCTGAGATAGCTTCGGCTTATATGCGAGAATTGCCCAAATCATGTATATGTGCAGTTGCACAGTCAAGCCTACCTCGATGAAGCAAGAGACGAACACGATCGGGAGTCCGCACTCCCTGCTTCATTGGAAACCCTCGCTTGTCACAGCCTCCCATTGTCTTAAACACGTAGCCCTTAAGTTCCTGCCTCACATAGAGGAAAATCAATGATGGAACTGATCGAAGAAAATTGTCCCGAGCTCCATAGAACCATAGCAGACATACCTCACCGAGAGCATCTCCGCTGACTTCTTGTGAGGACCTCTTCCCAAAAATGCCCGACTGAATGGAAAAGGTTGTAAAGACCTTATTACTCCACATCCTTTTCTTTTGCTACAGAGACAATTGGCCATTAACCTCTACAGAATGATATTTCTGAAGAAAACAATAAAATAAGACTTGAGATTTAGGAGATTAATTAAATTGTTATGATCCAATCCTTAAGTATGAACATGGCCTCTAAGAACATGGGTAGCCAGAAAAATCCAAATTAAATCCAAAATGCTGAAAAAAAATTCTCAGTTACCTTTCAAAGCTAAACTAGACGAACAAATAAGGTTAAAGAATTAGCTTTTCTTTTATACTAAAAATAGGGTTAGATAACCATGCAAAAAGGTCAAAAATTTATGCGCAATGTACTTCTGAAACAATGAGGTTCCTCTGGACCAAGGCTAAAATCTAGTGTTGGAATTTTACTAATAATCCTGGTTTTGCTAATCGTATTAATAACTTGACCACACTAACACCAATTGGTTACCAAACCCATTGTACCATCAAAAGATATCTATGCTTCCATATTCGCCGGGTAATAGACTACTAAGAAATGTATCATTTCATCAGTAACTTTCAATTTCTTTCCCTAGTTTAGAGTTTAAATCAATAATAAGCAACTCTTCTTCCCCAAGTTGGAATATCCCCCAAAATACCCCTTATCTATTACCCCGTCCCCCAATCTGTCCCTGGAATCCATTCAACATTTTGGTTTTGGTAATTGAGGGAGTTACATGATAAAATTTTGATATGTGCTCTGGCTAAGAAGATACATCACTCAGGTCCCCAAAGAAAGATAAAGGGGCCATGAAAAATGAGTACCTAAAGGAATAAAAGTTAAATATCATGCCTCAAAACATATTGGGTGTGTTTATTTGAGTGAAAGTATTTTTCGAGAATTAGTTTTCCGTACTTTCAATCGTTTGGTTGGTGGAAGATAACTAATCAGCTAAAAATACTTTACACATGATGAAAATACTTACATATAAAGTTAAGAAAGTAGATTGCTAAATTTACAAAGTCGAAAATAGTTTCTTGAACTATTCATTTCAAAATTTCTTAATATTTTTTTCATTTTTTTTATTCCTTCTCCCTTCATCAGTCATTGTGCCTGAGCAATGACTTACCACAAGCAAAGACTGGTGAGGTTGAGCTTATCCCCTTGCTTGTGGCTGGCGAGGCTCAAGCTCGCCAAATCATTACCTTGAGCAAGCTTGACCTCGCCAAATCTATCAAGGCTTGAGCTTGCTCAGGGCCGACAAGCTCACATCTTGAACCCACCTCAACCTCACCTCAAGCACCTCGCTTCTTGACCCTCAAGCTCGCACTTCCATCCTTGACCTCGGCCTTGACCCTACCTCAACCTCACACCTCAAGCACCTCGCTTCTTGACCCTCAAGCTCACACTTCCATCCTTGACCTCAGCCGAGAGGGAGAGGGATGTAGCGGTGGCGGCAGTGCTGAGGAAGAATGAGTGGCAATTGAGGCAGGTGGGAGGAAGAAAGAAAATAAAAAGAGAAAAAATAAAATAGCAAATTATTTAAAATTTTGATTTTTTTTTTTGCTTGAGATAAAGTCATAAAATTCAAATAATTTTCAAAATCAAATTCAAACACCAGCAAATATTTGGGATCACATGAAACCAAACAAAGAAAAACTATCTATTTTTCTAGAAAATGATTTATCGTTTTCCCCAAGACAAACCCACCCTTAAATTGCAAAATCGTATTAATCCGCAAAGACTATGAGATCACTATTTCCATCCCTATAAATCGTGTAATCACTTTATAAGCATGTTCACTTAAATCGATATAGTAAGTAATTCCAGTTTCAACAAGAGCATTGGTTCCATCGGTGAATCCATAGTATACTAGCAAGTAAACGCCCAAACGCAAGGAACTGAACTTCGGCCAATACCCACTCGATCAATTCAACAATATCCAAGATAAACCCAATCTCAAAAAATGGAAAAACAAGAACCGCAACAAAGAGCTTTCAAAGGACTTCGCATAAGAACAGCCACAATCCATCCCAAAACATCCAGCATTTTACGCCCAAAAAAAAATAAAAACAAAAGATTCAACTTACAGCGTCTGGTCATCGTCATTCTCCAGCTTCTTCCGCAACGAGTGGTTGGATTCGCTACATTGAACTACATGATTATACGGAGGGAAAGAACCGCATCAGAAAATGACCAACCGCTTCCCACCAAGAAGCCGCTTTTCGCCTCCTGGGCGGATTAGGTTTTTCTGGTTCTCTTGTTTGTTGACTTTTTTTTTTTATATGAGAATCATCTAAGAGTCGATTATTTTGTTACAGTGTTTCTATAAAGTTCAATGCGGAATAACTCCTTGTAATATATAATTCTTTAGTTCAAGATTCCTTAGGTGATTCTTTGGTAAATGTTGTGGACTCTTTATGATTGCAATTTATATTTAAATTATGTTAGTTAACAAAAATTACCACATAGTTTCAAACTCAATACGAAACATAATTTCATAGAAAATCAGCTTGCACGTTAGTAAGTTGAGGAGAGTAAATAAAATTCATATAAAACATGAATGGAAAATAACACATGGCGGTGGAATCAAATAACATTATTTTGATTCATAGGGATTGTCTTGTATTTCAAGACCATGTGTGCTGACGACTTAGCTCAATTCGACCTAGAGCTTCCTTTTTATCCTCTGAACGTCCCCCACTAATGCACAAGCTTCGGATCAACTAATGAAGTCCAGGAGCCTTCATTTGGGAAAAGCAATTCCACAGCCTAAAGAAGCTCCACTTTCCCCATTCTCCACTGAGAATATGGCCGTCGTAGGAGAGTAATCTCGCGTGCGCTCGTACATGATATCATCACAAACAAACCATGTAACCTTCATTTGATCAGAGCCTGCACACGACATGTGACCGCAGCATAGGGGTGTGCAATCAGACCGGATAAACCCGACCCTCTGACCGGCCCACCCGGAAAATAGGATCGGGAATAGTGTCCAATGCAAATATGGTCGGGTACATGGTCCAAAAAAGAGGAATCGGTTATAACAGGAGTGGGTACAAGGTTCAAGTCTAGAACCTACTCACCTTGAACCCCAAATCCGATCATTGGAAAATAAACTTCATTTAGTGAAAACTCCAATTTTGTAAGTAAATAGATTTTATTAAATCATTATTTTTGCATATGTCTCTAGAGCATAGTTTTTTGTTGATTTTTTATTTATATATGAATTTTAGGTTTTCGTTAGAGATTTTGTATCGCGTGGATTGGCTCGTCTGATTTCACTTTTGGAGGATGAATTATGTTCATTTCACTTTTGGAGGAGTTATGCTTGCGCCAAAGATTTGTTAACCATTTTAGACAAATGAAAAGTTTCATGTATTGTTGTGGGAATTGGGCTAATATTACAGCCATGTTTGTTGTTAATTAATATATATGTAATGTTAGGATTTTTGCTTTGCCTTATGATTTCGTTTATGATCATTTATCTTGTGAATCCTTAGTTTTTTGTTTAGTCAAAAAGTTTATTTACTTCTTAAGTACAAGTGCCTAATCTTCCAATATAAATTAGAAGAACCGTGTTATTTTCTCGCATATTAATATAAAATTTAAATTCGTATATGATGGACGGTTGCAAAACAAGTTCTAATATAAACAGGAATAACCCTAGAATCGGATAAAAAAATAGGATGAGTCGGGTATAGGATCCAATGCAAATAGGGTCAAGTACAGGGTCTAGGTCTGGAACCTACCCAACCTAGACCCGATCACCCCTACTGCAGCATGTGCAAAGCATGTGTCTATTCATGATTGGCACCAATTCCAGTGTTTGAGGGTCCACGGAAATGGGGCGAAATGGCACTTATGATGTCATTTTATCCATTGTGTCCAAATGAAGCAACAATCTTGAAATTGTCGCTTGACTTACCATCTAGGACCCAGGACTCCCACATTCTTGGAAGTACGTTTTCTAGCTCGTCGAGCTATTTCCAAGCTTCCCATAATATAGTGTCTTGTCCTAAGATTTCAATTCTTCCATATTTTAGCAGTAGAATATTGTTCCATGAAGCTAAGGTCCAAATATGGAAGAAAAAGGTGCTTCCACAACTATACCACTCAATCAATTATGTTCCACTTAGTCCCTATTTCATGGCCACATATGTATCACACTAAGTAATGGGAAAACTTTGTATTGTTATATGAATCCGAATTTCATTTCATGGGGGAAAAGCCATGTTTTTCTTGACAATGCCTTTGTCATTTTATCAATAGCCTTCTGCTAGATAGGAGCATATTTGATAAATACTAATAACTCTCGGATGGAGTATTAGAATGGAAAATTCCATTAGATAATGAACTATTGATTTTAAGCCATATGTAGTTATGAATCAATAATTTGAAGTGCTTTTTCTTGCGTATTCTTAATAAATCAGCATTTATACAGAGATGTAGGGGGATATGTTTGGTAATTAAGAATCTCATTTGATATCTCTTCATCTGTAAAGAGATCTTGATGGGAAAACACAGAGGCAAAGCGTCGATCTATGAATAGGAAGAAGAGTGGATTTGATAGATCCTAAATGAAATGTGTTATTAAAAAAAAGTCAATTGATAAAAGGGGGTTTAATGATAACATAAACTACAAAAGTGGAAACATATTAAAAAGGAATGTGTTAAAAATCTGAACATGCTAAATTTTTTTTCTAGAATCCACTTTACAATTAATCCATAAATTTGCTTAGCAATGTAAACAGATCACTTGAAAATTTCTCTCTTTGACAAAAGTAATTTTTTTAAAAGTAACATTTAACAATCAATAAATTGTTCCTCAATAGACATGGGAAATATTTCATAAAAAAATTAACATGTGAAATTCTTAATCATAGTAAGCAAATCCTACATAAAAATTAAAGTATATATAAATGGAATCACCTCTAAATAGCAAATCAATGATTCAGGCCAATTTCATCTTTTGGCATAACTTGGGTGGATTTAGTCATGTAGGGGGTGGAAATAGCACCGCCCAAACAAAATGGAACACATTCCATGTACAATTTAAGCCCTAAAGAACAAAAAACTTCAACTCTTTCTTCGTGGTTCCCTCTCCTTGCCAATTTTTACTGCTTCAACATTCCTCTCCGCATTAATGTCATGTTTAAAAGAGAAACAATTTAGTTCTTGAATTCCTAATAACTGAAGAATTACACGCCCGTCATTACCACCAAAAAAAAAAAATTTACACGCTCGCCCTTGTGAACTGCCAAAGAAAGAAAAAGATAATGGAGAGAAAGGAGAATCTTCAAGCATTATTCCATCATCTTCAACCACTTGAATAGTCTATTTTGCTGGGAGTAGAGAGCCAGCAAGGAAGTGAGAGATAAGAGAGAGAGCTCTCCCCGGCTGATAGCTCGGCACTTGATGCCCCGCTCCTCGCACCGTCGCAAACGTCAAGTCTCCCTTGTACTCTTGCACGTACCCTCCGACCTATATGCATCGAAGATAGTGCAGATTACTTTTGGTTCGGCGAATTGAAACAATTGATCCTCCACGAGGAGGGGATCCATGACAAGAATCATCAAGGGTATGTAACTTAAATGGCTCAAAGTCGGGAAAACAGATAAGCTGCCTCACCTCTCCCCCGAGGAACCAAGGACGCCATGGACTCTTTGTAGGGAGGCTCATCTTTTCAAGAGACCTCAGGGTCGACGTCACCGGTACTCTTCCATCTGTATCTCCGCTGCATTTTCAACTATGGATTAGTCCTATCCCATTTCAATCACACAACGGATTGCCGAAAGTTGCCAATGACCCAATAGCAATTGGTTCTACATGATTTTATTCTCGTCAAAGTTCTTTTACTTCTAACATGGACGGTGCGACAAAATGAAATTCTTCTTTCTATTTACCTGAACACCCAAACGCGAAGCCCATTGGACATGAATTCTTGGAGGAGAGGGATGATGGTGAAAGGGCTATCTCCCCACTCCTGGATAACATCGCTGCACGGTTCCCAGTCGTGGGCGAGCTTCGTCACGTTGGCGTGAAGTGCCCGTTGCACATCTTCTGTGTTCAGGTACGCATACACATAGTTATCTTCACACGGGTCAAAGTTCATGATCTGGCAAAACAAAACACAATCCAAAAATCTATATTGCAAATTTGAGCTAAGATTGTCGTTCAAAAGTGCAAAAGTTTTGAGTGGGAAAAAAATGGAAATGAATTTGTACTCACGCTGGTCTTCTTGGGATGAGCAGTCAGGTTGGAAGAGAAGCACAGAGGGGCGTAGATGTTGTAAATGTCAATAGGATTAATACCATTATCCGCATCCAACGTAGCCGAATTGCATTGGCTTACTTGATTGGTAACATTTGGTGAAAAATCACAATACTTTTGAATTGCGTGCCATGTTTCGTCAGATATCAGTGCGTGTGTAGCAAAATACTCATACATTCCACTCTGATCCGTCTCGTCATTGATTACTGCGTTTCCAATCTGCATGCATCCATATATATCCTCAGTCAAAACCAATCCTTGATTTATCAATCTACCTATGTTAAATGATTTAATAGACAACAAGTCATAAGAAATGGCTTTACTTCGCTGGATTAGTGCTAATCAATAATGGTCACTTAACAAGAGAATTACCTACTAATATTACATTCACTGAATCAAAAATTGAACCCCCAAATAAGAAAGACAAAAAGCATCACATAAGTACGTTTTATGGCGTGATTATTAACATTACAATACCGGCTACAGCAATGATAATGCAACATCCAAATTATTATTTTATCAAGAAATGAAGCATAACCATATATTTCCAATGTGATGTTGGCTACAATACGCCTATGCTTAGTTTTTAGTTAATTCGATTTTAGCAAATGAAACAATTGAATAGCAGGTAGTAAATCCTATTCTGAAAACAACAGCCAAAGACACCTGTTCCACTCGTTATGACAGAAAAAATGATTTGTCCACATGTCAATGAGATTGAATATGGAAAATAACTTTATTGCCAAGACGTGCATGATGACTTCTAGCTTTAATAATTCAATAGAACGCAAAAGGCCAACACATAACCCCGCGCTAGCTTAAAGCTTTTCGAATTATAAATATTCAAACTTTAGGTGTTTCCAATGATTTCAAAATTTAATAGAGAAAAAGACTATGCAATTCATGAAAATAACTTACTATAATCCCCTTGAGATTGATAAGGGTCTTGTTTGCCTTCTTGTTGTAGTGAAGGATGTTGTGAGCGAGCTGAGGTCCGTAATGACCGGCGTAGCTCTCGCCTGAAATGTAAAACTCCCGGTTCTTGTACTCGGGAAACCTCTCCAGCCAATTTAGTAAGAATACGTAATTGTCCATGGCTGTTTTGCTGTCTCCATTGGTGTTATAGTCCGATGTCGTGTTAGAATAAGAAAAACCAACGCCAGCAGGAGACTCTAGGAACAACACGTTCGCAGCTGCCCTCATAAAACAAATGATTAAACACCCTATCAGCCAAGAAAAAAGGTGAAATACTTTGGTTTTTTTTTAAAATACTTTACCAATATTCCATGCAAATTTATTTCTATAAAGAGTCTTTCCGTCGCTATGAACTCGGAACGGTCCGAGTTCCTGCATTGCTCCATAGGCGAGGGATGAGCAACCAGGACCTGAAAAAACAGCACAAATGGCTAATATCTACTAACTCAAACGTACCAGAGAAAAATTTAAAGATGATTTACAATATAATGACATTGATGTGATAAAGAAAACTTTATATTGCTTTCTAGAGCTGAAAATAACACTGGAGTTCCAGTGAAAACTAAGGAACACACCCCCGTTAAGCCATAGAAGAAGCGGCATGGAGCCCTTATTTCGGCTTGCTTCAGCAAAATAGTAATAAAATGCTCGGCCGGCCGATTCATCGATGGTAACATAACCGCCATAATGATCAAATTCAACCGGCGGTTGTCCAGGCAACCTTTTGATCCTATCTTTGTCCTTCAAGCCTTCTTGATGATAAATCCTGGAATTGAGAGTTTCTTGATGATCACTTGCCTGAAATAGGCTTGTATCGACCCCAGATTTCTTGGACTTCGCTTTGTATAGAGAATCAAGAACCTCTCCTTGCTTCTTTCCATGGATACGAACAAGCGATGACAAGATACATAAAGAGAAAAGAAGAAGAGTTGAGCGTGCTTTAGGGTTTCTCTCCATTCTCTCTGCTCTCAGCTTCTTCCAGAGAGAGAGAGAGAGAGAGAGAGAGAGAGAGAGAGAGAGAGAGAATTTAATGGTGGTTTTAATATATTGAATTGGATTTGATTAGCTGTATATATAGAAAATCGGAAGAAAGAGAAGATGGCAATTGGTGATTGAACGGGAAAGTCTCAACAACCTAAGTAAGCCTAATTAATTACATGTATAGAAATATATCCACAGAAAAAGCCGAATAATAGGGTACATGTGACTCCAATATAGACAGTGTTTGCTCCTATGGAATCAAATGCTTCTTATTATAGATATGCTGTATTTTAATTGAATCGAATCGAATATACTATAATGTTTGATTTGTTACTCGATATGGACGTTATGGCTTCACACCGATGATATATATCTACTTATCATGTGAACAATGGAATGGCAAGACCATTGTTTTACAGTTTCTTCTTGTTATCTTTTCTTTCTTTGATAACCATAAATCTTAACATTGTTAAATACACACAATTTGATTAATTTGTTTAAGTCACAAATCACTCATTATAGTAAGTAAGAATGACTTACTTAATTAACCGATAAAACATGCAATGGAAAATAAGATTGATGAAAGAAGAAAAATATACCTTTTATTATCATTTCCTAAACTGTTTAAGTTATGTACCAGCTAGTTTTGGTTTACTAAGTCACATGGATTAATTACGAATGATTATTTGACCTTTTTTTTAGACTTGCGTTATTTCCTTCCTTGAGATAGATCCAGGCTCCCCTAAAAGATATAAAAGGTCTAAAATGGCCCTTACTGAGATTCAATTATTAGTAAGATTGATGAAAGAGGAAAAATATAAAAAATTTATCAATATTTTTAAGATTGTAGTTTCTTTTTTTTTATATTATATATTTTTTAATCGAAGAATTTTATAAGTTTATTATTATTACAATAATCATCTAAGATTAGAGCATTTGAACAAATTTAATGATCAAGACTCTAATTTAAAAGAATATTAATGACTTACATTTTTATAATGTCTCTCTAAAGTTCAATGTGGAACAACTCCTTCTAATATACAATTCTTTACTTCAATATTCCTTGGTGGATCTTTGGTAAATGTTGTGAATTCTTTACCATTGCAATTTGTACTTATATTATGTCAGTTAACAAAAATTACGACAATGGTTCAAAGTCATTACAAATATCGTTTATAACAATCAGCCTGAACGAAATAGAAAGTGAAGAAAAGAAATGAAGTTTGTATATACAGGAGTGGAAAAGTGGAATAAAATAGCATGGGATTGTCTTGTACTTCGTGAAAATGCAAGGCACTTACATTTTCAATACATAGCAATTTTCGCCATTTCTGTTTATAAATTTAGTTAATTAGTTATCTTGAGGTTATTTTTGTTAATATAACAATCTCTGCAGTATGATACTCACTTAGAGTGTGGAAATAATGTAAGCCTTTTTCTTAACATAATGACTTTCCTATTTAGTTATCACTTTTATATTACACTAGGCCCAAATTTGGGCCCAAATATAAAGAAGATATGGACAAAACCACATCATGGCAATACAATTAATCCACGAGGCTTGATCGATGAAATGCCTAATAAGCTCATCGATTAGGAAGGTCACGACATAATTTACTCATAAGGCTCATGTACCCTCATTATTCAACTTGCTCCTTGATCCCAATCGTTACTCGTGACGTCCCAAGTCTCTTTGCCAACCCAATAAATAATAATTAAATACACAACGAAAGTGAGCTAAGAAATCCTATGACAATTCCAGGATAATCAAAACTCATCATCTCATAAAATAGATCTATGAGAAGTAAACCCATGTACATAATAATAATAATAATAATAATAATAATAATAATGGATTAAGAGAATGCTACCTAGTTTCCCTATACATAACTAAGTCTAATAAAAAAGTAAAGTGGACCTAAGGGCACCCTAAATAAACCTGAACCCGCAATATACATAAAAAATGGCGAGGAGAGAGAAAGTGAGCTGACTATCAAAAGAGAAGAACTGGCCCTAAGGTGCTAGGTGAGTTAGAGTCCTAAGGATCAATCACGCTGCCACCAGGAGGATCTGCGAACCGGGGTTGATATTCCTCAGTTCGTATCCACCCCAAGGTTCCTCGTGGTAGTCCCTATGAGAGACTAAAGGACTCTCAATCTCTCCAGCGTACCTCACCCAGTGTTGGTGAGGCACCTGGCACCAAAGGGATTCATTCCAATCCCAAATAGTCCTCTCATGCTATTCTATCATAAAATTGGATTTGGTCTCGACTCTCTATCACCCATCACCATCCTTAGGCTCATTCGGTACCTACTCTCCGGATCCTCCTCCTCATCCACTGCCATCTCTTCCACTATCTATCCTTCTAGGGGATCCATACTAAGTACCTATAAAAAGGTTAACAATAACAAATGAGATATAAATCTCAACGAGTCTTCGTTCTAATTCCC
Source organism: Melaleuca alternifolia (assembly GCA_019926035.1). Taxonomy (NCBI): domain Eukaryota; kingdom Viridiplantae; phylum Streptophyta; class Magnoliopsida; order Myrtales; family Myrtaceae; genus Melaleuca; species Melaleuca alternifolia. The sequence goes on from JAGKPW010000288.1 coordinate 563,421, forward strand.
GATTAGGAGGGCACTCATTTTAGGGTCACTATCCGACTAGGTAATCTAATTCTCACGTCATGGGCATCCAGGCTCGAGTATCTCAATAACTTGCTAGTCTTCACTCCACACCAACCCACAACCAATCATGATCAATACAATCAAATAACAAACACAGCTCAATCAATTTATCAACCACAAATTATGAACAATTAACAATCAATTGCGCAATCAGGAATATTAAACAATTAAATATAATAGGGCACAATCGATTTCTAGGAATATTAAACAATTAAATATAATTGTGCAATCAGGAATATTTACCAATTTACCCCTAACTAGCCAAAATTACCAACTTGTCTCTAAAGGACCAAATTACCAAATTGCCTCTACCACTCAATTAATCACCCAATCAGTCTTACTAAATTGTAATAAGTTACTAAAGCAAGTTACCGCCCTAATTGAGTGTTAGAACGCTAACTCACACTTCAATCCCAGCTTCCTAGGAATTTGGTGGCGACGACTCACGGTGAGCTCGCGACATCACGTAGCTTGCGCAACGAAAGCACGGATAGTCCGGTACAGCACGGCACGGCACTGTTCCGTCGAGTCTCCGGCGACTGAAAAACGGAAGCACGGTCGCTGGTCCTTGCTGGACAGAGCTGAATTCGGGCCCCGTTCGGTCCCACAACAACAAAACGACAGCTGGAAACTTGAAGCAAGTGGCGGGGAGGCGGGTCGATGACTCTGGGCGGCTCTCGCCCGTCGGTAAAGGCTGGAAGATGGCGGAATGATGCTGGAAAGCGGCGAAACAACGAGTGGAGGATGCTTCAAAGTTGCTGGTTAATGGCGGTGGCTGAGTCGGAGGCATGGAGGTGGCTTCGAGCAGCGACGATCGTGGCTGGAACGGCCATCGGGGACGAGGAACAATTAACGGCGGGGCGAGGCAGCGGTGGAGGCCGAGCAGAACGCAGGGGGGGCTGAACGTGGAGGCTGGACACCGAGCAGGGACGGCGGCGTCACGGAGGAAGCAGCGTCGTTGCAGGTCGCGGAGCAGCTATGACACGGGCCGCGAGGCAGCAAGCGGAAGCGGCGACGTGCGGGCAGTGGCGTGGATGGCTGAGGAGGAGCTCGTGGTGGCAGACGCAGCGGCACGGAGGAGCAGAAGCAGCGAAGTCGGGCCCGAGCAGGAAGGACGACAAAGATGGATAATGAAGCAGAAGGAAGAAGACGAAGAAGAAGAAGACCGAAGGGGAAGGGGAAGAGAGAGAGATTATACGGGGGGCCAGCTGGTGGGCCCCCTTTGCACGGCCACAGAGAGAAACAGAGAGAGTAAGAGTCAACGGTGGGGTCAGCAGGGGAGGTGTCCGGGAGAAGTGAAAAGAAAAGAGAGGGGAAGAGAGATAAGAGAGAGAAATGGCAGTGCATGAGGAAGAAAACAAGGAGGAGAGAGGGAAGAAAGAAGAAAGAAAAGAAAGAGAAAGGAGAGGAGAGAGAAGTTCGGCTGGAGAGAGGAAAAGATAGAAGAGAGAAAATATGGGGAAAAAATAAAAAAGAAATGGGCTTTTACAATGCTAATCCCTTTTTGGTATTTTGTTATATAAACTATGTGCCACGTGAATAATGCATGACATGCAAATAATAGTCAATTCAATCTTACATTATGCGATTGTCAGGAATTAATTACCACTCTGAATGACATGCAACTTGTATGAGACCCCAATGACATTTTTCATTGGACTTTTATATATCATCAATGCACTACAAAAAAAAACGGAATTTAGCTACAGAAAATTAGCAACGGCAAAATTTTCGTCGCCAATAGCGACGGAATTAGCGACGAACAAACAAAGCCGTAGCTAAATTGCAACGAGAAAAAAATTGTCGCTATTTTGTGACGGAAATAGCGACAACCAAACCATGTCGTCGCTAACTAGCGACTAAACATCTAATCGTCACCACATGCGTCGCAAATTAGCGACGACACATATCTACGTCGCTAATTAGCTACAATATTAGCTACAACATCGTATTTCGTCACTAAATAGCTACGAAATTTGCTACGCCACACAGATTCGTGGCTAATGTGCAAGTAAATTTTTTTGTTGTCGGTACTTAGCGACGGAACTATATTTCCGTCTCAAAAGTTGTCGCTAAAATGGCAACGGCTATTGATACTCGTCGCTATTTAGCGACAATGTTTCTTCTCCGTCACTAATTAGTGACGGAGATAAGTCTTCCATCGCTAAAATAGTGACGGAGACCGCTTCCCGTCGCTAATTTAGCTACGGGTAAGGTGTACGTCACAAAATTTGTGACGGAAAGTATATTTCGTCGCTAAGTTGCTACGTTAAACATATACGTCGCGAAATTTTGTGACGGAAAAAATGATCGTCGCCAATTTCGTGGCAAAATTGCTACGGATGTGGTTCGTCACAATTCTCGTAGCTAATTTGAACATGTGTCGTCGCTTATTCTGTCGGTACATTTGCGACCACTTTTGCGACGAAATATTATTCCGTCACTAATTTCATAATATAAAAGCTCAAGCTGCGGCTCACTCCTTATTTTGTTCTCCCCCAAAAGCCCCATTTCCATCCTTCCTCTGTTGGAGCCAAAAACCCTAACGAAGGTACGTACATTTTTCTCGTATCTTGTTCTTTTTATATATACTAGATCTAGATTGTAGGTCATGCGGTCGTGTAGGCTTGGTAGTCTTCGATATTGTGCATAGGGCTTTGGTTTTCAGAAGTGTGTGGGTGACGGCGAGGTCAAGCGGCAGCCAAGGCGACGCAGGTCGGCCACCTCTAGATCTGCGCTAATTTGCGACGGATATCACATTCGTCGTAAATTAGCTACGGATTAAAAATGTTGTCGCAAATTAGCTACGGTAAGAAATGTCGTCGCTAAGTTCGTGGCTAATTAGCTACGAAACTTATTCCGTCACAGAAGTCGTGGCTAATTTGCGATGCTTGCAAATTCCGTCGCTAATTTTCGCCCATTTAGGTATATGTTTTTTATTAGATTTTTCAATATTTTTAGCGTTCTCAAGCAATATTATATATAGCATCAAATATTTTTAGGTTTCTTTGCATTTCTCTTAGTTTGTCACTAGAGCATAAAATATTATTTTTTTAGGTACATGTCCATTAGTTTGTCACTAGAGTATCAAATATTCTTTTTTTTAGGTACGTGTCCATTTATGCATATTCATTCCAAGTGAATGTTACAATTCTGATCAAATTGACAAGTTTTTACTACAAAAATTTCAGTCATATAGCTAGGTAAGTCTTATTTACATTGTAATTTTTTCATTTTTTTCAATTTCAAAGTAATTAACTCGTAAAATTCTCTAATTTTAATTTGTGAGAATGTTATGATTTTCATTAAGAATATTAAATAGTAAAGATGATATTCCTAGTTTTTTATGAGATTTTTTAATTTTTATACAGACACAATGCAAAGAGACAGATCTTGGATGTATAATAAGAACTTACCTAGACGTGGAGGACTGACTGATGAGTTTCGTATTGGGTTGGAACTGTTTTTGGAATTTGCTAGTAGCAAATTGGAGTTGATGGACGGAAATAAGTTAAGGTGTCCCTGCAAAAAGTGCAATAATTCTAAATTTCATGTGGTTGATAAAGTTAGAGAACATCTTTGTAAATTTGGGTTTAAACCGAACTACTATAATTGGACTTGCCATGGTGAGCCATTTATCTTTAATGAAGGATATGGAACAAGTGACCAAGTTTTAGTTAGAGAAGAATGTAGCTATGATAACCGATTGAATCCATACCAAAGGATGGTCATTGATGCAGCTAGTCAGAATTTGGGATGGGAACCGAACCATGCAAGTACTAGTTTTACTCCTACACTTGAACAAGGGGGTTCTAGTCATGCATTACACTTGGAAGAGATGGGATGAACACGATTTGATGAGAATGTGTGTAATCAGTTTCAGGAAGTATTGAGAGCAGCAGATGAACCTTTATGGGCAGGTTGTGACAACCACTCCAAGTTATCAGTGACAACAAGACTGTTAAATATCAAGGCAGAGCATAATGTGTCTGAGAATTGCTTCAACTCTTTTGTTGAAGTAATACGGGAAGCAATGCCTCGTGATAACATTATGCCAAGTGATTTTTATGATATGAAGAAACTAGTTGATAACTTAGGTCTTCCAGTTATAAGGATTGATGTATGTAGCAGCGGTTGTATGTTATATTGGAGAGATGATGAAAATGCAGAATATTGCAAATTCTGCAGCCAACCTAGGTACAAGATTAAGAGGAGGCAGGGTCGTAATCAGAAACGTAGATCATACAAGCAAATGTTTTATCTGCCATTAATACCCAGATTGCAAAGGCTTTATGCGTCTCAAACCACTGCTGAACACATGACTTGGCATGCAAATCATCAAACAGAAGAGGATGTAATGTGTCATCCTTCAGATGCAGAAACATGGAAACATTTTGATAGAACATACCCTGAGTTTGCGATGGAGCCTCGAAACATCAGGTTAGGTCTCTGTGCCAATGGATTTGCCCCATTTGGAAAAACAGGAAAAAATTATTCATGTTGGCCAGTTATCTTAACACCGTACAATCTTCCACCTGGTATGTGCATGAAGACACCACATATGTTTTTGACATTGATTGTGCCTGGGCCGCAAAATCCGAAAAAGTTGATAGATGTTTACATGCAACCATTGATTGATGAGTTACAACGGCTATGGGATAAAGGTGTTCTTACGTATGATGTCAATACTGATCAAACATTTGTAATGAAGGCTGCCCTTCTTTGGACGATAAATGACTTTCCAGCTTATGGAATGTTATCTGGATGGAGTACAGCTGGGATTTTAGGATGTCCAATATGTATGGAGAGATCAAAGTCATTCAGATTAAAACATGGTAAGAAGGTCAGCTATTTTGATTGTCACAGACAATTTTTGCCGATAAATCATGCATTCAGAAGGAATAAAAAGGAGTTTATAAAAAATAAATTTGAAAGAACACATCCACCATTGAGGTTGACTGGTGATCAAGTTTGGGAGCGAGTGTATTATTTTCCAACTGTTGTTGAAAACCCTCATGGCACAACTATTGCGTACGGAAGTACACATAAATGGACTAAACGCAGTATATTTTGGGATCTACCTTATTGGAAGACCCATCTTCTTCATCATAATCTTGACGTCATGCACATAGAGAAGAATGTTTTCGACAATGTTATAAATACGGTGATGGATGTCACTGGAAAAACAAAAGACAACTTGAATGCAAGAAAAGATATGAGAGATATTTGTGATCGGCCAACACTAGATGTGGATGCAAGCAGTAGGGGACCAAAACCAAAAGCAATTTATACATTGAACAAGGAGCAGAGACGTGTTGTTTGTCAATGGTTGAAATCCGTGCGGTTTCCTGATGGATATGCTTCGAACCTCGGGAGATATGTTGATTTGAATGAATGTAAGTTGACGGGTTTGAAAAGTCATGATTGTCACATATTTATGGAATGACTACTTCCAATAGCTTTGAAGGAATTTTTACCAAACTTTGTATGGGGCACCATTACAGAATTAAGTAATTTTCTTCATGCTATTTGCTCAACAATGTTAAAAACATCGCACATAGAGAAATTAGAGAGAGATATTCCAATTATTCTTTGCAACTTAGAAAGGATATTTCCTCCTTCGTTTTTTGATTCAATGGAGCATCTCTTAGTCCACTTGCCTTATGAGGCCAAAGTTGCAGGTCCCGTCCAATTTCGCTGGATGTATCCATTTTAGAGGTGAAATATCTTTTTAATAAATTTTAAATTACTTTATTATATATTATGTTTTAACAAACTTCTTTCTATTTCAACTAGGTTCTTATATCATTTGAAGAAAAAAGTGAAGAATAAAGCACATGTTGAAGCTTCAATTTGTAATGCATATATTGTGGAAGAAATAACTACATTTGCATCATACTATTTTGAGCCACACGTGCAGTGCAAGAGGCGGAGAGCAGGAAGAAATGATGAGGTCTCCATTGATCCCAATTGCAAATCATTTTCTATTTTCAATTATCTTGGTCGACCAAGCAGCCCATGTAAGTTTCGTTACTTATCAGACGAAGAATGGCAGGCAGCGCATACATATATTTTACTAAATTGTCCAGAAGTGGAGCCATACTTTGAGTAAGTGTACAAAATATACATATATATTGCGTGCACCCGCAAATTTGCTAATGTTGAAATGGTATTATTTAACAGGATTTTTCAAGCTTCAATGTCTAGACTTCAGCCAAATGAGTTTGATCGTTTTTGCAATGAACAATTTGCAGCATGGTTCAAAACATATGTAAGTTGCCTATTGACTAAACCTAAGTTATTGATATTATATTCATCATATATTAAGATAGATATTATTGACTTTGCGTATGTGACCTTAGGTTCATAGTAATCATAATCAAGTTGAAGAGCAAGGATTGATCCATCATCTGTCATGGGGTCCAAATTCAAGAGTACGAAATTGGCCATCATATTTCATAAACGGGTATAATTTTCACACTCAAGAATATGGAATGGGAAAATCCACAATGAATAGTGGTGTGTGTGTTCAGTCATCCAATGATGGCTGTTCAAAAGATGATTTTTATGGCTTGTTGGATGAAATCATAGAGATACAGTACCCTGGACCATTATTGCGGGTTGTGTTATTTAAGTGCATATGGTTCGACCCTGTCAAAGGAATGAAGGTACATACGAAGTTTAATTTGGTTGAAATAAATCACAAGAAAAGGTATATGAAGTATGAACCATTTGTCTTGGCACAACAAGCAATTCAAGTATATTATGTATCATATCCTAGTTTAAAACGTGACAAAATTGATTGGTGGGTTGTATGTAAAATCAAAGCACGAAGAAAAATCGAGGAATACTGGAAGGATACAGCATATCAACACGAGGAAGTTTTTGACACGGTTGACACTGAGGAATATAACATTCCAACTTTACGAGATCCATATGGAGCAATGATAGATGTGGATCCAATTGAAATTTGCGAATCAAATTTAGAAAGTGTTGAAGAATTTGATTTCGAGACAGATGATGAAGACGAAGACGAAGACGAAGATGAATATGAATATGAAGATGAAGATGAAGACGAAGACCAAGATGAAGATGAAGATGAAGATGAAGACCAAGACCAAGACGAAGATTTTTAAGATATTATACTCATTGTGTAATTATCATTAATATTAGAACTTATGTTATAGGTGTTGTCATACTTATTATCATTATTGGTGTTTCTTATTGTTAATATTATTATTGTTATTATTATTGTTGTTATTGTTATTCTCGTTGTTGTTGATTATAATTATTAATGTCCGTCGCTAATTAGCGACGGACATGATGGACTGTCGCTAATTAGCGACTGAACATCAAACACTGTGGCTAAATTAGCAACGGAAGTGGTGGACCGTCGCTAATTATAGCTGATTTGATAACATTCCGTCTCTACATTTGGCGATAGAAAGTATAAATCCATCACTAATTAGCGATAACTTTCTTTTTCGATTCCTTCTTAAGAACATATTCTCTTGTTTGGTAGGAGGTAGGAAAGAGGCAAGTGAAGCATAAGCGTCATGTTGCTGTATCATAATTTCTAGAGATTTTTTTCCGGGGGTAGATCAAGACTGGATTTCTTACTGTAAAAAGTTCTGTTGAATGTGAAATACCAATTTTTTCAACTGTATTATTACTAGGATTTTCTTGCATCTTCATTGCTTAGATTGTTAGTTTCATTGACCGGTATGTTTATGGTTAACTAACTTGTAACATTTGCAAATGCGAACACTGGGATGCGCAACCTGTACATTTTATGTAAGTTGTGACGTCTTCCCTGCCAAGTAATTGGTAGGTTTTCTTGTCTGGCAGCGGACACAGCTGTGTGGTTGGCTATTGATCTTGTGTAAGTCAGTGGATAAGCAAATCGTGGCTGTGTAAGAAAGATTTAATCAGAATCCCAACAGCTTAGATGGTTTAGTCTTTATACTATCTGCAGTAATTGTTGTGCCGAAGTAAAGAAAACAACATGGTTAGGCATTATTGAATGGAAACTCGATAGCTATAGACTCTCCGCAGGTCATATTATACTTGACGATATCGTATTAGTTTGGCCGAACCTGCACCCGCTTTCTTTATCACTAAAAAATGGTGCAACAATCGCTGGAGGCAATCTCCACTAATCAAATGACACATGTTAAAAGGTACTTTTCGTAAACACAGCTTTTGTCAATTCGTTTAAGACCAACCTAGAAAAAAACCTTACATTTCCACACCATCAATTCAGTAAGTCCCTTCCAATGTGGCTTAAGAAGTGCATCAATGCAAAATAGCACCACCAAATTGCTTTCCTCAAGAATGAAAAAATCTTCGCTCTAGGTCTTTTTCTGTGCCTTGCTGAAGAGTCATACGATAATCCAGCCAACTAGAAGGTCAGCCAGCACCTGAAGCTCATTCAAACCCTAGCAACTTCTTTGAAAGCAATATGACTTGGTGCGAGCTTAAGATGAGCTGCTATCAATTCTCTTCACCGCTGCCTCTTCCTCAAGCTTCTTTTTCCAAATATTGCTTTGCTAGAGAGAACTCCAATCCTATAGAGCCACATCATTTGTACACCATCAGCCTTGAAAGAATAAGATATTTCATATTTGACATTGGATAATATCACTTTAACAGCAGGAAGACAATCTTCAGCAATCAGGACAGTCAGTGGATGGTAAGGGCACTATTCTGCACTTTTCATATTTGTCAATGGGTGAGAATAGTCCATTGTCAATATTTTACTGACAAGATGTTAAGAGAGAAGAAAATTAGGATATTGGAATTTAGTATGCACTCTTGGCCTTCTAATCAACATTATAGCCTAAAGCCAAGCATTTTCCTAAACAACCTACATTAGGCCAAACTGATTCTCACCTACAAATTCATTTATACTTATAATTATACAAGATTTGCAGAAGCTATAGGACAAAAATTAACTTCCGCTTAGTTGCCGCATGAAGCCTTGTAGATAAGCACATAATCACTGGGACATCAGAAATTCAGAATCAGTTCTACTTTTATCATCCAACTAAAACATCCATCAGTCACCTCAATTACCCCTCATTTACCCTTAGTAACTTCCTGATGATGCTGGCCAAAGCAAAGAAAGAAAACGAAACATACTAATGATGCATTATAATTAAGAAACCAAAGCAAAGAACCATCAGTTATCTGCCAAACAATAGACAAAACCAAAAGAGAAGATGGAAGTGGATAACAAAAGCCATGCCACACAAGTTTATATCATCAGTCGGTGAGACTACCAGGGACTAACTGTTTAACTAATTTCTTTAAAGGATTAAGGAAATATGTGATATTTAAGAGATTTAGAAGAGCCAAAGATACCATAAGTGCTAGAACAATCCAGAGTCAGATATGTGGTTGATCTGGTAGACACTCTAAAGAGAGTAATTCAGTGTCCATCTGTGGCACTTTAGTGACTTCTATGGAGAGATAACTAAAAAATACATTGAAATTAGGATATTGGACAACTTCTAGGAGGATCCCATGTTTGTTGACACTGTCAACCTGATGTAGATGAAAAGTGAAAAATTAGTAAATTTGAATGAAAGAATAGTCTCAGAAAAGCATAATAGATCATTACAAAACTATCGGAAACCCAATGTTCATTCATATCTAAAAAATCCAAAATTTCGCTCAAAGGAAAATAAAATAAAATAAAAATTGAAAGAATGAACCGCACCCGTATCACAGTGGCATCATCGCAAGACTTGTTGTCGATGACAACTCTGCATTACAAGCAGCAATTAGATGAAACATGTACATAATGAAGGAGAAGGAAAAATGATGACTCATACCTAAGATCATACATCACCTGGAAATGGAACTTCTATCCTGGCTAACTTACAACTTAGCCAAAGCATTACAATTAAGTCGATAAATTCAACAGCCCTTAAAGGCACGGCCTTTTCATTTGAGTTCCAAAGGAAAATGGAACTAGAAGAGCAGCCCCCCGGCCTTCAGACAGTACACACCTGCTCATGCACATCATCATTGGGAGAACGAAGAAATTTCACAAATATATGGAAACACAAAAGATGACATAAAAAGGCATATATATACACATAACAACAAGGTTCCCAATTACACCTAGCGATTAATATCATAGGAAGACAACATTTACAAGTGCCTAATCAAAAAATAACGCCAGTTATCGGCTGTTGGACAGGTGAAATAAGACAAAAACATCAAATGTTAGACAACAATTGCTTTCCAAAATTCCTTGCTATCGGCTGTTGGACAGGTGCCTAATAAAAAAGTAATGCTAGCTATCGGCCGTTGGATAGGCGAAATAAGAAAGAAAAATCAGATGTTAGACAACAACTACTTTCCACAATTCATTACTATTGACTGCTGGACATGTAGGCTCAATCAGATTGATTCGAACCTCAAGTGATGCAAGCTCTGAGATAAAGAAAAATACATGTAAAGAATGTTAGCTATGGCATAAATGAAAAAGTGGAGAAACCCATTGGATTAGTGTAGGACTTAGGAGGAACCTCATCGTGATGGAGGAGGTGTCGCAGTGTCGTCATCAGCAGCATCAATATCAACATCATTCTGGTCATCACCTATGGGATTAGTGGGAGGTACAAGAGGAGCTCCTACATCCTGGATGTTGAGGTGTCGCATGATGAGTTGTATTTGTCTTTCCAGAGCATTTATTTGTCATCTTTCTGCACAAGTAAATCTTTCAATTGGCTCACTTCTTGGACCAATTGCTCTTCAAGTCGTATTGTCCTTGAACCAGCCAGATTGGAGGATGACTGTCCAGCAACCCTTCTTGCGTATTCCCTTGACAAGGATCCCATCCCAAATATTTTCCCTCTTTTTATACCACCCGATGCCTCCACCCATAATGGCATACTATCAACAGATTGAGAAGACGTGGCAACATCATCATTACCGCTAGCATTATTCATGAAAAATTCATCAAATATTTCCTACATTAACAATATAAATTAATAACTATATATATATCAAAACTATTATAAATAATAAAGCATTGTAGTTTCCATAATGGGAAAAGTTTATACGAACAAACCTTAGTAGCTCGTGCTCGATCGCTAGTCCATGTCTTATCTTTCTTTTGAAATGCGCGAGTAAATGTATCTGTATATGTCGGTTCCCTCCCCAATTCATCCGCCTACAAAATATAAACCTAAATGAGTAATTGAATTAAATTAACATACAACATGTTTCATAGACTTACCATTCTTTTTCTGTGCTCCCCAATGTTAATAGAGCCCCCAGCATATGTGGCGGACCTTTCAGTAGAGGTAGAACATCGATTTTGTTTATTCCGTGGACTCATTTGCAGATGCTTTTCAGTTTCCCAAGTTCTCTGAATTTCTGTCCAATCATTAGCAGTAATAAAGTCTGGCTTGACATGGCTGCTCTTTGCTTTATTCATCACATTTCGCATGTGATCACCGACCTTTTTCTTAAAAATTCTTCTAACTTCAGCATCTTCCGTATCATCCCACCTAAACTTCCCCTGAAATCGATAGAAAAATAACTTACGTTATTAACCTGAACTAAGTTTGTGACAAAATAAAAGGACAGCACTTACGCTGAACTCATTCCACCACAAATCCTTTAATTCTTGTGGAGTGCTGATATATGTATTATAAGGCCCCCTCCAAAAGTTATCAACTATTTGATTAAGTTGCCTCACAACTCTTGTAGCTTCTGTAAATCTGCAAAAATTTCACTTGTATTTAGTTGACGTCCATATAATAATCGCCTAAATATTACATATACTTAAAAAAAATCTAGTACTTACGAATCTCCATATGGGCGTATCATGAATCATCTATCTTCTTCACTTATGTTTCCCTCATCATTTGAGTGTTGCACTGAAGAAGGTGTAACTAAAGGAGATTGAGGTCGCCCCTGATAACCTTGCCCCCGAATCTGATGTAGAGGGTCGAAGGAAGGGCCGGTGTGAAGGGGCTGTTGATGGTTGGAAGAAGTGCCAATGTGTCCATCAGCATGTAGTGGTTGAGGGATAGTTGAATATGCGGGGGAAGAGGAGAGGGATGGGGACGAGGAAGGGGAAGGGGAAGGGGAAGGGGCTGGTCTAGCTTGTGAAACTCGACGATGACCTCCACGTTTATACTGACAAATACACGGGTTAGACAAATATGGTAAAAAATATGAACATGTACTACGGACACATAATGAAATTTATCATGAAGCTTACCATTTTGTTGCATAGAGTACCGTGGCTGATCAGTGTAACCAAATTAGCGACAAAAGTCAAGAATATCAATCCCTTGATAAGCCGGAGATAAGCTGGAAATCACTAAGTTTTCATCAACCAACATAAACAGTCTGCAAATACAAACAAGAATGTTATACAGCAGCACTAAGCAACTAGTAAATAAATCGAGTTTGATTAACCTTGCTTAGCAAATGCTAATGCAGCAGCGAGGCGTAAATATCAACACTAGATTGATTAAACATCAACAATATAAGATGGGAAAATAAATGTGTTCAGCTCTGCTAATGCAGCAACGAGGCATAAATGGTTGTGTTCTAATCATTAACCAAAGGCAAGACTTTGCTCTACTTCAAGAGAAATAATAACAAAGAAAATCGTCGGTTGAGAAGATCTAAATCCAAATTGATGGAGCATCATAGGCTTTTGTGTGACTTTGAGTGTAGAGGGGCAAGGCTTGTTGTTGGCGTATACTATGAAGGAGACATGAAATGCATCTGTGGCCACTGGAAATGTAGGAGACCTACCGGACAAGCACTCACAAGTAGATAAATTGCCTCTTGATGATGACGATTACTCTTTACAATAAAACATGGTGTTGTGTTGTGTTTGTAGGAGGTGCGTGTAATTTGGAAGTCGAAAAAGATGATAAAAGGAGAACTTTTCAGGAAGATAATTATAAAAAAGGATTATAATTATGTGTCCTATCACATGGAATTGTCTCATATGAGCCATGCGCCTGCAATTTTGTCCTAAACAGGCTCATAGTTAAAGAAAAGGTAAGTCACATAAGCCATAACCATCGTTAATTCTCAATTGACGTGGGATTTGATTCTGTTGAGTCTTTTTATTTTCGGCGGGGGTGGGGGGCACGAATTGCAACTAAATCTTCGTGTTTGACTTTTGCTTGGTAGTGCCATAGGGCTTACTAGACATAAAAAGTTTGTGTTGATGGCGAATAGTTCATCATTAAGTTGCTTATGCCGGGCTAACGTGAGGGTTGTGACTATTACCTTGTCGCTGGTCGCAAGGGCTAGCTGACTCACATGCACCAGTTCTATGTCTTAGCTAGCAAGGATTGGTCGGCCCTTATTACTTATGGAGGATCAAGTTTAGTATATGCTTGGTGCATATAAGCCCACTTCATCTCAACTATTAAATAGTCTTCAGTCCACATGGAATTTAAATAATCTAATAATTGAGATGCAATAAACTCACATGTATAAACTTTTTGCTGTGGAGAGGCTCCTTCTCTTTGCTCTCTTCCCGAGCAATGCTGCAAAAGCAAATCGATGAAGTTGTCATAGATAAGGCACGGAAGGATTCGATTGCGTAATTTAACAAGTCAAAAGACTTAATGATACAACAAAGAAGGTTCAAAGGATCAAGTTGCTGAGATAATAACTAAGTTCGCAAGCATTAAAACCAAATCTGATTAACCTTCTATTGTTAAACGAATCTCTAACCCTATATGGGAGAAAATACCAAATGATCTGTTTGTTTATGGAGCAAACAGAAAGTTGGTGATCCTTTTTTTCTTCTTCTTCTACTTATTGATTAAAGTCTTACCTGTCGGGAGAATAGTGATGAAGTTTAGTCTAATCAATCTATATCACTCAAGTTGGGCTGTCTTCGCTAGCAAATGTGAGATCGCAACAGGATTTTAGATCATCCCACTATCCTTACCCGAAAACCCTAGAATCTAATAATATGAAAATTTCAGGATCTAAGGGTCAAATTATTTCTTTGTCTAAGAGGATCGGAATGAGTAGTCAAGGCAAACCCTTGTGCAGAAAAAGAGAAAAAATCAAACTTTCAGGATCTACAGCATTTTCCTATGATTATAGTGACGCAGAACTTGACTCCATAGCATCAAATCCACAACTACCAGTAAGCGTCGCCACAAATCAACTGAGCAGCCAAAGCAGATCAAACCAAACACCACTTTCACCAAAGATATCTATTAGCTATAGGGCTGTCACATGAGGAAACAAGATCGACCTTCAAATCCATCTCACTGGCAACAACATAAACTAAGAAGGGCAAACGAGAACGAAGACAAAACTCCAGACTCAACCAGGTACTCAGCAGATCAATCGAACAAGCGCCAGACCAAAAGCAAAGCGCAACACGAGACATGTCAAGACACACTCGGAAGAAAAACCCAAAAACTGGCATGTGATGAAGATTTGACCCAATATTCCCAAAGAAAGCAACGCCGAGAGAGAGAGAGAGAGTACCTGAAGAGACAATTAAGTGGGAAGCGAAGACTAATGGTGAAGCAGGAGAATTGCCGAGACGATAAGGACTGAGGCGGTGGAGGCAGAGGGGGAAGCGGAAGAGATGATTAAGTGGGAAGTGAAGACTGATGGTGAAGCAGGAGAATCGTCGAGACGACAAGGACTGAGGCGGTGGAGGCAGAGGGGAAAGCGGAGGTGGAGGCAGAGGCAGAGGCAAAGGTGTGCAAAAGAGGTGGAGGAGAGACAGTTGGGAGAAGATGAGGGGTTCTTCAGTCAAGGAAAGCACGAACTAGCTAAGGCAAACATAAAAAATAAGAAGAGGAGAAGATGAAAGGGTTCTTCAGTCAAGGAAAGCACGAACTACCTAGGGCAAACATAAAGAAGAAGAAGAGAAAAGATAGTCGTTTTATCCCCCTAAATTAGAATAGCGACGAAAATAAGTATTTTGTCACTAAATTTAGCAACGGTAAAATAAGTTTTTGTCGCTAATTTAGCCACGGGAAAAACTTTTCCATCGCTAATTAGCAATGGCTAAAATTATTCCATCGCTATTTAGCTACGGAAAAATTTATCCATCGCTAATAGTGACGGCTTTTGTGACGGATTTTGTGATAAAAAAAATTATCAACGACGAAATGAATGTCAAGTGGTACACGGAAGATTAAACGTATCCACCTTACACTAATTCTAATTCTTTAAACTCATAAAATTAGATTGGGGACATGAAAATAAAGTTAGTACATACTATAAGATGGGAAAATGAATGTGTTCAGCTCTGTTAATATTTCATATGTTATGTAAGGCTAATTTAAAAGATGGATTATGTTTTATACATGAGACTAAAATTTGGACTCTTATGTGTCACATTACATAATTGATGAAGGATATCATGTATACTGTTGTTTGAGTTTGAGAACATTGATGGGTTCATATAATTATTACATATATTCAATCCATCCATTGCACATCCATTTAAATTTGCGGTCTTGTTTCACCTTGACATACCAGTGAATGAGTGGTCTTAAATAATGTAAACCAAATATTTATTAAAACGTAGAAGATTGGAGTTATGAATTATTTAGGTTTGTTATAGTTTGAGATAATTGTAAGAATATATGGGACATTTAAGCAAAACAATGAGATAGGAGCCATGCCACGTTTGCTGCTTTTTTGTTTATAGATCGAGATTATGTACATCTTTAATGTTCAAATGCTATGATAAATTTATTCAAAATTTTAATTGTTTTAGAGTGATATAATGTTGAATTGAGATAATCAATATGTTAAAAATCAGCTGGCACAGTTATAAATTACTTGTTGGTAACATTGCTTTCATATATTATACATAATATCTCGTGTAATCATGATATAATTCTAGTAATCTATTATGGCTACATCCATCACTTGAAAAAAAGTTGAAATAGATTAATGTGATCAGTTTTAATTAGTGCTAGTTTCCCACCAATAGATCACCACCCACGCCCCCTCTCTTTTTGTACAGATATACATAAATGAGAACTCAAAATTCCAAATTCCTCTCTCTCTCCACTTGCGAAATCCCTAAAAAAATCTCCCGCCCTGCCCAGTCCCTCCAAAATCTCCCGCCCCGCCCACTGCAATTGTGCTCGATTCTTTTATTCTCGAATTCAATTGTCGATTCTTTTCGCCGCCTCGGAGTGATGTAAAGATTGCGGGTTCCTCCTCCAGGAGCTCTCTTTCTCTCTCTCTCTCTCTCTCTCTCTCTCTCTCTCTCTCTCTCTCTCCGGCTTCTGAAACTTTGAATTGAGCTCGTGAGGAAGACGAGGTCGAGGGAGCTTGAACGAGCAGGATCATGAAGGATCTCTATGGGTGGCTGGTCTCCTTCTTCTCCGTCGTAGCCCTCGTACTCATTGTCATTTACCAGGTCAGCGCCCCCCTTCCCCCCTAACCCATCAACCAAAACCCTAGGTCCCAAGCTCTCTTATTCCTCGAAAGATTTGGCCTTTCTTAATCAGTTGAAGTCGGCTCGTAAGGGGTTGTTCAATTCGAAGTCGCGATTGCCCCCCTGAGCTGCCCTTATTAATTGCCCTCTCCGTACTTTCCCTCATCTTTGAGCCGGAACCAAATATAGATAGAGTTTAATTGTCGATTCTTTTCGCCGCCTCGGCAAGTGCTTCAAAAACCCACAATGCTTTTGCTGCAAAATAAGCCCAATAGTGCAGGCATTTAATCCAGCACTTGGACAGGCCTTGACTGCTATTCTTGCCACCCAAGGAGCTAGATTGGGAATTGGTAATTTGCTGGGAGGTATAGGAGCACCTCCGATGAACCAAGGTGGGATGCCGGGAGGATATGCTAGCCAACCTGCTGGAAGCTATGGGATGCAACCCAGGATGCAAGGTGTTTATCAGAATCCACAAATGGGTCAGGGGACTTCTGGTCGTCCTTCACAGGGCGGTGGACCCCCATACATGGGACACTAGGTGAGTAAGATCTCACATCTGCCGTTGTTTTTGGAGTGTTTTGATCTCATTTCTTTTTATCACTATCATCTTTTCCTTTGTCCTTCATTTTAAAATGTATTATGATCTTTCGGGTGGCCTGCCACTTCGCTCATTATTGTCCAATACACTTGCTAAGCATGTTCAAAGTGTTGTGTTCATGCAAAAAAATAAGGCCACTTCATTTTAGCTTCAATTTGGATTGATAGGATCAATGATCCAAAGATGGCATAGTAATTTGATTGGCCTGATAGATAACAAAGGAGCTCACCAGATAAGCAGGCCATGTTGAAGTTTTTGTTCTGTTATATTTTGTGTTTCAAACTCTCTTCAATCCATTTTTAGTCCCAAAGCGATAGATTTCACCCAACAAGACAAGCTGAGTAGTGAGAATTTTTTGTAAAATTTTGTGTTGATGCTTGTTTCAGTCTGCATTGTTTAATGGCTTAGAACAGTCTTATCATATGATGCTGAGTTTGATGTTTGTATATTTTATGATTTGGATTGGATTGATGCTTGTTTCAGTCTGCATTGTTTCATGGCTTAGGACAGTCTATCATATGATGCTGAGTTTGATGCTTGTATATTTTATGATTTGGATTGGTTGATGTTGACCTGACAGTCTTGACACGCCAAGCCATGGTAGTAAGAAACATTCATCCGAATGAGTTTAATACATCCTTTACAAATTTTTTTATTTGGGTTCCCGATCGGTGTCTCGAACTCTTAAAAGCGAAAGTTCGCTATGGTACCATACTTAAATTGATTAACTTGTTCAAGTCCCACATGATTGGTTTGGTTATGTTCTATAGACCTTAAAGTTATAAGATGACCTGTCTAGTCTAAGAATGTCATATGGATTGTGAAAACTCCTTATCTTACAATGTATAAGCCTTGTGTTCCCTGTCTCATGCAAAACAAACTCTATTTGATTTACATGTAATAGTACCTAATAATCTCGAGTACATATTGCTTTGGTGTTCTGTAATTCAATATTATGCTTGGAACTGCTTTATAGACATCTCACTGGTTAATACTTGCTTATTCTTGATATATGGATTATTATGAACATGTATATTTGCCGCTACACTCTTGTTTTGCTTGTTAATGCTTGTATAGTTAATGCAGGTGATGACGATTTAAATATAGCATAGTGTTATCGTACTTTGGTGGTCATAGATTTAAATATGGTTTGACTTGTCAAGCTCTTTTCCTTTTTGAAATGTTCTTGCCCTCCTTTTGTTTTCTTGCATAGATTCTTTGATGGTCATGAGATTAAGGTGTTTTCAAGCAGTGTTCCTGTTGTGTCCTCTAAAAGTAAAAATTCGTAAGTTTGCATTTAAAGTAGTTGGAAATTGCAATTTCAGTTTACTGTTGTTCAATTTTACTACAGCGTTATATGTTTGCGTGTTTCCTGGGTATGTCCTTCCTAATACAGTCGGCTTTTTGCTTTGTAATGTACTAGCCTGTTCAAAATTACCAAAGAAGCAGAGCATCTTGGTGATGAGCATTTAGCAAAGGCTGTGGAAGAGTTGGTTGGTAGAACAAAGAATTTGGAAAACGAATTATCAAGGTACCTTCCTTCAACAGATCACATATGTTTACCTATAAAAGTTCCATGAGCATAGGACCATTTTTCTGATTTTTTTTTTTGAATTTTCAACTTCAAATAATGAAAACTAAATGTAAATAAACAGAAATGTTCTTGAGGGGCATATCTAGTTAAAGGCCGGTTTGTATTCGAGAATTTGGAGGTAATGTATTCTTCAGGCATTCAAAACTTCTTTGGATAGATGAAAATGTGTACTGAGTGGTTGAAACAATGAGAACTCCCCTCCCCAATTTGGGATGAGAATGTATGTTTTTATGTTCATCTGTGTTGAGTGTAAGGATGTCTTTGTTCTCGCTTTGCGCGGTTGAGATCCCGTCACTCATTCTCAGTATTCAAATGCAGGTATCCTCCATCAACAGAGGAGGCCAATGTTGAGGCGAATTTGATTTTGTTGTGGAAACCGCAATTGTAAAGTATGCTTGCACTTGGATGGGCCACTGAAAGTGAGTTACTTGATCTTTTCCTCTTCTTTAATATGCATATCACTTGCTGGCTTTAACTTAGGTTTTCTATTTTTTCCCTTAGAAAATGCTTCATGCTGAACTAACCTACGGTGATGATGAAAAGTTGCAACACAATGCATATATTTTGCGGCTGCTTCTTCCAGTCCTGCAGCATGAGAATGAAGAGCAAAGGTTGGAGAAAAAATTAGACGACGCAACACTTCGAGGTCAGCTTTTTATGTGCCATCACAAAGTGACTTACTCCTGACGTTAAGTGTCGATGATAGAAGAGGCTGTTCATCTTGGAATTGTTTGCTGGTAATTGTCTCTTGTGTGCTTGATATGAAAATGCCATAAAGGAAATAGTCATGAACTAAATTATTTTTCTCATACAAAACGATGCTCGATAATAGTACTTTGTTTTGTGGAGAATCCCGTGGCATGGTTAGTGATTGGCTTTATTTTGTGACAGGTCTATCCTTGTCAAAGCTGAAGATTTAGTTGGCAGATGTTGATGAAGATGAACATGCGTACCGGTATAGGGAGTTTTCCATTCTTTTGTATTTCAATTAGCTAAGCATACAACATAATTGAATTTATGCTGATGGAAGCATACCTTGCCCCCCAAAAACTATGGATGGTTGTAGAAATGGCTTGCTTGAATTCAAGTGCATCTTTCTTGATTGTCCGCTCTCATATTTGGTTGAATTTTGCCACGAATAACTAGCGACAGAGTTTTCCATAAATATAGGTTTGCCGCGAATTACTATTTTAAAAAATTATGTGGCAAATTAGCAACAAAATTTGCCACGAATTCAAATTAGTGACCAATTCCGCCATAAATATAGGTTCGCCGCATATTATTGACTAAAAAAATACGTGGAAAATTAGCCACAAATTCAAATTAGTGACGATTTTTTCCATGAATATAGGTTTGCCACAAACTACCGGAAAAAATTCATTTTTCATCGCCAAATTTTGCGACGCTGATTTAGTCAAACAAAGCAAATTCGTTGCAAAAAATATTACCGACGACTTTTTGCCAAACTATCCGTCGCAAAATTCGTGACTAAATTTTGTTTTAATCAATCATGAAGGATTGGCGACGACTTAAATAGCGACGAATATAGCAACGGATAAAAGTCGTCGCAAATTGGCTACGAGTTTTGCAACGGATTTTGTGACGACAATTCCACCAACGAAATTTTGGCTACGTATTATTGGCGACGAATTTATGTTGTTGCAAATTTGCGACGCAGTCGGTGATGAATTTAGTGACAACATTTTTGCGACGACATTCTTTTTGTAGCAAATTAGCGATAAATTTGGTGACAAACGATTAGCGACGAATTTAGAGACGATGTTTACTCCGTCGCTAATTTAGCAACGACTTTTGTGACGGTCTAATTTCCGTGGCCAATTAGCGACGACAAATCTAATTTAGTGACGGTATAATTTGGCGACGCCATTTTGGCGACGATTAACTTTTTCGTCGGAAAATTCGTGGCAACACCGTTAGCAACGAATTTTGCTAAATTTTCCATCGCTAATTCCCGTAGCTAAATCCTTTTTTTAGTGACTAATTCAGCTACAATTTAATTTTCGTCGCTAATTTGGCGACGAGTTTTGTGATGGTAACTTTTCCGTCGCAAATTAGTGACGATAAATCATAATTAGTGACGGTAGAATTTAGCGACGGCGTTTTAGCGACGAAAGAGTTTTTCGTTGGAAAATTCGTGGCAACACCGTTTAGCGACGACTTTTGCCAAATTTTTCGTAGCTAATTTCCGTAGCTAAATGCCTGTTTTTTTGTAGTGATGAAACCATAAACTATTTTAAATCTACATGCATACTAAGGTTGATATGCAGTATTCCAAACATGAAATATGAATGCACCCTAGATTCTAAAAGATGCGCGTGACATATAAGATGTGCAGATGATGATTGCCTCAATGCTTGAGTGTGTTCTCTTCAGCCCAGTATCTTAGCGTTGCTGTGTCTCCTTTTTAATTGAATCAAAACCCACTTTGCATGCTCCACGTCGCGCTCTCTCTGTTTGAAACGATCACATACTCACTTTTTTTACTCCCTCGACTCTGTCCCTTTCTCTAATACGATCATGGTTCTTGCCATGAATGAGTGGAAGTTGTTGTAATAAGATGTATATTAATGTTGGAACAAAATATATAGTTAAAAAATGCGTAACGCTCTCTATTGTAACCAGAAAATATTAAATCTCAGTAAATGTTAATAATGATATAATAATGACCCAGCCAAAGTTTTATCTATATAAGAATGCTAAATCACAATTGAAATACAAATTTATTTGATTATATATAATTAAAAGGAAATTAAACAAGAGGTTAGGTACAACTAACTGAATCTCTTAAAGTGATAAGATCCTACCAACGGTATTATGCAGTTTCACGAACTATATCTCTTAAGATACAACACCTCAACCCATTGGTACTAACGTTATACAAACAAGATTCTGTCAAACATTTTTATAAACCGGCATACTTGAGGAGATGCAATTTTTCAAAGGAGGAATTCTAATTTCTAAATGGCTCTATTTTATATGAACTTTAAAAAAAAATTCTTAGTACTTAATTATCGTAAACTGAAGATACACCTTAAAGCTGCTATATGAATATTGAGAGATGCGTCCACTAATGCATTCATTAATTTGTTCATTAATGCTTCCTATAGTTGCAGCAACATAGCTGAAGTGCTTGTCAATGAGAACTAAAGAGCCGAATCAATTAATGCGTTGTCCATTAACATATCCATTAGCACTTTCTTAATGTTGAGTAATTAATAACTGAATAGCTACAACAATAATTACAACAATCCCTTACATTAATGGCCCTACAGAGCTTTGTTGACTTGAAGAATTCCAAGTGTGCATGTGGAGATAAACCGCATCAAGATATACAGTTTTTGCTTTGAAGTTTATTTAGTAAAAGCCTGTCAAACTTGCTATACTAGTTGATCAATTAAGCCTTGAACAGCTAGTTGTTGATGTAAGCCTGTACAATAGACCTTAGATCAAGTATCGCTGACTCGAGATCGATTCCCGGTTGTATTCATTCTTTTGACCCTAAATCTCTCGTAATTCATGCCTACTTTAGAAAATCTAGCCTTTAAGGATATTTGTAAAATTAGTCAACTCCATACATATAGATACATTTCTATCAAAGATACCCTACCATACATTCTTAGGATTTTGAAATCCAAGTTATAAGAATGATTATATGTAAAGTGTAGCAAAAGCACTGTTGTATCATAGGAGTGAGAGACAATGTACACACTAGAGTTTTCAAAAATTAACATTGTCCTATTAAACTTAGCCCATATAGTCTCCTATCATTGGGTTAGGTTTCCACCTTAGAACCTCTTTATTGAGCTACGACTTTTAAATTCATTCATCTTGATGCGTGTTTACTTGTTCTCTCAACAAATCTTTTGCCAATGGATCCTCAAAATTTTCTATTACTTCACAAAGTCCGAAAAAATCATTTCATTCGAGAGCAACTGTCTTACTATACCATTTCTATGACAAAATTGTCTACACTTATTATTATGTATTACATTTTGTGCCCTTACAATAATATCTTAATTGTCATAGTGAATGCATATCCCAAGCACAGGTTTGGACCACAACAAATTAACCTCTAAAAACTACTAAAGTCATTATGCTTTTCTAGCTATTTTTTCTAAAGCAACAAACTCTAATTCCATTATGGAGTGCACTAATGGAGTTTGCTTTGAGGATTTTCATAACATGTGACACCTCAATTGTACGAAAATGGGTCAAAACAGGTTATATGGGTCAATATGGGTCGGACCATTTTCAACCCGACCCGACTCACTCATATGACACCTCCAGATTCAAGTGATATCATGGAGATTCACTGGGGATGTGCTAGTGTGGCACCTGTCAGGTCTAACGATGGTCTCCTCAAATTTATAATGGTGCATTGGATGTATGAGATGGAATATCCTCAATCAATTTTAGACGAAAATCATCTAGCAACCAACTAGGAGATATAGGGAAAAAAATATAAAAAGACGAAGGAAAGAAAAGGAAGAAGAAGAAAAAAAACTCCAAAAATTTAAAAATATTTAGTGAAAATTATTCATGTCGGCGATTTAAGAGAGAACTACGTTGAAATATCTTAGGCTTAATGTGAGCTCAAGATGGAAAACATTCCATGTACAATTTAAGCCATAAAGAAAGAACAAGTTCAACTCCTTCTTTGCGGTTCCCTCTCTACGCCGAATAACTGAAGAACTACATGCGCTCCCCTGTGAATTACCAAAGAAAGAAAAAAAATGATGAAGAGAAAAGTGAGTCCATGAAGATTGATCCATCATCTTCGAGCACTTGAAGAGTCTATTTTGATGGGAGTAGAGAGCCAGCTAGGAAGTGAGAGATGAGAGAGAGAGCTCTCTTGGGTTGATAGCTCGGCACTTGATGCCCCGCTCCTCGCACCGTCGCAAACGTCAAGTCTCCCTTGGACACTTGCACGTACCCTCCGACCTACATGCATTGAAGACGGTGCGGATTGCTTTTAGTTCAGCAAATTGAAACAATTGATCCCTCCACGAGGAGGAGATCCATGGCAAGAATAATCAACGGAATGTAACTTAAAGGGGTCGATGTCGGGAAAACAAACAAGCTGCCTCACCTCTCCCCCGAGGAACCAAGGACGCCATGGACTCTTTATAGGGAGGCTCATCTTGCTAAGAGACCTCTGGGTCGACGTCACCGGCACTACTCCATCTGTATCTCCGCTGCATTTTCGATTATCCATTAGTCATACCCCACTTCAATCACACACGACGGATAGCCAAAAGTTGCCAATGACCCGACGAGAATTGGTTCTACATGATTTTGTTCTCGTCAAAGATATTTCACTTCTAACATGGACGGTAAGGGAAAAGAAAAATCTATTTATTTACCTGAACACCCAAAGACGGAGCCCATTGGACATGAATTCTTGAAGGAGAGGGAGGACGGTGAAAGATCTATCTGCCCAGCTGATGACATCGCTGCACGGTTGCCAGTCGTGATCGAGCTTCGTCACGTTGGCATGAAGTGCCTCTTGCACATTTTCTCTATTCATGTACGCGTGCACGTAGTTGTCGCTACACGGGTCAAAGCCCATGATCTGGCAAAACAAAACACAATCCAAAAATCTATGATATTGCAAATTGGAGTAAAAGGTCATCGTTCGAAAGTACCAAAGGTTGAGTGTAAAAGAAAAAGGCAAATGAATTTGAGCTCACGTTGGTTTTCTTGGGATGAGCAGTCGGGTTGGAAGAGAAGCACAGAGGGGCGTAGATGTTGTAAACGTCGATAGGATTAATATCATCATCCGCATCCGACATAGCCGAATGGCATTGGTTTACTTCCTCAGTAACATTTGGGGAAAAATCGCAATACTTTTGAATTGCATACCATGTCTCGTCAGATATCAGTGCATGTGTAGCCAAGTATTCGTACATCCCATTCATATCCGCCTCCTCATTGATTGCTGCATTTCCAATCTGCACGTGTCCATATATATTCTCAGTTAAAACCAATCCTTTTATCCGTTTTATCAATCTACCAAAGCCAGATGATTTAATAGATACTATGAGGCTTGGGGAATGGTGTTAATCGACTGCGTGGGCGCTAATCAATAATGGTTACCTACTAATGTTCATTCGTTGAATCAGTATATGACCCCCAATAAGAAAGACAAAAAAATATCACATACAATATGTTTTATGGCGCGATTACTAACCTTACCACACCTCCTTCAGCAAAAACACACGTGCAGATTATCATACCTCCTTCTAGCTTTTATTAATTCAATAGAACGAAAAGGGCCAACACAAAAACACACGTAAGCTTAAAACTATTCCAATTGCGAATGTTCAAATTTTAGGTGGTCAATGATTTCAAATTTAATAGAGAAAAAGATTATGCAGTTCACGAAAACAACTTACTATAATCCCTTTGAGGTTGATAAGGGTCTTGTTTGCCTTCTTGTTGTTGTGAAGGATGTTGTGAGCGAGCTGAGGCACGTAATGACCCGCGTAGCTCTCGCCTGAAATATAAAAATCTCTGTTTTTGTACTCGGGAAACCTCTCCAGCCAATTTAGCAAGAACACATAATTGTCCGTGGCGGTTTTGCTGTCTCCGGTTGTGCTATAATCCGATGTTGTGTTAGAATAGGAAAAGCCTACACCGGCCGGAGACTCTAGGAACAACACGTTCGCGGCTGGCCTCGCAGAAAATATGATTCATCACTCTATCAGCCAAAATAAAAGGTGAAATACTTTGGTGTTTTTTAAATACTTTACCAATATTCCATGCAAATTTATTTCTATAGAGAGTCTTCCCGTCGCTATAGACTCGGAACGGTCCAAGTTCCTGCATTGCTCCATAGCCGAGGGATGAGCAACCGGGACCTGAAAAAAAGAAACAGCATAAATAGCTAACTCTTACTCACTCAAGCGCACCATAAATATAATCTAAAGATGATTACAGCATAATCGCGTAGATGGATTACCATAAAAATTGATAGAGATGGCTCATCCGTGCTTTTATGTATTGGAATTGACAAGAGGAATAAGGTAGATCAGAAAAGGGGCAAATCATGATCATAACTTATACTCGTATACTTTGACTATACTCTGCACCTAAGAAAAAGCAACGCTTGAACTCAAAGCACCCGCTTCATTAAAGTTATTCAAAGTGAATAAAAAGCCAACGACAACAGTTCGAAACATGCTTAGTTCTCGTGACAAAGTTATGTTCATCATTTTATTGTAGCATAAAATACCTACACCAATTGATCAAGTTTAACTTCTGCCTAATATGCCCTTGAAACTTTTGCTAAATCTTTTGTTATTTTGCCGATTCAACATTTTTTTATGACAAATGAGTCCTAAACATTTTGCAACTTTGCCGATTAAGTCCTTCTGGCGAATTTCGACCGGAAAATGTCTACTTGGCGATGACGTGATGCAACGGACCTCGCTGGCAATGACGTGGTGACGACGTAGCGATAATCGGACCCCAGATTCTTATTTCTGTTTTTTTTTTCTCTTTTTTTCTTAAAAAAAAACTAGTTGGCCGGTGAGCTCCATCAGCCACCAGAGCTCACCAGAGCTCGCCGGCCACTTTAGTGGGCAGCTCGGCCCTCGTCGGCCGTAGGTGAGGGCGAGGGAGGCCATCGCCGCCATCACCCCCGGTCGGCGAGGGCCTAGCGAGCTCGCCCAAATCTGCTGCAAATCTAGGTGAGGCCGGCCACGGGAGAGGGCGGCGGCGGCCTCCCCAGCCCCCACCGCCCTCGCCCGGATCTGGGCGGGGCAAGCTCACCTAGATCTACTGTTGGGCGAGGTCGGCCCTCGCCAGCCACGGTGGAGGGCGGCGGCAGCCTCCCCCACGGTCGGTGAGGGTCGAGCCGCCCTCTAGAGTGGCCGACAAGCTCTGGAGGCCAGGGGAGCTCGCCGGCCAAGTAGTTTTTTAAGAAAAAGAAGAGAAAAAAAATATGGGGTCTGGTCATCGCCGACAAGGTCCGTCACGCCATATTGTCGCCACGTAGGCATTTTCTAGCCAAAATTCGCCGAAATGACTTAACCGGCAAAGTTGCAAAAGATTTATGACTCATTTGACATTAAAAAACATGGTTTATAACTGAATCAGCAAAATAGAAAAAGGTTTAGAAATGAATCGGCAATTGTCCCAACTTCTGCCTAATATGCCCCTAAAACTACCATGCAATTATATAGCTTGGCTATAAAAACAGTGATAACTTCCAAACTAAAGAGAGTATGGTTGCATTAGTAGAGAAGAAAACTTTATATTGCTATCTGAAATTGAAAATGACATGGAGATCTAGCGAAAACTAAGGCACACACCTCCATTAAGCCATATAAGAAGCGGCATCGAGTCCTTATTTTGTCCCGCTTCGGCAAAATAATAATAAAGCGCTCGACCGGCCGATTCATCAGTAGTGATGTAACCGCCGTAGTGATTGAATTCAACCGGCGGTTGTCCAGGCAACCTTATGATCTTATCTTTCTCCTTCAGTCCTTCTTGATTATAAATCCTAGAATTGAGAATTTCATAGTGATCGCTCACCTGAAATTGGCTCGTGTCAATCCCATACTTCTTGGACTTCGCTTTGTATAGAGAATCAAGAAGCTCTCCTTGTTTCTTTCCATGCATATGAACAAGCGATGACAAGATACATAGAGAGAAAAGAAGAAGAGATAAGCGTGCTTTAGGTTTCCTCTCCATTCTCCCTTCTCTCAGCTTCTTCCTCTTCGAGCTCCGTTGGGGGGGGGGGGGGAGAGAAGAGAGTTTAATGGTGGTTTTAATATATTTGGTTGAATTATATAGAAAATCGGAAGAAAGTGAAGATGGCAATTGGTGACTGAATGGGAAAGTCTCCACAACCTGGGTAAGCTTGATCAGATATAGGTAATTATATCCATGGAATTAAGATTTCCTTTTAATTTCGGTAACATGTTGTGCCAAGTGCCTCCACTGTGGACAGTGTTTGCTCATCTGGAAATAATTGCCGCTTAATATAGATATGCTGTAATTTAATCAAATTGAATCGAACATACTATAATGTATGATTTGTTACTCGATATGGATGTCGTGGCTAAACACTGATGGCATGTATGAGGCACATATGTTAACATGTGAACAATGGAATGGCAAGATCATTATTTTACAGCTTCCTCTTGTTACCTTTTCTTTCTTTGACAACCATGTTAAGCATTGAAAGCAAAATTCTCAGCACTGACTATCATTAAATGTGTTTCATAACCATCTAAGTACACACAACTTGATTAATTTTTTAAGTAAAAAAATCACACATTATGGCAAGTAATAACTTACTCAATTAAGTGATAAAACATACCATGTAAATAAGATCGATGAAACAGGAAATTATACCGCTTTATACTAGCTTTCAACCAAAAAATAAAATTGAGGTACTATCTGGTTTTTATTTACTAGGCCTTATTTAAAATTGATTTCCAATCATTATTTTGCTTTTTTTAAGACTCGTGCCATTTTCCACCCTTGGAA
Organism: Melaleuca alternifolia; assembly: GCA_019926035.1. Taxonomy (NCBI): domain Eukaryota; kingdom Viridiplantae; phylum Streptophyta; class Magnoliopsida; order Myrtales; family Myrtaceae; genus Melaleuca; species Melaleuca alternifolia. The sequence continues at coordinate 591,618 of JAGKPW010000288.1, forward strand.
TATTTTTAAGGCTCTCCTAAAATATCTGTGGTGGCATAAAATAGACCTTACTGAGATTTCATTACTGGTTAGATTGATGAAAGAGGAAAAACATATATTTTTATCTTTTTTTTTGTTCAATCAAAGAAATTTGCATGTTCGTTGATTTTTAAGATTCATTTATTTTAGTAAATTTAATGATGAAGAATCTTATTCAAAATAATATTGTCAATGTACAGATTTTTTCTACAATGTCTCTCTAAAGTTCGATGTGAAATAACCCCTTGTAATATACGATTCTTTAGTTCAGGATTCCGTAGGGGATTATATGGCCAAAGTTGTGAACTCTTTATGATTGCACTTTATAACTAAATTATGTTAGTTAACAAAAATTATCATAAAAGTTCAAACTCGTCACAAAAGTATCCTTTCTAGAAATCAACTTGAACACAATATCAAGTCCAATAGAGGAAATCAAGTCCATAGACAACACGGATGGAAACTAATATATGATAGTGGAATGAAATAGTTATTGTTTTGATTAACAGGAATTGTCTTGTATGTCATGACAGTGCTTGGCTTTTATATTTTCAAAGCAATTTTCACCGTTTTCAATTGTGATTTTAATTAATTAGTTATCTTGAGGTTATTTTGATTAAGTCAACAGTCTCGGGAGTGTTATACTCATTTCAAAGGTGGGATAATGGAAGCCTATTTTTGACATCCAACTTTTCTATTTAGTTATCCCTTTTTACTTTACAATGGGCCCAAAATTTAGGCCCAAACATAAAGAAGCTAATGGCTTGCATGATAGGGCATAATTTCTATTTCAGAATGAGTTTCTCTATTTCATAACTCATTTTGCAACAGAAATCCATTTGGTGAGAAATTTTTTTTCTACTTATAAAATATATTTTTATTCCATAAATAGGTTTAGTTAAAGAATCATAAATATAAAATTTGTAGTTTCTCTTCTAGAATGAGAAATAAAGAAATTGTTTCTCTCTCACCTAACTCCTCCAAAGTCCTCCACTGCTAGTCACTATCGCCGATTGCCGCCGCCACCAATTGTCACTCCCGTCGGTTGACCACCAGTCGCCGCTACCACCCACTACCCCACTACCACTGATCGGTCACTATTACCATCGTTGCCATCTCCTCCTCTAGTGGCAAGCAGGTGGGTCACTACTGCCACCACCGCCAGCCAAGCACCTCCGCCAGTCACCATAGTGGCCAGCCGGTCACCATCACTGCCGATGATTGTCGATTGACCAGTCACCACCAACACTACCGTGACCCATCGGTTGCCAGTAGTCAGTCACCACTGCTACCGTCCGGCTGATCACACCAACCAACCGGTCATCATCACCGTCCAAAAGGAAAAATCTATTTAAAAAGTAGAACTTTTTTTTCTTTATCAACGAATTTATATTTCTAAAATAGAAATTGTTTGTTATTATTAAAAAAATTAACTCATTATGGAATATAAGAAGAATTTTTTTTTATTCCAGAAATCAATTTATGGCTTAAAATTGAATCATCCATACCCTAATTGTCAAAACATTGTCATGACAATACTATTAATCCATGAGACCCAAACAATCAAATGCCTAATAAGCTCATCAATTGTTGGAGTTACCACAATAAAATTTACCCACAAGACTCATCAATGCAATACCTAATGAGCTCATCTATTATGAACTATGGAATTTCATTGAAGTAAATGACATGTGGCAACAATAAATCCACAGAAGTATGCATAGAAGTTGAAGACTGGGTCAACTAGGCTCCATCGAGCAAGAGCATAGCTAAAGAATAGAGTAATTACAAATCATCCTTAGAGTAGCAAACAAGTGAAAATAGTTAGAGATCATGCGGGCTACGAGGAAACAATTACTTAGGGCATTGTTTATTGTGCTATCAGCCCAGGAAGATAGCATTATTACTGGCCTATAAAATAAGTGATCGTACTTGCAAGCAATCTGGTCTTTCCTCTTTTCTTCAAAAAAGTATCTCCATTCCTGAATTATCTGTTTCTCATCTAGCAACGTATGCAATGGAAGATGAAGAATTAATGAAGATTCAACAAGGTTGTCAAGGAAACATTTTGATAGCGGTCGTGATCCTCCTTCAAATGAACCACCAAGGGAAAACTAAGGAATTATTGGCTTGGCACAAACAGTAAGTCATTAAAGAGATGGCATCGTCGCCCAATACGGAGTCTCCCAAGCCATATTAATCACAACTTGGTGTTTTTTCGTTTTTACTTTTTGGTAAGAAATGAGGGCAAAGCTCTAAAATTACATTTTAAATCTCCTAATAAATTTTGATCCTGTTTGATCTCCTATCAACAATGGAAGGAAACCTCTTGGCGGCCTATTTAATGCTAAAGTGCCATCTACATCAAATGATTGAAGTATCAAATTCACCAACTAATATGTACATGAATTTCCTTCCCCCAAAAGTATGTGTCAAATAAAAATGAGAGTTGATCATGTGAGTGCGTCAATAATGATGTAATGCTCGATAATCAAAATAATAAATAACTTACTTGAAAAGAGTTAAGAACCTAGAATAAACAAGCAAAATTAAAGCTTCACTATGTTTCATGTAGCGGGAATTCTCCAAACTTTAACTAAAAGAAACAATGATGTGATATATGCATGTCCTAAATATGACTTCTGAATCGAATTTTGTGTCAATAACCAATTACCACAATGCGGGACTAACACGCATGTTAGTCTATGTAGACATGATTATATAATTTAAGCCAAGTAAGGTAACTTAGATTAATAAATAAAGCACAATGCCAATTAATTCTTTTTCTTTTTTGGGTTTAAGATGAACATGAATTAATTTAAATTCTATGGCTAAATGAATTTTAATCAAGCATGTTAATGAACTCACATAAAAATGTAAATTATGGGATCGTAAACGCAATGTTATGACATGAGTCAGAATTGATCACAAATTAACCCTTATTAAAAAAATAGATGAAAGGTTGTTTATTATGTTTCCTTTTATTTTTAAAATTAGAGAATAAAACCTTAGGACACTAATTACAACCTAATGACTTTTCTTTATATAAAGAATGATGACTTAATGATGCAATGCTAATCCTTTTTTGGTATTTTTTTATATAAATTATAGGCAACTTGGATAATGCATGATATCAATTCAATCTACATGATGCGATGTTAGTTATTAACTCTCTGAATGACAATACGCGATGTGAATGTTATGGGAATAACTAATTCTATGCAACTAATATGAGACCCCAATGACATTTCTTGTTGTACTTTAATTTTATTTTTTTATCAATGAAGCCATAAACTATTTTAAATCTATATGAATTCCAAGGCTGACATGCAGTATTCTAAACATGAATTGCGATTGCACCCTAGATTCTAAAAGATGCGGGTAACATATATGATGTGCAGATAATGATCGCCTCAATGCTTGAGTCTGTTCTCTTCAACCCAGCGTCTTGGCGTAGTTGTGTTTCCTTTTTTATTGAATCAGAACCTCCGTTGCATGCTCCACATGGCGCGCTCCCTTTTTAGAAAGACTCACAGCCTTGCTTTATCTAAAAGAAACAGCCCCCTGACTCACTTTTTGCACTCGGTGGACTCTGTCCCCTTCTCTAATTTGATCACGGTTCTTGCCATGAATGAGAGGAAGGTTGGTTCTTGAAGACCCACGGCTCATACTCAGATTTGCCCCCCTTGTTCTCTTCCGCTTGTGATCATGGCTGTCAGCGTGGGAGCACTCTTTTTAATCCTGTGACATCATGCACAGAGGAGCTCGATGTCTGATCGCAACCAAAATCTTCAGGTTGTGATATGAGGCGACGGGGGCGAGAAGCAACCGTTACTCAGAGACATTTCGTAAAGTCCCAGCAATCCGACACGGCAGTTCAGCGACCACTCGGGACAGCTCCTTGCGACAACGAATCAGAATAAGCAGATTTGGTGAGGATCAGCAGCAGCGGCCCTCGGACTAGAAACGGCGGCAGCGAATTTAAGTGATATCACGGAGGTTCGCCGGGGATGTGCTTGTGCAGTGTCCATCAGGTCTAACTATGGTCTCCTCGAATTTATAATGGTGGAATGAATATATGAATTGGAATCCCTCGACCAATTTTATCTGGGAGACCAACCAAATGAAATAAGAAAAGACAAAAGTAAGAAAAAGGCAAAGGAAAAAAATTTAAAAATAATTTTCGAAAATCATCCACATTAGCAATTTCAAAAAGAATAATATTGGAACATTTGATACTCAATTAAAGCTCAAGATAAAACACATTCCATGTACAATTTAAGCCCTAAAGAACAAACGAGTTCAACTCTTTCTTTGGGGTTCACTCTCTTGGCCACTTTACCCTGCTTTTACATTCCTCTTCACATCAATTTCTTCGTTGAAAAAGAAATCCAAATAAATGAATAAGTACATTAGCCCCCCCTTGTGAAATACCAAAGAAAGAAAAAGATAATGGAGAGGAAGGTGAGTCCGCAAGCATTCATCCATCATCTTCGAGCAATAGGAGAGTCTATTTTGATGGGAGTAGAGAGCCAGCAAGGAAGTGAGAGATGAGAGAGAGAGCTCTCCCGGGCTGATAGCTCGGCACTTCATGCCCCGCTCCTCGCACCGTCGCAAACGTCAAGTCTCCCTTGTACTCCTGCATGTACCCTCCAACCTACGTGCAACAAAGACGGTGCGGATTACTTTTGGTTCAGCAGATCGATCCAATTGATCCCTCTATGAGGAGGGGATCCAAGACAAGAATGATCAAGCGGATGCAACTTAAAAGAGGTCAGTGTCGTGAAAACAAATGAGCCGCCTCACCTCACCACCGAGGAACCAAGGCCGCCATGGACTCTTCGTAGGGAGGCTCATCTTTTCAATAGACCTGAGGGTCGCTGTCACCGGTACTATCCCATCCATATCCCCGCTGCATTTTCAATTATTGGTTACTCATACCACATTTCAATCGCCCACAAAGGATTGCCAAAATTTGTCAATGACTCGACTGTAATTGGTTCTACATGATTTTTATTCTCGTCACCGATCCTTTACTTATTAACATGGACAGTGCGCGACTCAAACAATTCCCTTTTCAGTTACCTGAACACCCAAACACGGAGTCCATTGGACATGAATTCCTGGAGGAGAGGGATGATGGTGGAAGGGGTATCTCCCCACTTGTCGAAAACAATATCGCTGCACGATTCCCAGTCGTAATCGAGCTTCGTCACGTTAGCATGAAGTGCCTCTTGCACATCTTTTCTGTTTAGGTACGCGTGCAGGTATTTCTCGCTGCACGGGTCGAAGTCCATGATCTGGCGAAACAAAACACAACCGGAAAATCTATGACCATTGCAAATTTAAGTTAAAGGTTTTGCATCTTATCTTTGAGTGCAAAAGTTTGATTGGAAGAATAAAAACAAATGAATATGAGCTCACGTCGGCCTTCTTTGGATGAGAAGTCAGGTTGGAAGAGAAGCACAGAGGGGCGTAGACGTTGTAGATGTCAATGCGAGAAACGTCGTTATCCGCTTCAGATGAAGCGGAATTGCATTGGCTTGTTTGATCGGTGGCATTTGGTGAAAAGTCGCAATACTTTTGAATTGCATGCCATGTTTCTTCGGATATCAATGCATGCGAAGCGAGGTACTCGTACATCCCACTATAGTCCGTCTCGTCGTTGATCACTGCATTTCCAATCTGCAAGCGTTCATGCATATGCTCAGTTAAAAACAATCATTTTTATTTATTTTATCAATCTAATTATGTCAAATGATTTAATAGATCTCATGAGTCATGAGGAATGGCCTTAATGCACTGGATTGTTGCTAATCACTAATGGTTACTAAATAGCCAGAGAATTACCTACTGATGTTACATTCATTTACAATACCTGCTACAGCAATGACAATGCAGCATCCACACTATTTACTTATTAAGAGATGCAGGATTCGTACCGAACATTCCACTGTGATGTTGACTACAACAAGCACGTGCTTAGCTGTTAGTCGAATGCCATTGTAGCAAACGAAAAAATTGAGTAGCAGATGGTAACTCCAATCATGCATACAATAGCTAAAACGCCAGTTCTACTCATTATGACAGATAAAAAGACTTGTCTATATGTCGATGAGGTTCGATAAAAAAAATCTTCATAGCCAAGGCGTGCATGATGACTTCTAGCTTTTAATCATTCATTAGAATGCAAAAGGCCAACACAGAAACACACGCAAGCTTAAGGCTTTTCCACTTGGACATGTTCAGAGTTTAGGTGTTTCCGATGATTTCCAAATGTAATATAGATAAGACGACAATGCAATTCCTCAAAACAACTTACTATAATCCCTTTGAGGTTGATAAGGGTCTTGTTTGCCTTCTTGTTGTGGTAAAGAATGTTGTGAGCGAGCTGAGGCACGTAATGACCTGCGTAGCTCTCGCCTGAAATGTAAAAATCGCGGTTCTTGTACTCAGGAAACCTCTCCAGCCAATTTAGTAAGAAGACATAATTGTCCGCTGCTGTTTTGCCGTCTCCGTTCGTTGTATAGTCCGACGTCGTGTTAGAATAAGAAAAACCAACGCCAGCCGGAGATTCTAGGAACAGCATGTTTGCCGCTGCCCTCGTAAAACAAATGATTAGTCACCCTGTCAGCAAAAATAAAAGGCGAAACACTTCTGGTGTTCATTAAATACTTTACCGCTATTCCATGCGAATTTATTTCTATAGAGAGTCTTCCCATCGCTGTAGACTCGGAAGGGACCGTGTTCTTGCATTGCTCCATAAGCGAGGGATGAGCAACCCGGACCTGAAAACACAGCATAAATAGCTAACTGTTTTTACCCACTCAAACGCACTAGAAGTAAAGGTGATTGAATCGGCAGTATGTGTATTGGACCGATTCAATTCTGCGATTTTTCATATCAATGATAATTCCATTCAGATGTTGGAATTGACAAAAGGAATAAGGTAGATTAGAAAATGGCAAAGCATGATGATGATATTCATATACTTTGACCATAAGCTGCACATAAAAATTTGAAAGATGTATAGCGACGTTTGAGCGCAAAGCACATGCTTCATTAGAAACATGTTTAGTTCTCGCGACAAAGTTATCTTCACTATTTTATGGTAGCATTAAATAATTATATCGATTAATCAAATTTAAGTTCAGCCTTGTGTAATGCCGACACTGCCGTGCAATTGTACATGTTGACTATAGAAAACGAGTTTAGTTTCTAATTGAAGAGAATAATATACTTGCATTGGAGATCAAGAGAAATTAGGAAAACTAGAGCACCCACCTCCATTAAGCCATAGAAGAAGCGGCAACGAGTCCTTATTCTGCCCTGCTTCGACAAAATAAAAAAAAAATGCTCGACCAGCTGATTTTTCGACAGTGATATAACCACTATAATGATCGAATTCAACCAACGGTTGACCAGGCAACCTTTTGATTTTATCTTTCTCCTTCAATCCTTCTTGATAATAAATCCTAGAATTGAGGGTTTCATGTTCATCGCTAGCCTGAAAAAAGGTCGCGTCAATCCCGGACTTCTCCCACTTCGCTTTGTACAGAGAATAAAGAACCTCACCTTGCTTCCTTCCATGGATTTGAACAAGCAACGACAATATACACAGAGACAAAAGAAGAAGAGATGAGTCTGCTTTAGGTATTCTTTCCATTCTCTCTTCTCTCAGCTTTTTCCTCTTTGAACCACCAGAGAGGAAGCGAGAGAGAGAGAACGAGAAAGAAAGAGAGAGTTTACTGGTGATTTTAACGTATATAATTAGATTTGAATTATCTATTTATATTGAAAATGGAGAAGACTGCAATTGGTGATTGAACGGGAAAGTCTCAACAACCTTAGTAAGCTTGATTAAGATCTAGATAATAATATCCATGCTACAAATTAGGCACCATTGAATTCACGAAAATTTTGAGAAAAATTAAAAAGTTAATTCAATCCTAAATATTTTTATGTTTCGTCAATTAAGTTGTAAATATTATCACATTTCCATCTAGCCAAATTTGACTAAAAATCGCTTATATGAATGTTGGCCGTTTAATTCGGCATAGTCGCGCTAGCATGAAGAATATTTTATTCTTTTTTTTACTCTTTTTTTTCTTTTTTCTTTTCTTTTTTTTAGTTCGTGGTCGGCAAGGTCACCCCTACGACCTCACCTAGTCTAAGGGAGGAGGTTTCAGCCCATGCCTAGACCAAGTGAGGATTGGCCAGCGACCTCACCAATCAAGGCTTAGAAAAAAATGAATGATAAAAATAAAGTATTCAGAATTATTTCCAAAAAGAAATGAAAAACTTATCCACATCAACGCTAGTCATGCTACGTAAGATGTACAACATCTACAAGCAATTTTCATTC